>BTHU01000016.1:91804900-92477400 GCA_036184795.1 Tokudaia tokunoshimensis | reverse complement strand
ATATTCCTCGTGGGCCAAGCATCCAAACACATGATTCTTCAGGGACCATACCTATTCAAACCACCACAGAGGTTATGCTGAAAATCCAAACCTTGAATGTCTGTATTGGAAATGTCTGGAAACTGAACGTAGTCTCGGAAAGAATTATCATAGTTGATTTTTCTTTTGTCTTCTACCAGTGACTTCCCACCCTATGCGGAGAGCTGAGCCCTCAGCTGCAGCTAGCCTTTGAGGGAGTGGCATTAGGTAGCTCACTGTAGCAGATTGGGACTAATACCAACACCTTGGTGTTTTTCTGTTTTCTCTTCTTGATATTAATTTACTTTTTCCTTGGCAGGACAATATTGCTGAGAAAGCTTGCTGTGGGGTTCCATGCAAGTGCTCTGGAGAGAGGGGAGACAGAGGACCCATTGGCAGCATCGGGCCAAAGGTATGGCAATGGTACTCTTCATACCACAGGCTAGACTTTACATCACAGGCTAGATTTCAAGCTCCGGAACTATTTGGCTGGGTGACTTCCTAATATCATGGATGGATATGAGAGAGGGAGAAGGGTCCTCGCCATATTGCCAATTCTGGGCTCCAAGGTACTGTTCTTTGATCAGTAGCCCCAGTGTCTTGCTGGTGATGGAAATGGCCCAAGCACCTGCCATGTTTCCCTCTTCCACTGGGTGGGACCATCTGCTCTTTGACATATGGCTCTGTTATTTTCATGAAACAATGTGAAAACCTGAGCATGTCCACTGGCAGCCTCATGATGTGGGTCAGCGGTTACCTTAAAAGAGAGCCACAGCCCTCTTGGAAAAGAAAGAGCCTGAGATAGCCCAGTGGAAAGATCATCACTGAATAGAGAGTGAGTGGGAGCATGCTCCATTCTGGGCAACGCCCACTGCCACGCTGTGTGTCACCACAGCTCCACTGAGCAAAGGCACTGCTGAAATGCTTTATGCAGAATGCAAGTGACATGGGAACTCATGTGCTTCATTTCAGGGTATCTCCGGGGAAGATGGCTACCGAGGCTACCCGGGTGACGAAGGCGGACCTGTGAGTAAAAGCTCCCCTGCCCCTCGAGTTTTTACAGGCTCCCATTCTTCCCATGTGGGGACTGAATGGCAGAGTTTGTAGCCTGTCTGGTGGGCCAGGGGCTTTCTCATTAGGAGGAAAATTTTCTCTTACTTAACCATTTTCCTTTCATTCCCACACTAAGAACAGTGAGGTTCTTTGAGTGTGACGAGTGTGTGGAGTGCATGAGAGATTTGATCTGTCTCAGAGTGGAGGAAGGTTAGACCAGGGACAACCAAGTATGGTGTGCCCAGTGCCCACTGAGTATCTGAGCAGAAGTTGGTGGTGATATACACTCCTAATCCCAGCTTGTGAGAGGCTGGGGCAGGAGGATGATGAGCTGCTGAGCTATTATGGTAAGTCTGTGAGGCTCTGGGACCCTAGGACAAGGCCCATCTCTGGGATATGGGATGGAGGGGTTCCTGGGAGAGTAAGCATGGTCTCCAGGTGCCCAGACCAGATAAGGATGTTAGTGCTGATCCTGTTGCCATAGGACAGCTGGATACCATGACAATACAGCGCAATGGTCAGGGAAAGAGCAGTACCCCCTGGACACTACAACCATCCCAGAGCCTACTGTGAAGTTGTGAATTCTTACTCAGTCAGGAGCTGGGGGACTGAGGATGTTTGTACATGTAGCCTGCTTACAGTGAAGCCTTCTGTGTGCTGCATGCTTTTCTTTGGGAGAAAGAAGAGACACCAGACAAGAGATTCCTGCCTGCAAAATGCCTTTGTTCTCTTTACAGGGTGAGCGAGGTCCACCTGGTGTGAATGGCACACAAGGTTTCCAGGGCTGCCCAGGCCAGAGGGGAGTGAAGGTACAGTATGGATTCGTGTGTAGGAGAGTCAGTGCAGAGCAGGCAGGGAGGATATGAGCTCTCCATGTGTCTCAGGGAGGGTAGCAGGCTGGGCTTTCTCCATTCTCAGAGCCCAGTAACTAGGGTCTCTCCCTGAAGGTAGCTCTGCATTGAGTGTGTCAGGAGTTCAGAGCATAGGCTATCACTGGAAAGGAGCCTGGGTGGAGACATAGTTTCCTGTGGAAACATTTAAGCAGCCAGGAATCAGTCGTGAAGTGTAAGGTTCTTGCCGGGCCCGGGGAAGAGCTAAGGAAAGAGATTCAGGAAAGAACTGCTTGGGATCCCAGGGTTGGCTGCTTGCTGACTTGGACAGCAGGGGTGGAAGGGAAGGGCCAGCATACTGCAAGTTATGAAACTGGCCTTCTTTTTGTCTTTGGAGTTGCCTCTCCTTCCCAGGGAGAAAGATCACCCAAGTGTTCACCTCCAGGCAAATTTGCTTTATAATACCCTACCTGGCAGTGAGGCAAGGCAGAATGTATGTTTAATGTGTAGATCCTCAGAATCAGGGGTATTCAGACTCAGGTGAAGGGGCATCCCTTAGCTTCTGTCCTGAGGAAGTGGTTCTTGATCACTCATGTTCCCTCTGTCCCCTTGCCTTCCAGGGTTCTCGAGGATTCCCAGGCGAGAAGGTACTGAAGTTTGTCCGTTTTAATGAAAACTCCCCTGTTGCTTCTTTTTCTCCCTCACTGGGATAACTTGTTCCACTCACTGTCTGCCTTTTCTTCTCAGGGTGAACTGGGAGAAATCGGCTTGGACGGTCTGGATGGTGAAGAGGTGAGTGGCTCTACCTCCCACATCCCAACTCGCCTATGTCCCAACTGCTTCTATTCCTGAGGTCCTGGTCACCAGCAGTTCATAGGAGCTGTCACATTGCACAACCCACTCTCTTTGTCTTTACAGGGAGACAAGGGGCTGCCTGGTTCATCTGGAGAAAAGGGGAGTCCTGGAAGAAGGGTAGGTGTGCTCTTCTCTCCTTGTCCTAGAGAGGGTGGGGGACATAACACCTTCTCCAGGGACCAGTTAGCATTCTTTCCACAGGTTTCCTGGTAGATGTATGAGTGATGTCCCTTCTCAACTGTGACACCCTATATGTCATTTCCTTGTTGTAAAGTATGTCCCACAGGGTGACATACTTTCACAGACTGAGTTTGTTCTGTTGTAAACACATTTCTCAATGCCTGAGGCTGAGAGGCTCTCCAGGAAACATTCGTGGACTAGCCAAACACATCAGAAATATTTTGACATAATTTGGGAACTAGAGGGATGGTTCAGCAGTTAAAAACATATATTGATCATATAGAGGACCCCAGTTCAGTTCCTAGCTCTCAGACTGGATGTTTCATAACTGTCTGTAACTCTCACTCTGGGGAATATGATGCCCCCTTCTGGTCTCTGCAGACACTGCACTCAGGTCTACACACATAGACACATATACATACTTACAAAGAAAAGAAATCTTAGAAAAGAAATGATTTTTTTCAGCTTCACGCTAAATGGGAAAATGGCAACAGGTGTTCTGATGAGACTTACAAAATGAGGAACGTGATTTTGATGAACAACACAGAGGTCTAAGGTGCAGCTTGAGGGTTATAGTTAGCAAACGTCACTGTATTAAGAGATTCTGGTTGGAATAGCAGGCACCAGCTAATTGATCACAGAAACAAAGTAGTGGGACCAATAAATACAATCATTTTCTTCACCATAGCAACCACCCATATATATAAAATGTGTATGTGTGTATATGTATGTGTATTTATGTGTGTGTATGTGTGTGTATGTGTGTATGCATATGTCTGTATGCATGTATGTATGTATGTATGTATGTATATATCATGGCATCATGTTATAGATCTCAAATACTCACTAAAATACTTGCCAAAATATCCACCAGAAATATCTAGTTTTAAACTTCCACTTGTGATTGATTTAGGGTGACAAAGGACCCAAAGGAGAAAAAGGAGAGAGAGGAGATGTTGGAATTCGAGGTGACCCGGTAAGGAAGATTTCTGTATTTCAGATTTCATGGGAGGAGGCTTATGAGGGAAGAGAAAAGGGATCGTTTCCATTTTGAAATTGCATTACGACATGCTGATAAAATACAAGATTTATCCTGTCCTTTCAATTTGGGGGTCATTGGAGATGATTTGCTTCTAATACAATAAAGCATTTTCAAGTTACTCTGTAGGCATGTCTCTGAGGGTCTTCCTGAGATGCCCTCTGGACACCTTTGCCTTAGGATGTGTCCTGTGCAGCTTTCTGGTTCATGGATTTGTAAACCCTTTAAGCAAAGGACCACTGCTGAGATGACCTCCTTTTCAGGTCACCTTCCTCTATGGGAGAGGAAGGAATGTGAGGCTGAGTGTCCCCAGTAGGGAAGGATTTGTACCACCCCACTGGGGCCATGATTAGGCTCTGGGTGTCAGCTGGATAGGAGGTGGCTTGAAAGACTGACTGTCTTTGAGACAGTCCTTCGATCTGATGCTAAGAATTCTAATGGCTGTGTTTTTCCATATATGGGACTCATCCAACAACCCTGTTGTTTTCAGGGTGACTCAGGACGGGACAGCCAGCAGAGAGGACCCAAAGGAGAGACGGGTGACATCGGCCCCATGGTACAGTGATCCATACCCAGAGACCCTCTGTGCTTAGGGCAGCAGGCTGACTCCCACGGCATTCACGACTCGCCAGCTGCAGCCCCTATGAAGTGCAGAGTCTGTGAGACCAGCAGCACTGTCCCCAAGGCTGGCACCTGTGTGCCTGGGAAGGCAGCCTCTGTGGGACTGGGCATCAGGGCTGCTCCCAGGCAGCTGTTGTGTCCTGCATCTCTGTGCAGAGAGCTCTGTTGAAGCCAAAGTCTTAAAGGGGTGATAGTGACCCTAAGTCTGATGCTTCCCAAGAGTACCTGGAGCTCTGTTCTCCTGTAGACAGACCCTTTCCTGGGAATAGACCTCCCCGCCCCATGTCTCCAGCAACACACTCTGGGGTTTAATGTTCTTCTCTGCAGGTGAGAATTTCTTGTTAATTATTTTTTTTACCACCACATCAGGGTCTCCCAGGCAGAGATGGCATCCCCGGCAGCCCAGGAGACCCTGGGAAGGACGTGAGTACCTTGGGATGTTGGGTTCTGCTCAGTGGCAAGTGATTGGTGCATAGTGCTTGGCACTTGGCTATGGTGTAGCTCCTTACCGGGGGTGTAGAGCCATTCCTGAAACCATCTATCTTGTCTATTTTATGCTGTATAGACACAGTACTAAAATCGAGACCATTTGTGTTGATATAAAACAAATAGGTTTTTGCCTTTGAATTAATGTTGCTGTTCTAGATTGTTTACTGGCTCACAGTTCCGAAGGGTTCAGGGAGCATAGGTAGCTAGCAAGGGCATTCATGCTTGACTTCCCATGGAGGAGGGTAGAAGGCAAGATGTGGATCTTTCCACCAAACCTGTTGCTGAGAGGACATTTTCATTCTTAGCTTCCTCCAGTACCCATTGCTCACCTTCCCTCAGTCCCTTCTCCCCCCTTTAGTCCTTTCTCCTTCCTTCAGTCCTTTCACTCTGTAGAGAACATTGAACACTTAAAAAAATAAAGTCTCTGCTGTTTTCAAGTATTTGGTCAACTCTTACCCACTAAGTAGCAAATACATCAGGACAGAAATGCTAATGCTGGCTGATGGGGGGACCTGGGGAAAGACGATGGAGAAGCAGATTCCCGTGGCCCATGTAATTGCTTCTTTATTTGCACCACTCACAGAAGGGAACTTAGGCACAGTGTGGTTTAGCTTCTGTGTTTCTAATACATTCTGGAAGATGTCGTCACTGAATAGCTTGCTCCGTACTCTCTGAAGGAATGCGGAAACCAAGGTGAAGTCCGTAATCCTTTATGAAGCTGCTGAAAGCTGCCAGGGCCCAAGGGAGTAGAGAGCAGGCTCATATGCTCATATAGCTGGAAGGAGAGGCCAGGAGGTTATAGTCCTTAGCGGGATTTAGGAAGTGAGCGGGTGCCCAGGGTGGCTCAGAAATAAACAGAGCAGAAAACGTGGAGGAGAGGGGTGGACAGCTCAGGATGGGGTCCTCAGCATTGCTGGACTCAGTGACCGACCACCACAGAGAGTTCTTGAGGTATAGGGCTTTCCAGAGGAGTGACTCCCTTGTAGTCAAATGGCTTCTAACTTTTTGTAAAAAAAATGATTTATTTATTTATTTTGTGTTCATGAGCACACCACCATTGCTCTCTTCAGACACACCAAAAGAGGGCATCAAACCCCATTACAGATGGTTGTGAGCCACCACATGGTTGCTGGGAATTGGAACTCAGGACCTCTGGAAGAGCAGCCGGCACTCTTAACCACTGAGCCATCTCTCCAGCCCGGCTTGTAACTTTTTAAGAGCAAAAATTAAATTGTTACCTTCAAAAACTTAAACATTAGACTGGAGAGCTAGCTCAGTTGGCCAAATGCTTACCAAATAGGCTTGAGTTTGTTCCTTGGCACCCGTGTAAAAGTCTAGGTGTTATGGTAGGGTAATATGGTTGAGCCGCACAGAGACAAGAACTGTTCTATACCCTTTTGTAACGCAGCTCTCGACATGGTCTTAGGTCATGACTGAAAGTCCAGCTGTGGGTACAGTCATGTTTGCTACGATGGGTGAGACAGAAACTGGAATCAATTTAGGGGCTCACTAAGTGGTGGGAGATGGAACACCGTCAATTTGCCTCAGGGTTGGGACCAACAGGGAGGCCTTTTGGCCCTTCCCTCTCTGCTTTGTCAGACACAGACCAAGAGGTGCTCCGGGGTGTTAGGCTTCTCAGCTGCCTCTTCTGGCCTCTGCGGGCTATCAGTGAGCAAGGGGGCAGGAGTCTGAATGAAGAGCATGTACCTTAGGGAGAAGCAGGGCTAGGTTGCTTCTCTGTGCAAGACAAGAGCAGCTCTCCAACTCACACCGATCCCAGGAAGGAAGTCAGCACTGTGGTGGCTGCAGTGGCCAATTGCTGGGCTGATCCCCCTGGGAGTAGAGAATGTGACTTCTAGGTTGACCAAGCCCCTGGTCTTGCAGAGACAGCTTAGCAGATCCCCTCCCCCAACTCTCCACGGGAGCATTCAGGAGGTGGGGAATCCCTGGGTCCTTCTGCTTCAGGTTTACATGGTTCAAACGAAGGCTCACCCCTGGAACAACCACAAGGAACTGCCAAGACATGAGCCCAACTTTCAGGTTCACGTGTGCGCACTGGGGTTGCTCTTGTTGTATTTGGCCGGGAAGGTTGAGAGCCCAGGACTCCCTTCACCGCAGCGAAGTGTCTCCTCCACTCTGCTAAGTTAGAGTAATGGGCAGGTTCGCATTCCTGTTTCTCATTCTTCTCTGGGAACTGGCTGGGATTCTGCAGCCAGAAGCCATTATTTTCCTTGGCAGGTCAGAAGTCGTTCCTAAATGTTCACTGGAATAACTCACAGGCACAGCATAGAAGTAGAAACTGCTGGGGATTGGGGAGGAGGGTTGAGAGCACACCAGCCTCCTAGGTATAGGCACTAGTTTCTGGCATGGAGTTTGCACTACAATGGGTAGATCCGTGTGTCAGGATTCAGCATCTGCATCACCCCCTCAAGATGTGCTTTCTTCCACAGGGTGGCTTTGGCCGACGGGGACCTGCAGGAGCTAAGGTAGGCTGCTGGACTGGCTTGACATGTCTTGTCTCTTAGCTAGACTTCCAGGAGTCTCCTGGACACAGTCAGTCCAGGAATTAAGATATTGTCCCTGGCTAACAGAACCCCTCCCCTTTTCTCCATCACTCTCTCAAACTCAGCCTATTCTATGATGATAGATGTTTTCTGTGGTTTGCGGAGTGGGGGAAGGGAGGGAAAAGGCTGACAGGCAGGGGTCTGGGCAGCCCTCTGCCAGACATATCCGTGTGTCTGGCCATCTTGCCTGTGCCACAGAGGATTCAATCCAAAATATCCTTATTTATCAAAGCTGTCCCGTGGAACAGGCTGAGAGAGACCTCTGCTGCCCTGTGTGAGGTTTTTGCCCACACCACCACCATCCATACCCTTACCCCAGTCCAGAGCAGAGGGCTGATTTTGTTTACCTGCTTGTCTTGTTTCCAAGGGCAACAGAGGCGGTCCTGGCCAGCCAGGCTTCGAAGGCGAGCAGGGTACCAGAGGCTCACAGGTCAGTATCCTGGCATGACTCATGCCTTATAGTATCTCCCAGAGCCTTGTGGCTGTGTCTTAAATTAAGGTGATGGTCACATGACACAGATTCTGCATCTAGTAACGATTCCACGGCATTCAGAGCACTCGCTATATTGTGTAATAATTTTAAAATGTTTTATTAACCCCAAAGGAGGCATTGTACAGTCACCCTCTATTGCTCTCTGTATTTGGGGTCTCCCCCATCAACCCTGAACTGTTGTCCTCTGCCTCTGCCATTTTCACATCTCCCCTCATCCTTATAGATCCCACACCTGTCACCCTCACTCCTGTCACCTTCAACCCCTATTGCCCTCCACTCCTATTGCCCCACCCTAGCTGCCGCTAATCCCTGCTGCCCCTCCTCTTTACTGCCCCTCCCGACCCCCTCAACCCTCAACCCTGATGCTTCTTCCTACCTCTGGCCAACATTGGTCTTCCTGTCTTCATGGATTTGCCTGTTCTGGAAATGACATTCCATATAAATGATATCAATAGGTGGATTTCATGTTTGGCTTCTTTCACACTGTATAGTTTTCTGAACTCTAGACATGTTATAGCACCTGGCACAATTTTATTCCTTTCACTGGCTGAGTAATATTCCATCACATGGATGAAGAAGGACCTTTTTCTTTCACTGGTAGCTCGGCATCTGGGTTGTTACCACTCTCGTTACTGCACTCACCTGTGACATGCCCTTTTCCTCCCCAGGGCCCACCCGGTCCCATTGGTCCCCCAGGCCTGATTGGGGAACAAGGAATTCCCGGACCTCGGGTGAGCATCTGAGTGTGGCAACCGGAGAAGTGTGTTGGATGGTAGAGCTGTTGTGGGGGTGGCTGGTGGTGTGCAGTCTGCAGGAGCCACTCTGTGACGCTGTGGGCTTAAGTGGGCAGCACTGGGCATCTTTAAGTGCTTGGGATTTGTGGGTGAGACTGGCCTCTGACCTGGGACTGTCAGGATCTTAAATCTGGACGGTTGTTGCTTCATGTACACCCCTCTCCTTGTCTTACAGGGAGGCGGAGGTACGGCTGGGCCTCCTGGAGAACGGGGCAGAACTGGTCCGCTGGGGAGGAAGGTTTGTCTGGGGAACAGTAGGGCTTTGCTGAACTGGGTGCTGCCTCCTCCCCACTGGCTGCCCTCTCCTCTGCCTCCTCCCCTTCAGCCTAAGCCCTGTGCACCAATTGTCACAGACACACCAATTTTCTCCACTGTTCACACCTGTATGTCACAATTAGTGGTGATCCATGCCTTTAATCCTAGCACCTGGAAGGCAAAGACAGGTGAATCTCAGTGAATTTGAGACCCATCCGATCTACATAGTGAGTTCCAGGACAGCTAAGACTATATAGAGGTCTCAAAACACCCCTCCCCAAATGAAACAAAACAAAAGGTAAACAGAGCTGCTTGTGGTGGTGGCTCAGGCCTGTAATCTCAGCACTTGGTGGGAACTTGGGGCAGGAGGATTACTCTAAGTTTGAGGCCAGCCTAGTCCACATGGTGAGATCATACACACCACACACACACACACACACACACACACAGAGAGAGAGAGAGAGAGAGAGAGAGAGAGAGAGAGAGAGAGAGAGAGAAAGAGAGAGAGAGAGAGTCAGTATTTTATTTTATTATTAGATTTTAATAAGTTTTTAAACAATATCTACTATCTATCTACCTATCTACCTATCTACCTACCTACCTATCTATCTATCTATCTATCTATCTATCTATCTATCTATCTATCTATCTATCTCTATGACCTATCTATCTATTCTGTGTGTGACTGTGTACACATACCATACTGGGGATGTAAAAGTCATTGGACAGTTTGGTGGGATTTGCTTCTCTTGTTCCACCACATGGGATTTGGGGTCTAACTCAGGTTGTCAGACTTGGCAGCAAAAGCACTTTTACCTCCTGAGCCATTTATCCAGCCCCTGCATTTAGCATTTTAAAAATATGCGTACAACAGTACCCATTTATAGGGCACAATGTGATAATTTCATGCATATATATGTATATATATATATATATATATATATATATATATATATATATATATATAAAATGGTCAGGTCAGAGAAATGGGCATTTCTATGTCTTGGGGGCACTTGAAACTCTCTCTTCTAAATTTGTAACAAATTGTTGTAAACTACAGTCATCCCACAGTGCCCCCTAGGTCATTCTCCCCCATGTCGGTACCTGTTACCCAGTTATGCTCTGTCTCACCATGCTCTGTCCCTACCGATCATGTGTGTCCACTCTTCATGTGTGAGACAGCATGTGGCACTTGTCTTGCTGTGCTTGGCTTCTTATGATTAAAATCTGATTTCACGGAAACCTAAAGGTGATGCATGAGGCACCTTCCCCTGGACATCACTACCCCTGACATCAATACAGCAAGTGTGGAGTTTGGGTTCCCATGAGCTGGCCTCCACTCAGTGAGTCATTCTTGTTCTCCCCACGTAGGGCGAGCCAGGAGAGCCAGGGCCGAAGGGAAGCATCGGGAACCGTGGACCCCGTGGGGAGACGGTAAGGCCACCCAGCGCCCTTCGGGGCTCACTGACTGGGATGAACGATGCGGAAAGCGTCTTAGACATGGAGAGGTTTGCGGTTTCATTTGGATTACTGAGAATACAGCTGACATACTGGTGAATGTGGCTTATTTCAAAATGAGTTTTCTTTCCCTCGCAGCTTTGTCAGCAAAAAAGAAATCTATAGGCTATTGAGAGTTTTCCTAAAATGAGTCACTCTTTCTGAAGACTCTGTAAAAGGACCAGACACCAGATCATTATAATCCCAAGCTTTTAAATACTGATATGTCTTCACAACAAGTTCCTCTCGTTGTGGGACAGCTAACAGTGTTCACTCTGAATGCCTCACATGATGGTGGGCACAGGCCTTGGGGATACCGAGCCCAGGAGGAGGGCTATCTGGAAGGGGTGTCAGGTTAGGACAGGAAGGACTTGGGGGCTGGAGAGTAAGTCCTACGCACAGAAGACTCAGGATGTCTGAGAGGTTAAAGTCAGAATTCCTGTTTTGAGGGAGACTTACAGATAATGCTCACATAGATCTGTATATCTCTATGAATATGACTTTGCTCACACCTATGGAGGAGGGCTCAGAGATGGAAGGCTTCTTTCTTTTGCCTTCTGGTCCCAAAACACTCATGTGCTCCCCCTCTGTTGAGGGGACAGTGTGACATGGTGGCTGTGAAGTCCCCAATGCAATGGCTTGCAGTAACACCCTCTCTTGTTTCTCTTAGGGAGATGACGGGAGAGATGGCATTGGCAATGAAGGACGCAGAGGCAAAAAAGTATGTATCTGTTGAAGCTTCTAGAGATGCCCCCATTGTTGAGAGTCACCAAGGATGGCTTCTGACATCTTGTATCAAAATTGATTTTAGATGGCTTTAAGTTGGGACCTGATACTGAGGTGTATATTGATGTGTTTATAAAAAGATAGAGAGGTCTAAGAATATGTTCTATGGGGGGTGTGGTGAAGTGTAGGGGAGGGGGTGCCTCGGTGGGCCCATGCCAAGGCATCCCTTCCCCCTGAGGGCCAGCTACACAATGGTATAGCATAGAATAGAGTTTATTTAGGGCATGGGGAGGGGAGTTAAGAGGGTAGTAGAGGCAGAGAAAGGCAGAGCGAGGGAGAGACTAGAGAAGTAGAGGCCAGCCATGGCCATGAACACGTAGAGAGAGGGCAAGGGAAGGGGGAAGGGAAGAGCCCAAGAGGGCAAGAGAGAAGCAAGCAGGAAGCAGGAGTAAGAGAAGGAGGAGGGGGCAAGAAGCCCCTATTATAGTGGGTCACGCTTACCTGGCTGTTACCAGGTAACTGTGGGGAGGAGCTTACCTGACTGTGGGTGGGTGGGGTTTAAACAGGATGCTAACATTTATTGTCTTTTACAGGGAGAAAGAGGCTTCCCTGGGTACCCAGGACCAAAGGTGAGTGACCCCAAGTAAAGGGGTGTTGGAACTGTTTCTGGGTAAGCCTGGGCTTTCCCATGAGCTGAAGTCAGAGTACCCCAGGTTTAGTCTTGGGTCAGCCACTCATGACAGGGCCATGCTGGGAACGTCTCTTGAGCTCTCTAAGATGCTCCCTCCTGTGTAGACAGAGTTGGCAGTGGCTTGCTGTTTAAGATGCTTTTCAGTTATGTGGACAGCAGAAGAATCTGAGACCTATAAATGTCACAGCCCATGTGGCAGTAATGCCAGTAGCGACATAAGCCCAGGCTGTCTATAAAATGGCACCAATACACTGGAGCCCTTTGTAGATGTGAACCTCTTAACTATTTGGAAAGTATGGTCCAGATGCTCTGCTGGAGTCCCACCCCAGGGCACCCCACCCAGCAGGACCTTCTGTTGAAGACCTTGATGTGTCATTTCTTGACTCTCTTCCCAGGGTACCCCTGGTGAGCCAGGGGCAGATGGACCACCAGGACCCAAAGGCATCAGAGGTCGAAGGGTAAGTTCACCCATGCCTTGCTGCGAGTGGGAATGAGCAGGCTCATGGCCATGTGATGGGATGCTGAGACTTTTAAAAACCATCCTCTTCTTTCTCAGTCTGATCAATGATGGCCCTGGTGGTAGAAGGGAATTCCCAGTGTCAAACCAATGTCCTCACAGCCCATGAGAGCCGTGTTCTGCACCTGCCTTCCTTCAGCCATGACCTCTTGTGGGGAGGGCTTGATAGTTCTTTCTCTGGCATGTCTCAAAAGTCATTAGCCCACAGATTACCCCATCATGGTGCCAAGGAGGTTTAGGTC
Organism: Tokudaia tokunoshimensis; assembly: GCA_036184795.1. Taxonomy (NCBI): domain Eukaryota; kingdom Metazoa; phylum Chordata; class Mammalia; order Rodentia; family Muridae; genus Tokudaia; species Tokudaia tokunoshimensis. The sequence goes on along the minus strand of BTHU01000016.1, from coordinate 92,464,536 downwards.
TTGGGCTGGATGGTATCATGACTATTCAGATGTGAGGAAGCAGGACCGAATGAGTCTTGCTTAGGAAGCCAGTAACCTTCAAGATGATCCCTGCCTGGGCTACGGGTTCCTCATTGCCCAGTTGATAAGATCCCTCAGTGTTGATTTTAGATTTCTCTCTTCAACGATCATTCACTTCCACTCCAATATTAACTAAACAGAATCTCAATTCATAATCCAGATATAAATAATGCTCTTCACGGCTGTTTTCAGCCAGAAATATAGTTAATAACAATAATTACACAATGAATTTGATCAGTAAAGACAGTCCATCTAGATCATTTTGAAAGGGGATAGTGGTGTCCATGGACAGTTATCTAACTGATTGACAGTTGCTAATTCTCTTGGACGCTCAGAAGAATGTCAGTGATGGTTTTGGGACAGTCATCTATCTTACCCTAGCTTGCCAGACTGTACAATGTGGAGGCTCAAAGAAACTCTTTGGGGTCCTTTATCCTTACCCCTGAATTTTGGATGATGGTGATGGGTAGTTTGGAATGGATTCCTCCTACCACCATTCTCCCTACAGAGCTAAGAATGTTCCATCTTTTACCTCCTCTAGGGAAATTCAGGACCTCCAGGGGTAGTTGGACAGAAGGGAGACCCTGGCTACCCAGGACCATCTGTAAGTATCCATCCAATCGCTAACAAGTCATTAGGTGGAGAGGAGAGTGATGGGTGCCTTACATATAATCTCTGAAGACTTCCAATCATCCTCTGTCCTCAAAAAAGTTCCCTTATCTGTTTATTAAACTTATTACCTTCTAATACTACAATGGATAAAAGCATACTTGAGTTTGAAATAATAAGCTTTGAAAAAATGTTTTCTGGGGACTGGGAACATAGCTCAGTGGCAGTGCATGCACCTGTCATAAGCCAGAACCTGACTTTGTCCCTAGAACCATAAACAAGAAAATAAATAGCACTTTTGGGTGGTACTACGAATTGAATGCAAGGCCCCATTCCTACCAGGCAAACACTCTCCCACTGAGCTGTATTTATATGCTACTCTGTGATCCAGGGAATGTTATAATATTTGCCTTTATAATTTCTCACTATAGGCTTGTTCGGAGAAAGCAAGTTGCAGTATAATTGCTTGTATCGTGTAGAAGTTGCACAACTAGATCAAATCTGGATTTGGGGAGCATTTTCTTTGTTTATAAAATTCCTAAGGGAGCCACTGATTCAGTGTTTAAAAATCCATCAGGCCCAGGAGGAATCTTTGTCATGGCTACTACTGTTTCCGTATTTGGTTTGCCCCTCTACTGAAATGCATGAGGTTCAAGGAAGAACGGATGACACAAACCAGGAGTGGGTCAACCTCTCCTACAGGGAGAATTTGAGGGATTGGGTTGCTCGAAATCAAGAGAAGAAAGCTGAGCCTTTGCATGTGATAGAGGCAGACTGAGGGGTGGCGAAATTAATGGGGTGTGCTGAGCCTGTTATTTTGGGTTACTAGCCAAGAAAAAACTGCTTCAGGGAAAACCAGCCAAGTAGCCCTAAAGCTTGACCATCAGTTTGACAAAACATGGGGACAAAACACAGAGGTAGGTCATGAGTCTGTCCCTAGAGCCTAGGGGATGAGGTACTTTTGACATGGAGGAGACCATGTGATAATACCTTACTTACGTTTCCTCAGGAGCAGGCTGTGCAGAGAAAGCATCCTAAAGGAAGCTGTGTCCTCAGGAGGAAGCTATATTTATTGCTCAGAGCAGTTGAGAGGGGCCCAAGTGGCTGTGGTTAGAGTTGTGAGTTACATGGATGAACAATTGAGCTACCAGGTAGAAGGAGTAGAGCTTCTTCAAAGCAAGGGAGAAGAATACTTGGTTTTCAAAAGTGTGTTTCTTCTGCTCCCGTGGTGGAATCCAGTTTAGTTAGACACAGAGGCTGTGGAAGCTCAAGGCTATACCATGTCTATTGAGTTTCTATAACTTCCCATTCTGTTCCTATGGCTAAAGAATGGCCTTTATGCTTCTTTACTTTTTCTCTTTATTATAATTCTTTTGTTTATTTATTTGGTTGGTTTTTTTCTATTTGTTTTTTTTAAAAGATTTACTTATTTACGTTATGCATACACGTACACTGTGGCTGTCTTCAGACACACCAGAAACGTGCATCAGATCCCATTAGGAATGGAACTCAGGAACCATGGAAGAACAATCAGGGCTCTTAACCACTGAGCCATCTCTCCAGCCCCTTATTATAATTCTTCACGCACATTTATTGTACAGGCTGTTGGGTTCCACTCTGATACCTCCACATGTGTACATACCGTGATTCAATCGTGCCCATCCTTTCTTCTGTCCCCTTTCACTTCTTAAACCATACCATATACATCTGCCTCCTCTCTCAGACTTTCATTGCTTGGTTTTACAGGGTCACAAGGGCAACCGAGGCGACTCCGTTGATGTAAGTAGTGTGTGTCCAGAGCAAACTGTTGTTTTATACACCTGTCACCTGCTCTTCCTAACACTGTGATTTCCTCCACAGCAATGTGCCCTCATCCAAAGCATCAGAGACAAATGCCGTAAGTGCTCTCTTCTGTTGCCTGTGGCACATCATGCCTTTACCTTTACCATTCCCACCTGCAGACCTGGTTTTCATCCTCTCTTCTCTTTGTTTCCTTTATAGCTTGCTGCTATGGTGAGTCTTGGTGACTTCATATTCTTCTGAGGAGAGATGGACCCTCTGCGGTGAGTAGAACTTATCTCTAAAACTCCCATTTTCCACAGGGCCCCTGGAATGCCCTGTATTCCCGACAGAACTTGCCTTTGCCTTGGACACCTCTGAGGGGGTTACTCAGGACACCTTCAGCCGGATGCGAGAAGTGCTTCTGAGCATCGTGGGAGATCTGACCATTGCAGAGAGTAACTGTCCGAGGGGTGCCCGAGTGGCTGTGGTCACCTATAACAATGAGGTGACCACAGAGATCCGGTTTGCTGACTCCAAGAAGAAGTCTGCCCTCTTAGACAGTATTCAGAATCTCCAAGTGGCCTTGACATCTAAGCAGCAGAGTCTGGAGACGGCAATGTCATTTGTGGCCAGGAATACATTCAAACGTGTGAGGAGTGGATTCCTGATGAGGAAAGTGGCCATTTTCTTCAGCAATAAGCCCACGAGAGCGTCCCCTCAGCTCCGAGAGGCTGTGATCAAGCTTTCAGATGCGGGGATCACACCCTTGTTCCTTACAAGCCAGGAGGACCGACAGCTCATCAATGCCTTGCAGGTCTGTGCTCCGTGCTTTGGCTCCCCATCCCTCTCATCTTTGAGAAAGCTCTAAGGAATGTCATGGTCTCTATGTGGAATGTGTGTCCTTTGGCTTCCGAATGGTCTGAGTGGGCTGGGATTATTGAGATCTCTTGTGAGGTATCTAGGGCAGCCTATGGCTTCAGCATCAGCACCAACATCTGGAGGACTGTAATTTACTCTCTCCAGGTCTCGCCATACATGGTGGTAGTACTGGCTAGGAAGCAAGGTTCTATGTTCTTGCTGGTCAAGTGGAGGTTGTTGGTGTGAATGGATTCTGTCTCTTGGTGGAGTGAGACATTTCTAGCTCCTCACCAAGTGGCTCAACTTGAGTTTTATATGACCCTGTTCTGACTTCCTATAACATGTTGCTAAACCTTTTACTTATCTTTACCTTATGGGTTAGAAGATCTTGGAGTTAGTGAGGGTCTCAAGTATGGAGAAGCTGCCGGGCCACTAGGTTCTAAGGCTCATATACTGGGTATAGCTCACCCACTCTGTTCTGGAGGTGACTCTCCCAGAGCTGGCCATTAGGGCCTTCAGGCTCTCAGTGAGGTCCTCAGAATAGGAGTGACCTCAGGATCTCTCCACCCTGCATTGTGCAAACCCTTCCTTAGCTAGTTCACCTAGTCAGTCTGTGCAGAGGACATGTCCTGTTCTCACTTGTATATCTTCTAGTGACACTAGTCAGGACACATGGATAATAGATACAAAGGACAGGAGTCCTTGACCAGAATTAGGTGTCCTTAATCCCCATTGCAACCTGCCTTACACCATAGTATGAAACCCCTTTCTTTGTCTTGGGTTTCTCACTTGAGTGGTGAGGTGAGGCTGTGTGATCTGGGCTCTGTGCCTTGCCAGTTGGGAGCACTACTTTCTGTGTCAGCAAGCTATAGCTTGCTCAGTGCCATTGCCCCTCAGGGTTTATTCTGCCAAACTGCAGCCTGGTTTGGGTCCAAACACTGGGTTTAGAGTTCAGTATTAAACTTGGGCTCCTGGCCATGAGTTCCTGTGAGGGAACATTTTTGTTCATTTTATTTTGTATGATCTAAGGAGCCCAGAAGCACATGTGACTTCACACACCAGAAAGGAATCCCCTTGCCCATTCATATCAGTTACTCATTGTGTGGATGCTACATGACCATCATTGTAATGGGAAGGTTGTTTTCATCTCCAAGGAGGGATTTTCTTGGTTGCCTTGTTACTGTCTAACCTAGAGAGAATAAGGAAGGGCAGATCAGTGTTTTCTGACACTATTAAAACCACCACCATAATATTTTATCCCCCATTATTCATCAGAGGCATACCAGATACTTTGTTTAGTGTCTAATTAATCATCTGAGCAACCAGAGTCCAAAATGATAAGATGCTGTGCCATGGGCAAGTTTATCGCATTGATTTTGTCTTGTTACTCTGTGTTTTCATAATGGCTCCTTCTGTGTGTATACATCCTGACATCTCCCTTTGTCTAAACCAGATCAATAACACAGCGGTGGGACATGCCCTGGTTCTGCCTGCAAGGAGGGATCTCACAGACTTCCTGAAGAATGTCCTTACCTGCCACGTTTGCTTGGGTAAGCTGTTCATCTATCTGGGCAGGGGGATCTGTCCAACCATAGCCCCCAAAGTTGTGACTACAAAGGAACATTTGAATGAAGAGTGATAATGTTAAATTAAGACTTGAGGCTCATTTTATTTACTAATGTAAAGACTGCTCAAGGGAGTTCTCATTTTGGAATATAGAGCCTACATGTTTGTCTTAGAAGTACTTTAAGAACATATATCTTTAAGACTCAGCAAGTGGCGGGAATGTTTTAGTCTCACAGAGCACTATGAAAACTTCACATCATCGACAAGTTTCATTTAACATCAGGAAACAAAAACTGAAATCTGGGCACAATTAAAGCAGCGAGGCATAGTCTAAGAATGTATTCTAGGCTGCCTCAAACTGGTGAATCTCCTGCCTCTGCCTCCCAAGTATGAGGATTTTGGGTGTACATCCTTTTCCCCAGCGAAGTTTCTATCTCCTATGATGATTGTAGTCATCTGACTCCCCGAAGGTTGGGATGCTGCCAGGACCACGTGGTAATGGGCCACTGTGCTTTTTGTTTCTAGACATTTGCAATATCGACCCATCCTGTGGCTTCGGCAGCTGGAGGCCTTCCTTCAGGGACCGGAGGGCAGCAGGCAGCGGTGTGGACATAGACCTGGCTTTCATCTTGGACAGTTCAGAGGCTACCACTCTGTTCCAGTTCAATGAGATGAAGAAGTACATAGGTTACGTGATCAGACAGCTAGACCTGAGCCCAGACCCCAAGGCTTCCCAGCACTTTGCCAGGATAGCTGTGGTGCAGCAGGCAACCTACGAGTCTGTGGACAATGCCAGTGTGCCACCTGTGAAGGTGGAATTCTCACTGACAGACTATGGTGCCAAGGAAAAACTGCTGGACTTCCTTAGCCGGAGGATGACCCAACTTCAGGGAACCATGGGCCTGGGCAATGCCATTGAATACACTATAGAGAACATCTTTGAAAGTGCTCCAAACCCACGGGACCTCAAAATTATGGTGCTGATGCTGACTGGTGACATGCAGAGACAGCAGCTGGAGGAAGCCCAGAGAGCCATCCTACAGGCCAAGTGCAAGGGTTACTTCTTTGTGGTTCTGGGCATTGGCAGGAAGGTGAATGTCAAGGAGGTCTACAGCTTTGCCAGTGAACCCAATGATGTCTTCTTCAAATTTGTGGACAAATCAACTGAGCTCAACGAGGAGCCTCTGATGCGCTTTGGGAGGCTGCTCCCATCCTTTGTCAGCAGTAAGTCCTGTGCCACACGTAGTGTGTTCTGGCTATGGCTAGAATAAGGCTCATACTCTCAGGTCACAAGACTGTGTGAAAAGTCATAGAAAATACATCTTTGTGCTGATGTGACCTGTTCATTCACACACACACACACACACACACACACACGTATATGTATATGCCTACCCTGTGCCTTGAGTTAGGAAGCTAGAGTCAACAAGGCACACACAGGCCAATCCTTTGTCTTCCTTTGCTCATCTATTATGCCTGTTTGATGCTTTCTATCCATAAGGCAGTGATGCTGTTACAGAGTCCACGACTAGGTTCGCAAATGTACCAAACACACATTGACTATACGTGACCTAGTATGCTGACTGTCCTATAAGGAAGCCTATCCTATCAGGGGGCTTAAGGGAAGCTTCTAGAAGGGGTTGCATTGATTTGGGATTTGCTGCCAAGCCCATGCTTGCCTCTGGGCAGAACTCCCTCTCCTTTCTTCTTCCCTTATGAACTTCCTCTTAAGTGGCTGCTCTTGCAGTTATCCAAGGAACTAATTTTCAAAAGTCCCCACCTTTGGACAATGGTTCTTAGGGCATCTGTTAATTGACCTATGGGTCTTTTATCCCTATACCTGTGCTCTCTTGAGACTGGATCCTCCATGGAGATAGTTCAGACCTGACGTAGTTCATAGTGAATGAACTCGGGCCACATATGAAACAAATGAGGGAGGCCTACAAAACTTAAGGCAGCATATCCACGCTGAATAGTCATCGCTCAGGAGAAAATTGAGGACCATGAACAACAACACTATTCACATCATGAAGATCTGTCCCGCAAAAGATTTAGAGGAAGGTGTGAAGCAAAGGGAAGCTTCAGCTTTACCCAGGAACCCATGCTTCTGCCTTAGGAGGATTAAGCAAGAGTGTACCCAAGAAAGCATTCAGAGAACCTTGAACATAACTGGATTATAATTTGACATTCAGCGTGTGTTTGGAAACTGTTCTACTCTCTATACAAAGTTTCATCCTATCCTGGTCTGCTCTCTCACACTGAGGACCTATTACCTTTAAATGAATTATCTAAGTAGCTATGGAACGAACTCATCACACTAAATTTAATTTCCATATGATTCACACGAAGTTTGATTTATTTTTCCCCCCTAGGTGAAAATGCATTTTACCTGCCTCCAGATCTCAGGAAACAGTGTGATTGGTTCCAAGGGGACCAACCAGTGAAGAATGGCGTGAAGTTTGGTCACAAACAGATGTAAGTAGTTAGGATTGTTGTACCAAATATCAAAGCATTAGAGTAGCTGTAGAGGCTCTCCAGTCAATCCCTAGCTTCATGGATTGAGACACTGAAAAATAGAAATATGGATTTCCTAAAATAACGTGAGTTCTTAAACATTCTTTTATATTGGTTAGCTTCTGCTACATAATGAAGTGCCCAGAATTTAGTGACTTAAAGCAAGGATAATTTGCAAGCCTGTGGATTAGAAATTTCCGACTGGGTTCAGCTGGGTGGTCTGTCTTGTCTGTCTATCTGTCTGTCTGTCTGTCTTCCTCCTGACCTCCTTTATGTTTATAATAATATATTTCTCAGCTACAGACAGGCTGGTCTAGCCTGGTCTTAGTGGGAAGATTCATCTTTGTTCTACACGATTTCTTTCAGTGGCCTGAGCTTGTTCACAAGTTGATCAGGAGGGTTTTTCATGAGAAAAAGACTAGATATAAGTTCTCTTGAGACATAAGCCAGGCCTAGCACATGGTCACTTTAAACCACATTTTATGGGTCAAATAAGTCCAGAGCCTAGATTGAAGTATGGTAAGTGTGAACAGAGTTGAGGACTATATTGCATTATGCATTCCTTTCCCCCCATTTCTATCCTTTCTTTTTGTCTTTTTGAGACATGGTCTTACTGATTAGTCCATGTTGGCCTGGAACTTATTTGGTAGCCAAGGCTGGTCTCAAACTCATGGAAGTTCTCCTGTTCATCTTTCCAATGTGCTAGGATTATAAGCGTGAGCCGCCACACCTAATGAGTAGATACTTTATGGTGCAAATAGTACTGATTTTGTTGTACACAACTCAGTTGATTGTTTAAATTAGAGCATCATTAAATTTCTATTCCTCTCCCTTTTACTTTCTGCCTTTTCTTATCCATTGAAAATAGGATGTCAGATTTATGAATAATTAATGTAATCATTTTGATTAATTCTACTTTAATATTCTGTTCAATATTTTCTCCGGGGCAGATTCTGAAAGTAAGAGTTGTAGTATATGTGATATTATAGAAGGTTTACAGAAACCAGCATCTTCATGTTGCTAATACAGCAAATCTCCTGTAGATCACAGGGTTATGATTCTGTAGAGCATGTAAAAGCATGGTTACAGGTAATGTTGAATTTGTTTTTAACAGAAACACTCCACATACTGTTAATTCAAGTCTTACACCTAAAGTTGTGACCACAATGAAGCCAGTGACAACAACCAAACCAACAGCAATTGTAAATCTGCCACCTGCTAACCCCGCCCCAGCTAGACCAGCCCCTGTTCAGCCAGTTCTCGCCAAGCCAGACCCTGCCAAACCAGCCCCTGCTAAGCCAGTCCCTGCTAAACCAGCCCCTGCTAAGCCAGCCCCTGCTAAGCCAGTCCCTGCTAAGCCAGCTTCCGCTAAGTCAGTGCCTCCACAGCCAGTCCATCTGCAGCAAGTCCATGTTCAACCAGCCCCTGCTCAGACAGCATCTGCAAAACCAGCCCCTGCTAAGCCAGCAGTCCCTGCTCAGCCAGCTTCTGCTAAACCAGTGCATGCTCAGTTAGCCCCAGCTCAGCCAGTCCTTACTAAACCAGCCCCTGTGAAGCCAGCCTCTGCCAACAAGCCTGTGGTAGCCAAACCTGTGGCCATGAACACAGCCACAGTGAGACCGGCATTAGCGGCGAAGCCAGCAGCAGTGAAGCCTGCAGCAGTGAAGCCTGCTGCAACGAGACCCCTCGCTGCTGCCATAAGGCCAGTTGCTACCAAGCCGGAGGCCCCCAGGCCACAGGCCAAACCAGCTGCCACCAAGTCAGCCACTACTAAACCCTTGGGTAAGAAAGCCTTGTTAGAGATACAATCTTTTATGCCTACATATACTACTCCAAGGACATGGTCCTGGTGTCTGTTTTACAGGGTAGGCTGCTGACTCAAGGTTGCCATAGTTACATGATAGACCTTAGAAGATGCACAGGATTGTCCACATATTGCTTTTGCTTTTCTCTGTATCGTAAAGCAGTTTTCTCTCATACAACCTCTCAAGGATGCTGGAGTCCTGAGGAAGACAACTCCTCCCTGTACTTCCATCCCTTCCTGTACTTCCTTCCCTGGGTATAGCTTCTCTGTCATAGAACCCCATCCTAGTTCTCTGGTTCTTGCGATATTTCTGCCCCATCTTCTATGATATTCCCTGAGACTTAAGTACAGAGGTTATATTTGAATTAACAGAGATGTCATCAATTAGGGTCATTTGTTCTCCACATTTTCTCAATGTAATTAATTGTCTTCTCTGCTGCAAAAAGAAGCATCTTTGATGAGGGGCGAAAGCTATGCTTATCCTTGGGTACAAGGATAGCCATTTAGAAATTCCATGGCCTCATCATCCATGGGCAACTGGCTAGGCCCTATGATGCTCTCATCGATGAAGTTCAAGCTTGAGAACCATGTAATGGAGTTATACAAGAAGTGTTTTGTAATATTTTAAGTAAGCTTATGATTTTATGTTGGGCCATACCCATAGCTATCCTTGGTCACATGTGGAATGTGGGCCGTGAGTTGGATGCTCCTGACATCATTTCAGAGTGAAAGAGAAAGAAGTCTTCTGTTTTGTTCTGCCTAGGCAGCAGAGCGGTGGCCCTTTCCTTTCCTTTCCCTTTCTTTCTTTCTTTCTTTCTTTCTTTCTTTCTTTCTTTCTTTCTTTCTTTCTTTCTTTCTTTCTTTCTTTCTTTCTTTCTTTTTTCTTTGCCTGCCTTCCTTCCTTCCTTCCTTCCTTCCTTCCTTTCTTCTTTCCTTCCTTCATTTTTTTTTCTGGAGACAGATTTGCTCTCCTTCTAATATGGCTTGTAAAGATCTAAGCTGGTACGGTGATAATCTATTCCTTCTTTCCAAAAGGGAGGTTACAGAAAGGAGCCCTGCACTGAGTATTGTGGCAGTATCAGGGTTAGTTCAATAAAGTTAGAAATTACACCTCAGAAACTCAGTTCTCCCTCAGAGGCTGACCAGCATGCTCTCTCTGACCCAAGAAAAGTACAATCCTGATTTTATTAGTGTGTGTGTATGTGGGTGTGTGTGGGGGGGGGTGTGAGACCCAAGAGGTATAATTGTTAGCTTTTTAATGAAGATGTAGGAAGATTCTACAGAATGTCATAATCTATAAAGGAAGATGAGTCTAGAATATAGGTGCTCATGAAAAAGTAGAAACTATCTTTACCTTATGAGCAGATGGCAAGCCGAGACAATACGTTCTTGTCACAGTCTACAACACCATGATTTTCTACCTTTGAAATCCTACAGCTGGACTTGTACCACACATGTAACTTCCTACTAGCATGCTGGAACGTACATTTCAAAGTATCTCCTTCACAAGGGATTTTTGATAGAAAAATGAAGGTAGTCACTTATGTACCTTGTTGATGAATAGGATGTTTTTGAGTCACTGTGCTGTTACATGCCAGGCAGGCTGGCAGAGGATGTGACTGGTAAATGGGACGCTAGTTCCCTTTCTCGGCAAGCTTTAGGCTAGCTGTCCACAAACATCTCCCACATCTCTTCTGAAGCTCCCACACATGTTCCCGTTGGGAGGAGTTTTACTTTTCAACTCTGCACTCTGATCTTTCAGTGAGAGTGTCCGGAGAAGTCAAGGTCTCTGAAGTCACCGAGAACAGTGCCAGACTTCACTGGGAGCAGCCCGAGCCTTCCAGCTCCTATTTTTATGACCTCACCGTAACCTCAGCTGATGACCAGTCCTTGGTTCTGAGACAAAACCTCACTGTCACTGACCGTGTCGTCGGAGGCCTGCTGACTGGACGGCAGTACCATGTCGTAGTGGTCTCCTACCTGCAGTCTCAGATGAGAGCCATCTACCAAGGAAGTTTCAGTACAAGTAAGTACTGATGCTTTGAGAGCACTTGGGGATTTGATTTCTACATGGCATACTAAATAGGATATAAAAACGATGCCTTGAATCCATTCCGAAGCACAGACACAATTAATTAAAATCCATCAATCTTGGATACTTAGGCTTCACCCTGAAAGTTGAAGCCACAGCAACAGCATGGGAATAGGCTATGCCATATGCCCTTGCCCTTGTCTCCTGGAACACTTTAAGGGGAGACCAGATTTGTTCTGCCTCAGCCTATCGAGTCTAAGGCACCTGGGAAACGGGGGACTGAATCCTGGCAAGGAAGATGGTGAGGTCTCCGCTGCCACTTCTGGTCCCTGTTTCCAGGTTCAGTGAATAGAAGTGACTCCTTAGGGAGCCAGAGGGAGTTTGAGAGCTCTTGCTATACAGAGTCATTGGGCATCTGAGGCTAAAGAAGATAGGCTAGCAGACGCTCCCTTCCTCTACCTGCTCGTACTTGGCTGACTTGTACACTTTACTCAGGCCTTTCCTTGTAATCTCTTTCTTGCTTCCTTACTTTTTAACTTAATTTAATTTATTTTTTTTAAAGCTAGGGTCTCTATGTTGCTTAGTACATCCTGGAACCCTTGGGTTCAAATGATCTTCCCATTTCACTTCCCAAGTGGCTGGGACTACAGCCAAACACGGCCATGCCCTTCATTCCCAGACCTTCTGAACAATTCGTCTCTCTCTATTCTGAGTCATTTTGGGTTCTCAGTCCTTTATTCTTGACCTGCTTTGTTCTTGATTCTGCTCAAGAGTCTGGGTGGAGCATCTCCTTAGTTCATCATGGTTCACATGGTGGAATCACTCTTGAAGAAAGGAAGGCACACCAGTCGCCCCAGGTTAGAGAGTTCAAAGACCCACCCAATTCCAGGGCACCATTCTCCTAGATCAAGAATGTCCCCCATCTACCCATTAACAGTTTGGATTTGACCATATATGAAAGCATATGTAGTGAGTTCAAACCTCTCCTGTGTTTTAATAGCACCCATCACACAAGAGATCAATTCAGAAAGGCAGCCTAGCATTCCCCAGCCCTTTTAGTTTCTGAGTCAACTACTAGTTGCCTGTATTTTTTTCCTTATAGAGAAAACTCAGCCTCCACTTCTTCAGGCCCCACACCGAGCATCCAGTTCAACCATCAACCTAATGGTGAACACAGAACCATTGTTTCTCACAAAAACAGGTAAGTCATGGCAGTAGTGGGCCCCCCTAAGGGACTTCAGAAAGCATTCTCTCAAGAATTGCAAACCCTCTGAAAGTGAGGTCACCTGCCAGAGACTAAGTCACATGACTTCCATGGGATAAGTTCCAAAGGGATCCTCAGCTGCTGGGTTGCATCTCACTCTACATGGTCTCAGTTTCAAAAGCAGAGGAACCAAGCTTGTCACCATAGTGTTAGAGGAAGCTGGCTGGCACTGCTTCTGAGCCCATGGCTATTATGCACGGCTCCATTAGTCACTTCCTCTGTGTTATGTTGAGACTAGCTAGGGTTGACTTGAGGTCTGTGGTACTGCAAAGAATAGGCTTTCATTCACTCACCAGATCATCTGTAAGACACTGCTTAGGAGACACAAGGTAACCAGATTGGACCCCATAGAACACATGGGTTCAGATGTATTCTCCTTTCTTGAAACACCACATCCTGGCTTGGTCTTGTAGACCACTTTCCAGGATGCCTGAGCACAGAGTGTGTCTGTTAGTGACAGTCAAGATCTATGTTCTTGGAATACAAGTCTGAGAACCTGTAACGCTCCTCCCAAACAAATTGCTTTTCTATTGCTATGACATGCTCTTGTCATATGGTCACTTGGTTATGACCAAAGCAACTCATAGAAGAAAGAATTTATTTGGGGGTCACAGTTCCAGAGGAGGAAGGGTCTGTGATGATAGAGCAGAGGTAGCAGGTTAAAGGCAGCCGGAGCAGCAGAGAGATCACATCGTGATCCACAAGTAGTTAGACTTGGAACTCATTGGGGCTGGTGGGAGGCTTTTAAAGCCTTAAAGCTTGCCCATGACACACCTCCTCCAGCAAGACCAACCTCCTAATCTTTCTCAAGCAACTGGGGACTATCTTAGGCTGGGTTACTGTTGCTGTGATGAAACACCATGACCAAAGCAACTTGGAGAGGAAAGGGTTTATTGGGCTTACAGATCATCACCAAAGGAAGTCAGGACAGCAACTCAAACATGGCAGGAACCTGGAAGCAGGAGCTGATGCAGAAACCAATGAGAAGTACTGCTTACTGGCTTTCTCCCTATGTATGGCTTGATCAGTCTGCTTTCTTACAGAACCCAGAATCACTATCCCAGGGATGGCACCACCTATAATGGAATTGCCCTCCCCCCATCAATCATGAATCAAGAACATGACCTACAGGCCTACAACTCAATCTTATGGAGGCATTTTCTTAATTGAGGTTCCCTCCTCTCAGATGACTTTAGCTTGTGTCAAGATGTCACAAAACTAGCTAGCATGGGGACCAAATGTTCAAACCTATAAACCAATGGGAGCCATTTACATTCAAACTACACTCATACTTAAAAGAATGGAGACTTGGCTCATTAGCTTTGAGGAAATGACTACTCAATAAATTTGACTTAGGCACCAAAGGTGCCATTACTAACAATGAGAACTCAGAATCCTGTGAGAATTTAGGTATGGTACTGCTTCATAGTCCTCAAAGTGCAAGCTTCTGCTTAGCATGGAGATGGTCTGATGCTTTCTGGTCACTCAGGAGGAACAGGACAACCCTCACTACACGATTTCTTTCTGCACTTCATCAGTCATAAGCAGCATTTGTAGCTGCCTTTGTAACTGTGCTAGATGGAAGAGCTACCATAGTCATTTAACAGCAAACAACTGTGTGGTGTCCAGTGTCTCTAGCCTTTTTTGTGAAAGACTAGCAGAAGACTAGGGAGTGTTCTCAATAGAAATGTATGGGACCAAGGGAGGCGGGACTCCGTAGAGGTGGTGGTAATTAACTGCAACTGCTGAGAGCTTCTATAAAAAGCCTTGAAGAAAAGTAATGCTATGGTGTAAATGCAAACTGGAAAACTGAAGTAGGTAGGTGAAGTGAGAGTTGGTTGGGGGAGGAGGAGGAAGGAGAGGAGGAGGGGGAGGAGGAGGAAGAAGAGGGAGAAAGGAGGAGGGAGGAGGGAGGGAGAAAGGGAGAAGGAAGAGGAGGAGGAGGAAGAAGAGGAGGAGGAAAAGAAAGGAGGAGGAGAAAGAGCAGGAGTAGGAGGAGTAGGAGGAGGAGGAGGAGACTCCACTGCTCGTCAGTTTCTACTGCCCACACTTAAGACTGCAGACAGACTTTTGTCTCCAGCCTGGTTCTACCCTGTAGCTCACAGTCTATTCTGGTCTATTCTTAAGCCGCCATGTAAGGATGCCCTAACATGAACGCTGCCCTCAAAAAAAAGCCACATCTCTGTGGCTGGGGTTTCTTGGGTTTTCCTTCAAGATTGTCACAGGGTCAGGGAGATCGCTCAGCGGGTAAAGCACTAATGGCGTAAACTTGAGAACCCAAGTGTGACCCCCCAGAACCCACGTAAACGTGGAAGAAGAGAATCAGCTTCACAGCATTTTCCTTTGACCTCCATACTCATGCTGTGGCCCACCCCTCTCTCCTATCATGCACGCACACACAATAATAACGAGTAAAATTTAGAAAAAAAACCCCACCAGCCAAAGAAGACCCAAAATGCATTCACTTTGAAGATACAGAAAACTGGGTTTCATTTGAATCCCTCTTAGCTTTTGCCTCTACGAGTGTGGAAAATGTAAAATTTCCAGCAAACTCTTGTTTCATGGAGAGACTTGGAGGAACTCCTAGATAGCAAGATTCAGGGATAAGTTTGTTTCTTTATGTGTGGCTCTGAAGGATGAGATTGTATAAACAGTGTTTAGTTAGTGTAAACAACATAATCTTTAAACGCGAATCTGGGTCGGGCTGTTCTGTTTTTAAATGTGGAGTTGCTGCTTCCAGAATTAGGGAAGGATTTTCTACACAGTCATGTAACACTGTCTGACAAAGAGGGGTGATTTTGGTTTGGTTTTAACTAGAACCCACGTTCCTATGAAGGCTGCAGAAAATTTGGTGGCAGGTGAAACTAAAATCTGTCTCCTTCACACTGATGACAAGGGGACATTCAACCTGTGGACGCAGGAAAACGTCTGTGTCTGCTTGGCATAGCCTGACAAGGGGAGAGGCATCTGACTCCATGTCTCCCATCTAAAGTCTGTCCTTTGGGTAGAGAATTGTGCTTCCATAAGACCTTGCCTCGAGATGAAAGTTGATTCTGCCGGTAGACCTCCAACATCATCCATAACTTGTCTTTCAAGATTCTAGACTTTGAAGCATTACATTTGAAATGGTTAGAATTTGTAGTTTTAAAACCAAGCAAAGCAAATCTTCCTTGAAATCTCCACTCTACCATTTGCTTCCCTCAGCTTTCAAATATTACAATACAGCCACTTTTAAGTAGTAAGGTTATTGCCTGTTAAAGCCACTTAGCAAGGATCAAACTAGTCCTTCAGTTTTATCTTACTCAAGGAAAGCAAGGAGGGAGAGCTGAGAGTCAGGTTGGTAGCTACTCCCACAAACATGCAGATTATCTGATCCCAAGCTTTTGCTGAAAGAAGGCTTAGACTTTCAGACTTTTAGATTAAAACATTTTACATGCACACGTCTTTCCCAGCAAACTCCAGAGTTTGCCAGACAGTTCTGTAAACAGAAGCCTTGCTGTTCACAAACTGTAAATTTACCTCTGTAGTCATCTAGGGGGTCTAGCCTTATTTTGCCACTGGGCTCCAGCAGGAGTGTGCATTCAACACATGAACGTCCTTAACTGGAGAAAAAAACTAGCTTCCAGCTCCCACAGTCTTGCCTTGGGGCATTTCTGATGTTGGAGGAGTTTCATCTCCATGTTTGTTTTATTTGAGAGGCCAGAGAAATACTTGACTACACATGTGTACGCACACACACACTTATCATAAAGATCATCTGTGGAGGGCCTGGCAGGAAAGCCTAGTGGTTAAGAGTGGTTGCTGATCTTGCAGGGGTCAGAGTTCAGTGCTAGCACTGGTGTCAGACTGCTCACAGCTGCCTATGACTCTAGCTCTAGGGGATCTGACATAGTACCCAAGCACAAACAATAAAGTATATATATTTATTTTTTTCAAAAAAGAATACCACTTTACAATCTACATACATTTTCAATCTACTTTCTTCATGAAACATATAGCCTTACATTTGAAGTACATTCTATCAGAATTTAATGCCATTTACCAAGGAGTAGAAAAGTCTATGGTCTAGAAATTCAGTTTCTTCTCTGGACAGTGTAGACAGAAAGAACTGGAGAACAGATGGCTTGGAAATTGAAACGGAGAGAAGTTGGTCGTTTCATTTTTGTTATTCAGTGACAGCTGATAGTTGAGATTCCTGGTGTGATTTTTGTTTATTCTTTGCAAACCTGAGACTGACTGCTATGTCAGTATAGTAATGAGGAAATGGAGGCTCGGGTGGGTTGAAACCTTCCCACCAGGAAATTCTTCTCTACAGTAGCATTGAGATCCAACCACAGCCTCCAATTTGGAGTCTGGAGGCTGAGGCACTGACACAGACTGTCTGATGTTCCTTTCTCCTCTTGATCTTGTAGATATTTGTAAGCTGTCCAAAGATGCTGGGACTTGTGAGGACTTCAAATTACTATGGCACTATGACTTAGACAGCAAAAGTTGCAAGAGATTCTGGTACGGAGGTTGTGGGGGTAACGAGAACAGATTCCACTCACAGGAAGAATGTGAAAAGATGTGCAGTCCTGGTAAGTGGCCCCTCCCTCCCTTGGGTTTTATTTTCCTATTAGGCCTGAAGAGAAGAGATCGGGGTTAATGACCTCGCCACTGAGAAACCCCCGAAGTACAATGATTGTGGAAAACCTGAGAACAGTTAAATCACATCCCCAGATAAGAGGGGCCAATGAACCATTAAAAAGATAAAATTTTTAATTTTACACACACATGAAAAAGGAAAAAACCACACAGGAAATTAGTGATTGGAATGACTGATTTGTTTCCTGAAAGCCTATGTGTATCTTTGGCAGTTAGGAAACACAAAGCCAAGTTCATCAGTAATATTACCTCATCCTTCTCTCTTTAGAAGTGTCACACCACGCAGGATTGTTAGAATAGAATAATGATCAGCAACAGAAGACTAATGATAAACTCATATATGTATATATATATATATATATGTGTGTGTGTGTGTGTGTGTGTGTATGTGTATATGTGTATATATGTATATATACAGAGATATATTCATTTTTAAATAGTGTTGATTCCTATAAACAGTAATGCCGACACCGAGGCTATCCAGTTTCTCTATCAGAGTGAGCAACAATTAGTAATGGCACAAGGCCTGGGTGAGCCCAGATTTCACACAGCCCAGACCTGAAGTCACAAGGCTCACAGGGACCAATGAGGAAGGGGTATAGACTGGGGGCCATGGGATTGTGCTGTGGGAAATATAGTATAATTTATGTTTACTGACCTCTCTTCTTCTCCCTCTGTCTCTCGCTCTGCTCTTCTCTCCTTCCCTCCACACTCAATGCTCTCCACACCCAGAGTTAACGGTCTGACGAGAACCTAAGCATGGCCTTCGGGCAACACGTACCTCTGGGAGGAGGAGGAGGCAGCATTTCTAACTCGTTTTTTATAGAAGCTCTGGGTAGATGCCCCAGCACGGTGCCTTTTCATGCTTTGATTGACACTCAACCTCGGGAGGAAACCCTCTGCACGTAACCTGTCGATATGGTGCTAAACGTGTCTGTGGACCCTGCTCTCCGTCTCCAGGCAGTTCTACCGTCTACTTGGACCATTGTGTAATAGCTAGCCACTGCTGGTGTTTATGTGAACATTTCTATACATTCAAATTCCCTCTGGAGTTCCTTGCTACGCCTGTGCCTAGAACATAGCCTCGATGTCACAGCCACTCTGTACATTTCTGCTTGGTTCATTCCTCTGTAGTTGCATGGCTTAGATGGAGAAACAAGAGTCTAACCTTCTCACGGCCCCGGTTTCCTGGATTAGACTTTGAGCAATCTTCTTCGAAATCCTCTGACAAATGATCTAATTAGAAGAAATCAGACCCCTTTCCTGTGAGCATTGCTGGGACAAATGCCTCCATTAAAGGATTCAAAGAAAGTCGTAATCGAGAAGCTCTTTGGTGATCCTCTAAGGTGGTTGTTTTTCAGTGTCGTTGTCTTGGAGCTTCGGAGGTGGGATTCAATGTTTAAAATTTTTAGGAAACTTATACAAAGGAACTTTTAAATAAAGTATATTGAATGTGTCATGAGTTTTGGTGTTCTTGGTTCTCTTCTTTCTGAAGTGTTCACTATCAGGATTCCCCCAAGGCCAAGGACATTTGACGCAAGCCCAGACTCTGGTTTCATGGAAAGGGTCAGAAAACCCTAAGGGACGGTGTTCTGGGAGGCCAGTAGAGTTGGCCCTTTTGTGAAAGATCTAGGAGATACCACGTATCGGGGCCAGGCTGACTGGACCCTTACTGGAGAGCCCTGAACAGTTTGACTCAAGAGAACATGCTCATCCTCTCTTCAAACTTTCGGTTGACCCCAGTACCTCAGCTTCTGGCCTCTTTACAGTGATTTTTTTTAAAACTAGGGACTAGATTGTTCTTATCCAACAATGGCTGAGGTGGGATGGTTCTCTTTGACTCACTGCTTCCCTGGAATCTCTAGGACAAAATATACTTTGCTATTACTGTGTTCCCCCCTTTCTTCAGAAATCTTTCTCTTGGGGCCAAAGAGTTGGTTCAGTGGTTAAGAACACAGGGACATTCACAACCATCTGTAACCCCAGTTCTGGGGAATGGACTCTAATGCTTTCTTCTGGTCTCTGAGGACACCAGGAATATACATAGTACATAGACATACCTGCAGGCAAAATATCCATAAAATAAAATGAAGTAATCTCCATCCTCCCAACTTCTTCTTGTGCACATGTACACACACACACACACACACACACACACACACACACACACTATGGCCACCACTGTCACAAACAACAACACTACAAAGCAGATACACTTTCAGAGGATACACACAAAAATATTCCCACTGTGGAAGAAACTGTATTTTTTGGACAGACTGTTTCTGCTCAGACAGGTTGTTGATGGTAAGACTCAGATAGGATCCTAGGTGTGAGCAGAATAGTTAATGTAAGATTGAGGGTAGATTTGCTAGTGGATCTGTAGGGAGGATGGAGAAAAGAGGGACAATGGGTATGCAGAACCCAGGAAGTTAGGGGAGACACTAGCCTCAAGGGCCATTCTCAGAATACCTGCCAGATTCTCAAAAGAGATTTCTAAGTTCTCAGAGTGGGCAGACAGTTTAGAAACAAGGGCAACAGCTCTGTGCTAATGTCACTATGCAGACATGAAGAGTGACTTCAGTGAAGGAGAGTTCTACTGAAAATCAGTGATGGTCTTGAAAAGGACTGAGGGCCTCCTGGTCCAAGGAGCTGGGGGACTCGAGTTCACCTATATCTTGAGTCTAGATAACACTTGATTATCAGGGTGGCTTTAGGGAATTTGCAAAGCTTTGGGGATTATTTTAGTTAGGGTTTCTATTCCTGCACAAAACATCATGACCAAGAAGCAAGTTGGGGAGGAAAGGGTTTACTCAGCTTACACTTCCACATTGCTGTTCATCACCAAGGGAGGTCAGTACTGGAACTCTAGCAGGTCAGGATACAGGAGCTGATGCAGAAGCCATGGAAGAATGTTTCTTGCTGGCTTGCTTCCCCTGGCTTTCTCAGTTTGCTTTCCAGGACTACCAGCCCAGAGATGGCACCACCCACAAGGGGCCCTCCCCCATTGATCACTAATTGAGAAAATGCCCCACAGCTGGGTCTCATGGAGGCACTTCCCCAACTGAAGCTCCTTTCTCTGGGATAACTCCAACTTGTGTCAAATTGACACACAAAACCAGCCAGTACAAAGATGTTTTTAAAAGTCCTCACAACCAGGTTGTCTGGAAATCTATGTTGGATGACTTTGTGTCAACTTAACATATTCTAAAGTCATCTGAGAAGAGGGAACCTCAATTTAAAAAATACCTCCATAAGATCATGTTTTAGGCAACTCTGTAATGCATTTTTTAATTAGTGATTGATGGGGAGGGCCAGTCCCATTGTGTGCTGGTGGTCCTAGGTTCTCCAAGAAAGGAGGCTGAGCAAGCCATAGGGAGCAAGCAAACAAACAACATTCCTCCACGGCCCATGGCCCCTGCATCAGCTCCTGCTTCCAGAATCCTGCCCTGTTTGAGTTCCTGTCCTGGCTTCCTTCAATGATGAACAGTGCTATGGAAGTATAAGCCAAATAAACCCTTTCCTCCCCAAGTTGCTTTGATCATAGTGTTTTACCACAGCAATAGAGATCTTAAGACAGAGTCTAAACCAAGACATTGGCAGAACCGTGCTGCCTCTAAAACAGAGGGGAGACTCCCCCTCCCTGAGTCTCTTCCTGCCTTTCAAGGTTGCTACAGCCCTGGGTATGCCTCAGCTTGGAGACATTACTCTACCAGTCTCCTTCATAATCTTGGATTCTTCCTATGCACCTCTGCCTTCACATGGCTGTCTTCTCATGAGAATACCAATCAAGTTTGACTGAGTTCCCCATCCTCTGGTCTGACCTGATCTCAACTAATGATATCTACAGTCAGCCTGCTTTCCAATAAGGATATCGTAAGTGACTTAGGGTCAGGAAACCATCCTTTCAATCAACAGCACCATCTCATCACCTTCAATGTCTGCTCATATCTTTGGGTGCTGATCTGCCTCATTGCTAGACAGTAGCTCCACAGATCAGACCACAGGAAGTCCCACTGTTCCTTTGTCATGATTAGTGCCTGAAACCATCACTACTGAGTCTTAAAACTAGAACCTCTTATCCATTTTAGAGGTTAAAAATCAGATCCTAGATAAAGCCTTTCTATCTTAGTCTCATACAGGCTTTGCTCCCCAGCAAAGGCTCAACTCCAGGGTCTGGGTGGAATTTGAGTGAAATCTGACATCCCAGTCTTCCCTCTTTGAGTGCCATGGTAGACTGTTTCCTGGAGTCTAAATGGGAGGTGTTAGCTGGTGTCTTGTCAGTTGCTATTGTTCTTGGCTCATGACTGTGACAGGTTTCCCCTGCCAACTCCTTTTTGAGGCATATACTGGCTCCCGGGAAGACTCTTGGTTTGACTTGCTTGGGGAAGAAGCTCCTTTTCTCTTCTGCATCTCTGTATGAAGCAATGTCACCCACAGGCTCTCGATGCTAGGGTCCTTTATTAGGCAGGTCACCCTCTGGTGGAGCATAAGAAACTTAAGCTCCATAACTTTCTAGGCTTATTCAATCTATAGAAAACTCATGTGATGTTGCCACATAAAGTGGCATTCCATCTTTCTGTTTAGTCACCATAACATCCTTTGTGAAAGAAAAGAGGCTGGGCATGTGGTCAGTGGAGAGTGGAGTTCATCTGGAGACTCAGAGGTGTGTGTGGGGGGAGAAGGAATGGCTCATGACAACCTATACAACTTAGAATGTCCTCTGTGGGTCTCCCCACTGTCGTGGATCTTCAGTAGATACATTCCCCAAGGGTAGAGCGGGCAGAGACATCGAGAAGGGAGGAGAGGGGAAGACGGGGTGGGAGTGTGTACATTCAAAAGCCCTGTGAGTATGTATGGTGGATAAACCACAAGGAGACCCGAGGCCAATAGTCAGATGAACTTCCCTAAGCATGATTAAAGACTTATAAAGTTTTGGGGGACTGAGGGCAGGGACATCCAGGATGATCAAAGGTCATTGGCTGGGGCTTCCGGTACCTGGAATGCCTCAGCATGGGGAAGCATTTCCTGAATCTCAGGTGCTGCCTGGACAGGTTCCTATTGGGAGAAAGGAAATTGATCCTGTAATCTAATTGAGGCTATGTGACATTCCCCAGGTAGAGAGGCATGTATGGGGCTTAGAATTCCCCAAACAAGGTCAAAGAAGAAGAAAATCCACTAATGAAAGGAGTCTCCTATATTGTGCGAGCCAAGGTCATTGGTGGACTTTGACTTTAATTAGAGTTTTCCCACAGTCCTCTTGACTTTGAGGAAGAATCAACAGAATGCCCCTATCTCCTTGACAGAAGATGGGGGAAGCGTATGTTGTCTTGCAGAAGTCCTGCTTTGTCTTTACAAGACCACTAGGACCTTTTTCCCCAGTCCTCTTCTGTCTCAGCAGTGACCTTGGTAGACTCAGATAAGACATTGGTGACTTACGACTCTGCAAAAGGTGAGACTGCCAGGTACCTCACCCCAGCCCCCAAAGAACACAGTAGTAGAGAACTTTACTGGGCTGAGCTCTGCATCTTTCTTCTTGATTTATATGGCATAGACCTAATATGGTTATTTTGGGGGGTGGTGGTTATTGTTTTGATACCTCCAAAGCAGCCCCAAGGTGTTAATTGTGAGTCAGTTCTTTGAGAGATGAAGGGAACCACAAGAGAAGTCAGGGAGTGTGAAGTGAGACAGAGGTAAGACCATGATTAAAAGGTGGTAGATAGCTCCCACTGTGTGTGAGGGGTGGTTAAGGGTTTAATTGTACATGCAGAATTCTGAGAATCACTCTAGCTTGAACCTTGCAGCCTAGCTGTGGTGTGAAGGAGCAGAGATATTTTACACTGATTCCCAGGGGTAGCTGCACATCTGTCCTAGAGAAAGAGCCCACTGGTTGTTTCTATGTATATGCCCACTGGACCTGTGTGTAGTGTTCTGGAAAAGACCTGTAGATACATATGGTGTCTATAAAGCACAGGGTGGGACCAGTGGAAGGGAGCCCTATGTTTCTGACATCCCTGAAGGGTCTGTTCCAGGTAAACTGGGTGGCATCCATTAGTTAAAGTCATTTTCTTCTCCTGCAGAAAGAAGGCCTCTCTGATCTTCCTTTCTGCTGTTGCCAGCGTATTTGCCCCTTTGCTCTGATTTGGTCCACTGCAGCTGTGTGCTGCTTTTCTGCACCTGTACCTGGGATGCTTAAGGTTTCTGGGAATATCACACCCACCATTCTCTACAGTTAGAATAGCAGATCACAGACATTCAGGTGTTTGGCTGTGTGGGCTGGGATTCCATGCTCCCAAGAGCATCTGTATGAAGGAGTAAGTCCCCACTTTCAAGAGATTCAGCTACTGTCACAGGAGAATTGGTTCAAGCAATGTTCCTACCAGGTAGATCAGTTTCTCTTCCAATTTAAAAGATTCCATGTTACCTGGTGTACTGGCTGGTTTTGTGTGTCAGCTTGAGACAGGCTGGAGTTATCACAGAGAAAGGAGCTTCCGTTGAGGAAATGCCTCCATGAGATCCAGCTGTAAGGCATCCTCTCAATTAGTGATCAAGTGTGGGAGGGCTCATTGTGGGTGGGGCCATCCCTGGGCAGGTAGTCTTGGGTTCTATAAGAAAGCAAGCTGAGCTAGTCAGGGAAGCAAGCCAGCAAGAAACATCCCTCCATGGCCTCTGCATCAGCTCCTGCTTCCTGACCTGCTTGAGTTCCAGTTCTGACTTCCTTAGGTGATGAACAGCAATGTGGAAGGTGTAAGCTGAACATACCCTTTCCTCTCCGACTTGCTTCTTGGTCTTGATTTTGGGCAGGAATAGAAACCCTGACTAAGACACCTGGTATCTTAGTTTGGGTTTTATTGCTATGAAGAGACACCATGACCATGGCAACTCCTATAAAGAAAAATAATTCTTCAGGCCTAGCTTACAGTTTCAGATATTTAGTCCATTATCATTGGGATGGGAAGCACAGTGGCATGCAGGCAGGCTTGGTGCTAGAGAAGGAGCTGAGAGTTTTACATCTTGATCTGCAGGCATCAAGGAGGAGACTGTGTTACTGAGTGTAACTTGAATATAGAAGAACTCGAAGCCTGCCCCCACAGCGATGCACTGTGGCTCCAACAGGGCCACACCTACTCCAACAAGGCAACATGCATTTGAAAACTTGAGTCTGTGGGGGCCATATCTATTCAAATCACCAAATTTGGTATGAGTCAACAACCAGTTTTATCCTGTAATGGGATCAATGACCTATGATGGAAGTAGTCAGGGCCAAGGCACAATTTCTCTCTGATGTGTTTACTTGATCACAGACCCTCTTTCTTTTTCCTTGCTACTTTTGAAGGAAGATAATACACCAAGGCAGTCACACATGCTATTTTAAATCTGTTTCTGACATGCATTCTTGACAAATGACCATCTTGTTAAAGGCTTTTTGACAGAAGAAGAGCAGTCACTACCAAGTCTATGGTTTGAGTCTATCTAGCTGCTCTATAGCAGGCTTCATCATCACTGAAGGTCTTATTTCCCATTAACTGTCTCAAGACTCACTCGGGGTTTGTCACCCTCTGTACAAGCAAATGCAGTCCTGACCCTGGATGAGGCACTGCCCTTGGGAGAACAATGATCCCACAAATTGTAAGTAGCTGCCATTTTCCCATCTTGTTTTCTGGGAGCCATATTGTTTCATGGTGGCCATTTTATTTCCTGGGAGTCATATTGATTCCTGAGTTTTTCTTGCTTCTTTTCATTTTTTTTAAAAGCTTTATAACCATTGAGATGAAATACTTCATGCATAAGACATTCATTTATGTATACTGATTGGTAATATTTTATTTTTATTTATTTGTATTCTTTGATGTATATTAATATATACCACCAAATTCTGTCATTTTCACCCCTATTGTTATTTCTCACCTCCCCCTTTTCCACTGAAATCTTTATTCTTTTCAACAAGTCTCCTTTTATTTTGACATACTTTTTTTAAATGTGTGACTTACTGAGTTTAATTGTGGTCACTTGCATGAACATGAAATCCCTCTTGCAGCTCCTATTAAATGCCAATAGTCCTTCAGTGAAGGATGGGGCTTTGTGACCTCCCACCCATACAGTCTTGTACAAACAGATCTTATGCAGGTAACTACAGATGCATGGAATTCATGGGTGAAATGGCATTGTCATGTGCAGAAACAGCATTTTGTAGCACCCCTCCAAACTCCCTCTTCTTTTCTGTTTTTAAATATACAAACATGCTGTCTTTATCAACTAGTTATTTTAATCTAAAAGCTCTCTTCATAAGAAAATTATACCATTTGTGAATTAAATTGCCTCGTAATGTGTCCTGTGTGTATATCCATAGCTATGTACCTGCTCTAGTTTTATTTCTAAGGCTGTAATAAAATATGCTGACAAAAAACAATCTAGGAGATAAAGGGGTTTCTTTCTGCTTATAATTCCAGGTTACAGCCCATCATTGTGGGGAAGTCATGGCGGGAGCTTCAAACAGCTAAGCTAGATCACATCTACAATCAAGATGTATAGAAAGAAATGAATTCATGGCTGCCCACTTGTTCACTCTTTGTGCTCAGCTTAATGCTTATATATATCAGGACCCTATGTCTAGGGAATTGTGCTGCCCACAGTGGGGTATGTCTTCCTACACCAGTTAATTAAGACAGTCCTCCATAAACATGCCCACAGACCAACCCAATGCAAATAATCCTTCAACTGAGATTCTCTTCCCAGTTAGCTCTGGGTTGTTGACAATTAAAGCTAAGTGGCACATCATCCATCCATCCATCCATCCATCCATCCATCCATCCATCCATCCAAATATTTCTGAAGCATCAACTGCATGGTGGGCACTGGAGATATAGTTCTTATGGAACCACAGAAAACAGATACTTCTGTAAAGTGCTGGCTCATAGGAAGTGCTAAGGGTAATCACTGTGGCAGACTTCTTTTTCCTTGTTCATCTTCTGTTCTTATACAGTTGGAACCTGGTATTCTCATGAGAATGAAACCCTGACTGTAGACCTTCTATCTATACCCTGGGATGCTTAGAGATACGGGCTGCTGAAAGAAGAATTCCTTTGCCACAAACACTCCTTGTGTATTAGAAGTAGCCTCCCTTGTCCAGAAGCTGACTTCTGTGTACCTATACCAAACTTGCTTTGCATCTAGTGCACATTCCGAAGTAGACTGGTGAACTCATCCACCCCACACTTTGAAGTTTGTGTGGAACTTCCAACCCATACAGTTGTTTGGCCCAATAAAGACAGTCGACAGATGCTACAATCTATTCAAAAGGCACAGCATTGATCCTGTGTGCTATTCTGGGCTTGGAGGGTAGATGAGTGAACACATGAGCCCTGGATCCCTCCCATGACATGCATGAGGATGAGCAATGATGGGTTGCTGTGGGGGTGATGATGGATAACTGGAGGACGTGTGTGGAAAGGTTCAGAGTGGCAGCTGGGCCGTGATGTCACCACTACACCATCAGATCTCTGTAGGCCTCCCTGGAGTGACTGAATACTCAAGGAAGTAAAGGAGGCAGACAAGAAGGAAATGTAGGGTCAGCATTCTTCACAGCAGGAAACCAAGACCGAGGATCCTCACAGGAGTAACAAGACTGGTTAGGTTCATGGTGGAAAGGCTGCGGGGTTCATTGGGTGGTATAAGAAGACTGGCTTTGCTCCTTGAAATGTGATCTGTCAGGCAGCATGGGAAGCGCATAGACACTGAAGGATGCCTGGGTGACCAGGTATGGGTGGACAAGATGCCAGGACTGCACAGTCACGGACAGTCATGAACTCACTGCAGAAATTCAGGGAAGCCCATAATGACACTTGATGAAACACCAGTGTGGTAGCTTTAGGGTTCATTCTGATTCAACAGATGCAGAGTTACATAAGTTCCCACAGAGGAGATAGACATTTATGGGATTGTTTGTGTTGGTTAGGCCTGGGGAGAGTTTGAGGGGAGCTGTAGGGCTCCTCCTGATCCCTGACTTCTTGCTATTCTCCACTCCGAGGGACTGTTCCTCACTAGACCGCGTGAGTGTTGTGTCTTTTCTTGACCCCTGACATGTTCATGACACTAGTGTCCCATCAGTCTCTTTGGGGGCAGCTTCTGGTTTGGCTTGGCAATAAAGAGCACTTCCTGTGTTGGATTCTCTTTTTAAAAGAAAATGATGTCTACCGGACTAAGGCACTGAAGCCATGAGCTGTCCTAGGAGCTGGTGTGACCTCGGTGCATACAAATTGCCCTCATCGGTAGCACTCAAGTGTGACAAGGCCATAGATGCTTCATACACAGCATCCTGGGTAAAGTTCTTCAGTGGAAGCTTTTAGTTTAGCTGTGCGGATGATAATTTGGAATGTCAGAGTGGTCCAGTTCACCCAGCTATGATATCACACACAAATCATTATAGCCTAGCTGCAATCCCAGACTTTCAGTGAATACTGGTCTCCAAGTGATCCCAGCTGTTGTTCCTCAGAGGCCTCAGTAGTCCCTCTAAGGTCAGAGCATCCTGTATTTTCTACCAGAGCCAAGCTCACCCCCTCTTATCAGTTTTGCTTGGACCTTCCGTTCCTCTCTCAGACAGAGCATCACCACTCTTCCCTGTCCTTCCACTGACACCTTCTCTATCCTGCCAAGTTGCTCTGGCTTCTGTCAGAAGGACCTGCAGAAGCAGGCTGCTCTGGGAATGTGTTTCTGGCTTGTGGAGAAGTGACCTGGACTGAGGACCTCTTGCAGCCCAGCATGCTGCCCTCCACTGTGCTGACTTCTCTATGAGCTTCCATGTCTGACCACACTGAGGAGCCACGGGTCCTGGTGCTGGGATGGTGAGCCATGGCTCAGGGCTGGTGGGCCATGGTTCTGGGGTGATGGGCTGTGGGCTGGGCAGGCAGGATGATTGCGGTGCAAGGCTGGTGGGGCCTGGTAGAGGGAAGGCTCTTTGCTTTGGCTCCTTTTCTCTTTCCTTGCTGGTTTGAATTTCCATGCTGCCTGTAGGTCCCATCCGTAGGTCCTCTCTTGCTGCCAGGGGCCGGTAGCTGTTCTAAGGTCCATTGCACTCCTAGGGCATCTTTGTTATTTGCTTGGAATCTTGTGCAGAGGTTGACTTGCCCTGAGCTTCTGAGGCCCCACATGGATTCAGTTCACATATTAATTCTGTGACCTATGTGTGGATACTCAGTTGCTATGGAGCAAAATACCAGAGGGGAGGTCTCACACAACCCAGTTGCGGCATCTGGTAGGAAGTGATGGGCAGTGACAAGGCAGTTGCACAATGAGGACATTTTTAAGTAATATTCAGCCTGGAGAATAGACACTGTGCTCTTGCCTTGAGTCAGAGGTGTCTGGGAAAACCTTCCTGTGGCCATCACGGTCAACTGATGGAAGGTATTTGGGTACCTGCTGAGGAAACTAACTACATGTGTTTGATTTCAAGAGAATGATGGATTTCCAGTATTTGAAAAAAAATTCCAGAGATCTTGGGAACAGAAATAGCACAACAAAAAAGAAATTGGTGGTACTTACATACCTGAGAAAAGTATTTCTGCTTTGGAGGCTAACGGTTAGAGCACATGTGTCTGATAGCTACTCTATTCAGTCCAGTGAGTTAAGAGACCTTGTGTAAAACAGGTTGCCTGAAGCGACTCTCATCCAGTCTTTCTACAGAGAACTACAGAGGATGAAATATAACCAGAGCACCAAGCAGCAAGCCTGTGTGTGAGAAAATCAACACAGGCACATTTAGAGCAGCTGAGGTGTGGTCACACTCAGCCCCTGGGGAACTGTCAGATGTAGCAACTGAGCCCGGAGCCTGCTGTGATGTGAACTCTGGCTGTGTTTCTGGATGCTGGGCCCCTGTTTCCCATCTAGTTTGGGAATTGATCCTGGTTTTTAAGCATCCCCATTGTTGCTGAAAGCTACGCCAACAGTCTTCACACCTTTTTCAATAATGGGAAGAAATCGACAGATTCTAATGCAATGCGATGGAAAGCCAAGGGAATCAGAAACCAGGAGGTGGCATTCTGATACCCGAATGGGTCCCATGGTCATTCCAAAGCCAGGCATTGGGAAAAAGTGACTGGAGCCTGGGCTAGAAAGATGGCTCAAGGCTAAGAACACCTGCTGCTCTTGCAGAGGACCTAGATTCCGCTAGAGGACCCAGCACACAGTGGCTCACACCGATCTGTAACTCCAGTTCCAGAGAATTCAACCCCTTCTCCTGACGTCAGTGGGTACAAGGCATCACATGTTGCACATACATACATTCAGGCATATGCCAATACTCATAAAATAAAATAAACTGTCTAAAAAAACATGATTTGTAGGTTTGTTTTTGTTTGTTTGTTTGTTTTTTGGCTCAAGCAAGTCTGAATCCCAGGACAACTCTAGGAATCAGCAGGGCTCTGAAAAGAGAATTAGGCAGAGGGTGTCCCTGAGCATACTGGTGTGAGCACTCATATGCATACCTGTGAAATAACAATTAGTGCCATTAACAAACTGTGTTAATATGTCCGGTGGACCAAGCTTTAGTCTACCCAACTCATTCTCTTGACTGTCTCCAAAGAAGTCAAAGCATTAGAAATACAACTTAATAATTTTGTTGAAGGGAATACCTGAGGTGCGGGATTTGAGGACTTTTGGAGTCCCCTCTGCTTCCCTCCTCGGGGACCAGTAGGATCGAGTCTTTATGTGACTATCAACCAATTGTCTCTGCTGGACTCTGACTTTGACCAGCCCCTGGAGTTGTATACTGGGGGACCTGTGCTCACCCTCCAGACACATCTTATCCACTGTTCACTTTCTTTTTTTTTTCTTTTATTTTTTTAATTTACATTCCAAATCACTTCCCCTTTCCCGTTTCCTCCCTCCCCGAAAGTCCCATAAGCCCCCTTCCCTCCCTCTTTTCTCCATTCAACCCCCTCTCGTTACTCTGTCCTGGCGTTCCCCTACATCCAGTCTTTCCAGGACCTCTCCTACCATCTTTTTAGAAATCTATTGATATGTGGATTGTGTCTAGGTTATTCCGAGATTCTGGGTCAATATCCCCTTATCAGTGACTGCATACCTTGACAGATACCAAGTACCAAAATTAAATCAGGATCAAATAGACCATCTAAACCGTCCTATAACCCCTGAAGAAATAGAAGTTGTCATTGGAAGTCTTCCAACCAAAAAAAGCACAGGTCCAGATGGTTTTAGTGCAGAATTCTATCAGACCTTCAAAGAAGACCTAACATCAATACTCTTCAAACTGTTCCACAAAATAGAAACAGAAGGAACACTACCCAACTCGTTCTATGAAGCCACAATTACACTAATACCAAAAGCACACAAAGATCCGACAAAGAAAGAGAATCTCAGGCCAATCTCTCTTATGAATATCGATGCAAAAATACTCAATAAAATTCTTGCCAACCGAATCCAAGAACACATCAAAACGATCATCCACCACGATCAAGTAGGCTTCATCCCAGGGATGCAGGGATGGTTCAATATAAGGAAATCCATCAATGTAATCTACTACATAAACAATCTCAAAGAAAAAAAACACATGGTCATCTCATTAGATGCTGAGAAAGCATTTGACAAAATTCAGCATCCTTTCATGCTAAAGGTCTTGGAAAGATCAGGAATTCAAGGCCCATATCTAAACATAGTAAAAGCAATTTACAGCAAACCGGTAGCCAGCATCAATCTAAATGGAGAGAAACTTGAAGCAATCCCACTAAAATCAGGGACTAGACAAGGCTGCCCTCTCTCTCCATATCTTTTCAATATAGTACTTGAAGTTCTAGCTAGAGCAATTAGACAAGAAAAAGAGGTCAAAGGGATACAAATTGGAAAGGAAGAAGTCAAACTATCACTATTTGCAGACGATATGATAGTATACTTAAGCGACCCAAAGAACTCCACCAGAGAACTCCTACAGCTGATAAACGACTTCAGCAAAGTGGCCGGATATAAAATCAACTCAAGCAAGTCAGAAGCCTTCCTATACTCAAAGGATAAGCAGGCTGAGAAAGAAGTAAGAGAAATAATACCCTTTACGATAGCCACAAACCATATTAAGTATCTTGGCGTGACGCTAACCAAACAAGTGAAAGATCTGTATGACAAGAACTTCAAGTCTCTGAAGAAAGAAATTGAAGAAGACCTCAGAAGATGGAAAAATCTGCCATGATCATGGATTGGCAGGATTAATATAGTAAAAATGAGCATCTTACCAAAAGTAATACACAGATTCAATGCAATCCCCATCAAAATCCCAACTCAATTCTTCATAGAGTTAGAAAGAGCAATTCAAAAATTCATCTGGAATAACAGAAAACCCAGAATAGCTAAAACTATTCTCAAGAGTAAAAGAACCTCTGGGGGAATCAGTATCCCGGACCTCAAGCTGTACTACAGAGCAATAGTGTTAAAAACCGCATGGTATTGGTACAGTAACAGACATGTAGATCAATGGAACAGAATTGAAGACCCAGAAATGAATCCACACTCCTATGGTCACTTGATCTTTGACAAAGGAGCTAAAACCATCCAGTGGAAAAAAGATAGCCTTTTCAACAAATGGTGCTGGCTCAGCTGGAGGTCAACATGCAGAAGAATGCAAATTGACCCATCCTTATCTCCTTGCACTAAGCTCAATTCTAAGTGGATCAAAGATCTCCACATAAAACCAGACACACTGAAACTAATAGAAGGGAAAATA
Organism: Tokudaia tokunoshimensis; assembly: GCA_036184795.1. Classification (NCBI taxonomy): domain Eukaryota; kingdom Metazoa; phylum Chordata; class Mammalia; order Rodentia; family Muridae; genus Tokudaia; species Tokudaia tokunoshimensis. The sequence goes on along the minus strand of BTHU01000016.1, from coordinate 92,432,681 downwards.
GGGAAGAACCTTGAACATATGGGCACAGGGGAGAATTTCCTGAACAGAACTCCAATAGCTTATGCTCTAAGATCAAGAATAGACAAATGGGACCTCATTAAATTACAAAGTTTTTGCAAGGCAAAAGACACTGTCAAAAAGACAAAGCGGCAACCAACTAACTGGGAAATGATCTTTACCAACCTTACATCCGACAGAGGGCTAATATTCAATATATACAAAGAACTCAAGAAGTTAAACTCCAGAGAGGCAAATAACCCTATTAAAAAATGGAGTACAGAGCTACACAAAGAGTTCTCACCTGAAGAATATCTAATGGCTGAGAAGCACCTAAAGAGATGTTCATCATCCTTAGTCATTAGGGAAATGCAAATCAAAACAACCCTGAGATTCCATCTCACACCAGTCAGGATGGCTAAGATCAAAAACACAGGAGACAGCAGTTGTTGGCGAGGATGTGGAGAAAGAGGAACACTCCTCTACTGCTGGTGGAATTGCAGGCTGGTACAACCACTCTGGAAAGCAGTCTGGCGGTTCCTCAGACAACTGGGCATGACACTCCCGGAGGATCCGGCTATACCACTCCTGGGCATATACCCAGAGGCTTTACCTGCATGCAATAAGGACACATGCTCCACTATGTTCATAGCAGCCTTATTTATAATAGCCAGAAGCTGGAAAGAACCCAGATGTCCCTCAACGGAGGAATGGATTCAGAAGATGTGGTATATCTACACAATGGAATACTACTCTGCAATTAAAAACAATGAATTCACGAAATTCCTAGGCAAATGGTCAGATCTTGAAAATATCATCCTTAGTGAGGTAACCCAATCACAAAAGAACACACTGTTCACTTTCTAATGGTCTTTACTATTGTCTAGACTAGATCTAACCCTTGACAGAGTGGAAGACAGGAGTGTGGTTAAGCATTAATCTGACTCTAAAGACCTCCAATACACACACACACACACACACACACACACACACACACACACACACATCTCTTTATCTCTATCTCTTTATATATATTTGTCAAGTATGGAAGTGTGATGGTACATGACTTCAGTCCAGCACTTGGGAGGTAGAGGCAGGGCAGGTGTATCTCTGTGAGTTCCAAGACAACCAGGACTACATAATGAGACCCTGTCTGAAAAAATTACTTTTGTTTTTCTTTGAAGCCAAAGGGGGCTTTGGCAACAGGGAGCTTGCCTGTCATTTACTGCTAATAGTCTGCTGAATCTCCCATCTCAAGGGATATATACTACTTGGGGTAAGACCCAGCTTCAAGATAAAAATAAACATTGGCCATTTCTAGAGACAGCACTTGTACACACTTTGCATTATTTCTCCGAATAAAGGATGACCATGAAGACATATTTTAATTCTGTTCTAGTTCGATTATTCTATTCTCTCCTTCCTTCAGAATGTATTCCAAATGCTTTCTTTCTGTGGGGTTACCCTGGGGAAATCTGGCACCAAGGACTAAATCTGTGCACACTGTGACCAACTAGCTGCACAGCTTTGATTCAAAAAATAAATGCCCAGAGGAAATTTATCTAGGGGCCCTGCCTTTGGGCAGAGAGCATCACAGCTATGGCTTCTAATTGTTGGCCCTCTTGATATTTCAAAACAAAAATCCTGCTTTCCTCATAAGTATGTTCATAAGGAGGTTCTGGAGTCCCAAGGAACTCTTGGCAGGGAACATGTCTGCATCTGGGGTCCATATTCTTAACTCACAGTCGGTCCACAGGCTTTCTCGTGCCTTTTAAGGGAGCGGGCACTGTCCCCCACCCCAGGAGTGTTTCTGTCTCAGCATTTCAGCCCATGTGTGAAGCCTTTGCCTGCCATTGAGTGGCAGTAAGGATGGCTAAAAATAGAAGGGTGGGCCAGCAGCAGCCAGTTTTCATCAACTGAATATAGGGATGTCTCATTGGGACGCTGCTAATGCCCTTGTTTGGCAGAAGCTATTACTCACCCCAGCCTGAACTAATCACTGGTGTTAGAGAAATGGCACCAGCGTGGACTATTACAGAGCCTTCTTCCTGGAATTCCCCAAGCATGAGACTCTTACCTCCCTATTTATACTCCAGAGCCAGGAGACATCACCTTTCTGCCAGATTACACCAATGTTGGGTGAATGAAATAAAAAATGAACTAGCTATATAAAACTCTCAGCAGCCAGGGCAGCCTCTCTGGTTACCGTGACCACCCTGCCTCAGTCCTTCGGGGTCCCTGTGAGCCCCACTAAGGATTCTTAGGTAAGGTCACAGGCTTCAATGTATTAACAGCCAAGCAGGTTTCACAGATGAGGAACTTCAGAGGAAGGGTGGGGCAGTACAGACTTCTGTCATTTGAGTCAATTAGAATACTTTTATCATTTTGGAGGGAGTCACGTTTAAAGATTTTAACATACTACAGCCAAATAAATGTCTTCTGGGCAGATATGGACCTCAGGACACTGAGTCACAAACTCTGGTTTTAGAAGCACTGAGTTAAAATTCATTTCCAAGGGTAGGCTTCTGTGGGTGGTTTACTGTATATAAGGTATAAAATTGTAACTGCCCGCAGTTACATCGAACGGGTTACCTGGAAGGGAAGCTGGGGATGTACGGGAAGGTGGCGAAAAGAGATGGAAACCAAGACAACACCTGCTATTCAAGGTCTCAAAGTTTAATGGAGGACTCCAAATATATAGGCAGGGAAAACCCTTCCCCCAAAGGCTGGAAGCTTCTCCACAGGAGGCTAGTGTTTTTCAGGAAACTTCAGATGCTTGAAAAACCATGGGCTTCACCTTGGTCTGAGCCTCCACCCCAGGTGGAGGAGATAATGGCTAACACAGGAGTTCCCGCTCAAAGGCTGAGAGAGGAACTTCACATTGGTCGATGTCAAATTCCTGCCAGGTGGCACGGCACCCCAATAAGGCACTCTACATAAAATGTTGCATCTTTGACTAGGGGATGGTTCACTGACTGTGACCATTACATAAAGACTGCACACATGACAGGGTCTAGGGAGTATTATAAACTGATCACGAGGATTTACAAGTTGCTTGAAGGTCCAGTGAGCTAAGCAAGGAAAAGTATGGAGAGTCCCTTACCCACTGCAGGTGGACATTCTGAGTTTGACACTAGTTACAGAGAGAAGACTGTTCTGTGATATGAGGCAAATGCTCAAGAGTTTTTTCATAAACCAAGAAGCACAAAGAAAGTTCTAGAAGTAAGACTGCAAGCCGGGCCACCCTTCTCAAGCTGGCTGTAGGGATGTGGCCGCTTTTGAGTACCATCACAGTCATTGTTCATGCCTTTCTAAGACCCAGTGGGTCAGCTGGCCGGGCACCACAAGTTGTCACCATGGTGGCTGCTTGATTGACTGCTCACTGTGGCTCCAGTGAAAACAGTGGTGCCCAGGGTCCCTGTTGTCACCCCCCCCCACACACACACACAGTGAAACACAAGGAGCACAGACTCAGAGCTGTGGAGACAACAGCAGGCACGCTGGATCTGGTTCTGTTCCTACACACCCCTGTCAATCCTGTGGTTTTGATCCCTAGAGCTGCTGCTGTGGCCTGGCACTGGGAGGAGCCTGTCAGCTGTCAATCAAGGCACCAAACTGCTCTCATCTGACAGGTCTCATCACTTAAGGAAAACCTTTCAGGAATGCTATTAACAAACATTAATATCCAGTTGAGTTCTGGTGAGTTTTTCTATTATTGCTTCCCCTTCAGGCAGACAACCTCAGATAGGGTTGGGTCCTTCTGATGTCTCTCAGGGGGCTCTAATGGCTCTGTTAGTAACCCAGGTATAGGTTCTTAACTTCTTATCACATTCACAGTTCATCCTTCAGTCCATCCCTCATTTGCTCTTAGTCAAGTATATCCACCCCACACCGCAGAACCCTTACCTTTATTATGGAAGGTCCTAGAAATATTGACAGTGGGGCTGGGAACTACTGTGTATGTCTTTACTTAATGTCTTTGGTTTAAGGCTGAGTGGCTCAGGGCTAGAGAGATTGCCCAGTGTTAAGAGCACTAGTTGTTCTTCCAGGGGACTCAGAATTGACTCCTGGTATCTATAGGGTGACTCAGTTTTTCTTAACTAGGAGATCCAATGCCCTCTTCTGACCTCCACAGACGCCAGGGATGGAAGTAGTGCGCAGGCATACATGTGGGCACAGACACATATGCATAAAATATTAATTATTTTAAAGCTAAGTAGAAAAAAGGGTGAGTGGTGTCCCTTGGAGCTGGAAAGATGGCTCAGTGGTTAAGAGCACCGCTACTCTGGCAGAGGAACTGGGATTGGTTCCCCAAACACACATAGCAGCACAAAACTGCAACTCCAGTTTCAGGGGATCCAATGTGTTCTTCTGGCCTCTTTGGACACTGCATGCATCTGGTGCACATACACATATGCAGGCGAACACTCATATATACTTTTTAAAAAGAGTAAATGATTTCACCACATCCTTTCTCTGTCTCTCTCTGTCTCTGACTCTCTCTATGTGGTGTGTGTGTGTGTGTGTGTGTGTGTGTGTGTGTGTGTGTACCCAAGCACAGATGTATTCAATGGGTGTGCACATGTCAAAGGACAATTTTCAGGCTTCGACTCCTTTGTTCTACCTTGTGGGTCCTGGAGATTACACTCAATTCATTATGTCCAACTTGCAGAGCCATTCTACTGGTCTCTACTTTTAAATGATACGTTTTAACTTTGAGAACGTTATTTCTGAAAATCTGGACAACTTCCATTTAATATTCCCCAGCAATTGCATCTCTGCCAAGGTTTTAACTGTGGTCCATCTGCTGTGGACTTCATGATCTAGAGACTGCTCTTATACCATAAGGAAGGCCAAGCTTGAGATCAAAAACGTCCGCCACCACTGTGGGAACTTGTGTGAATTAGCCATGATTCATCTCCAGGAAAGTTTTTGTTGCTGCGTTTGCCATGGAAACCCTGCTGTCTAGCCTTGGCACTGGGTTGGCAATTTCACATACATTATTTCCTTTACTTCCCAGCAGGCCCATGAAGAGGGCACGAAGGGAAGAGAGAATGCAGTGACAATAAAGGCTTCGTTGACGAGGCAGGGAGGGCACAGTGAGCCCACTGCACAGATGGAGGAATCAAGTTCTGAGAGGCTCAGACTACCTTTGTTAAGGCTATACATGTAGAGAGGGGACAGGGAAAATGGGAAGAGGATGGGGGAGGCAGAAAGCTGGGGAGACAGAGACACACAGAGAGGAATTCACACATCACCAGATTTCCAACACATCCAACAGTTGCTCTGTGTGGTTAGAGGAAGACTGAGAAAACACAGCCACACCACGTGTTGTTTCTCTCTTTGGTGATTGAACAGCACTGACTAGCAGGTGTGACTGTCTACTTGTGAGAGTCCCCCATCAAATGATCTTGAGACCAGGGACTCGGCTTCCTCTCATCCCTTGGCTTTGAGTGCAGGTCTAGGTGAGCAGGAAGTGAGCAGAGACGGCCTGTCAACATCACTGGATAACTTTTTCCTTTGCAACACTGTCCCCCAGGCCCCCTGCCAAATGCTAGAGCCATAAATTAAGCACTTTCCTAAAAGTAATTCGAACTGTGAAGGACAGAACTTGTCCTATAAAGATCAAGCAGGATGGGGGAGGGGGAGCTCTTCCATTTGCAACCATTCGCATTGTCAGCAACTTCAGAACTGACTGCATGTGATACATTTGAAAAATATTTTGATTGAAATTTTCATGCACGTATACAATGTATTTAATTTTTTTCCACCCACGCTGCCTCCACCAACCTCCCTTAGGACCTAAGGAAAGTTATTTTGATTAGAATTGACCCATTTTTGCAAAAGGTGTATGGCGTGTCTGAGACAGAGACGCCTGGGTCATGGAAGGGGTGCTAGGATAGTGTTGTGGTCGCCTCACACACAGCACTGGAGAGAAGTTTCCACCACATGAGTTCTTTAGCTCAGCTCCACTGATGCCCACCCTAAGTCAGAGACACATAGACCAGATACCGAGCTCATGCTATTTACAGGAAACCAAGTGTGCTCCCGTGTGCCAGAAGGCATACAGAACAGACCTGATCATGGTACTCTGTTCTGATTCTCCATCTGAGGCATCAAGGGAACTAAGTGTCATTTTGAATTCAGGGCTTATTTGAAGTCATCTCTATCTCCGTTGTGCTTAGTGGAAGATCTAGGGAGAACACCGCCCCCACTCCCAGCAGCCGCTGCCTGCGGAACTCACTTCCTCCTTTGGCAAGCATGGCCCTGGGAATATGGTTGCTTTTAGCGGCATCTGTTCTCCGTTAGGGCATCTGACAGTTCCTGACGATGTGATGCAGCCAAGTGGGGAGCTGTGTGTGGAGGCCGTGCAGAGAGGTGTATTACTTACTGGTTAGTGGTGACCAGAGGAATCCCTGATTCACTAAAGCCAGAGCTCTGGTTGTGGATTGCCGAGCTCTGCTCCTGATTCTAGTCTGGGAGGTATTCTGGTCACTGATGTGCACAGAAACATGGCAGTGGGAATTTTCACATGGAAGGATGTCGGGAAGCTGAGAGGAAAGAGAAGAGATCTGGATAGAAGGACCCTGATTTATAAAAGTCAGACCAGATGTGGTAGCACCTGCCTCTGCTCTCAGCTCGAGGCAGGTGGATCTTCATGAGTTTGAGGCCAGCCTGGTCTACCCAGGGAGTTTTCAGGTTAGCCTGGGCTACATAATGAGATTGTGTATGCTGGCTAGTTTTAGGTCAACTGGGTGCAAGCTAGAGTTAGCCATGGGCTGGAGAGATGGCTCAGAGGTTAAGAGAAAGTAGATGTATAAGATTGGGCTATAGGCCTAGGCATGTTCTTAGTGATTGCTATGGGAGGCCCAGCTCTTTGTGGGCTCTGCCACCCATGGGCTGGTGGTTTTGAGTGCTATAAGAAAGCAGACTGAAGGTTGGAGAGAAGGCTCAGTGGTTAAGAGCACTGGTTGCTCTTCCAGAAGTCCTGAGTTCAATTCCCAGCAACCACATGGTTCTTCTTTCCATAGAGAGAAAGCCAATATGCAGTGTCCCTCCATAGCCTCCGCATCCACCCCTGCCTCCCTATTCCTGTCCTGTTTGAATTCCTCCCCTAACTTCCTTCAATGATGAACAGCGATATAGAAATGTAAGCCAACTACTTTTCTTCCCAAGTTGCTTTGGTAATGGTGTTTCATTATAGCAATAAAAACCCTGTCTCCAAAAAAAAAAAAGACAACTGATCTATCTCCCACTATAGGATGAAGGAAGGCACTAGTCACTAGTGTACTGCAATGTTGACTGAGTATAATCAGAACAAATGCAGACTGAACTTAGTCTACAATGAACGAGGCAGAAAGCTAGTTTGTGCTCACGCAGGGAACCATGAGGTATCCACGAGAAAGACTGATTAGAATACATCTATGTGACTGCCACTCTGTATGGCTTTACAGAATCAATAGTATGTGGGGGACCCTGTGGCCAGGTATAGGGAATCTGCCAGAATGGGTCCTGAGGGTATGGTGAAGGGATCAGAGCTGTTCCACAGGACAAAGAGAAGATGCAGGAAGGAACATGTGGCTCAACCCTCTGTCTATGTGCAAAGCTTTCTGGTGGGAGAAAGACCTTCCTTGTTCTCCTTAGGCATAAGGGATGAATGCACATGGGATGGTGGCAGGAAATGGGCTGGGCTGCCCAGAGTTTGCCTGTGTGCTTTATGTCAAATGGATTCTAGTCCAGACCGTCACCATGAGGCAGGGGAGACTCCAGATGGAGTGTTCATCATGTGATTCTCATGCTCGGCAGCCAAGTTTGCCCAGGAAATGCTCCAAGGTAGAGATGAAAGCCATATTGAGCTTTGAAGAACACAGAGGCCTGGGCTGCAGGGGTGTTGGAAATGTCCCAGAAGTCACAGGGCAAAAGAGCAGCATGCTGGATGACCAGACAGAGCCAGAAGAATGGAGCGGTTGGTTGGTGGCTCCCGGAGTTAGACTTTGTGTTTGATTGCACTCTGCCACTGGATAGCCTTGTGATCTTGGTGCGGTAGATAGAAGAATGACCCTGCAACGATGCCCCCATCTCAGACCTCAGGACCTGTATGTAAATATGCCACATTACATAGCATAGGGACTTGGTTGAAAATGGAGTTGAATTTATCTTGAATTATCTTGTGGACACAATGTAATAACAAAGGTCCTTAAAGGTGGAAGAACAGGGGTGTTCAGACCACTTAGCTGGCCAAGTGCTTGCTGTGCAAGCATGCCATGAGTTCAGCCTCCAGAATCCAAGTAGAAAAGCTTGGCCGTGTTGGCACATACGTTTAGAGATGGAGATGGGAGTATCCTGAAGGTTCACTGGCCAGCCATTTTAGCCAGTTCGTCAGCTCCAGTCTCAGCGAGAGACTGCTTCAAGACGAAGAATGATTAGGGGAGAAACCTGAAGCTGATTTCTAACCTTCACAGGTATGGGCATGGCCACATGCATCTGTACACATAAGTGGACACTACGTACTTTATTTTAAACGTGGAAAATGGAGGACGGAGATCAGAGTCGGAGAGCCAGATGTGGTACTGGAGCAGTCTGAGCTGCTGCATTTCTGACCTGGGGCTGAGACTACAAGCCTGGAGTGTGGCAGCTCCCACGAGAAGAGAAGACAGAGGAGCATATTGTCTTCTAGAAGGTTCCTAGCCTCACTTTAGTCTTCATCTACTGGGACTCATTTTAGACTCCTGCCTCACAAACCTGAAGAATGATACATTGTATGTTTTTATGCCACTAAGTTTGTTTGTTAAGCCAACAGTTAAACCACCTAATGCCTTTGGGATAGTTAGACCTCTCTGAGTCAGGTTATGTTGTGTGTACAACAGAAATACTGTTGTCTGCTTTCTAGAAATATCTAAAATAAAATACCAGTTCCCTTCCTGGTACAAGGAACATGCTCAACAAAGATAGTTGTTATCAATAAAGAGAGTTGTCTGAGTGAATTTCCCCAATACCATTTAGCTGCCTGTCCTCCAGGCATGGTATGACCATTTCTGTCTTGAAATCAGAGCAGCTCTGGTTACTCACACAGAACTCTGACAGGATTGGGAGATCACTCAGGGGGTACCTCGTGAAAGGGCACATGAAGCCCCACCCCTCCTTGAGACACAGAGGCAGTAAGTGATTACTGGGCAGAGAGAGGTAGATTTTTCTTTCTCCTCCGTGCTGTAGCCTGTGTTCTGGTAACCCATCACTAGTGCTCCCGTAAGTAAACCCAGTTGGACCTATTGGCCCCCCAAGCTGGTGCTCAGGGTAACTGATTCTTTGGTTTGTGGTTAGTACCCTAACTAGGAAGAGTACATGTTTTGCTCACAACTCCCCAAAGAAAGATAGGAAATAAACTTATTGCTCCTGCCACCTAGTTTTGATTAAATACCTTCCCAGCCTAATCAGGTCAGCTGTGTGTGTGTGTGTGTGTGTGTGTGTGTGTGTGTGTGTGTGTGTGTGTAAAATAGCAAAACCAACTTCTAGGTAAGTGGTATGAAGCAAACTTTCTAGTCTAGAGTCTAGTATAGAGCCAACCTGGTTAACTCTTTACATACATACATGTATACACACATACATATATACACATACATGCATATACATATGTATATACACATACATACACACATATACACATAAATATACATACACATACATATATTTATATGCATACACACACATACATACACACATACATATACACAAGACACACAGACATATATACACATACATACACATACATATATATACACATACATATACACACAGACACACAGACATATATACACATACATATGCATACATACATACACATACACACACATACATATACAAACATATACATACATACACACATACACATATATACATATACACATATATACACATACATGCATACATACATTCACATACATATATATACATATACATCCATGTGCATACATACATATATACATGTGCACACACAAACACCACTCATTACACCCAGAAGTCTTTTCATGGAGCTGCCATTGTCACTTTCCATGTCAGCTCTAAGGATGGGCTGGGGGTAGGAGGTAGGCTTAATATTTTCTTTTCTCTAACTTCTACCATCAGATAATAGTAAGTCAAATGATTTAATTATAGCCACTTCTGAGACAGAAGAGACATTGTCATTTATGACTTGTCTTGAAGCTAATGTGCCAAGTAGTATAGCTGGGAACCAAAACAAATATTTATCACAGCATCGCAAAACCACACCATTTTCCAGCTTTTTGCAGATCCATGCACAGAGCATGCGTTTATCTTAAACTGACTTGCCTCAGGGTGACTTGCTAAGTGCCACATACATCCCATCCTTATAGATTTTGGTTGTTCTTGCTACCAAACATACTGGGTCCAAAGTCAGAGCAGAGACCTGCTATTCTGCAGAGGGGGTTGAGAACAAAGCTTACATTTTCATTGTAGTGCAAAGTTGAAGACTCCGTGTTTGTAATGAGCTTTTGGGATATTGGAGTTTCTGGTTTCTGCAGACTTCCGCCCCCTCTTTCCCCATGGTTTTGGAAAGTGATGTGGTGAGATTAATAGTCGCTCATGTGCCCAAGAGTCTTTTTCTTCCCATTTTTATGTGTGTAGGTATGGTGTGCATGTGTGTATATAAACACAGGTCATAAACATGTGGACACAGGTGTGTATGTGGGCACATATACACATGGGTATGTGTGCATGTGGAGGTCTAAGGTTGATATTGGGAATCATCCTTGGTCTCTTCCTAACCTCATTCATTAGGGAAACCTCTCTCAACCAACCCCAGAGCTTGCTGATAGGACTATTCTCACTAGCCTCTCCTCTGGCCATTCCCTGTCTCCATTTTCTGAGACTAGACTCACAGTCAGGCTGCCACACCCACCTGCATTTGCATGAGCTCTGACTTAGCAGCAAACTTAGACCACCAAATCATCTCTCTAGCCCCCAACAGTCTATCGTTCTGTAACAGCTGGTAACTTTTAAGGACTTTATTACGAGTCAGATTTATTAATCCGTCTTTTCTTTTCAACATCCAAGACACAAAATTTAGTTCTGAATAAATGTGAAAAACATCCACTAGACATTTGCATATTGGTTAACTACCAATAAAACAGTGTGAGAACTAGAACAAGACTCCATGCCTTTGGCATTTGTTATTTACATTTACAGCTGGGCTCCTCTCAAGTCACTGACCTTATGACTATAGCAGAGTATTTGACGGCCATATTATTTCTTCCATGAGGTGAGACTGTTAAGAAAATGTACGCAGCTATGAAATGTGGAAAATGAAAGTCGTGTTGTGATAAAAAAAAATTCTCTTCTGCCCTTCTCCTTCACCTCACTCTGTGCTGAATTAGTAAATGGAATCCCTGGACCTTCTGGGAGCCATTTAGTGATTTTATTGAGTATGAGGAAGAGCAGCTGGTTTGTGGCTGGTGGGTCAGGAGCTCAGGTCACAAGCAGGATCTTATGGCCAGCAGCTGGAGATAGAGACAGTCTTGGGGACAAAGCCCTGAGGGGCCTCCTCCAGGCAGATGATCTCAAAGCTGTATTGGGTTCTACCACACCCAGCTGATGTTGTCTGCTTGGATGGAGAAGCCCTGCCCTGCACATCTGGAGCAGGTGGCAAGAGCTGGTGGTGGAGAAGCTGAGCTTGGCTTTGACCTGATTGTCTCATTATCCTCAGTGGCTTTTCTGAGTTTTAACTCTGCATTAGAGGAAGCAGATCACATTGTGGACATTTGCTGTGAATCATATAGCAGCACAGATCCACACTGGAATAAGGAGTTTAGAGGAGTTGGAAAACGGCCAGCAGAGCTTCCCTTACAGCTCTGTGCTTCGGCTTCACTATCTGGGAACTGAGACAATGTTACACTTGAAGATACAAAGAAGCAGTTGAATGTGGGAAGGGGGGGAACTGAAAAAATGCAGACTCTAATATTAGGCAAGATTCTTGCTACAGGAGTATCCTAGCCTAGCCGTCTTGTTAAGTTCCTTAACTTTTTGTGCCTCAGTTTCTCTGTCTGTAAAATAAGGCTAACAGCACCTAGATTTTAGGGTTACCATGAGAATGAAGGAAACAGACACCCCTAGTATTAGCTAGCACATAGTTGCTGTTATTATTTGCCCCTCTACTTCTGTAAAATGTATTTAAAAATACCAAGTAGTCTACCTCCCCCTACAATATAACACTTCCTGAGTTCCCTTGGCTTTTATTATATTATTTAATAATATAGTTATATATTATTTTATTATAGATATAGCTCTAACTTTAGAATAGTCAAAGCAAAGGCCTGACTAAAATGAATTCTCTTTTTCATTGTTCTAAAGCTGGCTGAGAAAATGATCAGCCTAGAAGATGGCAGTCCTGGGTGGGAGGAGGAGGGGGGAGGAGTCCATTCTTCTATAAAAGGAGATTTGCTGAGTAAACAGCGCTGCGTGGCCGAGCACGGGCCAGATGAGCGATGATTTATGAGTGGGAAATCTGGGCCGCCCGGCTTCAGCTAAACAGTGGGGGAAGATGGAAAGCAGCTGTCTGACCTTCATCCCAGAGGCCCTCAGACGACTAGCGAGTGGGAGCAGGGCGAAAAGCAGCCAGGGATCTCTAGGAGCCTCTGAGCTCTCTGGAGCCACAGAGAGAGCAAGGAGGGGGAGGGCAGCAGAGAGAAAGGCTGATGGGAAACGACACCCCCTCCCTGCCCCCATGAGGATGCTCTCAGCCAGACCTGGTGCTTGTGTGGGACTTGTGCAGTGCTCTCACGGGTTCCCATGGAAACCAGCTGGGAAGGTTCAGACATTTTCATTGACTACACTGATGGATTACGTGTGTGTGTGTGTGTGTGTGTGTGTGTGTGTGTGTGTGTGTGTGAATGTGTGCTGGTGAGTGTGAGTGAGCAGAGTGTGCTGTGTGTGAGAGAGCATGAATGTAGATATGTGTGAATAAGTGTGTCTAAGGGTGTATGGGCAGTTGTATATGAGCATACAAGTGTGTGTGAGTGTGTGTGAACATGTCTGAGAGGTTGTGTTTGTTAGTACTGTGCCTATACATGTGCTTATGAGTTTGGCGTGTGTGTGTGTGTGCATACACAAGTGCCTATGCAACACACACATAATACATTTCAATACTCTGTGGTAAACTATTTCAAAACACTGTAGTAAAATATCTTTTCTTTTTCAATCAAATCTCTCCAATTTCCGAAAACAAGATTAGGTTTTAATGTAATTCTGACAAAGCCGAAATCATTCTAGAGTCTGTCCTCACTGATAAACCAATGAAAAGAGAATGGAAACCTAGTGTCAGGGTTGGCAAATGGTGGTCCAGAGATTAATTTTTTTCCCACAGCTTGTTTTATAAAGTTCATGATTACATGTTACGCAAAGTCTCACAACATTTGGGCCATGTCTGACCACTTGTCAGGAAGTCTGCTAATTCTTGGTCCAGACTATATTACTATTATAAGTTAAGTATCACACATCTATCATGGGTCAGCAGGATGATGTCACCTGTGAGTGGACAGTTACTTGAAATACATTAGAGAGCTACAGGGTTCTGCCTAGGTTACAAATATGTCACCTCACTAACTGCTGAGCCCCTGTGAGCCACCTGAGAAGCTGGTACTAATCTGCTAGACCTTACAGGAGCATGACTCAAGGGCCACGATAAGTCAGGGGAGACTGATGTTTCTTACACTTTGAAGACTTCCACAGAACAAGGCACACAACGAGAGGTGGTCATCAGATAACCACGGTTGAGGTGTGTATAAACCATGAGAAGACTAACATGTTAATTGTGATGGTATGATGAGCCCAAATGATAATTAAGCTAATGACAACTAAAATCAGTTGTGTGTTGGGTGTGTTGGGCACTGCTGTGCTGAGCATCTGCTGTGAGTGTATGCTTAGCCCTCATCCTAACCCCCTGAGGATGAGGGAATAGTCTCAAAAGGAAGGTGGCATCTTCAGGGCCAGGTAACCACAAAAAGGCTGATACATGATCTGAGGTCTAGCTCTGAGCCTTCAATGGTATATTGTTTCTCAGATGAAAATCCCAAGCAAAGTGTTCAGGTGTAACTAAGTAGGACACGAATGGAATTGAAAAGATCAGATATTATGTGATATATTTTAATTATATATTATATACTATTAAATACTATATATTATATATTAAATACTATATAAATATAACATATAAAACATTATATTTATCATATATATGTATAGATATATAAAATAAAGTATCATGTTTATTCCCTTCCCCCAAAAAGCCTTCATGAAAACCCTCAGTGCCAAGGTATCACATTATGTGATTCTGGAAATTACTTCCCACAGGATCTGAAACGGCACCTATCAGGCCCATCTCAGTGCTGTAGACTTTGTCTTTCCAGAAATTAAGAGTCTCTTACTTTTATTGCTTGTTCCTTGAAGCCAGCAGACAGTAGAATATATCTTGACTTCACTTGGAACCAAAATTTTGATCAATATACACATGCTCTTCCGAAAGTATGTCAGGATGCTTGGTGATCTCCCACAGAAGGCTGTGAATGTCCAGTGAGTCCACAGCAGAGGACCCACATGGGGTTCAGAGAAGGCTCGGCAGGGGTAGACACATCCCTTGTCCTCAGGCCTGCATGAGGCAGAGCTCTGTCAAACAGGAAGCATGGTAGCTAACCGGAAGAGCCAGGATTCGTTCTCTCTAGAATTCAGTGTGCACAGCTTTTACTAACTTTGGCCAAACTCTTATCTTCCCTTTTCTGTGGGTAACATGTTGCGTGCCTTCAAGACATTCCTCTTTGATTTAGTTTTAAACAGTTTAGATATGAAGTGCCAGGGGTGTTTTCCCCTTACCAGTGTTCCCTGTATTTTAAGGGAATCTCTGAGTTTCTTGGGTCTGTCATCTAATGTCGTCTTACATTGTTCTGCGGCAGTCTTGCTACAACTTCTTCCACAAGTCCATCTTCTCTCTTTCTTAGGTGTAATTAAATTTGTGTTGGGTTATTTTCCATTTGTAATACCGTATTTTATGTGACTGACAAAATACATACGTAATTTCTAAATATTTTCTACTTAATTAACATATGCAAGCCTTTTCAAAGTTTGTTTGTTTTTTGTTTGGATTTTTACTGTTGTTTGTTTGTTAGTGCTCTCAATTGTTTTCCCACTGTGTAGTTATGGACTGGTGAACTAAACCAGAATCCTCGTAGTAGACACTCATATTAAGTAGACACTCATTCCTGCTTGGGTGGAAAGGCCATCTAGATATATTTAAATGCACACTAGTACCCAGATGCTTTGATTTTCATGGGGAACACTCCTGAAATAGGATGATTATCAGGACATGTACACATGCTAAATATGTATAATAACCATTATGATATTGCTTTTGAGATACCTGTAAGTTGATAAATCAAATCTAAGAAAACCACATTTTCTCAGCCATGGAAGCATCTCTGGTTGTGCTGGGGTTGGCAATTCTTCACTGGTGGCAGGAAGAACTTTGATATATTGCCTTGGCATTTTTTGCTGGGTTGGGACATAAGACTGTGTACAAGTCATTTTATTGTGGCTGTGGGCAGGTGACTGTTTTGGGGTATGTGTGTGTATGTGTGTGTGTGTGTGATGCATAACTTGCATACGCATGTGATTATGTCCACAGCACAAATGCACAGGCCAGTATAGGGTACCAGGTATCTTCTTCCATGCCTCTGCAGACTGTTTCCTAGACACAGGGCTATCCACTGTTGGAGGTTTTACCCTCTTTTAAGTGTGGGATGTGTTCTTGTTTTGAGAAGCGTTCCCCATTTGTCAAGTGCTTGTAATGCGTTGTAGATGGGGTTATTTCAAGCTTTTTGAAAGAGGCAATACTGGGATAGGATTTTGCAAACCTATTAAGGATTGTGGTTTCTATCTTGTGAGGATGAAACCCGCTAAAGAGGGGAAACAGGAGAATACTCATTTCCAAAGATGGTAGATGCAATGGGTAGAATGGATTGATAAAAGGACAAAGATGCTGTGTCTCCATCTCTCCATGGCCAGAGAGCAAGAAAGAAGCAAGGTTGCGTCACAGAGGCAACGGTGGGTGTGGCAGAGAGCAAGTGGGCAAGCGGTAATGAGGATGATGGCGTGTGGGATAAGGCAGCCGTCGACATTCTCAGAGTTCCCTCTGGAACAAGAGGCTGCATGACTGCTGCCTTCACTCACGTGGTGCTGCCGAGCAGAAGGTGCTTCATCTGGGGCCTGAAGATGGGGGATGACTCGGGGTTGAATAGATAGAGTCTGAGGTGCCATTTGGAACTCCACATGAAACTGGTGATGGGGGGCATTGCATGAGGCTGGAGCTCAGACGGAGGTGGAGTGAGAAACAGACATTTGAGAAATGTCAACCCATATCTAGTAGCTGGAGTCATGTCGGATGGGACTCCACAGCAGAGGGTCAGCACGGAGACAGCAGGCTTCCACAGTCCACAGGGACTTTGGGTGGAAGATTAGAAGGGCTGTGGCATGAAAGGGAGGGAAGAAATTGCCAGGGGATTTATAGGGAGCCTGTGTCTTGCAGGCTGGGACTTAAGGAAGGGGAGAATTACTTGAATGAGGCGTGTTTTAGGCAGGGAGTGCGTGTGGTTCTATGTATAAAGTAGATCTGCAAGAATGATGCAAAGTGGGGTGCTAGAGAAGGAAGGGTAAGGGTTGGGGGCTGAAAATGGGTTGCAGGGTACATCCTAAAGGGCTCTATGTTTTATGTTAGAGAAGAATGAGCTCTTCTGAAGGCCACTTTCCTCCACTTTCAGTGAGGACATCATAATGACACATGCGTCTGGGAAGGTCAGTCCTCCCCACCTCCCAGACTAAAACCTGAACAGCAGAATTGGCAAGTCCTGTGGTGTTTAAGCTGTGCTGGAGTCTTAAATCCTATAATCTGCTTCCCCTTGGGTGGGCTCCTTTGTCTTACATGAGTGACTTTCAGATTGAAATCAGAGAAGTCTGGAATGCATTTCTTGGGACTGCCCCCAAACCAGCCTGCCTTTGAGAAATCCCACCATCCAGAAGTGGTCATAGGCTTGCAACTCTTGCCCATTTGCTCTCTCAGGAGTATGCCAAAGCCTTATTGGTCCACTGTTGCTTCAAGGTCTCAGTGAGTCAGATCCTCTGGGACATGAGATGATGCTGTGGTGTACTTGGAGCCCTTATTAGGGAAAGGAAATTTAACTAACTTAGAAGCTAAAGCAGCGATCTTTGAACACTTGAATCCGACTCGAGCTACCAAATGGCAGTGTGCTGAGATCTCTGGCCTCCAGACTGTCCCTAATTCACTTTCTGTTTGGATTTTAAGTAAGAGACAGCGATGGTCATTGTCTGAATATTCTGATTTTTTTTCCACTTGAAACGATTACTCTTCTGTGGCAACAGCAAAACTCCAGTGTAGTTTTGTTGTTGTTGTCGTTGTTTTGTTTTGTTTCAGTCAGTGATACTTTGGGGATAACACACATTTTGCTAAGTGGTCTCTATTTGGGGAGAAAACTTTTTAAAGGAATGAATAGTGGGTGCTTTCTCACATAGCAAACATCTTTCACATACACCATTACTATAAGAGGCTGAGTGGGGCACCGAGGACACAAATGAGACCAGGCTGGAGGAACTGTCTGTTCCTCATTGTCTGTCTCCGCATTGCTTGTATCTGGATCGAAACTGCTTAGAAGGCACCAAAAATGCGGCAACGGGCCTGCTCCACCCGCCTACTCCAGCCCTCAGCTCCTAGGTGTTTGTTACTCTTCTCAGACAAGGAGCTGACAAAGGTCCCCTTGCTGGTGTCTACAAAGACTGGACATGAACAAGCACCTCAGCAAATTATCTAATGCAGATGCAATTAGAGACCCGGGGTTGGAGGGATGGCTCGGTCCACGAAGTGCTTACTGTGTCAGCCTGAAGACTGGAGTCTGAGCCACAGGGCACATATAAAAAGCATGCATGGTGGCACATGCTTATAGTCTTCCCAGCCCTGGGAAGGCAGAGACAGAAGGATCCTGGGGACTTTCTGGCTACTGAGCCCTGGGTCCCAGTCTCATATGAATCAAGGAGATCTTTTAAACATGCGCACAGTTTGCTTAGTGTCTCCAGTGTGTAGGCTGTAGGGCCGTCCACTGGAACATGGACAGCCTGTCAGGGGGTGCATGACGGAAGAAAACTGACTCTTCCTCTCCCCGAAGCCATCAACCGCCAGAGGTGAGGCTGCCTGAGCCCCTCCCCATCCATCCCGGGATTTTTGCTATCTCGATCTTGTGCAGGTCTTGTGATCAAAATACATCATATGTATTTGTGAAATTCTCAAACAACAAGGTAAAAGAAAAAAAATGAAAGATCAAGGTAGGTGTCTTCTTAGTCATGAACCACACCCACCAGAATTGATCTTTAATCCACAAGCATATACACAACACAACACACACACAAAACGTACACCACACGCACATACACACACATACAAACACACAGCACACATCTACACCCACACATACCATACACACCACACATACATACCATACACACCAAACATATACACACACACCATACACACCACACATATACACACACACACACCACATACCTACACCCACACATACCATACACACCACACATACACACACATCACATACCTATACCTACACATACCATACACACCACATACCTACACCCACACATACCATACACAACACACACACACACACACACACACACACACACTCACACACACGCAAGAAACTCCACCCTACTTGATTCACTGTTCCCTTCACTGAGGTGTTATACGGACATGGTTAGGATCCACATAGACTTTCTGAGAATTGTGTGTCTATGAAGTCAGCTGTAGTGTGTCATCTCCTGATAATCTAGAGAAGATGGCAAGGTAGGTATTATTCATCCAACTTATTCTACAGTGAATGGGAAGCACCTTCTCCCAACCCACCCTTCATCTCTTGCAGCCCAGGCTAGCCTCAAACTCCCTGTGTAGGCTCTATAGCTGAGGATAACCTTGAATTTCTGCTCTCCCTGCTTCCCAATCCACAGTTCTGGGATTGCAGGTGTGCTCCACCCCACCTGGCTTGAGGAACACAGCCTTTGAGAGTTTATTGTATGCTGAGTCCTGTTCTATTTGCTGTAGGGTTTAAAGACATTGAGGTGAAAAAGATGTGGCTAACTGAAGAAAAGCTCAGAGCTTAAGCACAGAGGGTGTGGTATGTCCAGAGGGTGTTCCTTTGAGTCAGGCATGTCAGGGTGACCTCTTCTAGCCACTGTGGGTCAGATGGCCTTGTGGGACTGGGAACCCTCGGGCAGGTGAGAGAGGACATCCCTGCAGATATGGATGATGGCTCGTTCCCATGGTGTGTCCTAGGAGCCATTAAAGGCATCTCCTTTAAGGAGAAGTCGCTAGGGAGTGAGCAAGGTGTGGGGGAGGATGGTCTCTGATGGTTTCCCTCACTGACCTGGCTGACAGGAGTCAGATCCCACATGCTCAGTGCGGCTTGTCAAGGTTGCCTCATTCCAAATAAGCTCAGAACTCCTTGGTCCTGTTAAACTGCAGCCCAGAGATTTACGGTCGTCCTTTAAAAATTCCATCTAGCTAGTTCTGGCTCCCGCTCCTCGTTTCCTTCTGCAAGGGGTGGGTTAGGGTGGACTGCTCAAATCTTTTTCGGTTGTAACTTCTGTAGAACTGCCTTGCTAGGATCCTGCCACATCGATGCCTCGAGACACACAGACAAGGTCCGGGGAGGCGCCTGCCGGAGGTGCAGTATGTGAGAACAGAAGTGTATGGGGCAGAATGGCTGCCCTCATGCAGACCCCAAAACTGTCACGCATGATAAGTCACCATCCCACGGTGTTGCTGGTGACTCAGTCCCCTCACACCGTCTGGCCAAACTACCTGTAGGACCCCTGCATCCCTTCTGGTCTCACCTTTCATGTGGGCTTGAGGTAGCAGCTTTAGAGAATCCTCTGTCCTCATACTCTGTATCTGTCTCTGTCTCCCTCCATTGAAAGGACCGGACTTCCAAGCATCTCTTTCTCCGTATCCTCAGCATCTCTCTTCCAGTTCATTCATCAGTGCCACATGCACTGGTGTCTCCTGCTCTAAAGCAGGCAAGGATATACTGGCCATCTCTGCTAAGACTTCTAGTGCGCAGTCTTCCTGATTCAACTCGATGTCACAGCCGGGCTGCTCCTAGCCCCTTTCGATGTTAACCCCACTGCAGTGGTTACGGCCCAGACCCTAACTACCCAACAGTGTGCCGAATCTGGTTGTGATTCTGACCCTGTCTAAGGGAGGTTGTGATTCTGACCCTGTCAAAAATGTTTTATTCATTATCAACATATGGTAAGGATGTTCTAGATTTGCCAGGAATGACAGCGGCTAGCATTTGGAGCAACTGTGCTAAGTGGTTGTGTGCTCATATAGAAGTTGGGGAAATGAAGCTGGTCTCCAAGTGTGTGTGTATTCAAATATCGGTCTTGTCTATGGACTTTGTGAACATTCCTGTGTTTTAATATAAGTGCACGAGACCTAATCACTATTGTTCCTCTTCCCCATACTTTTGGAACTCCTGTTTGTGCAGAGCTCTGTCTTTTAAGTAAACATCATTCCCTACCTATAAGTTTGAGCCCATTACCTCCACTAGAAGGGACAGTGTTCCTCCCTGGAACTGATGGCTTTATGGCCTAGGCCTCAACTCTGATGACAGCTATTAAGGGCTTTATGTTGTAAGTACTCAGGCACTGGGTGTGACAGGCGATGGTCAGGAGACCCAGAGAGATGATGAAGAATGACGGATAATTACATAGATGACAGAGAGACCAACAGAAAACTGTGAGGATCCTTAGAGAGACATGTCCAGTGCTTCCAGTTTCACGACCACACTCCAAAACTTTATTTTCCTCTCTTTACTTTTATTTAGCAGATGGTTTATCTTTGTAAACTATGTTTTTCAAAACCCAAAAAGTGTTGGGGGAAAAAAATGTAGAACAGTGGTGGTGGGAACAGATGGGGGCGGGGTTAGCTACTGCCAGTCAGATGCAGATTTTCTCTAAGGTCATTGTCCTTTCCTGTCTTATCTATCTCTCTGTCTGTCTGTCTGTCAATCTATCTATCTATTTTATTTAATGGAGGGAGCTTAGGATAACAGATGACAAGTGACCAGCAGTGGGGTGGGGTCAGCACATGGCCAGGCCTGTCTGCTGCTGGTCACTGCATGGTGACTGCTTTCTATTTGCTGCCCAGACAACAAAGCTATCATCTCGGGACCCTTCCTGCTAGCTGCCAGTTCCCAGAAGTAGTATCCACACAGTGTCTGCCTTGCCCCTGCCGTGTCTGCTCACCTGACCTGCCCCACCACCACCATTGGGATTTTTCAAACTGCCCCTATGCGTGGTCTTACGTTATCACCCTCTAACTTTACTGCCAGGGACAACGACTTCCTCCATGAAGCTTTCTGGTTTACCCTGAAGTTGTCAAGTAAGAGTTAGAAGTTGGGAGAGAGAGAGAGAGAGAGAGAGAGAGAGAGAGAGAGAGAGAGAGAGAGAGAGAGAAGTGCAGAGCTGGAGTCTCCTCTCGCAGATGGTTCTGCTTGCCATAAAATTCTGAGATAAAGCAGAGCTGGCGGGCTCTTCGTGGAGGATGTGCAGGGTCCCGCGGAGCAGCTGTGAAACTGCTTGGATGTCAGGAGACACTCCACTGTCATCCACAAGTACCTGCGGTGTCCAAGTTTGCAAGGAGACAGGGAGGGGCTGGAAGGAGGTGGTGTTCCTGGAATCTCAGTGGCATTGATACCTAGTGGCTGTCTGGCCTGGAACGAATAACTCGGTGGCTCTTGTGTTGTACTTTAACCTGCTGCTCCTGATATAAGCTGGTAAGATGTGTTTCAGTGGCAAAGATATCCCGTTTTCCCCAGAGCCAGCCAGATGCTTTGCCCAAGGTTAGACCACCACACTATGATTATTCTTCACCCAGGACCCTGAACACAGTGAGTGGCCCCAGTCCCTTCTTCTGTTTGCTCTCTGTTAATGGGAAGCTTCAAGGCTTCCTAACATTGTACCCAGGAAGCTCTGCTACCTCTAATACTAAGATGCAAGTGTGGCTGCCATCGATGGCTGTCAGGGATATCTGGGCTAGGTGCTGAGACTGTGTGTGTGTGTGTGTGTGTGTGTGAGAAGAGGAAGCAGACAGAAGGCTGTCTGGGAAATGCAGCCTCACACCTACATAAACTGCTTTAAATTCTGCAGAGCCACAATCCTAAAAACCCCTCATTGAGACAAATCATCCGTCATCCGTAAGCACAGAGCTGCAACGGCAGCTCAGCTACATCTCAGGTAGGTCCTGAGGTGAGGAGAGGTTAGGGAAGAGGATGCATTGGCAAAGCAGGGCCAGTTGGAGCCTGCTTCTGGGGGGACAGGGAAGCCTGAGGTCCCAGCCTCAGAGCAGGCGTGTAGGCATGAGCCTGCCTCTTTCCAGAAGCAAGGAGAAGACAGAGCAAAGCTTCTTCTGAGAGTAGAGGGTGAGCAGCTGTCCCTGCTCATCCCAGACAGGACACCTCGGTCTCCAGGGACTCTGCCAGCAGGCACGGGAACAGAGGCTGGACGCTCATTCCTTTCCCCACTTGGCAGGGAGTGGCCCAGGATGGAAAAAACATTCAAACCTCAGCTTGGAGTTTTGCAGCCAGCCTTCTGCTAATGGCAGAGCAATGGAAAAATCACAAGGCGCTTAGGAGCCTGTCTGCCTATGTTCATAGGGAGAAAATCCTGGCATTTATCTAATCCTTTCAAACTAATGCCAGGCAGCATTTCCCTAGTGGCTTCATTTGCATATGCACTAATTGAATTATTTTTACATAGTTGTGATTATTCATTAGCCAAGTGAATAATTTTACAGCTCAAAGAACCTGAACTCAGCTGCTGATCCCAGGCGCCAGCATTTGCCTAGTTGATGGCTATTTTATTTATGAATAAATAAATAGCATTTGGGAGTGGTTAATGGGGCGGGGTGTGGGGGGTTCTGTGGTTATGAAGTCCTCTTCATTGTTTAGATTGAGTGACAAGACAGAGAGAAGAGAGAGGTTCTGGAGCAAGGCAGTATCGGACGCTATCTGTACCATCATTGGGAATGTTGGAAGGTCACAGAATGTCTTATTCAGGGTCTTGGTAAGGTCTGAGAACACACAATGGCTGTCTGCACTTGACCAACACGTCCTTCTTGTTGTCTAATGCAGGGTCAACCGTGTGTAGACTGTGGGCTGAGCAATTGTGTTCCCCATGGCAATTCTGTGGAGTGGGGTCCCACCACTTTCCAAATACATAGAAAGAACTGACTCTTCTCAGATCCCATGCCCAGTAATCTGCAAAGCTGGGATTTAAACTTTCGCAGTGTGGAAGGATCTGGGGTTGAGTCTGTGTTTCTCCAGGAGTGCAAAGAGGAGATTATCAAGACTGTCCTACAACTGTCAAAAGGGGGAGGGTCGCAGGATGTCCAGGGCGACAGAGAGAGCAAGAGAGAAGTCAATTTCAGGATGAAGTGGGTCTGCATGGGTGACACCTGGGGAGAAGGAGATGAGCCTGGTGCTGAGGAGGGGTTTGGGCTGAAGTCATCCTTCTGCTCCCTTCAGGGTCAGTTGAAGAGGCTGCTTAGCTCCTACAGATCAGAATGGATGACTGGGCCAAAGCTGAACCCAGTGTGTCAGAACCGAAGTCATTTCTAGAGTCGTTCTTGATATATTAGAGATGAGGTCTGGAAACTTCCAGGAGGCAAATGCCTTACCCAACGCAATGGCTTCTGAGCTATTTTCCTTGGCAAGACTGCACCTTGTCGTTGATCCAAACTCCCCATCATTCATTCCTGACAATTCAAACAGGGCACCAAGTATAGAAGTGGCATTGAACCCAGGCTGCCAGCGATCCATGCACAAAGCTGTTTCCACAGAAACAGACCTGTCACCATGGAAACCCCATGAGGTCACTTGGGACAGAAACAACTACTTTGTGTTATTTGTCCCAGAGTAAAATGACTTTTAGATAATTCTGTCATTTTTTTTAAAATAAATAAATAAATAAAAAGACTTTGTTTCTTTTCTAAAAATTAAAATTTAAAAATTTATTATTATTAATTTGTGTCCCAGGAACTCAGGTCATCTGTTTGCATTGATAAAAACCTTTATCTGTTGGGCCATCTTGCCAGCCTGGCTTCGTTGTTGTGCGCACAGGTAAATTATATAAGTTCTTACCACCTGGGTACCTGAATAAACTTCTTAAAGCAAGCGGCTAACCACCTTATCACAGATGGAATGAAAACTCAGAGTGCCAGAGGAGGGGAGAGTCAGCACCTCAGATGGAAAACTCCAGTCACATTTATTTGGTAAGGAGGAGCCCTACACGTTTAAATACGAGAACTTGTTTCACATGATTGCAAAACTGTTCTCCTATCTTTCCTCTGAGATATTTCTTATGGTTTTCAGAGGGACTTAGAGGTAAAACTGTCTTTAAGAGAAATTTTATTCTAAGGTAAATAAATCTTTCTTGAGAGACACTGTGAGGAAAGAAGATATATAAGAGAACTAAAGCTGATTCAATCGGCCCAGCCCATGGCTAGCTCGAGGGCTCGTCTCAATACTCTTCTAACTTTTCATTCTGTTTTCAAATAAAAACACAGCACAGTCATTTCTCTGCTTTTTTTCCCCTTCTTATGATTAGGATGATGATTTCTACTATCTTTTAGTCTAGTATTTTAAATAAAAGTGCAGTAGCATAACTCTTGAGAAAAACGAAGTGGCTGTTGTATGTGACGGCTTTTGAATTTTTCAATTAGCCAATTAATTTAAAATTTTATATGAATGTGTACATGTGCCTGCTTATTACGTGAATCCAGTGCTCGAGGATCCTCTGGACCTGAAGTCTCAGGTGGCTGTGTGAGCAACCCAACGTGGGTGCTGGTACCTGAACCCAGGTCTCCTATGAGAGTAGCAGGTGCTTGTAACCACTGAGCATTCTCTCTACACCATCTGAGATGTTTTTAATGAAACTTGTTCCTGAGAATTTGTCTTGGAAGACCCCAGGGTGACACTGTTATGAGGTGGTGGGACCTGAACCTTAGATCATGAGATGCTGCTTTCAGGTGAGATGACCATGTTTCTTCTGGGGTCCTGACTAGTTCTCTATTGAGTAAGTGGTAATAGGAGAAGCCTTGGTTCCTATCTGTTGCACACTTGCTACATACCCACACAACCGCACTGCTATGATGCCATCTGTTCTGAGGTCATCACCAGAGTCATGTTGATCTGATACTGTACCCTGAAACTTCATATCTATGAGCTATGTAAACCACTTAGAAATACCTCAGATATTTCATTATAATAGGAGAAAACGGTTGAATACATTATATTACAATACTCAAAAATTTGTGTACTCCTTGTCATATAACCTTGACATATACCTATCTTTTTATGACTTTAGAGTGGATACAGCCCTTCACCTTTCAGAGAAATTAGAGTTTTCTACATACCCATATGTGGATGGACATGGAAATGTGTTTTGTCTGAACCCAAAGTTACGTAGAAATATTTTCTCCAGCCTAGAGATGCTGTCCTGCTTCATGATTCATATCATGGCAGCTGGAATACCAACATGAGCCTCCTGGGTGGCTTGTTTAGTTATTAATTTTTATTATGCTCATTTATTTATGGTGTGTGCATGGTTGTGCAGGCTGTGTGAAGACTCTCTTGTGGAAGTCTAGTCACTGATTTATGATCCTACTAATTTCTCTCAATTTTTTCCCTTTAGTATGTGATGACGGACAGCTTCCTCCACATGACTGACAATCTTTTAGAATAATTTTCTAGAAGCCCGTTGGCAGGGCAAGAACACATGGAACAAATCACTCCGTTAGAAACTTAACCCAGGTTGCCTTTCTCTACAATTCTGTCTGTTCTTTGTCATATGGAGGGCTTTGCTGCAGGATTCTGGTTAGAACTTTCTGAGAGATCCTTCTCACTTTACTGATGGCTGATGTCAAGCAGTCGTCTTGATGAAAGTACGTAGTAGGGTTCTGCTCTTCCTCTGGTCCTTCCATCCTGATTTGGAGCATGACAAATTCATCAAAGCACTTATCTTGAAGCAAATCCTTGTCATCTGTCACTCTTCCCATGGGGGAAGCTTCTAGGTGACATTCTTCCTTCAGGAAGGATGTTCATTGCCAGCTCTGTCTGCCTGCCAAACCATAGATAATTTTTATGGTGATTTTTGCATGAGCTACTGTGATGGCCAGTTTTTATTGCCAACTTGACACAATCTAGAATCACCCAGGAAGGCAGTTTCAATGAGGGATTGTTTAGGTTGGCCTATGGGAGATTATCTTGATTACTTTGTGGTGAGAAGACCTGCCTATTGTGGGTGGTGCTATTTCCTAGACAGGGCATCCTAGAATGTATAACAGAGAAAGCAGGCTGAGCAAAATTAATTGTGCAGTCCTTGCTCTCTTCCTGATTATGAATGTAATGTGACCAGCTCATTCAAGCTCCTGTCATTATGGACTGTAACCTGGAATTGTGAGCTGAAATAAATCTTTTCCTTTAAGTTGTTTTTATTAGGTATTTTATCACAGCAGCAGGAAAGGATACTAAGACAGTTGCTTAGGTTTTTGACTCCCTCAAAAAGGATAAAGTCAACCAATTACTCCATAGTAATTTAGCCTTTTATTTTAATGCACTGTTATTTAATGTATCTTAAAGTAAAGAAACAAAGCCATAATTTTAGGTCTAGCCTGAAGTTAGAACTTCTATGTGTCCCTGGCAGCATGCTTTACCCATCTCTTTTCGGCTTTCTATTCCTCTCCTTTCTGTTTCCCTGGTGGAACAAATATATGTCAGAAGCCCAGAACTAATGTTAGCTTCCAGCTATGGAAGCTATGCTCTGGGATCCAAGGTGATGTCATTCATAGGAAATTTGCTGAGGGGAGAATAAGGACTCTGGACCAGCTCTGGAGTGGACTTGACACTCACATCACCTCTGACAAGCTGTGTAGCTTTGACAAGCATCCTAACTTTCCACTGGGTGTATCTGCTGATCTACAACAGCCAGAGGAAGAGTACAAAGGTGCCTTGGTTCCCTTTGGCTTAAAAAAAAAAAAACCCAAGATGCTGGACCCAAGAGGACACATAGGTGGAGTGGATGGGTGAGCTCAGCTTTGTGTGGAAACTGTGGGAGCTGGTGGCTCATCAGTCAGTGCTGAGATAGGGGCCAGGACCAGTACCTGTGCCAGCTGGAGTGAGAGTCTGATCAGAGAGCTGAGGGAGGGCACAGGATGACTCACCTGGTCTGCTGGGACACCTCCCATCCCTATTCAGTACCGGTGACCTTCTAGAGTCATTCTTCTAGGCAACCCTCTCTGGCCACAATGGCCACATACAGCTTTATTTGTTCTGTGGATAGGGGTGGGATGGGAATGGAGCTTTTGCTCCATTGAGAAGTTAATTAGAAGATTTAAAAGCCTGGTTCTGCAGTTTCTTGTTTGCTTTTGTTGTTGCCATACTGGGGATCAAACCCAAGGTCTGTGAGGCCAATGTTCTGCTACTGAGCTATGCGCATCCTTGTGTTTTCTCTTTAAACTGGCCAAGTTCTGTAGCTACCCAGCCATGCTCAAGCTCAGTCACTTGGTGAGTTCTCCTTCCTCCAAGGCTCACAACCCTTTCCTGTAACCTGATGCCAGGCACCCTGCCGACTTCTGGTATCATTCATACTGTGTTTATTGCAGTAAAGAGAGGAATTAAATATTTCTCAAGTTCTCCTTAATGCCCTATAAAGACACACATTTTTAAAAGAAAGAACACTATGGTTTCCAAGAAGAAGAAGAAGAAGAATGAGCAGATGTATAAAAACCAAACCAATGGAAGTGTGAAAGTGAAAAGACCCGGCTTATTTCCTCCTCAAGAACTGTATACAGAAAACCTCCAACTGGAACAATAGTAGTTTGTTCTACTAAACAATAAACCTTTAATAGGGATGAAAAACCTGGTGAAGAATTTAACACACTGTAAAAGCAGATTACTCCAAAGGGTCTGTCCCAGCTACTTTTCTGTTGCTGTGATAAAAGTCACTGACAGAGACTTCAGGGAGGAGGGGTCATTTGGGCTCATGGTTCCAGAGGGACAAAGTCCATCATGGAGGCAAGGCGTGCTGGCAGGAGCTGGCTAGTCACACTGTATCCACACTCAGCCCAAGCCCAATAACCCCCTCCCTCCATTGAGGCTCCACCTCCTTAGGGTTCTCCAGCATTCGCCACCAATGCCAACAGCTGGGGAAACAAGTATTCAAGTACACAAACCTGTGGAGGACATTCCACACTCAGACCACACACACACACACACACACACACACACACAGCTTTTAAGATATCGGCAACTGATATGCAAACCAACCAAAAAACCAACCAACCAACCAAACAAACAAACAAACAAAACCCTGCTTATGTTGTAAGTGAAAACAGCTACCCAGATACAAGGTCAAGTTTATCAGCATATCTCTCCAGTGCCCTGAAGTTGTGTGTTTTGCACACACATACTAGAAGTATACTTGATTTTCTGCAAACAGGATGAAGAACATTTAGGGAAAAGTTGGGGAAAGGGCTACTCAGTTGCGGTGAAGTTTCCTTATTAGGAAAGAAAACGTGGATACCAACAAGGCTGTCTATGAGTTGTGCTTTCCCAGGTGTCAGTGAGGATCTTTGGGAACTTTGGAATCTGTTGTGCAAGCTATCCCACAGTTCGAAAAGTCATGTAGTTTTTAAAAAGGTGAGAAACATCACCAAGTTTAATGTAGTTGGGTCAGAATGAGCATGTATGGTCACAGTTGGGTACCTTTAATAGCTGTGTTAGTTGCTCTCCAGGGTAAATCCACACAACCCAGGATGCTCAAACCAAGTGACCATGCTTGCTAGCACAGGGCTTGGACTATTCTCAACAGCATTCCCAGAATATGCTTTGTGCTAAAAAGAGAACACAGGTGTGAAATGAGTTAGTAAATCTGATGTGGTCTTGCTCTTAGCCCTCCGTGGCCACACTGGGACCATGCAATTGTGGGTGTATGGTGTGGTGGTTTGAATAGGAATGACCCCCAAAGATCCATGTGTTTAACTTCTTGGCCCATAGGGAGTGGCATTCTTGGGAGGTATGGCCTTGTTGGAGTGGGTGTGGCTTTGTTGGCAGAAGTATGTCACAAGAGGGTGGGCTTTGAGGTCTCAGATGATCAAGCCAGTTCTCCTCCTGCTACCTGCTGATCCAGATGTAGAATACTCAGTTCCTTCTCCAGCACCATGTCTGCCTGCGTGCTGCCATGCTTCCCACTGTGATGACAATGGACTAAACTTCTGAATTTGGAAGCCAGCCCCAACTAAATGTTGTCTTTTATAAGAGTTGCCAAGGTCATGGTGTCTCTTCACAGCAATGAAATCCTATAACACAATACCAAAATGCTCTCTTAAATCCACACGATAACATCTAAGAAGGAAACAGTCCTATCCTCTATAGCAAATTTGGAAGCAAGACTCAGTGCTTCAGTAAATTCTGTGAAAATGAAGTTCATGTTTGACTTTTTTCCCTTCTCCAGAGACAACTTGCTACATGATTTTTTAATGATTCAGTTTACACACTGTGAATTGGTCTATTTTCCTTTGATTCACTGAAAGTCAACTCTGGAACTGTAGGAGTGGAAGGTGAAATCCAAAAGTGGCTTCAGACATCAGACTGGTTAAAATGACCCAACACTGGGCTGTTTGCTTTCCAGTGTGTACAGGATCAGGAATGAAAATTACATGATAGAATCATTATCTCACTCAGCATCAATCACAGGTACCCTCTAGTAACGGTTCTTAACCTTCCTAATGCTGTGACCCTCATGATGCGATGACCCCAACCATAAAATTATTTCATTGATACTTCACACCTCTCATTTTGCTACTGCTATGGATCATAATGTAGATATTTGATATGCAAGATATCTCATATGTGACCTCCCAAGGGGTTGAGAACCGCTGCTCTAGAGTCACAAGGGGTCACTTTGTAGTGTGGGAAGTCTGCCAGCACTTGAGTAACAACCCACTCTGGGGAGGTTGAGCCCTTGTAGAATGGATTAGACATTTGCAAACAGCAATAATAATAAATACAGGCACACACCCCTTACTAGCATTTTAGTAATAGAGAGTCATGATTTTGACTCTGTGATTTTTTTTTCAACCTGACACAAGTTGGTGTCATCTGGAAAGAGGGAAGCTTAACTGAGAAAAAGTCTACTATCAGATTGACCTGTAGACAAGTCTGTAAGGGGTTGCTTGACTAATGGTTGATGCGGGTTGTCTTCGCTTATTGTGAGTGGTCCCACGCCTGGACAAGGTGGCCCCATGTAGTGTAAGAAAGCAGGCAGAGCAAGCCAGTAATCAGCACCCCTCCGTGATCCCTGCTTCAGTTCCTGCCTCTAGGTTCCTGCACTGAGCTCCTACTCTGACTTCCCATCATGATAGATTATAAGATGGAAGCTGAAGTGAACCCTTTCTTGTAGAAGTTGCTTTTAGTCAAATGTCTTTATTCCTGCAATTAGAAAGCAAAATGTGGTAGACTTCAACTCAAAGGTTAGTTCATTTCAGATAAATAACCGAGAAAAAAATATTTATTTTTTTTTTCGGTTTGTATTTTTCCAGTTTTGGATAAAAAGTGTTTGTTATCAGATGCATCATGGTTTAAAAAAATTAAAGTTTTGAAATATGTTTCCCGGAAAAGGCCCCTTTACTTGTGTCCTTATCTGGTGCTTGGGTTTAATCAGGTGTCTCTATGGCAACTCTTTTTTCTCTCTCTAGCCCGGGGTGCTTCTAGGAGGACATTTGTCTCTACACCCAGAGTGTGGGATTATCCTTCGTTTCTTTGAGGGTGATGTACTTAACTTTATGTGGAAATCTGTGTGGGCAATTCATCTCTATTTATTTTGATATCATAATGGGCTAATGTTTTGGTGACCACCCCATTCTGCTCTATCTTCTTGTTCAAATCTCTCTGCTTGGGCAAAAGGAACCTCTACAGTTGGTTCCTCCAACACTAGCCCTGCTGTTTATTTTTCCCTTAAAGATATTTGAGTGCTTCCTTACTCTCTGGCACTATAAAATGCCCAAGGCTCATCTTGCGTATTTCTTTTTCTTTTCTGAGAAAGACTTATTTTTAATGGTGTGTATATGTGGGGGAGGGGGCAGAGGGTATAGATGTCTTGTATGTCGGAAGGGGCAGAGGTTATACATGTCTGAGAGTAGCTACCTGCACAATCCAGAAGAGGGCATTGGAATACCTGGAGCTGGAAATACACAGGCAGTTGTGAGCTGCTCAATATGGATGCTGAGAACTGAGGTCAGGTCCCCTGTAAGAGCAGTGTGTGCTCTTAACCACACTGAACCATCTCTCCACCCTGCCATCTTGTAGATTTCATATCCAATTCCTGGAGTCAGCTCCTTTCTCTTTCATTTATTAGAGAACAGAACTCTAAATCAATATCAGAACACTAGTATACACTGGTAGGTTTTGTTTTAAATTTCTTACCAACCACATTATTCATTCAAATATGCTGGGTCTTTTTCATTTTTTCCTAGTAGGAGTTACTACAATTAGTCACATAAGAGTTCAGAATGGGTGTGTGCTTTTGGAAGAGTGTGTGTCAATCCTTTATTTCACAATAATATCCTTTACAAGAAGTTGGTCAGTCACCAACAGTAGTAAAATGAGCATGTTCAGGTGGCTACTGAGGCCTTGAGGCTTGAGAGTCTCAGCTCTCCTCATTACTGTAGGATCATTTGCTCATTAAAGGTGAGAGGGCAACATATAGCAGACTGGTGGCCACGCTCTGTCCTGTGGCTCCTGCAGATCACCCTTCGCCACTGTTCTTTCTCTTTGAATCTCAGTGCATACGCACATTTTACCCAGGGGAGAGCAAAGGGGATCATTATTCCCTGAGTTTCTTGACAGCCAAAGCTTTAAAGGTTCCTTCCCAGAGGTGAGAAGAGATGTTTACCAGGTTAACCTTTCAGTGTAAAGGGTGAAGTTCGTCACTATCGGACAGACTGAGATAGGTGTTAAAAACCAAGTTCTCATCAGTCAGTGAGTTTTGGCAAACACATTAAGTTTCCATCTCCAGCAACAGCTGCAACCCCAAGTCCCCCAAGCCATGGTTTTCAAACAAGCTGTTGGCTGCTTCTCTTTTCCCATGTCAAATACACTAAACCCACTGCCATAAGTTCTTTCATAAGATGGCCTGTAAGGTCTCTATTCATTCTATCCCCACCTCCTGCTCCCAACTTCATTTCCTCTTCACCATTTAAGAACTTGATTTTTAAATAAAGCTGTTTTGGAAGATTTGAGCATACAGGTTTCTCTACAGGAGACTTGTGTGAACTATGGTTTCAATGGCAGGATTAGTAGATTACTAGTAGGAAAACTAACTGTCCACCCAGATAACCAGTTAGCCAGCTAACTAGCCAGCCAGTCAACTGACCAACCAACCAACCAACTAGTCAAACAATCAACCAGTGATCCAGCTAGACAATCAGCCAACCAACAAACTAGCCAGCCAACCAGTTAATCAACCAACTAATCAACCAGTGAGTCAGCTATTCAGCCAGACAACCAACCAACCACCCAG
Source organism: Tokudaia tokunoshimensis (assembly GCA_036184795.1). NCBI lineage: Eukaryota > Metazoa > Chordata > Mammalia > Rodentia > Muridae > Tokudaia > Tokudaia tokunoshimensis. The sequence continues at coordinate 92,399,966 of BTHU01000016.1, read as the reverse complement.
CCAACCAGCTAACCAGCCAGGTAATCAACTAGTTCTCCAGACAGACAACCAACCAACCAACCAACTAGCCAACCAGCCAGCTAGCCTGCCAACCAATCAACTAACCAATCAACCAACCAATCAATGAGCCAGTCAGTCAGACAGTTAGCCAGCCACCCACCCAATCAAACATCCAACCAGTCAGCCAGCCATCTAGCCAGCCAAACAACCAACAAACCAGCCACTATATCAGCCATCCAACCAGACATAACCAAACACCCATTCATCCAGCCTCTAATCCATCCACCTATTATCCATCCATCCATCCATCCATCCATCCATCCATCCATCCATCCATCCATCCAGTTAGACTGCCAACCCACTGATTAACTAGCTAGCCAGTCAACCAACCACAAACCAAGCAGAAGACCAGCCAACACACCAGTTAATCAGTCGTCAGAATGAAATGAGGTTTGGTCTCCGAGAAGCTTGAGGGGGACCTAGATCTTTACTGTTCTATTATGGCCATGCTGTGATGCACTCCTGCAGAGATGGGTATTCTTAGCAACATGGTTTATACAATTAACTTTCTTGCTCCTCTCTCTTGCTGACTTTCTCATCAGGTACCTCTCAGAGGAAGGAGAATGAGAAGTGGGATTACCTGCACAGCCTTCAGACATGGAGATAAGATGACTTCAGGGTCTGTAAACAACTTGCTGTTTCTCAGCTTCAGTTTTACCCTTCATTGCCTGACCTGGGGAAATAAAGAGCTCTTTCAATATTCTCCCTTTGCCTACTGGAACAATGTCTGTCAGTAGGAGTGTCTAGAAATTCACGATGGAAGAGGTGTTCCCCTCTTTGCTGTGGGGCAACCTGCCAAGCTCCTGCAGTTTGGCACCTCCTTGGCACGTCTCAGCATTGGCATTTTCTCCAGAATGGAATACACCAATGTTAGGCTCTTGTGATGCAAGGCTGCCTCACATGCCCACAGTGTCTTCAGGTGGATGGCTTTGTGACAGTCTCTTTATCAAGATGCCTTTTCATGAATAGCTCTTCCTGAAGCCCCAAAGGATAGAGTTCATCAAGTTTCAGAGACTGATATCTAGTGAGCTGCATGGGTACTATGCCACAGCCATTCTGTGGCACCCAGTGAGATAGAGCAGTGTGTTAAATGGGGGTTGTTCTTCTTCCCTACCCCATGCTCCCAGAAATAAGACTCAGACTCAAAATATATTGACAGATACTTTGGCCATATAGCTAGGCTCTTCTTTGACTAGTTCATAACTTAAAATAGCCCATTTATTTTAAACTACATTCTGCCATGTGTGCTCAAACACCAAATGTACTTGTCACATCTTCTTGGGCAAATCTCCTGCCTAGCACTATCCCAGAATCCTTTCTGCCTCCCGGATGTCCCACCTCCTATTTCCTGCCTTAGCTGTTGGCCATCAGATTTGTTGTTGACAAGTGCCCCATCCATACAGACACAAGATATCCTCTCTACAGCAGTGTCTTCTCCAGCAGGCAGAATCTTCTCAGCCTTGGTAGGGAGCAAGTCTCTCTGAGCATTGTTTGTCTCAACTCCAAGGAGAATGACCATTCCTTAAACCTATGGTTCCCAACTTGGTCAGCTTTTACCTATCACCACCCAGCCCCTGCTATGCTAGCCTTTCCCGTCGTGGAATCATTTTTACACCCAGCTGATCCTGTTTACATTAACTGTGTAGCTTCTGCCTCCTGCTTGCAGTGTAACTGATACAGGACCACAATTTTGCAATGAGAAAAACACATTTTAGAAGTTGTTAAGAATCACATTGCTTGCATTAATGACCTTCAAAATGTTTTCTTCTTTCCTGACCCTTTTATGCATTTCATTTCCATACATCTTGTGTTCTGCTCTTATTTGTAAAATAACTTCATTGACTTTTATCCAAAGGCTGTCAGGGTGCTTTCTTTTCCCCACAAGTGATCAGCCCCATGGATAAAATAACTGTCTTTTGGGACAGGCAATGTTCCCAGCATGAGTTTGACCAAGCTGTAAACCAGCTGGATTCAGAACTGCTTAAGATGGGATTGGGGAGAGCGGAAGGCTTCCAGTTAGAATGCGTGCGTGCGTGCCTGTAGGTTCCTTGTGTTTCATTTTATGACCTCGAACTGCAATCTGAAAAGAAAGAAAAATCCATCAAGACTTCAAAGGAAAACAGGCCTTTTAATTTCTCAGTGGGATGATGGTAAGAGAATCCCCTGCAGCTGTTCAGGATGTAGTGTTGGAAAGTCATCTCAGATCTTGTATCAGGTCAACTCCACCCAAGTGTCAAAACCAGCCCAGGGTATTCCTGCCCCAGGGCAGCCAGGCCAGGCACAGCTGCCTGACTTTGATTTCTGGGAGGGTCTTTTGGGCTCTTATCCTTGAGAGCTCTTCCTTATCTAAGTGTTGAAGGATACAAGGCCAGTTCAGTCCCAGAAAAAAAAACAAAAACAAAAAACAAACTCAAAATCTGTTTCCCCAAGAAAGATCCCTTAAACAAAAGGCAATCTAGATAATATTTATTTAGTCAACATTACAAAGACATGGGCAAAGCCAGTAGCGCTTGAAGGTGTGTGTGTGTATGTGTGTGTGTGTGTGTGTGTGTGTGTGTGTGTGTGTGTGTGTGTGTGTTCTCAGCTTCTCCAGAGTGCAGATGGCTGTTGCAGGGCTAGTCCCTATATTGTATAAATAATCAATCTAGTGAGTACACATGTACACATCGGTTCTGTTCCTCTAGAGAACTCTGCCTAATACATTGAGAATGGCTTGGTCCATTTCTAGAACGTCTTCTCTTTTGACTGCTGGCTCCATGTCAGAGCCTCGGGCTCCTTGCTATACCCTCCTTACAGGGCAGCTGCTCAGTCCCTCAAATATCAGCTTCGTGGCTTGTAAAGGACGTAGAAGACACCTTTTTATACAGTCTTTAGCATTACAGGAGACAGCAATTATGAGACTCAGTGGACAGTTCCAAATCCCTTTTGTGGTATGTAGCAACACCTGAATTCAGCTATCAATTTACTGCTGTGCTATGACCAGCCACCATAGTTGGGATGCTATACATACTCAGGGACATCCATAACAGCAAGAACATCAGACATGATATTACCCTTACAATCCCTCTATTCTGGGGACACACATGGCACAAAGCTAAGACACCAAGTTCCATGAATGACATATTCAATTTTAAAGGTTTTTCAAAGGCTAAACCCTTAGAACTGGCTCTTGTACTATATAACTTGGGATGGGAACATGCCAGAACCTTCTCTACCACTTTGTAGCCATGTGGGCTTTGTGGGGATGGGGTGGGTTATGTGTGTGTGGGGGGGTGAACTTTGCCTGTATCTGTGTGTGCGTCTCTGTGTGCACACACATGCATACATACGTGCTTATTGGTATGGGTGTATGCAGAAGCTGGAGACTGGTGTCAGTCAGTATGTATTTTTTTTATTGCTTCTTCACTTTGTGTTTTGAGATCAAATCTCTCACTGATATCTCTTGTACTTGCTATCTTGACTAGAAAGGTTGGCCAGAAAGCCTCTGGGTCTCCGTTCCCCAGCAATGGGATTGCAGACATGTGCCACCCTGCCTGGCTTTATGATGTGGGTGCTCAGGATCTGAACTCATGTCCCCACGCCTGTGCAGTGAGCCCTTCACCTTCTAAACCATCTGCCAGCGCTGTGTGGACTCCTTTCCTGAAAAGCCACCTCATTTACCCTTACAAGGAAGAGTCAGGGGTTTTCAGCAAGCTGAAAATGTTTTTTTGGCATACACCCAACTTGTGGTTAGATTTAGTATGTGAAGCTTTGCTCTACATTTGAACATTTAGAAGCACAGATCAACCACTTGATTTTTAGATTCAGACCGAATTGAAGGTCTTTATTCTCATACCTTCTTATGCTCTTGGGGCAATAAATAGACTTGGGTGTGGAAGGAAAAGCCAGTCCCGCACAGTTAACAAAAATGGACCCCACAGCCAAATACCAGAATGACTCACTCCCGTCCTGTAAGAACCAGAGACCATTGCTCCCCTCCTGTCTGAAGTTGGTGGTGGTGGGTGTGGGGCTCAGACTGTTTTAGAACTTCAGGATAATTTAATAAATGAGTCACTTTCCACACACAGAAAGGGCCCAAGTATGCAGTTCTTTGGAAGATTTTGGATGTATCCCATCTGTTCTTTGGGCCTTTGAACCCACAGCTCTCTTCTGGCCTCAATGATTCTGAGCGAACTTTCTGTGAAAAATGACTTAGCAACTCCAGCGCAAACACACAACATGTATACATTATTCATTGGTGGCCACGTCAGACCTGGCTTGATGGGTTTATAAAAAGCCATGACTGTGTAACAGTGGATACCTTGGAAACAAACAAAAAGCAAAAGCAAGAGGGTCATTAGAAAAACAGACTAAATGGAACAGATAAATTGTTTCTTGTACGTTCGGCTCTGCGAGGCCAAGCACTTAACCTTGATGGCTAACTCGAAGGCACAGTTTAACGGTTACTTCAGACAGTGTATGCCCCAGTGGGCCTCCACTGGGTCAGGTCTGTTTCAGGCGAGCAGCCATGCAGAGCCGCATCTCTCAGACTGGCTCATCAACAAATGCCCAGTGGACATGTCTAAGGCTTATGCTTTCCTAGAAGGGACACCCTAGAGAGCCAGCACCTTCTATGCCCATATGGGTTTTCATAGAATATTTTATTACTTCTTTGAGAGTCTCAAACATGTGTACAATATAGTTTGATAACCACACCCTACTCCTCCTCTTAACCCCTTCAAGGTCTACCCCACACATCCCCAACTTCAGGTCCTATTTTTTTCCCAATAATTTACTTAGTCTAGTGTGTGTTGCCAATGTACTTCTGGGTATGGGCCGACCCACTGAAGCATGGTAATGCTACCAGGGACCACATCCTTAACCCTTAAAGAAAACTGATTCTCCCTCCCTCAGCAGCTGTCAATTCCCAATAGTTCCTCAGTCATGGGCGGGACCTTTGGTGTCCTCTTATTCTCTTCAGAATGGTGACTGGCTTGATCTTGCACAGGTCTTATGCAGGCTTCCACAGCTAGTGTAAATTCATGAATGTGACAGTTTGGTCACACCCAGACAATAATTTGAAGGAAACCAAGTTTTACTATTATCTGTAATTCTTCTGCTTAAGTTTTCCTTTGCTCTTTATTATTAATATTGTTGCCTTAAGAATTATGATTATTATTGTTGTTGTTGTTGTTGTTACTAAGACAAAATCTCTCAAAGCCTAAGCTTGTCTGAAATGTGCTATTTAGCCAAGTCTGTCCTTGCATTTCTCCTCTTGCCTCTACCTCCCACACTTACTGTTATCAATATGTGCCACCAATCCCAGTTAGTATGTGCCCTGTTTAAGTGGAGACTTGCACACATGGCAGAATCCACGATAGATGTGGTGGAGACAGGGGTAATGATGGTTGTAACTGGCATTTGTGGGGACTGAATATGTAGCGAGCTTGTCAAGCACACTGTCACCAACTCCTTATCACCTTTAACTAGGTATGTTTCTCCCACTGTCACACCACAGCATGTACAAATCCCTAGCTTCAATCCCCTGCAGTGCACTGAAGTATAAGCCTGTGGCCCAGAAGGGCAAGCCTGTGACCCCAGTTCTTGGGGAGACTGGAGGAGGGAGGATCAAAGATGCAAAGTCATCCTGACTTTAAAATAAAAACGAAACAAGCATAGAGGAGGCTTAGGGGATGGCTCAGTGGATAAAGTGCTTGACACACATGCAGAAGGACCAGAGTTCAAATCTCTAGGATCCACATAAATGCCTAGAGGTTTAGAAGCCCTCCTGAAATCCAAGACCTCTGAAGGCGGAGATGGGAGATCCAGAATGAGCTGGCTAGGTAGACTGTCTCAACTGTGAGCTCCAAGTTCAACTAACGGACTCTGCTTCACTGGGGTGAGGGGAGCAATCAAGAAAGGTGCTAGATGTCAATCAACTCCAGGCCTCCACAGAGATGCCTGCACACTAGTCCACAGACATACATAGGTAGGTACACCGCACATGCACGACTTGCAAGAGAAAAACAGTCATCGCAGACCTCCAGATGGGAGGGTTTCCTCTCAGCCAACCAGCAGATAGCCACATCTCCAGCAGACCCAGGCTAGGGTCCTGTAATTCTGCTCACTCCTGACACCGCCTACCTGGAAATGATATCAGGTCCCACGGACAGAGGCCTCAGTTCCCATAATTGCCTCCAACCAGCTTATCAGATGGTAGCCACAAGCTCTAGAGAGCTTTGCCCGTGCCTCTGACGAACAGAAACACAAACGGGGCACACAGGGAAGCAAGACCTTACAAAGCTGTGCCCATGGTACAAGTAGGGAAGCTGGCGACTAAGCCGAGAGTACACCTCTAGAAAGCAGCGGTCACGCTGAAAGTTGGACCTCTGATGGGTGGTGAATCTCAGAACGCATCCTTTAGTCTCTGCTGTTTCCCTTCCTGGTTTCCTACTTGGTGGGGGAGATTTCAGGACTCAAAAGTCTAAGAGGCAATCTAAGCCAAGTATGTATGCGTGGAGAAATGGATGCTATAGAAATAGTTCGTTTTTTCTTTTACGTTTTTGGTATTTCATTCATTTGTCCGTCCATCCATCCATCCATCCATCCATCCATTCAAAGGACATATATAAAAGACCCTGGGCTAGGTCTCCATGGAGCTCACATTCCAATGGGAGAGACCTATGAGAGACAGGGGTTAGGATAGAGTCCTTGGGGACACGAGGAACACAGACGAGACTTGTTCTGGGTTGAGTGATGAGGTACAGGTTCATCAGTAGCAAGGAGGGCTGGGGCAGGCAGGCAGAGCTTAGCTCGTCTAGTGGAACAGGCCAGCTGCCTGCTGAGGGCCCCCGCCTCGGCCAGGTCTATGTATGTTTTATCATCGCTCAACAGCCTTTGCTCTCTGTTGTATTAAAGTCTCTGCCTTCTTTAGACCCTTGCAACCACACATGCTCAGTTCAGATGTGTACTCACGTTCCCTAAGATCGACATTTGTTTTTGTTGACCATGCTGAGAATCACATCCAGCTCCACAAGAGCTTTGAAAGAGCCTCTCTGAGTGGGAACAGCTTTTGCTTGCGTCCAAGGTTCCTTCATTTTTCCTTTTTAAAACCAGTCAGTCACATACAGCTCCACCCTTTGATAGGACCAGGTGTGATTTCTCGTTACCGCGAGGGTCACTTTTTCCTTGGAGGAAATACTTCACAGATGAAGCAATCCAGCTACAGTTTTGAGCACCTACTTGGAAGGCGACTCTGAAACAGTCACTCTCCACCCGAGGTTCAGTTGGCAGGAATGGAGACAGTCAAGAGGACTCAGATACGGGGCACATACCCAAGGGCGTGGGCTTGAACGGACTTTAGGAGCGGTGAGTACAGAGAACAGGGAGTGTGGTGGCCAGATTGGAGTAGCATGGCCTTTATGCAGATTATAACAAATGGCCGCTTAGCAGAGAATAGAAATGAATGGAGAGACAGGAGGGGCCGGTGGGGGCAGGATGGAGGTGCAGTCAAACCAGACAGATAGTTAGGATCAGGAGCGGAGTTACCTTGCTGGGAGATAGTGTTTTCTTGCACCTACTATAAGTTCGAGGTCCATGAAAGCCATGATCTTGGAAACCCAGTCTACCAAAAAGAAAAACAACAAAAACAACAACAACAAAAAACCAACGAGCCTTGGGCATGCAAAATGAGACCTTAGCGCAGAATAAAGTGCTATAACTCTCGCCATTTCCATAATTATTCAACAAATAGGTAAGTTTCAACTATGGGCACCATGGTGGGATTGCTTTTGTGGGCGGTCACGTTGCTTAGAAGGGCTGTTTGTCGGTGTGGTAACCACTCTCCCTCACTCCCCGTAGGCTGCAAAGCGGAGAGGAGGATGAGCAGTCTCCCATTCTGTGTGGCTCAAAGACCAACCTAGGCTAGCTGGCTGTGCTTTCGGTTTTGAATGAGTGACTTTCTTAAGCACGCAGCAAGCACAAGTTAACGGATAAATAATAAGTGGCAGGTAGAGAGCAAGATATCATCAAGCCGGCGCTCACAACATGCAGCGCATGACTGACACAGTTCGCTGGAGAGAGCGGATCAAGGTGACATCATCAAATCCCAAATCCGGGGCTTGCAAACAACAGGAGAGATCAAAGAGGGTGGTTGAGGCAGTCCGCTGGGGCTCCTGGTTGAGCTGTTTCTCCACGGATGATTACGAATCCTATTCCCAGCAAGGGCTTTGTACCCTGGGGTAAACTATAGTTACTTCACAGAAAATGGTTTACACTTTAGCTGTTTTTGAGAATTCCGTGTTTCCATTTTTTAACATTCATTTAGTGTGTGCCATAGATATCTATAAAGGTCAGAGAATAACCTGTGGAATTTGGTTCTCTACTTCTGCCATGGGAAGGGGTTAGGAGTGGAGTCATACATAGGTCTTCAGGCTTGGTGGCAGGTGGCTTTAGCCCTGAGCATCTCACCAACCTGTTTTATTAGTACTTGTAGTTCTTTACTGTCTTTCTCTGACTGTCTTTGGCCCTTACAGAGCCAGGGGTGGGTAACCCATCTCCAGGCAAAGTGCCTTGTGTGACACTTTGACATAAACATTCCTGCTACTGGCAGTGGGCTTGACCCTGTTTCCAGAGGAACTTCTCAATGAGTTTAAACCGCATACAACAATTTGTCAGTATGATGCACATTACACCCCATGAGGCTGGGAGGGGGTGTTGAATAGATCTTTGATGGTTTCGGTTCTTCTTGCCTCTATTGGCAGGGATTTCCCAAGTTATCTTTGTATGCAGGGTATGTGACTGGTCCTTGGCAGAGAGAGAGAGAGAGAGAGAGAGAGAGAGAGAGAGAGAGAGAGAGAGAGAGGCCTTAGTGTGTGCGTGTGTGTGTGGGGGGTGATATTGGAGGAGTCCTACGCCACTGCCCCTACCCATCTTAGGTTGTCACAGGTGCCACTGTCTCCTCTGCTTTTTCTTTGGTCCTTTCTTTTTCTTTTCTTTCTTTCTTTTTTTTTTTTTTTTGGTTTTTCGAGACAGGGTTTCTCTGTATAGCCCTGGCTTTCCTGGAACTCACTCTGTAGACCAGGCTGGCCTTGAACTCAGAAGAAATCTGCCTGCCTCTGCCTCCCAAGTGCTGGGATTAAAGTCATGCATCACCACTGCCCAGCTTCTCTGGCCCTTTCTTGAGGAAAGCAAGCTGATCTACATTGCTGGTATCAGGAAAAGCACAGACCCCCTTCCTCACAGCACATGGATGACTTTGCATTGACTGATCTGAGGAGTGAAAGAGAGGCTGGGGTTGGTGTTGAGGAAGCCAGAGAGAGCTAAGCAAAGGCCATCACACAGGGGCCCATGTTCCCTGTGTGATTAGGGCATGCTGTTCTGCTCCTTTAGATACAACACTACTGGAATTGGATAGTTTTGTTCCGCCATCCCCGAGAACTGGGAATCACAGTGGTTCCCCAGCACAGAATGAGATGTACAAGCCATTAACGGGAGGTGCTGAGTCCAATCACTGGCTGAGCCCTAGATCCAACCTTCCCACTGCTAAGATCGTCTTATCTCCTGTGCAGCCCACACTTAGGGAGCAAAGGGGCACATTTCCTCCTCTGGGATGAAGCATCCACATTAATTACTCAGAATTTTTCTACATGGAAAATATGTCTGCCTTTCTCCTACCTTTTGATTAATTCCATTTATGAGTTTGAATCGTGGCTTTTTGTTTTATGCTTTGGAGTATGATCTAATGCCATTCCTTTTGTTACTTGAATCATTCCAGTTCTGACCAGTTGCAGCCCTTGAACTTGGCCCTGGGCTCTTTTTTATTTATTTATTTATTTATTTATTTTAACATGGCCCTGTAAATGTAGAGTTCTGCCTTACTTTGGAGTTTTGTTATTTCTGGCACTACAAAATGACTCGAGATTTTTTTCTTGTATATTTCATTTCCAGCACCAGAGTCAGCCATTGCTCTCCGATCTCCAGTCCCTTTCACCACAGCATGACACTCTCCAGTAAAGCTGGAGTGACAGGCATCCTTGCTGAGACTGGGGACAGCCCTCCTCTCCAACAGAAGCATGAGAATGCTGGCATCCATATCAATAGACGTCCTGTAGGTAAATACTAGATTTGCATTAAAGTGAAATGACCTCCAGTTGAATTCCAAAACCCCACTCTATTTATCACATGATACTGCCTCCTGCTCTCTCTGCTTGCTCTCCAATTCGAGTCTCCATTCCAAGATCAAGAATCTTCCTCCCAACTTCCATCCATTACATCCCTGCTCAGTTCTAGTAGCTGTGGGGCGCTGGATTACAACAGCTAGCTGGTGTTTCTTGGAAGACAGCATTGTTGTAGGGAACATGGGCCCCTGTGTGATGGCCTTTGCTTAGCCTTATAGATGCCACTATCTTGCAGAGTTACTGCTCATACCTTTCCTACTGGATTTGCACCCTCATCAAAAAAAAAAAAACTATCTCTTTTGCCAGTTGGCTCCCCTCTCTGGATCCCCCAGCCTCCAAAATTACATTTTTAGATATGTGTGCTGAAGGTTCATCTTTTGAGCTGGAAGTGTGTGGACTTGTTTTGCTTTGTTGTTTTTTTTAAACAAATGCACACCTGTAATAAGGACACATGCTCCACTATGTTCATAGCAGCCCTATTTATAATAGCCAGAAGCTGGAAAGAACCTAGATGTCCCTCAACGGAGGAATGGATACAGAAGATGTGGTATATTTACACAATGGAATACTACTCTGCAATTAAAAACAATGAATTCAGGAAATTCTTAGGCAAATGGTCAGAACTGGAAAATATCATCTTTAGTGAGGTAACCCAATCACAAAAGAACACATATGGTATACAGTCACTGATAAGTGGATATTAACCCAGAAGCTCGGAATACCCAAGACACTTATCAACTGATGCCCAAGAAGAAGGAAGAACAAAGTATAGATACTCTGGTCGTTCTCAGAAGGGGGAACAAAATACCCACAGAAGGAGATACAGAGACAAAGTGTGGAGCAGAGTCTGAGGGAAAGACCATCCACAGACTACCCACCCAGGGATCCATCCCATATACAGTTACAAAACCCAGATACTATTATCGATGCCCACAAGTACTTGCTGACCAGAGCCGGATATAGCTGTCACCTGGGAGGCTCTGCTAGTACATGACAAATACAGAGGGGGACACTCACAGTCAACCACTGAACTGAGTACAGGGTCCCCAATGGGGAAGCTAGAGAAAAGACCCAAGGAGCTGAAGAGGTTTGCAGCGCCATAGGAGGAACAACAATATGAGCCACCCAGTACTCCCAGAGTTCCCAGGGACAAAACTATCAACCAGATAGTATACATGGTGTTACCAATGGCTCCAGATACGTAGGCAGCAGAGAATGGCTTGTTGGACATCAAAGGGAGGAGAGGCCCCTGGTCCTGGAAAGGCTTGACACAGCAGTGTAGGGGAATACCAGGACAGGGAAGCAGGAAGGGGTTGATTGGGGAACAGGGGGAAAGGAGAGGGCTTATGGGACTTTCGGGGGGGGGGGACGGACCAGGAAAGGGGAAATCATTTGAAATGTAAATAAAGAATATATCTAATAAAAAACATCTGTACATATAAAGAATTAAGTTTACATTTTTAAAAGAAAATCAACATTTTTAGGGAAAGGATCATAAACATTCTAAATGCCCATCTATATCCGTTAATTCTGCATATTGATTGACACAAAGCACAAAATCTCCTGTGATTTTTTTAACTTGTAGAAAACTAGTATTCTTGTTACTAGTCCCAGGAGATCTAGGTTAGGTACAAAGTTGAGAAGAACCCAACAGTCAGTTCTGACTGGTACCACACGTGGCATGTAGCCTTCCAACTCTGCCTCCGCCCTTCCCTCTCCTTCTATCGAGACTCTTAGCACCTTTGAGTTTCCTGAGACAGAGTCCTTGAGAACAATATTATGCTTGATTTTCCAGGGTGGAATCCTTGAAGTAGACTGAGGGGGGCCTTTAGGGGTGAGCAAGCCGCCCTGAGTCCTGTTAAGTAACAGTTTCCTCCAAGATTGAAACATTCTATCCTGTAGGGACGCTCTTTTAGCAGGAAGGCAAACAACTCAAAATAGCTTCCGGAAGTCCCTGAAACTGACCAGATTCACTAAGCCCCTTCCTGCCACGGTAAGCATTAAACATTGAGAGTCCTTCTCGACAAGCCAGCTACAAAAAAAGACTGAGACCAGACCAGCTGACTGGAACAAGCAGAAACCAGCCAGGCCTCCTGGAAGAGGGTTAGACCAACCAAGACGCCTGGAAAGGGCACTCTCATATAGAAGCTGCCTGCAGGCAGTGAAGTGTGCTCCAGGTCTCCAGCTTTTGTGAGCTGTCACCCATGCTAGGGTGGGCTTTAGTGATGTGCAGCTGTCTTTGAGTCATTTCTGCTGCTGTAAGTAAACCCTCACCCACATTCCTGTAAGGAATCCCAATTAAACTCCTGGCTCACTAAAAAACAAACAAACAAACAAAAGACAAACCAAAAACCAAATGCACACCACTGTGAAAATGAACTCCTATCATACAGAACTGCTTTATGCCGTGGGTCCAGTGCTTTACCAGCTCTCTCTCCCGGAATCCAGAGGCTGTTCTACTAATCCTTAATTTTGACTTTCAGCATTTCAATCATAATAATTAATTGCATTCGTTTTACATTTACATGTCGACTGTGGAGAGGGCCTCCTGTGTGTCACGGTGTAAGTCAGAAAACAGCTTGCAGGATTCAGTTTTCTTCTATCATGTGAGTCCTGAGTATCAAACTCAGGTCATCAGGTTTGGCTGGCATCAAGAATCCTCACCTGCTGAGCCCTCTTATCATAAAACGGAAGCAGGCCTAACCTATTCACATAGGCTCACTCAGTAGAGACTTTGGAATTTAGTGTTAGTCAAATAGCAAGATCAGTAGTGTGCATCCACACTTTTACCTCAGTCGCGCATTAACCCCCAGTTCGGCGTCATAATCTAGTCTTGAGTGATTTTGACTTTTCCTTTCACAAGACATCACCCTGGTCCATTGGGTCAATGACGTTGTGCTAACTGAAACTGCTGAGGGAGAAGCCCCAACCTCTCTCTCCTTGATGGCAAGCTTTGTGAATCAGGATTGGGAAGTGAATACGGTACCAGTTTAGGAGCATTCTTTGGGGGGAGATTCAAGGGTTCCAGTAGTTTCAGATTCACCAAAACATCTAAGGTGAAAGATGAACTGTTGCATATGGACCTTTCCACAACCAACAAGGAGAGAAAGGGCATCTAGTTGGCCCTTTGGAAGCAACACATTCCTCATTTGGGTGTTACTGCCCTTCCCTGGGTGACCCGGAGAGCAGCTGGTCTGAATGTAATCCAGAACAGAGGAAGGTTCTCCAGCAGATCCAGGCTGCACACACTGTGAGCTGCTGTGGAGTCCAGCAGAACTGACAGTGTTGTAGTGACAGTGGCCATTTGGAGCCTGTGGCTGTTACAGGAGAAACGTCCTGGCCTTGGGGTACTGGAGCAAAGCCCTCTGTTAGCCATGGGTAACTAACTCTCCTATTGTGAAGTGTGTGACCTGCTTCTGAACCTTAGCAGAGAATGAATGTTGAGTTTGGAGTTTTCCGTGGAACCTAGGCTGGGCTCAAGCCGGGGATTCTCCCGCTTCAACCTCCTAAGTGCTGGGATTACAGACATATACTTCAATACACGTTCTTTATCTCCAAGGTTCAAGCTGATGTCTGCCCTTGGTCACCTGGGAGTTCTTCATTCTTATTGGACAAGGTTAGGGAGAATATGCTGGTACCAGAGGAGGTGGTGGCAGGAATTTCAAAGTAATTTGATGACAGATCCTTACTGAGTGCCACTTGGCCGTGTCTGAGGAGTTGGTGACAATGGGAAAGGGTGGGTTCTACCTAGTGAAACCCACTTCTTTATGTGCCTCCTTTTAAGCATTTGTATTCTGTTCTCTGCCACGCTGCAGAAGTCCTGACCTTCTGACCTCCTTGGATGTAGGTCACCATTAAATCCAAGTTCAGTCAATGAACAAAGCCAACTAGTAAAGCCATCCCAGTTGTGAAAGCTAGAACATTGAATTCCAGCTCTTGTAAAAGTGTCCCCATTGGCAAGTTCAGCCTGATCCAGCTAAGGTTCAGGCTTCTTGTCTAATCACCTTATAATGACCCAGACAACAGAAGGAAGAGCGGCAAAGATATTGCCAGTCCTAGCTCTTATCTCACCAGAGTACCTCAAAGCAAAAGAGTTAAGAGTCACAGTATCTCAGAGGACCTGATTTCGTGAAGCGAGTGAGTCACTTTAGAAGCTGCCACTATGACCCCTCCCCCAGCCCCCATGGTGGGGGTTGGGGATAAAATGGAACAGCTAGCCTTAGACCTCTCCAGAAGCTGGGAAGCGACAAGAAACCACTTTTTGACTGGGGAAATGCCTGTTAACAGCTCCTCATCAGCCTCCCACGCTCGTGTTCTGGTGGGATCACAGGGTGTTCTGCCAAGGCTCTCGGCTACTATGAGTAAGCCTGGCCTGCACAGCCCCTGTGGAGATGAACAAGGACGCTGGGCACGAAACTGGAGGCCTTGCCTTATCCATCCATATTCACTCCATCCATTCCTGCAGCAAACTAAATGCTTGTTCAATACCAAATTTATTCATTGACGTGATTCTGTAGCCACTGCTTTTAACCTGTCAACATGCCCCCACATGGATGCATCCTGCCTGTCTGGAGCGATCAAATTTTGAAGACTGAGCGTGTAATAGAAGCACCATTAAGCTCCTTTTCTTAGGAGTCATGCTTACACAGTTCCTCTTGGCTTCTTACATTATAGGAAGTTGCGATTCGTTTTCTAGGTACCTGTCTTTGAGCTAGGCGTGTCTGTGGCATAACTAACTCTCTTGTTGAGCATATAGAACATTTCCTCAATACTCCTGACCCTGTTTGTCCATTGACCTGGGAGTGACTTTGTCTCCTGAGAACTTCTTGCTGGACTGTCTGAACGTTTCCATTGAGTTCACTTGTTCTATCATAGGACAGTGTATGCTTGTTTGAGGATGTTTTATTTCTGTTTTTACCAAGTCACCCAAGGTACTTGATGGTAGTTAGTTAAAGGTAGAGAGTACACTTCAATTCACTGGCACAGGTAAGGGCTCTCTGAATACTCCAGGAGCATGGAAAATAAGACCAACAGCCAACAAATAGGATCTCGTGTAACTGAACACTTCTGTACAGCAAAGGAAACAGAAGCAAGTGAACATGTAGCCGACAGCATTTGCCAGCTACTCACTCAGCAGAGGACTAGCTCCTGTCCTTAGTAAATGCTGGCATTGTCCCAATTTGGCCCTTGGAACTTCTCCAAGATGGCCCCAGTCTTTGCACAAACTCATCTCCGTTTTTGAACACACCTTGTGTTCTTCCATAACAAAATACTCCAGGCTCGTCTTGTTCACCCCCTGACCCATTCCTGGAACTCGTCACTTCCCCCAGTGGGAGTTTGTCTCATTGATTTGTAGAATGGCACTTAAAACTGGTTTTAAGTGTACTCACTGTCAGGATGGGATTTTGTACTTTTAGTTCCACATTAGGCAATATTAGAAAATGCATAGGTAAAGTATGTGTTCATATGTGTTTGGCTTTCTATCTATCTATCTATCTATCTATCTATCTATCTATCTATCTATCTATCTATCTATCATCTATCATCTATATATATGTATATATCTATATCTAACTATTCACATCAAGTATTTGTCTATAAGTCAACTAACTACTATCTATGTTGATATTTATCATCTATCAATTATCTATCATATCTATTCTATTACCTATTATCTATTATATTTATTATATAGCTGTTGCCTACTGTCTGTCTGTCTGTCTGTCTGTCTATCTATCTATCTGTCTATCTATCATCTCTCTATTGTGTATCTATCTACCATTTATCAATATGACCCATGTATGTATTTATCTATCATCATCTGTATTTCTTGCTGTTAAAACATACACTGTATCCAATGTGAGTAGAACAGTTCAGAGTTGGCTCCAGCCATTACCTTTTCTTATTTGCAGAGGAGTGCTGACTCTCCTTTTCTAAACCATATTTACATATTTGTGTCCTAGTAGGTGCATAAAAAGCATTCAGAATTGTGAACCCACTAAGAAACATGCTTACTGTCTAGAATACTATACATGTCTTTAGTTGCAACACAGTTTTACAAAATGACTTATGTTGACTTTTCTTTTCCATTCTCTTCAGTGTGATTCAACTATTATTTAAAGGAAAATTGGGTACATTTACTATTCTATTTTGGGTCCCCAAGCACTGTTTCTGATTTTAATTAAGTTTTTGAGAAGGGAGTTCACACTATGTTGACTAATGGCAATTCCTAAGCTCAAATGATCCTTCTGCCTCAGCCACTGTGCCCAGCTGTGGCTGAGAATTTTAAGTGTGTAGAGTAAAATTTACTATTCATTTCATCTGCTTCTGTGGAATTTTGATAAATGCAGAGTCATGTGTTCCCCACAGACACCATGTCTTATCCTGCACATGTATTACCTATCTTGTACTATCTTAGTTACCGTTCTATTGCTATGAAAAGATGCTGTAACCAAGACAACATTTATTTTAAAATAATCATTTAACTGGGGGGGTGTACTTATAATTTTAAAGAATTAGTCCACGATTGTCGGGAAGTGTGGTGGTATGTCTGCTGGCATGGTGCTAGAGCAGTAGCTGAGAGCTTTACATCTTGATCCACAGACAGCAGGTAGAAAGTGTGTGTGTGTGTGTGTGTGTGTGTGTGTGTGTGTGTGTGTGTGAGTGAGAGGGGTGGGGGAGGAAGAGACCAAACCTGGCATGGGCTTTTGAAACCCCAAAGCCCATCCCCAGTGACGCACCTCCTACAACAAGACCTCACCTCCTAATCCTTCCCAAACAGTTCCACTAACTGAGGACCTGGCATCCAAACATATGAGACTGTGGGAACTACCACATACACTCTGTCACAACACATACACGAGGAATTTGATCATCCCAAGACCCCACTAGATGATGCCTTCCTCCTCTGTCAGTGCTGCACTTTAATCCTCCTGAGGAGAGACAACAGAAACTGCTGCAGAAGAGACATTTGTGCTGGACAGTGGGAGACAACAACAAAAACTTAGATATTTGCCACACTGATGGTGTTTGGGGATTTGATAAGTCTAGAGTATTCTACGATCTTCTGTTGACTAATTGCCACACCTCACACCTGCTATGAAGAGGAAGGTAAAAAGCTATGCTTGTTCCTTTGTAATTTGAATGTCTCCCGTGGTTTGTAGCACCGCATTGATCCACATACTGAGTGACTTGCATTGCTACCAGCTTCACATAGAGCCCAGAGCTATGGACTGTGTTGTCCATCCACAGTACATCTTCAACTCTGCAGATCTGAAGTTAGAGTGGACAAGGGGTAGTGAGGTGGATTATACAAGTCTAATGGGTGAGCTTCAGTGTAGAGCACTTGGGACTTCGAGCAAACCATGATGTCTGTGGTCATACTCACTGAATCCTCAGATCAAGTGACCACAGTAGAAATCCAGTGGTTGCTGGAATCGGGGAGCAGACCCAGAAGGCACCATAGAGAAAGAGTGGATGAGCCTGATTCTCATGTCACCTATTGTCACATTGCTTCTTCCTAGGTGTCTCACATCATTGCCTCGTGGTAAGGAGTAGGGATGGAGATTCAATAATCATCTGGGGAGAAGAACAAATCCTGGGCTGGGGATGAGCTGACTCAACAGGTGACCATGCTTGAGTTAGAGCTAGAGGACCACACTAAAGAATAAATTATCCCATGGGTGGGTGGCAAGTATGAGAGAGTCTTTCTAGGGAAGGAGAAGTGGATGGAAGCAAGGAAGTATGTGTGCTCTGAGCAGGTAGAGAGACCTGGTTGGTGGTTCGGGGTCCAGAATGAAGCAATGAGTAAAAGGTTCGCGGATGGACTGATCAGAGCATCCACAGAAGATGCAACTTGATCATCTCATATTTATTGCAGGCAAGGCACTTAACAGCCAGAGACTTGAATGATTACCTCCTGTTCCATTCCAGAGTATGCACAGTGGGGACTTGAATGAGTGGCGAATGGCAGGCTTAGCAACCTTACATATAGACCCTCCTTATCTAAGTCCACCCTCATTAAGGCTTATGTACTGCTGTCTCCACCAAAGCTCTAAGCTGTCACTGATAGGTTCCTCAGCATGGTACAGTCCCAGAAATGAAGAGCTCTTTGTCTGCCTGCCTTGTGTAACAAGTCTCATATCAGAGACTTGTCTTTATTAAGATGTCCTTACATATTCACAAGTTTCTGGACAACTCAATTTACTCTGAAGATTACTGAATGCCTGCATGGTCAAATTCCCTTTCACAAACTTCTGCTTCAGCCCAAACGACCTATGTTAAGGACCTTCTTGGTCTCTCTCTATATCATGCCACCAGATAGCATCTGTGCTAATAATGATAGGATGGCTTCTTAAAGGCTCCAGCTTTCTGGTTAGCTGGAAGTGCTCCCTCAACCCAGACTTTTAATGAACCCCACCCAATGTTGGCACATGGGACCCCACTAGTAAGAAGCCACAGTTGGGCAATATGCCGTTGAACTAGAGTCATAATTGTGCACTGTGACTTCCAGCAATTCACAGTCAGAACATGTGCTTCTGGTTTTGATAATGGAAGGCTCTCCAGAAGCTCAGGCCCTGACAGCCTGGGATGCATCTTCCTCCAGGGACACTATGGTTGCTGATTCAGAGCTATGAGTATAGCATTTGCAGTTTAGGCTTACCATGCTATCATGCAGAGAAGAGAGGGCTCCTATCTTCAGGGACCTGGTTTTTCCTAGGGAGAGAAGACGCTGCAGTTTCCAGGATACCGTTCCCCGGGGAAACAATATAGTTTTGTGCTTCTTTATAGAACATGGATGAGTGGTCACTTACAGAAGTGTGGGTGCTCCCCTGCCACAAAGAGACCACATCAGAAAGTCTTTACCCAACCAGGATGATGGCTCTCCCACAGCAGGATAGAACCTGCTATATACTGCAGTCCCTCCTTGAGGCCACAGGCAGACAGAGCAATGCTGTACACAGTAGATGGTAGGGAGTTGCTGATACTCAGGTGAGTGTCTCATCACCCTCCCCGACCCTCTATTAGGAGATGTAAACAGTCAACAAAGGCCAACTAGGACGAACTTTTGCAGGCTAACACAGATCAGCTCTACAATACAGCGGTCTCTTGGCTCAGAGAATAATGTCAGTTGCAGGGAACTACAATCATGACCCAGCAAAGGGAGGGGGGTGCTGCTCAGACTCCATCAGTGGGGACCCTGCCTTCTTCCACTAACTCTGTGATGTGATGTGATGTGATGTGATGTGATGTGTGTTTTAAAGAAATCGGCTGAGCTGCTGCCTTGAAGCAGCCACCAAAACAGAACTAAGTGAGATAAAGGACAAGAGTGCATTAAAAGACCAGTCCCCCCCCCACACTCCCACCCCTTTGCATTTTCTTGGCTTCCCCTCATTAGCATGACTGTGGTGAGGAAGACATGCAGACTCCACTCACACTCTGCCATCATCTCTGACCTTCAGTAAGAACCCATAGCAGTCCTTCCTGTCCACCCTGGAGCAGCTCTGATGCTGTGGAAATAGTAGGTCCCCACATCACAAACACATACAGAGATATGTGTATCCCTGTATCCCTTCCATATGGAAGCTGGACGATCGTCCCTTTACTGTTCGAACCCTGGAAAGCCAATTCTGAAAGACATGTGTATTCTTCATGAGGGCGAAGAAGATCAAAGCCCACACCCCCATCCTAGAAGCTTCATGGGGTTTCCCGCTTTTCTTTGCTTCTCTGAACCCTCAATTCTAGTCTCTTAGATCAGGTCTCAAATCAAATATCTATATATCAGTCCTGGAGGCAAACTGTTCTCAGTGGGGTGGAGGGGACACTGAAGTTCAGACGTGCTTACAGATATGTAATGGGACCAGAAAGGACAATAGCCATACAGCAGTAAGGCTCTAACTGAGCATTCCTTGTAGTTTCTTGCTCTCTTGATCCCATGTGCCCTGGTTGAACTTAACATCTGCAAATGGCATCCATCCTTGACTCAGCATCGTGGGTCCCTATCCCAGATCGCTGAAGCTGCAGGCATTCACATCCCTTCACTGCCTCCTACCCCGTGGGCACATTCAGAGTTCAAACCCAGCACACTCTTCTGTGCTTCTCTCCCCCAGTGCTCCTCCTTGGAGTTGATTTTGCCCTGTTTCTCTTTGGCAGTGACTTTTCTTCTTTTCCACAGCCAGTGATCATCCTACCCTGGAAGTCTCTCCAGCTTGTCCCCAACCCTTCTACTTGTGCTGACCCTAGGACAAAATTTCTTCTTATTTGTTGATGACAATCATGTGTCAGCCTGTGGCACCTACCTGTTTCCTCCCTTGTCATACTCACTATGCATCGTTGCTGACGGTTTTTGTTTCGAAGCATCTCATTCATTCATTCATTCATTCAGTAAACACCTGTGGATTTCCCATCCATTTCAGCAACAGTGAAAATGTTTGGCTTTACAAAATATTTCCAAGATGATCTATATCTACTCCTTTGACATCTTGTTGGCAGCTTCTGACCCCATGCTGCAGCCCCACAGGGCCATGTGGCGTGAGAGTTAGCCTAAAGGTATGGTTACAAATCCCACCCGTTCACTTCCTCAGGCTGTAAAACCTGAACTTCACACTGTCAATCCATCATTCAACTTTCTCCAGTGTTGACTTTGGTCTCCCAGTATCAGGCTCTGGCCTTGCATTCTGACTGTACCCATCATTGGGTTGGAACTTTGGCTCTTTACCCATGATCCTCTAGTGTTTAGCCCTGTCCTCACTTTCTCATGGTTCTTGCTCTCAATGTAAGCTGGGGTACTAGTAGTCCAGAGAAGCTCATCTTACCAGGGTTGTAACTGACAGTCCTTGGGTCAAGTTGGAAATAAGTGGTGGTAACAGTGAGAAGAAAGGCATCTTCCCTACAGAGAGTGTGTCTGCAGAAGAAAGCTGGGATAGGCAACCAGGATAAGACAGAAGCACAAACCTAAGTGGAGAAGCATCAGGCTGGAAAAGACTCAGAAGCATTCCACATGGCCAAAGTCAGAGCTGACTACGATACAGGCCTTTGTGAAGATAGTCATGACACATGGCTTCTCAGTGATCCAATACCTATGGGTGTCCAGTCTTTGATATTGCAATATGACTACCATCTACAAATGTGTTGGCTGACACTCCTGGTGATTCTGGAACATATGAGAGCCATGTGCAGATATGTGTTACCTAGGAGCCTGCACATGATGGACAGAGCCACAAAAGAAGAACCAGAGACTCACCGTTTGCTATTTGTTTTTGTTTTGCATCCTTGTTAATGAGCCCATTGACTTCTCTCCTCTGATATCAGAGCGCTCTGAGATAGACCATGTCTTTTAGAGGCATCGAACCTTCTAATTAGGACTTAATTCATCCTGGGGAGAACTTCCAGATGGGATTTTAATTGCCTCATACAACTTTTGGCTTAGGGGCTTCCTTGATATCCATCTACACCAATGCTTTCAGTTATTTTCCAAGTCTGGGTCACAATTCACTTGTTCAGGAAACTCCATTTTGTCTTCCTAGTTGAGGACTGTTTCTATTGCTTATAGTCAAGAATCTAAGATAATGTGGCCCCTCTGACCCAAGAGCTTCTGAGAATTCAGGATTGAGGCTTTCATAGATGTACTGAGACAGAAATCCACTCCTCCTGTTACCTGTTCCTCTTAGGATTGAGTCTGGCAAGGTTATACTTAATCTTCATGTATGCCCTGTCCCAAGCCACAGCTAATGACTTCTTAAAGGCTGCTAAGGACAATTGATTTAGGTATTCTTGGATCATTGGGTTCCTAATATCAGTAGGGTTATTTGAGGTGAGAGGTTGGGGAACTAATATGATTACCACACCTTTTTACTTGATTTGAATTTCTTTTATATATTTTCTTGATAAAATCATATTTGGAAATTGTGTTTCTTTACTTTCTTTACTAAGCCCTAAGTTTAAGATTCATCATTTAGAAGAACTTAATTCTTGAGATTTTGCCCAGATGGAAATTCACAGAGTCTGGTTTGACTCTGCCTGGATATCATCTCTGCAGGGTTAATCACTCTTCACTGGCACCGTCTATGGGCATGGAAGCAATTTTCTGCATAATCCAAACTGGAAACTCAGTCATCCTGGCTGGGCACTGCCATGCACTCAAGCATGACTCAACGGAGGGATAAAGTTAGTGGCACTCAAGTGTTAGTTAGCAAGGCTAACTGGGAAGGAATTACTTCCAGAAGACACTCAGAAGACAGCGAAAGCTGGGGTGTGTGTGTCTACTTCAAACTGATGAGGGGAAGGCATCCCAGTCCACTCACCTCCCACCACAATAACAGCTTGGTCAATCAGAATGCCTCCATGACTGTAGGGAAGCAGAGGCATGCAAATGAACAGTTTACAACAGTTCAGGGGAGAGCTGGAGCATCAGTTGCTGAGAGCATTTCAATAACTCATCATCAGACAGAGCGAGGGTCTACAAAGTTGACCATCCTGGTTAATGTGCTTAGGTGAGCCTTTAAGGACCTCTGGATTGAAAGGTGAGAAAGAGGTTCTAGGCACAGTTTTCAGGAGAAGATAGCTTTGGAATGGGAATCAAGCAAGGTTTCTAACTAGATTTCTAACTAGTTGTCCACAACTACCAGAAATATCAGAAGCCACATTCCTAAGTGGAGAGAAACTTAAAGCAATCTTATTTTAATCAGGAACAAGACAGGGATGTCCACTGTCCTCACTTCTTTTTATCATAGTGCTGTAAGCTAGCTAGAGCAGTGGGACAAGGGAAGGAAATTAAAGGGATAAATAGGAAAAGAAGTCAAGTTAATTTAATTATAATTATAAAATTAATAGTTCTGATCTCTCTCTCCCCTTGTGTGTGTGTGTGTGTGTGTGTGTGTGTGTGTGTGTGTATGTTTGTATGTATGTATGTCCACAGTGTGTGTATGAATACAGGTGCATGCATACCATGGTTGTTGGGGTCTGGGAATTGCCATGCAAACCACTCAAACACCAATCTCAGTCAAATAGTGATGGTTTATTGAACACCAGACCCCAAGACTTATCGATCAGGGCCACAGGTCAGACTCAGGAGCTGATTGTGATAATGAGTCAAGATTGTATAGGGCCTTTTAAGCCCGAGATATAGAAACTTCTGTGCCAAGTTATTCCACCAATCAGGATTTAGAAATAGAGGGATTTCCTTAGAAATATGTCTTTGTTGTATACTTATTCTGTTCCTATCAGTTGGGATATTCAACTGTGGCAGGGGACTTGCCTTGTCTAACATTCATGTTGTAACTTGCTAACCAGGATGTCAATTACCCACATACAAGTATCTTTCTGCCAAGTAGGATGTTAGTTCCCAGGGAGGTCTTGGGAACTTAAACTTCACTTGATCCCTATTCAAAATGGAAGTCTTATTCCAAATAGTTTCTTATATTGGTGCAGGTGTCTCTCTTCTGTTGGGGTCCATCCCAGGGGAAGCTTATACAAGCCAAAGCCACTGAAGATTATACACAGGTGCAGGAAGGGCTGCTGTGTGGTTGGTTCAGGTCCAAACTTATTTTCAGTAACTATACAAAGCATACTATACAAACTATACAAAGTTCTACTGACTTCTATCATGATTGACCTCCAAGGGTACAGAACATAACAGAATATGTAATCAACTTGAGGATGAGAAAGTTTCCTAGTAACAGCAGCAACAACATACAGGAAAGTTTCCTTAAAATATTAGTAGTAGCACGAAATGGCAGCTAGCCAGGTAACAGTTACCTAGGCATTAATAATGGTGAACATGTGGAAGCCAGAAGACAACCTTGATTGTTGGTCCTTATCTCCTGCCTTGTTTGTAGCAGTTCTTTTTGCTGTTTTCTGCTACACATACCAGACTAACTGGTCCACTGGCTTCTAGGAGATTCTCTTTCCACCTCCCTATAGGAATGCCAGGATTATAGATGCTTGTTCTGTGGGTCTGGATTTTCTGTGGCTTCTGATGATTTGAACTCAGACCCTCATGCTTGAGTAGCAAGTGTCATTACCCGTTGACCCATCTCCCCAGCCTGAACACATCTCATCTTTCCCATCCCAAGCTTCTTTTACTTTTCACCATCCCTACCATTCACCACGGTGGGAACATCATGTCCATACTTTACCCAGATCACTTACATCACCTCACTAGGCCTCCTCTGTCTGTTCTTGGCCTTCCATGTAGTTCTTGAGCCTTAGCCAACGCAATCTCTTTGTGTGCTTGCTGAGATAGGCTCTCTCTATGCAGCCCAGACTGGCCTTGAAGTCCTGATCCTCCCTCCCTCAGTCTCCAAGCACTGTCATTACAGATGTGCCCCACTATTCAAATCAGCCCAAGTGGTCTTTTCAGAATGTTAGCTGTAATCCAAACTCATCTGGGTCCCCTTCAGTTGTGTAATCAATTCTGAAGGTACTTCACATTCAGTTCCTGGTTTTCTGAACCACCCCCTCTATTGTCTTCTGTCACTCTCAACCATCCCCGCCATGCCTAGTTCTCAGTTCTGAGAGCATGCCATGCTTCTGCTTGCCCCACCCCCACCCCTGTATCTGCTCTCCCCCAGAACCCCTTTTCTGTGTTTCCTGTGTGTTTTATGGGAAAACACATGCCTTGTGGAGAAGTCTGATTCTGTCTAAGCCACCTTTAGTCCCTGGATTAGGATACAGGATCTATCTGGACAGTTTCAGCCTTTGCTTCTTATATCATTTACACGTGATGACTTATTTGCTTATCCTCCAGTTTCTGAAAACCTACTACCAGGCTGTGTACATAGTAGGTGCTTATAATTGCTGAAGGAATGAATTCCCAGGGGTCAGGACACTGTATCGATCTGTCCTAACTCAAGTTCTTTAGAAAGGGAAACCTGGGATACATTTATGCCGTCTCTAAGGAGCACGTCTCTAAGAACAAACCAGGAAGCAAAGTGATGAGCGCAAGATACATGGGTAAGTTGGCCGATACTGGGGGAGACTTGTATGTAAAGCCATGAGATCTTTTGGGAAGTCATCAAAAATAAAATGTGACTCAGAATTGCTGCTGTCAGGTGGGATGGCAGGAAGGTGTATTTATTGGTTCCTGTTT
Source organism: Tokudaia tokunoshimensis (assembly GCA_036184795.1). NCBI lineage: Eukaryota > Metazoa > Chordata > Mammalia > Rodentia > Muridae > Tokudaia > Tokudaia tokunoshimensis. The sequence continues at coordinate 92,374,661 of BTHU01000016.1, read as the reverse complement.
TCAGGGACTTTTTTCCCCAACATGGAGTTAGTGCTCCTGGTTTGTGCATTTGTTATTACCAAGAGGCACCTTTGATTCCTCAGACCTGGGCATGGTCAGAGACCAGAGGGTTGTGGTAGCTAAGATATGTGTAGGTAAAGCCAACGGAGGCACTGACAGGCTGAACCTAGATGAAGAATGTATCTAGATTAAGGACACACCTAGATGAAGCCTATCAGAGTCACACAGAGCTGGCTGCCTCACTCCTGGATTAGGTGCATAGCTGACATCATTCATTGCACGGTCTGAACCACTCAGATGCTCAGATACCTTATGTAATTGCTGGCCACTGTTCTAAAGATGTGATCTCATTGATTTATTAATCGAGATTCTCTCATTCCTTCTTGGAGAGAGGGAGGCTTATCCTCTCTCAGAAACTGGAGGATAAGCAAATAAGTCCAAGTGCAGACCAGGACATATTTCACTTACACACTGGGGCCAGATTCGGTCTCTGCGGACTTAAGCCTCAAAGGTTATTGGGATGTACAGCATGGTTCCTGAGGTGAATTAGCCACAGCTGATGGTCCTATCTCCCCTTCCCCATTCCTCTGAGTATTCCCTTGCCCTTCCGAAGCACTTTGGTGAGCCTGAGTTGCTTGCCCCTGTGTAGGGTAGAGTTAAACTTGTGTCTGAACCTTCAGCAGACTCACACTTGTCAAATGGTGAGAGTTTCATCTGATCTTCCACAGCAAGCACCATGGTTCACCAGGGAAGGGTCTGGATTCCTGACATCCACCTCACCCTCCATTGAACACAACAGTAGTTCTCAGGGGTGACTGGTAGACCTTTGGGGATTTCAAAGATCCCTCTCTGGGTTTCACAAGCTCAAGACGATTTTCATAGCACTAAACACACCTCCCCTTGAAAGGATTCCAAAGGCTCTGTGTGGGTGTTTCACCAGTGGGGAGGTGGATTAGCTCTCCTCTCACTGGGGTAGGTTAGCTGATTGACTTCCTTTCCGTGGGTATTTTGGAAAGGCAAGAGAGACAACTCCAACTCCACAGTAGAGAAGCTTTTGGTAAACGCTGTCTCAGAGATGGAAATATGTAGGGCAGCCTTGAGGCATGTGATCTGAAGGGCCCTCTGCCTTCTGTTCTTTCTTCTCAGTCTCAGAAACTCAGCCCGATTAAAACAGAAATTAGTCATGGGGCATCCCACCAAATACATGGCCAGCATTCCTCAAGACCATCCAGAGCCCAAAAGTTCACTCAAGAGTCTGAGTGGACAAGGAAAGTAAGGAGGAGCCTGGTGAGAGATAAAGACAAGGCCACATGTCTTCCCTTGTGGAATCCGAGAAGAAAAGAACATTAGGAAAAACGGAGAACTGTGAGTCAAGGGTGACTTTAATTAATGGCTTCAGTACTATGTCTCTAGCCATCATGGTGGACTGGGCTAAAGGAAGAGGTTTATAATAAGGGGAAGTAGGATTCACGCGACCTCTCTGTGTAATCTCTGCCACGTTGCTCTAAGTTGTGGCTATGTTTGCATTGTAGACCTGAACTCTGAGCAGGAAGAATAGGGGGGCATCAGAGAAGAGGCTGAGCAGGAAGGTGGTCCTGGGAGGAGTCTGGCTTCTGCTTGGCCCTGTGGGGTGCTGTAGAGTGTGTACTGCTTCACAGTTGGCCCCACTTGGGAGTACAGGGTCTGGCACATTGTTCTGGTTTGGCACTGTTCCCGATCCTCGTTGTGTGTGCATGATTTTCTGGGCCAAGCTGTTGTCCCTGTCCTCAGGCCCCTCTGAGGAAAAGGGAAGCTATGTGCTCTCAGAAGCCCACATGCCCTCTAGCTGGTGCGTGTGTACCAGCCCAGACCTCTGGGAAGGCCTGAGAGGGTCACCTATAAGTTGCCCATGCTTCTTGTTTACTGAGAATAAAACCCACATCCCAGAAGCCATGACAATGTGACCCATGATACACTTAGACCAGTGGTTCTCCACCTTCCTAATGCTGTAACCCCCAACCATAAAATTATCCCATTGCTACTTTATAACTGTTATGAATTGTATAAGTATCTGATATCCAGGATATCTGATAAGCTCTCTGTCTTGCCAGGCTTATGTTTTTGCCAGGCTATATGAATTTTCATATAGACCCCAGACTAACAGATGCCCTCCCACTGTCCTGGCCACAAGGGACCATAGAACACCTGACTACAAGCATCAACTATGGACTCCTGCTTAGCTGCAGGGACCCAGTCCCCCTCAGTCCCTCCTCACTATCTGCTTTCTGCTTATCTCTAGTGTTAATATCTCTTCTAACAAAGCTTTTTTGATATGAATAATCTCTCCCCTCCCCTGAATTCCAAACCCGCCTTTCACAGACTAGCAGAGACCCTGGCAGCCATTCAAGGTGAATTTGATCACGAAGCTTTATCACAAGTGCTATCTTTGGGAAGATGAGTTTCTTTGGCTCTTTGCCATGTCAAGGCTATCCCAGAATATGTGTGTGTGTGTGTGTGTGTGTGTGTATTTGTGTGTGTGTGTGTGTGTGTGTGTGTACGTGTACATGGACATGAGCGTGCATGCAACAGAGAAACACACAAATGTATATGTCAAGTCCACAAGAGCACCTGATGATAAGAACCAATTCATCCCCACACTTGAGGAAGAGCACAGTTTGCTGGGTTATGTGTCACTAGTTTGTAGAACAAACCAGAAACATTGAACAACAGAGTTAGAGCAATGGGGATGGATGGCAGGTAAAGCTGAGAATTCTCTCTACATGTGAGGGAGACTACAAAGGAAGGGATCCAAGTTATGTATGGCCACTGGACAGGAAAGGATCCTGTCTTCCTGGCATTCTGCGCAAGCATTTAGTGGGTGCTCTGGCCGGCCATAGCTGTTACACCAACACAGCAATCTGCCCTGGTGGTTGTACTTTGGGAGGAACTGGTTGAAAGCAGATATGAGAAGACCACACATCTGTGAATCTGTGAAATTTGACACTGTCCTCCCACATTAATGATAGGAAAACCCAGGAGGCGCCCACAGTAGCCCAGTGAGCTCTGGGCAGTTTGTACTCTAACAAAAAATGTAAGGCCCAAAGAGGTGTCCCAGCATTGCGGTTTAGAGAGGCTTCATACTGAGATGTAACTGTTTGGGTGACACTAACCTGACCGTGGATGAACTTTCCCTACAAAGTTGGTTTGTGCCAAGGTTTTTATCATCTGGAGAATAGCTGCTTGTGGGATGTTTAATCAATGTTGCAGGGGCCAATCAGTTTTTCATCAGACAAAAATGTGGGGATTGTAATACTCCATCCCTGTGGTCTATTATTTTTCTTTGCCCAATAAGATAATTTTTTTTCCTCCTTGAGCAAAATGACAATTGCTCAGCATGTTGTAAACAGGAAGTGCACCATCTGTGACTGCCCCACCCCCATCCCCCTACTTCATCCTCCCCCCCACCCCCATCCCCAGCCTCCAGCCAGGGCAGCACCTGCCTTCCAGGGGATATATTCACATGCAAAGGCCCTGCACTGGGCAAGTAAGCCAAGTAAGCAAGCTCTGTCCTGCTGTCCATAAGCATGTTTCCAAGAAGGAGTGCCTTGCTAAATGAGTGTGAGCTCCCCACGATGCCAGCCTCAGCACTGAGGAGAATAAAATTGCATCTGTTAAAACTAATAGCCATAATTTGACTAGATACCAAGCCTCCTCTTGAAGCCATAGTTTAAACAGTCCCAGTGGGAAGCTATGACTTAGCTAACCTGAGCCATCCCTACAAGGTCTCTGTGAGTGACCCCCTCCTGTCATCTCATTTCCTAGATGGAGACCCAAGGCTCTTAAAGGGCCACCTGGCCCGCAGGGACAGAACTGAAATGTGTTGTACACCAGGTGAGCAGATCCAGCATTTTTACCTGTGTTCCCTCAACAGCTTTTAGGCTCAGATCCTGTGCCCTGGTCCACTGATCCAATGTGTTAGCTCTCTAGCTAGTCTCTGTTCCTAGCTTCTCCAGAGCAGTAGCTTAGAGAGCTGAGCTGTAGTAGGACCTTGAGGTATAGTGGGAGGGAGGGGCCGCTGATGGTGGGGTGGGTCTCCATTTCCTCTTCCAAGCAGAGTCTAGTACAGTCAAGAAATCTGGTGGCAAAGGGATAAGGGGGAATGCTGTGTTATAGGGGTGTTATAGGGGATGGGGGTGGGGGGGAGGATGAAGTAGGGGGATGGGGGTGGGGCAGTCACAGATGGTGCACTTCCTGTTTACAACATGCTGAGGAATTGTCATTTTGCTCAAGGAGGAAAAAAAATTATCTTATTGGGCAAAGAAAAATAATAGACCACCAGGCTGCACTTTCATCTTGCTGTGTGACGAAGCCGTGCACAGAGTGCATGGACATCCTCTTGTCTTCGTTTTCTTCCCTTCCAGGAAGAGAGGGCTGGTGGCATGAAAACTGTAGCGGTAATTAATACAGGTGAAGGTAGCCCCACACAGAGATAAAACCGGCTCTGGGTCAGGGTGGGAGGAAGGACCGTGGAGAGCCTGCTGCAGGGTGGATATGAACCATTGGGCCCTTAGCCGATAGCAAACACCATGTCAAGTGTAAAGACACTGAACAGGTGTATGCACAGTGTCCTCAGAGGATAGATGTGGGTGCTGGCAGCTGAACTAAGGTCCCCTGAAAGAGCAGAAAACACATTTGACCACTAAGCTACCTTTCCAGATCCGCCCTTAATTTTATTTTATTTTATTTTATTTTTTATGTAACTACATTTTTTTTATTGACTCAAATTTCTTTCTAAACTCAGGAGGTTAACTATTGGTCTACCATAAATCGCCATGACTTTTCCCTTAGCATCTGCTTGGAGACTTAAAGTGTTAAACTAGCATTTCCTTTCAGCTGTTTTCTTTTGATCAGTGCTAATTTGACGTGTCTGGATCTCTTTCATTTCATTTATGCTTTTTGGCTGTGAAGTCAGTCTACCTCAATATTATTAAAATATCATTTGAAAATCATTCCTCATAATTTTGTGATTTTTTTTTTATATTTTGTTTTTGAATATTTTACCCATCTGGAATTCATTCTGGTATTATGAGTGAGTCAAAGGGGACCAGTTTTTATTTTATTTATAAATGTTCCAACAATATTTTTGAAGCAATCCTTCTTCCTCATCTCTGTCTTAAGCTAGACTCTCATCCATCTCTCCTTCTTGACTCACTCGACTGCCTCGCCTCCCAATTCCTTTACTATCCTTTGAGATTGTGCTTGGATATTAGACAGAAGAAATCTGGTTCCGTTAAATCTCCTCATGCCAAGCTTCTTCTTAAAAGTTATTATTATTGTTATTTTGTTCTATGATTATTACATAATATTCCCCCTTCTCTTTTCTCCTCCCAGTTCCTCCCATGTTCCCACTTGTTCTCTCTCTAATTCATGGCCTCCTTTTTTCTTAATTGTTATTAAATATGTATGTATATACACATATATGACCCTAAATGCATATTTACATTTGTGTACAATACAATATGTGTAGACACACACATATACATACATACATACATACATATATACGTACATACATACATGAATATATAATAAATACAACCTGCTCAGTCCATATAATGTTGATGGTATGTATTTTTTCAGGCCGATCATTTGGTGTCAGATAAGCAGTTGGCCCTAGGGAAGACTATTTCTGTTACTTTTCATATTCCTTAGGTACCTGTATTTCTGTGTATACAATGGAGGTCTCCTGAGCTCCCTCTGCCCCCGAGTTCTTTTAGACCTTGTTCAGAGCCAGTCTACCTTGTCAGCTAACTCTTCAATTGCTTTTCAAACTATATTGAAGTCCTTTGAACTTTGGGTATGCTGTATAGAGGCCACTGACATTCGTTAGAGAATTCCCTGCCAATGTGAGGCGCGAGTCTGCTCAGCAGTCCCTGCTGTCTGGGAAGTAGAGCCTCTGTTGGTTCTCCAGCTATCTGACACTGAAAAAGCAGTTGCTCACTAAAGCTCTCTGTCCCGCTAGGCTTCCTCCTGCTGCCAGCCTTGGGGCTCCTTTTATGTGTTCACTGGAATTTCTGGGTTTCCAGCACCAAGGTGGATAGTTGAGGTATGCAGACACCCCAGGAATTCTTGGGGCATGACACTTCCTAGATGGTGTGCAGTCATCTCTCTGCTATTCCGAGTTCTCACATGTATGTTCATATTCTCGTATAACATCCATGGGTCTTGTTGCACTTGAAGGACTAGGGAGTGGAGGGTACCTTTACCCACGTTCTCGGTAGCAGCGATCCCTGAGGCTTTTGTGGCCTCACATTCATACCTACTTTTAAAATCTTTTGGTAGTACCTGCAGGGTTTTGCAATAATGAAACTCTCAGCAGTTGGTGCCCATCTTTAAATAAAGATGCAGTGACCCTGAGGCAGAACATTCAGTTCTCCCCACACACCAGTTCCTCTCTGCCCCTGTTATAAAACCCCATCATACTTGAGCCTATCACCACCTTACACAGTTATCTTTAAATCAATCAGGAATATGAAGTGGAAAGGTGGGGGCTTTGTTTTACCACTATTATCTCTTCCCCAGAATGCTTCTTTTCCCCATGGAGTTCACAGTTCCTGACTGAAGACAAACACATCTCCTAGGCTAGGTCTACTGACATGGATCCCTTAGTGTTTGTCTGAGAAAACCTTTATTTATCTCCCCTAGCAAGGGTAACTTTGTAGGACACAACTCCCAAGTCTACACTCCCGGGAGACCAGAGGTTGGTTGTGTTGCTGGCAATATAAGCTCTGTATGTCTTCAGCATTTCCCGGAATTGTACCTATCAACAGGTCACCAAAGCAAAACTGCTTTTGGATGAGGTGTTTTGGCACAGCAAGGGGATTGACCTGAGGACAATGTCTTTGTGCCTGTTACACACATCAATCTCTTGCCACTTATTTGTGCAGCAGGTGCTCCTTCTGAGACTCGAGTTGCCTTTGCGCTTGCTTGTTGAGACAACAGGGCACTTTGTTTGTATTGAGAAGGTGTCTCGTTGTGTTGAGCCCCACCTTCTAGAACTCTTTGGAAGATTATTTCTTTACAGTGCAATCCTCTTGTGATTGCTTCTGTCATTATGCCTTGGGAGCTATTTCTTTTCTACCTTGCTAAACCTGGAGTCTAATGCTGAGTTCATTTCTGTGTATTCTTCCCTTGCATCCAGCCCATGTTGTTCAGGGAGAGGGGCATTTTGATGCCTGTGTGGTAGGGTTTGTTTTCTTTCCTACTTAAGTTATTCCATGAATGTTATTGCATGGTCTTCAGTGAGCCTGGATTGTGTTTCTCATTTCTTTCTCTCTGTCTCGAGCAGGAAATCTTAGCGTTTCTCTACCACCCATGTTGCTGAAAACACACTCTTGTTGAGCACACGTATGGATGCTTGCCCTGAGAAAAGGGACTTGTGGGCACTCAGAGGAGTGTTGTGTAATGTATGGTTGTTGCTGTGGGGTATGGAAAGGCTCACATACACATTTGATCTTTGAATTGACTCTGCCCTTGCTGGCTGCCTCTAAATAAACTGAACATTTGCCTGGGATTTCCTTAACTTGTTAGCAAAGCACTCCTCTGCAGCCGCTCCCATAGCTCTGCGTCTTATATGACCAGTCCCACTCGAGCCAGATGGGAAAGTCGATGCAAGGGGTGGGGGTGGTACGAGGGCATAGCTTGGCTGTGATGTAGTCTCTGCCCAGCTGGAAGTAAATCACAGAGCTCTACCATCCCTGGTTTGCTGGTCAGTCCTGCCTCCAAACCATTCTTCGATGAGGGTCACCACATGCTGAATTCTGTAGGCTTCTCAAGGCCAGAAATAGAAAAGGTTCCAGCTTTCAATAATGTGAGACTTCCGTTGTTGAATTCCCCCACAGCACCAAGGCCTATGCTCCGAGTCTCCCCTCCCCATAACCTCAAAGGCAGGACGGCGCGTCTCAATTTCTCCCGTCTGTCCTGTGCTCAGCAGATGTCCAGGCCCCTGTGGTGTCTGTGGAGTCCTCAGCCAGGAGGATCTAAATCAGCGTGTGGGGGAGGAGGCGTCGAGAATGTAGACCTGCCTGAGTCACTCTTTGTGTTACTACCGTGTCTAAGATACGGCATTTCCCAGGGTCTCGAGCCCACAGCGTGATTGATAGCTGTTGCTACATGTGTCCTCGCTGAAAGCTAATGATGAGGAGCCAGCTGCTGACCATGCCTGCTACTCATGCCTGTCTGTATTTCTCATCTGCTTGAAGAGCAGTCCTTCCCCCTGATGGGTCGCCCAAGTCTGAGCAGCTGAGTTTCCAGACCTGCTATAAAACCCAGTACCTCATCCTCCTGTCTCCCTGCTTGATTCAACTTGGTCATGGCTGAGCCCCAAGCCAGCTCCACACCCTCAGCCCTGTGAGAATAACAGGCTGTCTGGGGACTCTCACTATGTCACTGTGGAAGACAAGAGGAGGTCACCCAGAACTGTGACGGTCAGGGTAGAACAGAATAAATCGGTTGGCATATGGTTCCTCAAATACCCTTGCACTCCCTTGGTGACTGTGGTCTCCTTCATGGTTCTCCTGAAATACCCACAATGGCCCACATGCCAGATACACGCATCTTGTACATACATCAGGAACATACCATATTCATGCCATATCACACACCATGCATAAGCCACACAAATGCACACCCACCTACACACAAAAAAATATACCAAAAGCATGTAAACATGTATGTCACACACACATCACATATATGTCACAGGTGCACATATGGCATACATATACCATACCAGTGAAACCTTTCCCACAGACATACCATATATGTCAACCACCTGTCAATACAAAAATATGTACAATAAAAGACTCCCACTATCCCAAGGGTGGTCTCTCTGCCTCCTGCTTACAGATAGAGATGTGAGCTCTCAGCTGTTCCTGCTGCCATGCCTTTGCTCCACCATCACAGATCTTAACTCTTTGAAACCATAAACCTAACTAAATCATGTCTGTTATAAGTTTCCATGGTCACAGTGTTTTATCACAGCAACAAAAACCCTAATAGAACAGGCAACTTGCTTTTATTAGTTCTTTGAGAGTCCTCTACAATGTATTTTGATCATAGTTCAGCTAAGAAGCTACTGGAAATTGACAGCTGCTGGGAGAGGGGAAAGCCTATTTCTTTAAGACCAAGTCTCCTGGTAGGTCAGCCATGCTTTCATGGAAGGTTGCATAGCCAAGAGTATCCGGCAGTACAAACTGTATTTGATGGGGGGACAAAAAGAGGACACACTACATGGGATGGGCTCAGAGAGGATGGAATCAGGAGGATTTGGGGGGAGGGTGAATATAATCAAATGCTCTGATTTTTAAATCTGGTGTTTTTATTATGGATTAGTAACCAGGATGTCATGTGGTACAAACATCTTACCTGTCTCCGTGTTTTCTGTGAGAGACCCTCCTGTCCCTGCCGTATGGTGTTGGGGCTTCCTGCTTAAAGTCAGGAACCCGAGTGGGAGCATCAGGAGTGACCCCAGGGTCCTCCAGGCTCCCTCATCAGTCCCCTCTGGTGAAACCAGCTTCTGGTTGTTGCAGATGAAGCCAGGCCTCCGCCGCCACAGGGCCATCGCAGATGAAGCCAGGCCTCCACCACCACAGGGCCATCGCAGATGAAGCCAGGCCTCCACCACCACAGGGCCATCGCAGATGAAGCCAGGCCTCCGCCGCCACAGGGCCATCACATGGGCTGTTCTCTGGGTGTCAGATGTGTCTTCCTCTGCTGTAGTTTTTGGAAGAACCTCTTGTTTCCTTCATGAGCCACCCATGAGCCACCAGCAGCCTCCTTCTTATCGCCCCTCATTTTTAAGGGACTTTAGTTCTCCTCCATGATATTTTTCACATGTTGTTAAATAAAAAAAATAATCTAATGGCCTCTTTTATTCCTTGTCTCTCTCTATCCCTGAAATTAGGGATTAAGAACTCTGTTTGTTTTGTTCACGGCTGTAACGTCAGGATCCAGGAGTAGAATCTGATGTGTGGCACTCAAGAGTTGGCTGCGTGAGAGTACATGAGAGGTTTGGAGTCTGATCATGGGGAGAATCTGAGGCAGACAGGGCCACGCGGGTGGTGATGGGAAGGTGACTTCCGCTGTCACTTCAGGCATTTCTCACAGTGACCACAGGCTTGAGTTTGTGATTACCAGTCTCCAGGGGGCTTTGGACTGGAGCTTGATTCCCCTTTGAACTGGGTTTCAGTGTAAGCTAGAGGAGAAAGGGGCGTGTTAAATGAGGGTGTTTGAAGAAATTAACTGGGAGCAGGACCAGGTCTTTATTTTGGAAATAGGGCTTAGCTTTTGCAAGTTTATGACTCTGTGTTAGGAGTGTGTGTGTGTGTGTGTGTGTGTGTGTGTGTGTGTGTGTGTGTGCATGTGTGAATGTCTATATGCATGTGTGTGTGTGTTTTCTCCATATCAGTAAGTACCTGCATGGTTTCTCTCACAGAGCACATTCCTTTTTTTTTTTTTACTGTTGAAGCTTTCTAATGCTTATTTTATATCTTTTACTGTACATATCATATATCATGTATCATATATCACATGTCAATATCACATATCATATATTGTATATTACATATCAATAGTACATGTCATATATCATAGAGAGAAATACATGCATGCATGCATGTGCGTGCGCACACACACACACACACACACACACATACATATATGGCAGTTAAATGGAGTCACCATTTAATGAGAAATGAGAGAGACAATGCACCAATTAGACATCTTATGACAACGTAAAACCTCCAGCACCAGGAATAGGTTACATCTTATTGGGTCCTGGCCAAAATGAGTTTCACTGAAGCACCTCACATATCACAGGCCATTGTCAATGCTGTCAGTTGTTGTCCACCAGCTGATGGTAAGGCCCTATTGCTGAAGACACGACTTACTTATGCTGCTAAACATGGTACACTCCTAATGGGGGATGCTCCATGTAGAACCTTCCAGATGGAACTGATTCCGGTGCTTGAGCTTGCGTGGAACGCCGTAACCCTACATCCCTTTGCTTGTCAGCATTTGGATCTGATTTCACAGATGCTGCAGATTTTGATCAGCAAGCTAGTCACATTTTTTTAGCATCTCGAGGCCCGCAGATCACAACTCATAACTGAGAGACCTTGACTGAAATCCAGTGTTGCACACCCTAGCAGCTGCTCTTAGATGTTTCTCTGTAAAGACTCTGCGCCTCTTCCCCCGTTCTTCTGCATCCGTGCCTGCCTCCCTTGAGGTTACTTTACAAACATGCCCCTCCCCTGCTGGAGAGGTTAGCATGTCACTATATCCCCTCAGAGAAAACAAACTGTGTATAATGGTTTATTACAGGTCAGAGAAAAGAGAGTCACAGCAGTGGTGGGGATAATTCCATTTCTCCTGGAGGAATCATCTGGAAGGAATGACTCCAAAAGCCTCACGAGGCTGGGCTCTCCCCTGTGCACTGTATCAGTCAGTTCTTTCTTACCACAACTTAGAAGTAGGAGAGATTTGTGTGGGCTCACAATTTAGAGACTCCAGTGAGTTGAGTCCATTTGCCCTGAGGCCTGGGGTGAGGCTCCCACCTAGGGCATGCGGTAGGATCTCACCATTACCCAGGGAGTAAAACAAGATGAGAGGACAGAGTGCTGATGTCTCCTTCCAGGGCAGGCTGCAGTGACCTAAGGACTTCCTGCTGGCCTAGCCTCTTACAGATTCCCCTAGCCCTTCCTGGTTTCCATGGTTACTTGGTATTTGTAATAATACTATTTGTCATGCTAGTGATGAAAGCAACCTAGGGGAGGATTTGTCTCTGGCTCACAGTTTGAGGAAACACAGTAGGTCACAGTGGATAAGGCATGGTGGCAGGAACATGAAGCAGCCGGTCACAGTCTGCAGTCAGGATGAATGCCGGAACTCAGCTTGCTATCTTCTTTTTTCTCATTGTTTAGACTTCAACCTCAGCCTGTGAGTTGATTCAGGGTGGGTTGTCCCTCATTGCATGGGTTCTCTTTCCTCAGGAAAAAAAAATCTCTGTGTAAATTCCAACACTCCCAGAAGTGCGCTTCCTAGCTGATTCCAAATGTAGTCATGTTGACAGTGGGAACTGAGCATCACAACTATCTTTGGGACCAAGTGTTAACCCAAGGGGCCATTGGCTGACATTCTAGGTCCAAACCTACTAAACTTGCTGAGATTCTCAAGGGTGCCCTGAGACGTCTATTCCCTCGGGCACTAGCCCTGGTGCAGAAGATTCTGTCCTCTACTGTGTCATCAGGGGTACTGTGCATTGCCTGTATTACCTGGTTGTCATGAACATCCTTCATGGGATGTCTCACATGTGACACATCACTTCTCTGCTGTTTGCACAGGGATAGCCCACACGTCTCCTTTATGGAGGACACAGTGTGGTGCCATTGAAATAGTAGCTGTGGGCTCTGAACGGGGAGATGGAGACCAGAGAGCGCAGATCTTGGTCCAGGCTGATGTGAACCCATCTTTTCTTCCTCATGTTGTCTTTGGTCAGCTCTGCTGGAGGCCTCCAGAGTAGCAAGAGACAGACCCTCTCTAGTCTGGACACTGAGATTGTTTTCCAGTTTGGTAAAATAAAATCCAAAGCCATGCATAACATTAGGTTTGGAACCCAAAATATGTGCCCGCTAATTGGAGCCAGGATCTCAACATATGGAAAGAAGAGGCTATAGCGTGTCTACAGAGCATCAAGGCCAAGTTGACTGGTGCTTGCTTGGCAACTACTGAGATGGCCAAGAGACCTCAGGCTTGGGTGCATCCTGCAGTGTGCACATGTGTGTCACTGGTCTGGCTAGCATATGCTTGCAATTTGTAAGGATCATTTTCTTTTTTTTTCCCAGGGTATGGATTTTTATGAGAACTATATGTGATATCGCTTTTTCATAGTATATATCTGTATCTCAGCAGAGGGTGGGGCTAAAGCCATCAGACAGTCTTTAGATGGTTAAGTTTGTGGACAGTGGCAGAGAGTGGCAGAGAGTTATGTGTATGCCAGGGAATATAGCAACAGAGCAGGGTTTCCTGTGTTGTCATTACATCTTCTGAACTTACTGTTACTGAGACATGTTAGGAACCTGGAACTCTCTTCCAAGCTCATTATATTCACAGACCTATAGGGACCCAATCAAGAGAGTCTTCCCAAGATTCAGGGCTTCCTTTATGAGCTCCTATGAGAAAGAACTCTGTTTCAAGTTTATTGAAGCTACCCATGAGTGAAGCTGGAGAATGGTCCTCCTGGGCCAGGCAGAGGGTGAGACAGTGTGGAGAGTCTCTGGTATCAGAAAGTCTGTTGAAGACAAGACCTGCTCTGTTCTGTGCCATGCTCTGCTCCAATGACCTGCACATATCCAAAATGCAACTGGTCCTGATCCTTGCCGGAGAGAGTTTGGGGAGTACAGATACCTTGCTGTCTGCATCTCTGCCCTTCCACATTTTCTGTGTTCTCGGATAAAACTGATACCTCCAGGGAAGAGTTCATTTGAATGCACATCCAGGGAACCTCACACAGTAAGAATTGAAAATATCATGACACGTCTTAGAGACAGCGGGTGACCAGATAACCCAAACCATCCTGCTTTTTATCCCCGAAAGACAGTCCAGAAGAGAAGGATGGTCAGGCCTGTGCCAGGAGCAATTTCACAAGCAACTTGCAGAGTCTTGTGTCTGTTTTATTTGGACTCGCAGTGCTGGTAAGTCCAGCAGCACACCGCCTGTGGATCTGGTTCACACGTCGTAATCACAACACACCCTTGATGGTGGTGAACCTGCCCACTTCTTGACCCAGTTCCTAGGCCCAAGTTCCCAAGCTCTGAGTGTACCTCCATCCCTCTCTGCTACTGGGAGACACTACATATCTGCTTTATTAGGACTGCCTACACACATATATATTTTTTAAAGGAGCAGGGTTTCCCCCACTGATTGAAACTTTTTCAAGGCAGCTGGCTAATTTGCAAACATCTTTTCATGTATCAAATGTGCTTGCCCAGCTCCTCACCGAGGGAAAGTCCCTGCTCCAATGCATGGCACAGTTCCTGGGGCAAGCCTAGATAACTTTGGGTAGCTCATGAAGCTGAAACCTAGGACTCCGCCTCCAAGGCCCTGCTCTCCCTTCTGTCTTTACCATTCTGGGTCACTCTTCTTGACAGAGCTTTCTGAGAATCGAAGTGCCAGCTTCATGCCCCACAGGAACATCTTTATGTTGTCCCAGCTGGTTTGTATGTCACCTTGACACAAACTAGAGTCTGAGAGGAGGGAACGTAAATTGAGAAAATGCTTTCTTAAGATCTGGTTCTGGGAGAGCCTGCATTAGCTCCTGTCTCCAGGTTAGCAAATGTGTGTTGGAATTCCTGCCCTCACTGCTTTTGATGATGAGCGGTTATATGGAAAGATGAGGGGAACAAATCCTTTCCTGCCCAAGTGGCTTTTCCTCGTAGTGTCTCATCTCAGCACTAGCGACGCTAGCCAAGTCTCCTATGATGTTGGTCTATCTGACCCACATACCCTCCCATTTCTTTTCATCCTTTTCTCCATAGAAGTGAGTCCATCTGGCCAGGTCACCTTGACAGAGCATCTTCTGTCAAATGTCCCCTTTTAATTTAACTATTTATTTTATTTTTATTTATGTCTGTTTGTGTATGTGCCTGTATATGCATGGTCAAATGAATGTGTTGGGTCATCTAGGGCTGGAGTTACAGGTTGCCAGATGAAGGTACTGGGAGTAGAATTCTGGTCTTCTGCAAGAGCATCAAGTACTCTTTCTTATCTAATGAGCCATCTCTCCTGCCCAGTCAAATGCTCTGTAAGCTCAAAGAAACAGCTTTCCCCTGCCCACACACACCGGCCTAAGCCTAAATCCTGGAAACAACTGGCCCCAAGGGTAAGACTGAAACCACAGTGTCTTCAACCAGGATAAAAGTGCCACATCTGGTAGGAAAATACCAGCTCTGAGATTGTAGAAGTAGAGTTTCAGGATCAAAGGTCCTTGATCTTGGCTTCAGTTGAGTACTCCTGGGGGCCTCTGAACGCCTCCCTTCTCCCACACTCAAACCTTCCCTAGACCAGATAAGCCACAATCATTGGAGCAAAGCAGCAGAGTGCTCCGGGGCAAGCCAGGAGACACTGCCCCTGGGTGAGGGAGCAAGTACAAAGGCTCACGTAGACGGTCGCAAAGCATGCTGGCACCTTCTCTAAGCCTTTCCAAGGTTTTCTAAAATGAAACCAAAAATACAGCGTCAAATCTTGGAAGAGTAAAAAGCAAAGATGTTCATCTGGATAGACACATCTCCTAAACTGCCACCAAGCTGAGGTTTCAATTTATATAGTGTTTTCTCCAGTTGTTAGCAGTGAAGGCAGCTGAGTCCTCAGCGTCTGGAGTTGCAAGGCTAGCCAGCTTGGGAAAGCATAGACAATTCAGACAGATTTTGCTCCAGAGAAGTCTAGAGCCTTCTTATACAAACAACTAAGCAAAACAGTTTCTGATTTGTTTTAATGGCTGGATGCTTCCTGAAAGGCTGCCATCCTGGGCCTTTCCACTGGGAACAGTTATCAGGCCATCCTTCTGAAAGAAATCCCCAGGGCTTTGTTCTGTAGCAATGCTCTCAGCACTGAGCCTTCCAGAAGAGACTCACGAAGACTTAAGGAATAAACATAACTAGGTTCAGGAAGTAAACAACTCACAAGTCCCAGGAAGTTCCTGAGATTACAGGATTCATCAGCCTCCACCCCTCTCTGGGAATATACAAGCAGTAACAACTGCTCAGGAGAGAAGACTCTCTGGCAGGCCCAGCAAATTCCAAAGCTTCAGGAACTCATCTTCCATGAACTGCCTGTCATCCATGTTGCAATGGACTTCTTGGTGATAGAGTGGTCTTTGAGTCATTCATACTCCTGTAAGTAATCCCAATAAACTGGTTCAGTAAGCTAAGCTTAGATAGAATGTATTCTTTAGTCTGGTGTCTATGCCCTGTCTGGGATGAACAGATATTTCATCACCTCTCCCTAGGGATAGTCACATGACAGTCATTCACGTGCTTCCTAGTAATTACTATCCTGCTTTAATTTCTTCTAAGAACACTGGCTAGTGCTGGCTGGCTGAGGAGCGCCCTTCTGCATGTGAATTAGATATGTTATGCAATGCTTGGATTTAATTGCTTTTGAAATCCATAAGAAAAAAAAAATCAGAATTCTTCAGGAAAGAGTGAAATTTCTCCAGGTGTGCCCTTTGAGTTCTGTGATGGAGCATAGGATCATGCTTCCAGTTGCCAGGGGGCATCATGCATATACACATGTGCACACTCATACATTGTCATGGCACTAGTGTGGTGCTTAGAAGATAACTTTTGGAAATCAGTTCTCTCCTTCCATAGAGGGTTCCAGGCATAGAATTCAGATAATCAGGCTTGCATAGAAAGGGCTTTTATTTTCTGAGCTGTCTCACAAGCCAGACAGCAAATATTTTAACCAAGTTCACATAAGCTTTTGGGAGTGATCAAAAGCAGGCATCTTGGGGAGAATTTTCCATTTTCGTCATGAAGTGTCCTTCAGTGCTTGCACAGGACAGTAGAAAGCACGTTTAAGGATGCCGAGAAGGACAGATGTGAGCTTCTATGACTTCCTGTTGTCATGGTAGCTAAGACACTTCTCATGTGCGATCCAGCACAGCTGCAATGCTGTCAAGCAGAGATGACCACAACCTTCTCTGTAGTCCTGCAAGTCTCTCACACCCGGGATACAGGCAGAACCCTTTTCCTTTCTGTAATATTTGATTTCCCGTCAAGGGGCTAAGCCAATGGAGCCAAGGGTCCAGATGTTCCCACTACTCCCATCAGTGGCCCTGCCCCTCCCTCACCTGCACTGAGACCTCTTGCTCCAGGGAGATGCATCTTCCCAGTGCACATTTGACACCAGCTGGAGACACAAGCTTGTGACTCCTCTCACCCTCCCTATATGCAGCAAACTCTGCACTAGGAATGAGTTATTTTTTTGTTTGTTTCTTTCTTTCTCCTTCCCTTGAGCCTTTGCTGTGTCTTTGCATCAACAGTTTAACACACATGATGAGAGGCCTTCCTTCCTTCCCTTCAGCTACAGGAAAGCACAGAGATGGTCAGAACCTCTTCAAAAAGCAGCATTTTGCCAGAGCTTCCGGTGATACTCTGACATTTATATTCTGGGATGGATGCCAGGTACAGCTCGACATGTAGGCAGAAGACATGGTCTGCAATAGAACCAGATGCTGCCTTTTTTTGTTGACATTGGTGTCTGGAAGGCTTAGGGATTATCTCTGCATTTCAGTATGAATTCAAAGGGTCAGCTTCAGATCTGGGAACTGAAGATAGATAAAGAATTCCCATCTCCACACACATTTAGGCAACAGCTAGAACTGATGAGCTGGCATTATGATCTTCTCTGTGGCTTTCTTCCTCCAAATGACCTTGAAACAGGGAGGGTGGTCAGGAATACCTACATGAACTCAGACATAGCCATACACATATGAAAGGAACACAGGGAGATGTGACACTCATAGGGAGAAGGTCACGTGACCCTAGAGGCAGTGATGCAAGTGAGCCAATCCCAAGTCAACACAGAGCTGGAGGAGGAGGGGAAGGCTTTTCTGCAGTGTCCAGAGGAATAGAAGCCTTTTCCATATCATGGCTGGATACTTATTTCAGACTTCTGGTCTCTTTGTTATTTTAAGCTAACAAGGATGTGGCAGTTCATTGTAGAAATCACAGAAAACCAAGGAATCAAGCAGAATAGACCCTGTGATGGAGCCAGGTCCTGGACCCAAAACACACCCAGTGTCAGAGATCAGGAAGTCAGGCAGTCAGACAGACAGACAAACAAAAAGATAGAAAAGACTGAATCAGGATCCAGTGTACTTCAAGTCTCTCCCAATATAGGACTGTCCGCTTTGTGTTCCCAAAAGCCATATGTCCTGGGGCTCAGGGATGTGGTTCCATCTAAGCACTGAGATTCGTACCGAGGGAGCTGCATGCTTCCCAACCTGTGAGGATTCAGACAAAGCCATTCAGGCATTCTCCACAGTATCCAGACATGAAGCTGAGTCCCCGAGAGAAGAACTGTGTCCTGTCAGAATGACACAGTGATGGACCTACGATGCCAGGGGTGGGTGTTCGTCCCCATGCACTGGCTCTGAGGGAGCAGAGTTAATGGCTCAGAAGTGGACTCACGTTGTTAGTCAGCCTTTCAGCGCTGTGACAGGATACTTGACATCTATACCTTAAAAGGAGGACTTGGGTTTGTGGCTTCAAAGGTTTTGTGAGCACCATTGCAATGGACTCGTGATAAGGCAGAACATAATCGTGGAGGGAGGAACTGTGTGGTGGAAGTGTCTCACCCCAGGGCAGCCAAGAAGCAGAGGCAGAGGAAAGATATACCTTTCAAGGACATTCCCCTGGTGACGCACTAGTCCATTCAGTTACGGACTCATTAGTAGGGTAATTTATTGGTGAGGTAGAAGTTAGAGCTCTCACTAAATAAGACCATTGATGAACTCTGAGTCTCTATGATCCATTCACTTCCCTGCAGCACTACTGTAACCCGATGAGGCCTTTAGGGAAGCACTTCATGTTAGAGTTTGAATATGAAACATCACTCATATGCTTATGTTTTGAACACCTCATCCCAAGCTAGTGGCACTAATTTTGGAGGAAGCTTAAGAGACAGGGCCTAGCTGGATGAAGGTCACTGGGCATGGGTTCTAAGGACTATCTTCTCTCTAATCCCATTACCAACCCCTCCCTGCTTCCTGTTGGCAAAGGGGTGAATAGCTGCCCGTCTTACAGACACCTGACACCATGATGATATTCTCCCCAAGCTCATGGGGAAGAGTAACCATGGGCTGAACCCTCTAAAACCACCAACCTCTAAATCCTTCTCCCTCAAAGTGTCTTTAGAAGGGATTTGGTCACAGTGGTAGGAAAAGTGAAATAATATACCCCCACATCTAAGCCATCCACAGCCATTTCCAAAATATCCTATCCATTCCCCCTTATCCGTCATGCCTCATTAGACATTAGTTGACTCCTAAGGGAACCTGATGGTGAGTTTGCTTTATGGGCCTCTCTGAGGTGTTTGTACTTCCCATCAGGCCCCTGTGCCCCTGACTGAGCTGTCCAGAGAGCAGCTGTGTGTTATTCTCAGGCTTCTCACAGAACGCTGACGTCACATACTTCTTGTCCTCCCCAGCAGCACAAAACCAGGTGGGTGTGAGGCGAAAGACCCCACTGATAATTCCAGGATGCAGTGGGTGGGAGCCAGAAACTGAGAGATGAGGTGGGAGTAGCTGACTGGGCTGGGGGTGGGGACTTCCTGTCTGAGCCTGTGAACGATAGGACACCCTTCCAAACTCCAGGTCGGGGAGGCTGCCTCCCCGGATTTGTGGATAATCAGTTAGCCTTTCCTCAAAGGCAAAGAAAGCTGTGAGATCTGTTGCCCGAGAACTGTCTCCCCTTCCAGAACTTGGACAGTCGCTCAAGTCTGTCCTCTCTTAGCCACAGTCCTGAACTGATAGAGTCCTGGAAATGACTGAGAAAGTATATGACCTTAATGGGATAAGCCATCACGTCTCCTAAAAAATCATGATCTTCCTTCAAATGCCAACGAGATAAACACTTCCATTCTCCAAGTGGAGAATCTTCCAGGCAGAAATAGCTGCTCATTAAGTTTGCTGCCCTACACTTGTGGTTTCAATCTCCGTTGGGAAGTTTTGACCATTTGCTGGGTGGGGGTGGGTATACAATTAAGAACAAATGTCTTGGTTGTGTGAACTGTCAAAGCCCCAGGGACACTAATGCATCCGTGGGATTCAGACGGTGACTCAGCCCAGGGGCAGTGGCAGATTACTGAAGAAGAGGTGGCCGGGTGGGTGACTCAGTCTCAGAGACTCCCATGAACAGGCAGAGATGGGACCACCAAGACATATATCCCACAGCTCCAAGACAGTTCGGAGCAGAGAGACACGGGGCATGCGCCCTGAGCTCTTCTTTCTCCAAAGGGTTGGATGCTGATAGAGAGGGCTGTGGGTTAGAACTTGGCCAGTTTTCCAGAGTGGTATAGAGCTAGAAAGTTGTGGCTGCGTGGAAAAGTTGGTTTTATTCTCCCAAGCCAAATAGACTTGCATATAACAACCTCTGAGATTGTGTAGAAAATAGCATAGCACTTTCGAGAAACTCAACCAATCATCTCAATTTCAAAAAGGGCCATGCTTCCTATTGTGCAGATTGGGTTCTAGGGTGTCCCAGGCGCTAGGTGACTCACTCAGAATGTGTGTATGCCTTCAGGGAAGGACACAGGGTCCTGGACACCTGTAAGTTCTCAGGCAAGCACCCTGGGGTCTTAGAGAAAACAGCTCAGCTCTGAGTACTGTTCCCAAATTTCAGCTTTGCAGAGAAGAGGGGTGAAACAACTGAATGACATACTCAGCTCATCTTCCTGCTTTTCTTGTTTGTTTGTTTGTCTGTCGTTACAGCAAAGGCCTGTGCCAACCAGGGGGCATCAAGAAAAAACACCAGCATGTCACAGGGGACAGAAGGCATTCCTGTGAGCACCCGGTATTGGCTTCTGACTCTTGACAGTGTCTTGGTCCAGTAAGCAGAGGGTGATTGACCTGGGTACGGGTGGAAGTTGGTAGCACAACCTTGAGGCCAGGACTCACCTTCCTGATTCTGTACTCCCCCGAAAGCTCTAGTCACAAGGGTTGAGGTGCCAAACTACCTTCTGCATTTGAAGTCCTTAAAGACTTGCTGCAGTAAGGGGCTTTGGACTGTCTGTCCTCCCCACAATGTCTCCAAGGGTCTGGAGTGTTCAGTAACACACCGAGTCAGGCCAGGGAGCGTCCATTCCGGAGCTTGCAGCTTCAGGGTCGGCTCCTTATCTAATTGAGTCCTTGTCAGGAAAAGAACTCAACTTGGGTCTCACATGCCAGCAATGCACTCACCTGGCATCTATGACAAAGTGACATGAAGCACCGGTGACCAGGAATAGCACAAGCCAAAGACTCCAGAACCCTGGGTGTGTATGTGCCTCATTCACCACAGATAATGGGTAGGAAGGAGGACCGGCTGCTGAGATAGAAGTTAAAGCATGACTCCATTGGTAATGGAGAGTGTTATAGTGTCAAAGGAGGCCATTCCAAAAGGGCCGTCTGAGCTGAGATGCCAAGGTAGAGTGGCTGAGGTGACTTTCCTCCGTGCACGCTCTGGGAATTGCTGGTAGTGAGAGTTTCATTCAGGGTTTTGCAGAGTTGACTTTGTCACTGCCTACTTCAAGCTGCCAGAGGTCTGTCTGGTTCTGAAGCCTGCACACCACGCTGAGTGAGGCCATTGGGACTTTGCTCCTCCCTGTCAGTGATTCAGGGCTTCAGTTTTCTGTGGAGTCACCCTGGATAGGCTCATATGGGCACAACTTAAGATAATGACCCCAAACAAAAGGGTCCATCCACCTCTTTAGAGACCCATAGGCCAGGGTGAAAAGGAGAGAAAAGGGCAGGAAGTGGGGAAGACCCACCTGTCAGAGGATCTAGCCCAACAAGCTTCTCTGGTGGGGGTAAGGGCACCTGTGCCCTTGGTGACCTCATGAGGAAGAGAGTGTTGGAGATGGTCAGGAAACCCTTGGGTTAAGTCTTAAGCCCTGTCATTTACTACTTACAACTTTGAGAGAGTGGTGTGTGTGTGTGTGTGTGTGTGTGTGTGTGTGTGTGTGTGTGTGTGTGGTGTACCTCATTTACAGCTGTGGATCATGCAGCAGACACTTTGGACTGTCACAGTGACTTGTGGGTGTGCGTTAGCCTAGCACATCCTATATGGCACTGCCACATGTGGACACTGAGTAACTAGTCACATTCCACTTCAACCTCTACAAGTTGAGTCAACTTAAGGGCAGCTTCAACTTTACTGAAGAAAGCTGGACGCTGGGGCCTGGGGAGAGAACTCATTAAGGTGCTTGCTATGCAATTACGGAGGTCTCGGTCCGCAGCATCCACACAGTAAGTAAGTGGGATTTGGTGGTGCATGCTTACAGTACCAACTCTGAGGAGCAGGGACAGGTTGATCCTTGTGACTCCTGGGCAGCCGGCCTAGCCTAATGAGTCAGCCTTGGGTCCCAGATCTCCTGAAGAATTACACCAGCATTTGACTTCCGGCTTCCACATGCACAGGAAGGAGAGAGGGAGAGGAAAGAGGGAAGGAGGAACAGAGACAGCAGGACAGAGGGACAGAGAGGAAGACAGAGGGAATAAGGAGAGAGGGGGAAAGGGGAAGGGAGAGAGAAAGAAAGAGAGAGGGAGAGGGAGAGAGAAGAGAGAGGAAAGGAGAGGAGAGGAGAGGAGAGGTTTAAAAGTTGTAGTTTCTTTTTAAATTCATACTTGTAAATTACAACCACAGGGTGATTTTGTTGCCCAGTGGAATAAGGAAGTCAAAGTAAGCAATAATGGATCATAAGTACTTTCTTAATTTATGTCACGAGAAGAGAGACATTTATAATAAACAGATGGAGATTCTAACACAAACTAATTAACCTTGAACTTGAGCAC
The DNA here is from genome assembly GCA_036184795.1 of Tokudaia tokunoshimensis. Taxonomy (NCBI): domain Eukaryota; kingdom Metazoa; phylum Chordata; class Mammalia; order Rodentia; family Muridae; genus Tokudaia; species Tokudaia tokunoshimensis. The sequence goes on along the minus strand of BTHU01000016.1, from coordinate 92,352,070 downwards.
ACTCGATGCCCCAGTACTCAGCAGTTCCCAATACTCCTCCTCATCTGCCAGTCCACACTGTCTCCCCCACATGACACAAACATGTGACAGACAGGGGCCGGTATGGGCATCAGCCCACCAAGACTCCTGGCATCGGAGCAGAAAGACCTGGTGTCATAACAGCTTGCTATTCCTGTCACTGTTTTTACACCAAGCACACGGACTTCATCTACAAGGTTGAAATCAGGCACTGCTACCCAATTTAAACAAGGGGAAGCGTGTACTGGACACATGGGCCTGGAAATTAAGCATAGGAATTCTCTTGGGTGTAATTTTGTTAAATGAAGCAAGCCAAAACTACATGCGGAGAAAACGTTCTGAAGACCGAAATCTAGGGAGATTTGCGAGCGAGTCTTTCTTCATAACAGCTGCCATGTTCTACTTGTGTCCTTGTATGGTCTGGAAACTTCAGCTACAAGCAGAGGGGACCCTCCCCAGCTTACCCTCATCTCCTGCTTCCACATGGTTTGCTCTGTCATACAAAGAGCACAGACTTAGTGAACCCAGGACTCTAGTCCCTCCTTGCCTTTGGTTATCACACAATCACATATGGCATAGTAGTTCTGCATAACAAATGACTTCTAGCTTCTACTGATATTTACACCCATGTATGTGAATCTTTACATCCTCTGCAGCCGAGCTGGCCAGACCTGGACTCAATGGGCAGTCTTTGCTTCAGGCTGGGTGCGTCAGTTCGGCACAGCTCTGTGACTTGGAATACTCTCAGCTCTACGTCCAGGCTTTGCTCTGGGGTCTGGGTTGAAAGGGAAGCGGCAACCACTAAATCCTTCAGTAGCAGATGACAGTGTGTGACAGACAACTAAACCACTCAGGCATAGTGACAGCTCACATACCATTGGCCAAAGCATGTCCCAATGGCTAAGGCCAGTGCTGTAGTGAGAACAGACGTTCCTTCCATAGACCTGGGTAGGAGAAGGGGGTTGAATGTCTGTGAGCAGCAATCCACATTTTTAGACTGCTTGAAGCCCATCTGTAAATCCAGGGGCAGCACCTCCCCCAGTCAGGGGCTGCTGTGAGTATATGGGTTGGATAGACATGTCTGGCCAGTATGTGAGGTCAGTATGATACTGGCTGTGTTGTCTAAATACTGAGCAATGAGCCTACTGCACCTACATACACAGCTTATGTTAGTCCTGGGGGGAGGCATGCAGCTATAGCAGTGATGGGTGTGTCCCCCCCACCCAAGAAGACCATCCTCACCTGCCAGCTGTTTACTTTGTGACTGCCTCCCCCACATGCCTGACTTCTTCTGTCACCAGGGGAATCTAACAACAGAAGCTGTGATTCTGCTGGTCCTTCCTGGTCTGAAAAGAGCAGTTCAAATGTTGCTTCCTCTGCTTACTGTCTTCTCTCAAAGCCCTACCAAGAACTATTCTTATGCAAACACATCTTTGATGGAGTGATGGGAATTTGGCACTAGCGAAGGGTTCTCGGGAGAATTTATACTACCATTTGGATAATGGAACATTCCACAACAATTCTCCAGAGGGTGTCATGCTTGATCCAGAGTGGTTTGGATGTGAAGCTGCTTTTGAAGTGGACCAGTTCATGGTCAACAGCCTTGAGTGTGACTATGAGCCTTTTGCCCTGGTGACAGGTGAAGCCTGGCTTTAAAGGACGGTTGCCTGACCCGAGCCACTGTTGGAGCTGAGCCCATCCAGAAGGGTCCTTCTAAAAGCTCTGCAGTTGGGGATGATGGGTCCATCTTCTGGCCGGCCACATGTCCTTGGCAACTTTGCTGCCACTTGTCTGATCTTAGCTTCAGAGTGTGACAGGTGTCATAGAGATGAGATGAGCCGTGTACTAAGAGGGACCTGGCGTGCACCAGTAATGGCGACGCCCATGACGGTGAATGATACTTGGAACGGGGAGGAACATATGGTATGACAGACAAGGGACAGGTCTTAGATGTAACCACAGGGACCTGGGTGGAAGGCAGACCTGCTCAGCCTGACAGCCCAGGTCACATTGCTGATGGAAGACACAGCTACAGGTTCTGCCTTTCAAGAGTGCTGCCTAAACCCTATGCCTTTCCTTATGGGCCAGGGCTGGATGGCACTGCAGATGGGTTGGGAGTACAGTGTCCTTATGAAACCCACACAAAGCTTCCATGATGTAAACATGGAGGATTGCCCAAGAGCCTGCCAGAGACTGGACAGTTTCTGTGGAGAGTGAGCCCATTCCAAGTGAGGCAGACGACTCTTACATTGATCTAGGCTCTCAAGCTTTTGATGTCTTGTTTTAAAAAGGTATTCTGGCCTCTCATCATCCCACCCTGAACATGTCTGTCTCACAACACTGCTCCTGGTCATTTTTATCTCCACTTCTTTGGAAGAAAACTTGTCTTTTTCTTCTATTCATTTCCCTTTGGTGTTTATCCTTACATGATGGGCCGTCACTCTGCCCTTCTTGTAGGTTTAACCTTCAGTATTGAAGGTAGGTACACAGAAAACTGCTAACCAGAGAGAGCCCATCGTCATAGCTAGAGCTCACAAAGCTGTCATCAGGGGCTAGGAAAGGCCCTTCAGAGCCTGTGCCATGGCTTCTTCAGTGGTAAACTGAGTCCCAATTTGCTTTCAAAGGGTTTTTTTTTCACCCATAGGGAATCTTGCATGGCTCCAATTAGGTTGTTGTTAGTGGGTTCACTCCTTCAACTAGGACTTTCTCAGCATCTTCTGTGGTACCAGGCAGGGCTCACCGGGCTCCTGCCCTCATGGAACATGGGAACACACACATTAAAAGTCATAGCAACTGATCAGTCAGTACTGGGGGGGGGAAGCCCTTGAAGCCATAAATATATCCAGCATGGGTCCTGGTTTATTCCAAGAGATGAGATTTTTCAGCAAATGGTAGCTTTACTGGGGTTAACAGACCTGAAATCTCTTAATTTCCGGGAAGGTTTATAAGGAAGGTTCCTAGGGGAGAACTGTAGGAATTCCAGGCAAGGCAGAAGGTCTACACCTGAATTCAAATTCAAATAAGTCCCCCCCATAATTTTTGGAGGTAGCAAGGATGGCTTCTCATCAATACTCCAGCCAATGCTACACCCCAAACCAGCCCAGCTCTGAGTCAACACAGGGATCAGGAAAACCCTGAGTCAGATGTTCCCCGGGCCTGAGGACGATTCCCAGAAGGCATGTGGCTGTAAGCCATAATCCCACAGGGCCAGCATCTGGAATCGTACAGCCAAAAGGAAGCTGGTGAAGCCCTACAATGTCATTGTGGTCACACATCCTCACTGAAAGCTAGTGGGAGTTTGATGCCTTAAGTCAACTGTACATTCTAGAAAATGCTCTGCCTAGACACAGCCCATGTGCTGGGATCTGGGAGCTGGAAGCTGAGTCAAGCAGATAGCAAGGAAGAAGGAACATGGAGAGTCCCATGTTTAGGCTCATTGATAAGGGAGAGGTGGCTGGGCCACTGGACTTGAAGGAAACGAATGTCTCAGCTCTGCCTCCAGATCTATGTTGAAGTGCCCTGAGGTCTCATCCCTATCTCTGTCTGTGGAACTGTGGTGTAAGACAGTCTGTAGCCTGGTTGAAGCTAGGCCACTCCGGAGACCCAGTAGAACATTCTACAAGGGACGGAACCCATGAGCTATGCTCCCAGACTGCTGTCTCCTCAACTCCGTAATCCTGTGGCCATCAGTCACATATGGCCATGCCCCAGGCCCCTAGGGTTCTGAACCCCTTTATAAAACAGAGTTCATCCCATTCATGGTGCCCCAGTGAGACAGAATTAATTCCCTCCACTTGACACTAGGGGCTGACATGGAAAAACTCTGACTAGTCTTTGTTACATTGAATGGTTTTCCATAAAAAGCCCCTGTCCTGAGCCCACATCTGGCAGAGTCTAGATGTTGTCTTGAATTGGGTCATAGACAAAACTGAGCAGCCCTCCAATATCTATACCAGCATTTGCTATTTGGCAACAGGAGGATGAAAGCATATCTACTTGGCCATGGGACACTGAGGGCTGTAAGAAGAGGAGGCTCGGGAAAGGCAGTAAGATCCCATGGAGGACTGAACTCCTTCCCAATTATCCCACAGTGATAGTCGGTGACACTGGCTAGGAGGAGTACCTGACCCTATATAGAAGAATCAGGCTAGCCTGCTGTGTGATTGATAGGTTCAAATCCTGGACTGTTTCCCCTGACATACTCGTGTGGAATGAGGCCAGACACCCTGCATTTTACACATTTGGGAAAAAAAATAAGCAGATTCCATTTTACCAGAATCTCATGTGTGGACTTGCAGTGATGCATACCCTGAGAGGTGGATGCTTTCCTCTAGTTAGAGGGAGAAATTCTGGCCTGTCGCTGAACTTGTGTAAAAACAGCTTGATGTGGACTTCGAAGGACACCAGCAGATCCAGCTGTACTTGGAAAGGAAACCTCTGGGTTGGGTTCATGGACATTTCTTTTCTTCTTTGATTAACAAGGTGAGCTGGGAACTAGACTCAAGCATTTCCCGAGAACAGCCTTGTTGGACTTGGTCATAATTGCGAATTTGATTCTCAGGAACTATGAAGTTAATTTTTCCACTTTATCTGACAGCTTAACAAACAGAACTGAAACCAGACAAAGGCAAAGCCAAAGGGATCAGTGAAGACTGGGGAACGGCTGCTTGGCCTGGGCTGAGGGGACGAGAATGGTGGAGGATGGAAAGGACACACACAGATACCTTCTCACTAACCTTCCAGGTCCTGGGAGTCTGTGCCCTGTCAACGGCAGCAAAAGACACAGGGCTCTCTCAAGCCATGAGTAGCACCTAGCTGGCCCTGTGATGAGACTTTCCAATAAGGAGCTTATGTGCTCCTCATGATGACTGGCTCTCTGCTGTGTCTACGAGAAAGGTTGTGGTCTGGAGACACCTGTTGAGATCCCAAGGAAAGAGAAACCAAGTGACTACGTGTTAGAAGATGCAGCCAGGTGAAACCAAGAAGGTCCCTGGAGCAGGGCTGGCGACAGGGTGGGACCCTTTGTTTCCTGTGCAGGAGACTGAGTTGCTGGTCCTGCAGTGATGCCACAGAGCTAAAAGAGCTGTCATGGCTGCCCTCCTTTCTTTGCTGCAGCTCCCCTTCCCCCTGCCATGAGTTTCCTCTGAAGAACATCCCAGAATCCCAAAAGCGATTCTCACTGGTCCCTGTGGATAACCCAACCAGCTCTCCTTTCTCAAATCGGGCACTGGCTCATCCACTAGAAGATCTTTTCCTCCCAACCAGATCCAGGATTCACTGACCATAGACAGAGTCCTACACTGGCCCAGTCACTTGAGGAAATTGCTGCAGATTCACACAGCATAACACCAACCCTGGCCATTGAGAATCTTGACTTCTACACGAGGGATGCACAGGCTAGTGTCTATCTTCTGCAGACGAAACACAAACACAGCTTCCAGCTCTGCACAAACCCATAGGGACACAACCCTTAAAAATGCAATTTGGCTTCTCTACAAAGACGAGATAATGGAGACCCAGACGCAGCCCAACTTGCCTAAAATAATATGAGGAATTGCAGGGAGTGGAAAGAAAACATGATCTGCACACTGGTGGTCCCATTTTTAAGCCCACAAGAATATTTCCCCGTTTTATCAAAAGAAAGGTAAAAATTCAGAATGCATGTGTGTGAAGGCCAGAGGACAGACTTGGGTGTGTTCCCCTAAGATAGGTGTCCATCTTGTTTTTTGAGACAGGGTTGTTCACCGGAACCCAAGGCTAACTGCTGGGCTAGGCTGCCTGGCCTGTGAGTCTTCTAGTCTTGATGTCCGTGGAGAACAGATAGCAAGCACACTACCACACCCAACTTTTTAAGGGGTTCTTGGGACTGAACTCAGGCAGTCATTACTGACTGAGCCGTCTTCCCAACCACTCTGCTTCATTTTGTATCGATTTTTCTATTTCAAGATTTATTGACTATGAAATTAGATGAGACTTGTATGATTTGAATATCCTTGAGAGAATTTGAAACAAAGCTTTTTGCGAGAGAGAGAGAGAGAGAGAGAGAGAGAGAGAGAGAGAGAGGATAAAGACAGAAGTGGTGGGTAAGATTGTGTCTTAGTTATTGCTGTGAAGAGACACCGTGACCATAGCAACTCTTATAAAGGAAAGCATTTAATTGGAGCTGGCTTATATTTCAAAGGTTTAGTCCATTGTTTTCATGGCAGAAAGCATGGTGGTGCCCAGGCAGACATGGTGCTGGAGAAGAAGCTGAGAGTTCTACATCTTGATCCAAAGGCAACAGGAAGAGACTGAGCAACTAAGTCTGGCTTAAACTTCTGAGACCTCAAAGCCCACCCCCCAGTGACATACTTACTCCAACAAGGCCACACCTCCTAATAGTGCCACTCACTATGGGTCTATGGGGGCCATTTTCGTTCAGAGAGTCACAGATGGAGAAGATAAGAGAAATACAAAGTGAGAATATGATAGAAAGACCACAGAGTTGAAAGTGTACACAGAGGACCTGTTCCAGGTCTTGGAGTGAAAAGGGTGCCATCAGAAACATTCATTTTCCCCTAGGGCTTTCTTCCCGAGGTTCCAGAGTTGTTTCCCTTAGTCTCTTTCCTCTTCAGAATACACAGTTTACCCCTACACAGTTCGTTCACAATCATCAAGTCAAAGCCCACAAGCTGACATTACAGATCTCAGTCATATCATCTTAATTCTCTTTATTTCAAACAACCAGATGGCTGTCTGTTAGTGTGACAAACGTATGAGATATACAACTTCTAAAGGGTAAAAGTTTATCCTGGGAGTCTCTGCTAATGCTTGCTTGCCAATATTGCTTTGGGGCCTGTGACAAGAAGCACATCACATCAGTTCCATCATGGATCTGAGACAGGCATAGAGGCAGGAACAGGGAGCTAGGAGATCACATCTTCAATTGAAAGAATAGAGCAGAGAAGGTGAGTTTAAAGGGTCACTAAGGCCTTAATCCCAAAGCCCAACCCTAGTGATGTGCTTTCTTCAGCAAGGAAGCACCACCTAAACCTCCCTAGACAGTACCATCAACTAGGAACCAGAGCAGATGGGAGACATTCTCATTTCAAACCACCACACTCCAATTTATAGTTAGGAAATGGAGCCTTGAGTCACTTACACAACCCGCCAAGCTAGGGCCATGACAGCATCAAAGCTCACCAGACGACCCAGATCTGGTGGGTCTCAGAGCCCTTGTACTGCTTCATGCTATGAAGCCAGACGTAATTGGGGCTAACTCAAGATGGCTGTTTCTACTGCCCTTGGGTCTTATGTTTATAGACTCATACATATATGCATACCCACAGGCAAGCCCCTCATGACTCCCAGAGAGCCTTTTCCTCCTGTTTCCAACTTCCCAAACATGTTCCAAGTAGGAGAATCCATTCCAAGTTAATTCATATTGGTTCAGGAAATATGCCATTGTCATCCCCCCCCCTCCTGCTTCAGCTACTTGGTGAGACATGGTTTTCTAGGATGTGAGAACTCACTGTTCTAATACTTGATTAAATTCTGCCTGGGTCACAGATTCACAGAGAATCTCCACGTTCAGCAGACAGAGCTCCTAATGTCTCCCCGGTTAACTTAAATGCAAATCCCCTTCTTGGATGTGCAGTTCCCCTCCTCCCTCCCATTTTGTTCTCTGGTTTATGGGTCTCAAATGTGGAATATCAAGTCCACATCCTGTCCGTTGCTGGCCCAAGTGGCAGGCAGCATTCCTGAGGAGCAGCCAGTTTATTTCCTGACTTAAAGCAAAGATCTCTCTGCTTCCTTTCATTTCCTCAGCCTGAGCGCTCAGGAGAAGAACTGAGCCACGTGTTAGCACAACGGCTTCTGGAACAAAGGCCCTGGCTGCAGCAGATGGAAAGCATTTGCTAGGAAGGCTATTTATCCTCTCTGGACAGCCCCCAAGCTTGGTTCTTGCTGGTGGGAGTATGTCTCGGGCTCGTAACAACTGTGAACCTACCTCCACCACCACTACATTCCCACCCTGACACAAGCTCCCCAGCTCACCCCAAAATAATTTTTTCTCCTGCTCCTCCTGCCTTTTCCCAAAGCCTGGTTCCAGAAAGAGAACAAATTCCCAGCACATTAACCCAGGAAAATATCTCAGTATGTTTCCCTCCTTATTTGGTTGTTTGGTGTCCTGGTGTGAACGGTCCGGCTATAAACTAGCTAGAAGCCACATAGTGTGTGAGACAAGAGCTGTCTCTCTTCTTTTTCAGGGAGACCGGAAGGTGAGGGGATCAAGGATGACACATGATGTTTTCATTCTAAGGTGTAGTTTACTCAAAGGGGGACCTCTCAAAGGCCAGGGGCTTCACGTACACATCAGCCTGTCTCCAAAGCCTGGGACAGATGGAGAATGCATGGGGCCTTTGGAGCCCTGGTTGCAGGAGTTGAATTCTCAAGAAACCCTTGAAGTGATGAGAGACACAGAGAAGAGCTATCTCTCCTCAGAACCATGCCATAAACTTTGCTCACTTCTCCCAAGTTTGGAGGGAAAGTCATCCAGAAGTCCTCCTCTGAAACATTACCACCTGAGTCCCAATGGAGACAGGGACTTGATCCCTGCAGACCCTAATGCTACACCCACAAGGGCAGAGTTACGTGAGTATCGCAGGAGACACCAAGCACATGAGTGGGGTGACTGGAACATTTGGAGGAAAGGAGGTGAGAGATTTTTGAGAGGAATAACATGGGCCTCCTTGGAGATCATTGTATGTGATTGACAGCGGATAGGCTTGAGCAAGGGATACTGGGAAAGGGTGGGGTGTGGCATACACACCCTAAACTGTGTAGAAACTTAACCAAATTATACTTGGTGACTGTTTCACTATTCTTACACGGCAATGCATTTCTTAGAGTGCAGAAAAGGGATGGGGGTGGGGAGGGGTCTGGAAATACCTCCGATCATTCCTCTCCACTTTCTGCGGGGGGTTGTACCATTCCCTCAGGTGTTCTAAGACTCTTCATCTGGGGTGTATTGGTACCATAGCAAGTTATTGTTTTAAATGTTTTCAATACTTATTTGTCCTTAAAATCTTCTGAATGTTATTAATGAGGACATGAAACACAAGAGATTGTGTGTCCACAAGGCAGATTTGTGGATAGCTAGGATGAGGAGCCCTGCATTCTAGATCTGAAACCCACACCTGTAACTTAGGAAGGAGGTTTGGCAGTTCCTTAGTTAAAATATACTTACCATGGCTCCCGTGTTGAAGATCTCTTTACCACAGCTGTATTCATAATTGCCCTAGGCTGGAAATAACCCAAGGCTCTCTCAGCTGGTGCGGAGACACACCCTCATACACAGACACAGTTGAACACAAGGCAGTGAAAAGGAACAGACTTTGTACATGAGTGTGGATGAGTCTCCTGCCCTGCTGGAAGCAAATGGCCAGGAGTCTCATTCTGTTTCCCTGACCGTGGAGCAAGGCAGGGCCATGAGGACCAGACAGATCAGCATTTGGCAGGGTCCAGAGAGGAAATGAGGAGCTGACTAGAAAAGGAGCTTTTGGGATAATAATATTCTATGCATCGGTTACTGTTAGCGGTTAGTCAAGCTCAGGCCATTTGTCAAAACACAGGACAGTTCATCTGAAAAGGGTGACTGACTGGATGTAAATTAGTCCCGAGAGCCCGACTTCCAAACGAACAGCAAGCCAGAGAAGCTGAGTATCTGGTGCACTAATCCCAGGATTCAGGAGGCTGAGGCTAGCGGCTCTCAAGCTACAGGCGAGCCTGACACACGAGTGAGACTTTTGTCCCCTACGCCCTGCTCCTCCCCCAAATCAAAACAACAATATCAAAGCCCACAAACAAAAATCTTTTGTTTGTGTTATTTATTTACATATGTATGTATGTATGTATGTATGTATGTATGTATGTATGTATGTATTCATTCATTCATTTGAGACAGGGTCTTGTGTATCCCAGACTGGCCTCCAACTCTCTACATAGCTGAGGATGGCCTTGAACTTCTGATGTTTCACTTCCTTGTGCTTTCGTCATAGACTGGCCCCACCTCGCCTGTAGTGGTGAGGTCTGAACCAGGTTCCATGAGGTCTAGGTAACTGGGCCACACCGGCAGCCCCAGCATCGTTTCTTTTGCTTTGTTTTCTGAGTCAACCTTTCCACATACATCAAACTGGCTGTTCTCAAACCTGTCGACTCAAGTGACCCTCCCACCTGAGTCTCCTGAGACTCGTGTAGCTGGGACTACATGCTTGCTTTTGAATTATGGTAAATCTGTAAATGCATAGAGACAGAAACGGTCTGTGGCAGTGGCCTTCACCCTTCCTCGCGCTGTGACCTTTCAAAGCAGTCCCTCATGTTGTGATGACCTCCAACTACAAAATTATTTTTGTTGCTACTTCATAACTGTAACTTCGCTACTGTTATGAATCATAATGGAAATTTCTGTGCTTTCTTAATGGCCTTAGATAACCCCTGTGAAAGGCTCATTTGATTCCCAAAGGGGTTACATCCTGCAGGTTGAGAACCACTGTCCTAGAGATCCCCATATGTGACCTGTTGTGAACTCTTTTCAATGGCTAGCACAATACCATCACGATTACACATTGTTTATCAATGAAGTATGTGAGCCATTCTTAAAAATCCAATAATGCTTGAGGTCATAAGAAGCAAACACACTGATTATTTTGGGCACAAAATAGATGCAGTTGAAACTAGAGAGAGCAGGACAGAGTCTTTCAAGGCTGCAGTTTGGAGCAAAACAAATGTGGGCCCTCCATTCCCAAGATTCTCCTGCAACAGGCCCCGCCTAGAGTCATTCACATTTTTGCTTAGAGAGAAACTGGATTTCCTTTAACCATGCTCTTTTACCAATGACACCATTGCTGTTTATGGCATGTGAGTGGCATATGGTGGGACTTTATGGGGTGACATGGAGCCCAGGCCCCGAGATGTTAGGTGGCTCTTGGCAGCTGTGTAAAGGGGAGAAGCTGGGGGAGACTGTTGATTCTGGTGTCACAGAAACCTTGAGACCTTGGGGAGCTTTGATGAAGCCTGAAGAACATGCATGGCCCCAGCACCAGAGTATTGTGGGTTGTGACAGAGAGATTCTGATTTGTTGACATAGTTCAGGGGAACCAGAATGAGGTCGGATGGTTCAAAGGATCTGATTTCTAACACGGACCCATAAAGTATCATCAAGGAACAAAGTATTCACAGGAATTTTGAAATGAGAGATAGTTAAAATACAAATCTTTGCCCTATTGTGGCCAGCTCAGCTCACTTGGTGGCTTCAAGAGGCTTAATCAGTGTATTTCAGTAACAATACAATGCAACAGACTAGCCAGGTCTGACACTGGGAAGTCATTGTTCAAAGGGATCAAAGTTTGCTAAAAGCCATCTGTGGGCAGATGGCTGCTGTGCTGATCTGCTCTCCTGGCTTTGCTCGGGGACAGCAAAAATCAGTGGGGAGTTACTAAATATTAAAGAACCCCATCCAAATCCTGCAACCAAAATGAAGAGACATTTCCTGGAACTGTGTGCCACCAGTGACTAGATTTGTAGTTGTTAACAAAAGTCATCTCTGCATTCACATGTAGTCACATATACAAGTATACCACTATACCACACACACACACATGCGCCAGATGGCAGATGAGGTAATTGGTCTTTGAAGATTCAAATAAAATTGGCCGAGACCCCATCCCACATGTGGTGAGAAGTCCTTGCTTCTCAGGCATCCTCAGAGTTTGCCTGGGAAGGGGAGAGAGAGGTGGGGGGAAGGGAAAGGGGAGGGGGAACACTTCCCCTAATCCCTTCAGCTTTTCAGTTTCAGTTCTTGCCAAATTAGGTCAGGGAGTGATTGCTTTTGTATCCCAAACATAGACATGTTCTCCCTGCCCTCCTTAAACCTCAGATGCAAAAAGGCTTGAGTTATTATTCTTCAACTCATTGTCTTAATTCATTTCCTGTTGCTGTGATAAATGTCCTGACAGAAGCCACTTGGGGGAGAAAGGGTTGGTTTTAATGCACAGTTCAGGGCTACAGTCCATCACGGTGGGGTCAAGGCAGCAGGAACCTTGACTAGCAAGCATCTTAACTATAGATAAGAACAGAGAACAAGTTAGTGCATGAATGTTTTCTCTCTCTCTCTCTCTCTCTCTCTCTCTCTCTCTCTCTCTCTCTCTCTCTCTCTCTCTCTCAATCTCTCTTTGTAGAGTCCCAGATCCAAAGCCAGGGACTGGTGGTGGCACCCAGCTTTAGCCTAGGTCTTCCCACACCAAATCAACATAATCAAGGCAATAGTCAACAATAATCAGGACAATCTCTTACAGGCAACCTTAATGTAGACAATTCCCTACTGAGACTCCTTTTCCAGGTGATTGTAGATTGTGACAAACTAACAATTAAGCTAAATATCACATTCATGGGTCACTGTTGCCAGTGATCATGGCTAGGTATTCTGTCTGTCTGTGTCTGTCTGTCTATTTATCCATCCATTCACATATTCATCCAGACATTCTCTGCTCCTTTTCCTCACTCCGTGCCATACCATCTGTGATGCTTGATATTAATTGGCAGTCTGACATGATTTGTAGTCATCATGGGAACATTTCTGAATGTGTCTCTGAGAACATTTCCAGAAAGACAACTAATCCACTGTATTGGTTTGAATGAAAAATGTCCCCTAGAGTCTTAGACATTTGAATACTTGGGCTTCAGTTGATGAAACTGTTTGGGAAACATGGCCCTTTGTTGGGGGTGTATGGCACTGGAGGGGGACTTTGAAGTTTCAAAAGTCACTCTCTGTTTCCAGGTCAACTTTCTCTGCTTCCTGTTTGTCCTTCAGGACTTGAGCCCTAAGCTTCCTGCTCTGACATCACAGAATCAAGTGGACCTATTGGTCACTTTGGGCCTGAGGATGACCTTGAACTTGAACAAGTGATGGAACTATGAGTGTGTGCCACAGCACATAGTGTGTACAATCCTGGGGAGCAAATCCAGGGCTTTGTGAATTCTAGGAGAGCATACTCCCAAGTGAGCCACATCTCCAGCTCTCCTTAATTTCTTAAACATACCCTGTTGGAGGCACATTATTGGTTCATTCCAGTCTGTCCCACTGACTTCTCTCTAGATGATAATGATGATATTCTAGATATCATGGACCCTGGACAAAAGGGCTCCATTGAGAAGCCAAACTTTGGAGAGCAGGGAACCTCTGAAAAAAATATATCCCAGCTGCGTATGTAAGCCAAGGCTGTCATTGTGCCTCAGCTGACCACGCTTCCTCCAGCAGCTGTCCGTGTCAGAGAACATTTGGGCCTCGCTGACCACATCCCAGGCCTGTACTATTTACTCAGTAAGACCCTCTTGGGATGTCCCGCCCACCTCTCCTTTCCAAAGCTATCTATCCTGTCCCAGAATGAGAAAACTTGTTCAGCATGGCAGTTCTCTCTCTCTCTCTCTCTCTCTCTCTCTCTCTCTCTCTCTCTCTCTCTCTCTCTCTTTCCTGTTCTCACTCTGCCAATCTTCTCATCCCTCTGAATGTATTCTTCTTTGCTCCAGACCAAGGTTTCTGGAGAGACACTACCCATTATTCAAACAGGAGAAAGGGGTTCCAAAGAGGAGCAGAGCGAGGTTGGAGCTGTGTTTGGGGTTTGAGCCGAGTCAGGCTTACCATTTCCAGATTCCTCCTGAGGGCCCCTCATGTGATGCTGGCTGGATAGTCAGTATTTGTCCATTCCAAGTTCTTTCACTAAACTGCAGCACACTTCCTGATTTAAAAACCACATGTTACGTGGCATGTCTTTCTCCAGTTTCCACAGAACCCAGCCATGAGCCACCAACAGTGTGGGAAAAACAGTCAAGACGTCTCCATCTGGTTTGTGCTTAGATGGGTCCCGAGGTCTTGTGTGGACTAGGCTGGCCCTCTACCACTGAGACACAACGCAACCCCTTAAGGAGGGGTCTCTGAAGAGTGTTCTCTGCCAGAACTTCCCTGGGGAGCCCGGGTCCCTTTCTTCCCAGCCATCCTTCTTCATCCAAAGTCACTTGGCTTAATCCTTATTTTGGTTCTTTACAGCATAGTCTGATAGAAGGAAAATGTTCAGGTTGGACCAGAGATAACCAGATCTCAAAAGTCATCTGAGGCTAGTTCTTAAGAACTTTGGGACATTTGTATGGATGTCACTTTCCCTGTAACTATCTTATCACTGTATTTTCTCCATTCACTTAGACCTATGAGTGTCTGCACTGGCTAATACACCAGTGTTCTTACTGCCCTTGGTTATCACAGAGGTAATTATTTCCCGTTTTTAGGAGAGTAAACAATACCACAAAAGATTACCTCAAACATGGATTGTTCTTTTCCATTCAAACTCTAAGAGATGGACCTACTAAAGTCAAAACTTATACATAGGTTTATATGTTTTAGGAAAAAACACAGCCATAGAAGCTTGGAGGACAGGTGAGCTAGGAATGTCATGACGGGTGTGGGGAAGTGACCCCCAAGTGCTCTGCTACAATCTCAGAAATCCCCAGCTAACAGGCTCCACCAGGCTCAGATGCTGGTACCATCGCTGTCTCTCAGCCCTGTCTGTTTCTCTGGTCTCTGCTGAAGAGTAGCCCAGTGTCTTGGGACCCTCTCGTCCACCACACTAGCCTTGGACATGGCATGAATCACCGTACCTCACTTTCTCATCTGAGATGGAACTTGGGCTCTTATCCTTCCAGCCACATTTTTAGGGACCCTTGACAAGGGCCCCCAAGAAGTAGTTTGGGGGAGATTTATGGGGGCCTGCTCAACATCTGGACTACCTCTGGTCTCAGAAGTTCTCTGGCCAGGTCAGTAGAAGCCAGGGTGGGAGAACTTCTTAGTACATCTCCCAGTTACAACCTCTGTCATCCTTCAGCATGGTTCTTGGTCCCCACCATGTGCATGAAATGAACTCCCTCCTCCAGGACCCCAAAGCCTTTCTAGGCTTCTGTTGTCTCCTTAAGCAGGCCGTTGAATGCTACCTGGAATACAGAGCAGGACATTGTTAAATATATAAGAAAGTCACCCTCCCAGAAAATTCTAGTCCTATTATCTAACATTTCTTTAGACCAGTTTTGGAAAGCAGCCCCCTCCTGTTCTCAGCTCAACAAGCCCTTAGAGATTTGGCCCAGATGTTCTTTCCCTGCACTGAAACCTTGCTCCACCAGAGGAAATGGTTCCTGCCTTCCCCAGTTTGCCAAGTTCACCAAGAACTGGGTGAGTCTCACCACCTCCATCTAGTGGTACCTGGGGACTTCTCAGGTAGTTCTCAGGTATATAAAAGTCACCTCTGGAGGAGGTCAAAAGGAGATCTGTAGACTGGTCTTTTTTTCTCATGAGCTTCATGCAGGGATGAACAAGCCAGTCACTCCAGGGAGTGAGTCCCGGGAGCACTGCAGAGTATGGATGGGACTCCTTCAAGGGCTGTTTGAGAACACGGGCTTCTTCCCAAGGTTGTCAGGAGGAGTGCTCTGAGCATGACTGATTTTCAACAGTCTTCAGGCTTCCCAGAAGTCTAGGTCTCTAAACTTTACTTTATTTTGTATTCATGTTTGCTGGCACATTGGGAGTTGGAAGCATTCCGAGACTATGAAAGGTGCTGAGTGTGTGCGTTCTGACCTGGAACACTGATAACATCTAATAGCAGTTCTACGGGAAAACCCAAAGCAAAACCAGGTGACTTGCAGAATGCTTTCAATTTCCACATCACGAAAACCTCCACCGGGGCTGAGTATGATCTACTGAGTTCAGAAGGGTCACCCAGGCACCACACCATTACAGAGAAAGTCACCATTTAGATTTGCCGTGGGCATTTCTGAAGAGACACAGATGCACATCTACCAGTGGGATGACTCCACAGGAGTCTAACTCAGTGAGCCAATGAGTGTATTGAGCTTACAAACAGGAGACAAGGGTTATTTGCAGCAAAGGGAACTCCAAAATAATCACATCAGTGACAAGTGCTACCCCAGCATGGCTAACTTCCCATAGCTACCTCGTTGGAGATGTTCTGTCTCCCTCTTCCAGTCTGCTTTCCATCTATTTTTATCCTTGCTTCTCCCAAGACCATGTTTTGCAGAGGCACAATTACATATAACTAGGAGGCAGATGCAGGAAGGAGGGATTGACTGGAGTCTGAAGTAAGAGCTTGATGACCTTCCCAGCCTTCCCTCTACAAGAAACATCAAGAAGTCTAACCTTGTTAAGGGTCTGATGACACCCACCCCCTGGCTTTCCATCTATGAGCATTTCAATAGATATGATCGTATTGATGGCCTCTTGCCAACATTCATAGGCATTTTGGTTGAGACTGATTTTTGTCATTCTCAAAGGATAGCATCCCATACAGGATTTAACACTTGAGTAGTTGATAATGAAATAATTAAAAAGTGCTAAGCTCAGAGGAATTATGGTCTTTATTGATAACTCATTTAATTATAAGTATACCTGGTTTCATTTCAATAATGACCATATTTGGCAGCTGTCTCTCTAAATGATGGAAGGAATCTGTCTGGCCTGCCACAGTGCAAGCCATTTCTCTCTGCAATCAGGAAAAACTGCCTTCCCTTGTGTTCAAAACCAGCCAGAACCCAGAGGTGTTGGGACAACATTGTCCTGGGAAGGACTTCTCAGAAAGAAACAATAGGAAGAGGTCAGAGCGCTAGCAACAGTGTTCACCTGGTACATAGGGAGTAAGTTTTGCTACAGGGAGGAGTTAGCTAAGAAGGACTGGAGGAAGAGGAGAGTGGCAGGGATTAGATAGGACGTATGACTCTGAAGCCACCAGTCCTGAGTCCTGATTCTGTTGCTTACTAGGCGACCCATGAAGACAGCCCCCTTATCTTTCCTGAGTCTGATTTCTCGGTTGTGGAGTGGCCAAGGAGACTGTTCATCTCTTAGGACTTTAACAGGATGGGTGATGACAGTGTGGGACTGTGCCCAAAGCAGGCATCACAGTGGCCCATAAGGCAGTAACAATATCTCCTCTCTCAGAAATGCGCAGAGTCCCAGTAGTGGGAAACTTGGTTTTTGGCCAGAAGGACCTTGGGCTGTGCTGTCCCATGCTGATGGGTACTCAGCCCCTCTGGTGCATTCTGGGGTGCTGTACCCACTTCTCTGTGGCCATCACGGTAGGAAGATGCAGGCTGTATGAAAGCCAGGGTCTCTCTAAGTCTGGACTCTGAGCTTAGGATATGGAATGCAATGGGCAGGGTCCAAGAGCAGGGAGTCTCGTTAGAGAGTTTGAAAATGGACTTCCACCAAAGTGTGGATGCTTCGGTCCTTCTTAGAAAGGGGAACAAAATACTCACAGGAGCAAATATGGAGACAAAGCGCAGAGCAGAGACTGAAGAAAAGGCCATCCAGAGACTGTCCCAGCTGGAGATTCATTCCAGATACAATCAGCAAACTACGACACTATTGTGTATGCTAAGAAAGGCTTGCTGAATGGAGTCTGATATGGCTGTCTCCTGAGAGGCTCTATGAGCGTCTTACAAATACAGAGTTGGACGCTTATAGCCAACCATTGCACTGAGTTTGGGGTCCCCAATGGAGGAGTTAGAGAAAGGACTGAAGGAGCTGAAGGGGTTTGCAACCCCATAGGAAGAACAACAATGTCAACCAACCAGACCCCCAGAGCTCCCAGGGACTAAGACACCAACCAAGGAGTATACATGACTCCAGCTGCATATGTAGTAGAGGACAGCCTTGTCAGGCATCAGTGGGAGGGGAGGTCCTTGGTCCTATGAAAGTTTGATAGATGCCCCAGTATAGGGGAATCAAGGTGGGAGTGGGTGGGTGGGTGGAGGAATATCCTCATAGAAGTCAGGGAGGGGAGATAGGGTTTCGGGGAGAGGGGGAAACCAGCTAAGGGGATACATTTACATTTCAAGACACTTGAAATGTAAATAAATTTAAATTTAAAAAAGAGAAAAAGAATAGAAAGAAAAAGAAAATGGATTTCCACATTGAAGGCCCTCACCTTAGCCTTCTCCTGAGAGACTGGTCAAGAGGTGCCTTCTTCCGGGGCTGTGCTGTGGCCTGAAAGGATTAGTCCATTCTCTGGTTTGCCCAAGACATCAAGGCTGGGCTCATCCATGCCAGAGGTGGGGTGGGGGTGGGGCCACAAGGTTGTCCTTTCCCTGAGAGCATACATGTCACTCACCCTAGTCCTAAGAGAACAGGGAACTGAAGAAATTGAACTACCAGTAAAGAATTGTCCCCTAGACGGACATGTGCAAAGCAGCCCTGGAGAGCCTAGCTTGTGACTCACAGGCAGAATCGTTCCCCTCCCCCCCAATGCAGCTGTGGGCAGTGTGGCCACCTCCTGATTCACGTTTTCCAAGGTTACCCAGAAAAATGGAAACCATCTGGATGCACCAGCTCCCACTCAGATGGGCGCCCACACTGTTCTCAGACTGGCATAGAAGCTTCCACAGTCCCTGCTTGCCCAGGGCAGCCCCCCCAGCTGTAACATCTGCCTGTTTCCATCATCATTGAACCCCAGGCCTGCTGACCCAGAAGGCATCTGCACAGGGTGCCAAATGGACATGGAGGTGCCCGCCTGCATTGAGGGTTTCTTTTAAGTTCCCTTACTTGCTGTTCTTCTGGGTAACTGTCCTCACCCCGACTCCAGGACACCACGTGGTGCTCCTTCAATGAGCCATTTCTCGTCTGACTTGGGCAGTGATACTAGGGTTCCTCTCTAATTTGGGGTTTTGAATATAATGCAAAGAAAGGAGGGGTGTCCAGAAGGGAAGGGTATCCTGGGAGAGTCCTCGGAGGTTCCCAGCGTTTGCTGTCTTGGGAACACCGTTCTAGCTGTGTGCAGCTGGCCACTGGCAGTCCAATTCTGTGTGTGTGTGCGCACATGTGTGTGTGTGTGTGTGTGTGTGTGTGTGTGTGTGTGTGTGTAGACTTGTGAAGACTTTTCCCATAAGATAAGCCCCACCTGCGTTTTAGATCTGAGTACCCAGTACAATCTGGAGCCTGGTAAAGGGTGCTCTCCTTGCCAGCTGCAGGGCTAGACTCCCTGGCTCTCTTCCTATTCACTCCCACATTGGCTGCCTGGCCCAGTTTCCTGGGGACAGTAACGGTTCATCTCGAGACTGCTGCAAGCCTGAAGGAGACACACCAGCTCTCAGGCCCTGGGGAGCACTCAGACAGACTTGGGGGGTAGGGTGGGAGAAGGACAGAGAGAGTACCAGTTATAAAGTCACTACTGTGGGGTCCTGGAGCATTCCCTGTCCTCTCTGGTTGAGGATAGCTTAAGTGTCCCTTTCAACAGCCACCCAGGTCCGTTGGCCTTGAATGAGTCACCCCTTTAAGGCCAGCATGTGAAGCTTACATGGCTCTAAGAATCCTCTTGTTCTCCTGTTCTTGCAGACAGGCTGAGTTCCCATCAGTTACCCATCCCTTCACCTCTCTCCTAGCACCTCTCCTCACCCCAGTGCTCCACAAGTTTAAAGAGGTTTGGACCCCTGACTGTGGGCATGCGGAGACGCTGGTCTGAGTGAGGTGTCGTTTCGAGAGGACGGCAGAGGTTTGTGTGACGAACGGTGGCAGATCTGGTGCTGAAGGGGTGCTGAGAGGCCCTTTGCCTGGGTTATCTGCATGTTAGCAGAGGACATGGAGGATGGGTAGCCGGGACAGGGGGTGGGCACATGATGAGAGGACAGCCTGGGAGGGAGGCACACAAGATGACAACCAAGGCTCCGTGAAGCTGCCGAAGGCCCTACCTCTCCCAGGAAGGTGATGAGTACTCCACACTGCAGAGAATATCAGTTAGGAGACAGAATACCTTAAGGCATGCGTGTGCAAGAGGCTTGGAGGCATGGGGGAGGGGCTGGAAGTCAGAGGCCAGCATTCACTTCCTTTCTGGAAGCGTGACTTGGGCAGAGGAATAATGACAGACAGCATGCTGGATGTGCTAGGGCTGGAGTTTGTCTGGCTTTGGTGTGGGCCTGGGGCCTTTCAGTAATGTGGTGGGGAATCCACTGCTGAGCCTACAGAACAGCCCCTGGCAGAATGCCCCGTGCTTCAGAAAGCGGTTGCTTCCTGGCCAGACAGGGAACCAGACCCAGACAGTCTTTTCACGAGGTGACCCTTCCACAAGGAAGGAGGCACAGGCCTCTGAGATTTGAAGTCGCCTCCCCCACTTCAAGATACTTGAAGCAGCTCCCAGATGGGCCACCTCCCCATGTTTCAAGACTGCCATCTGGTGGAAGACTGGAGAATAGCAAATATCTTAAACAAGACCCCTTCCATTCCAGGGGCTCCAGCAACTATTGACAGGTAAAGTGGACGACATAAAGATCTTATTGCCTGGGAGAAAGAACATCACTGGGCCTAGTTGATTGACTGCCAAGCAGAGATGGTGATTGACCTACAAAGGGTCACTTGCCTCCCTCCAAGTTCCTCTGTGTCCCCTCAGAACCGCTCTAAAGCAGTGCACAAGATACATGGCACTCAAGAGTTCAAATCTTGCCCAACCTTTGACACTAACACCTATGAACATGTGTTCATTCTTGTGTGTAAGGCATGATGGCCACAGAGATCATGTAGCACGTGCCCGCATCACCCTGGTGTCCCTTTCTCGATCCAGGCTGTCGGACTGCTACTTACAATTTATTGTGCTGTCCTCATGACTCATCAGCTATTGAGACCCACTGTTTGGAAGGCCAAATGATGTCTCCTCCAGTGAAGGTTCTGGAATGGGACAGATTAGCTGCATTAGTCGGAGTCCTGATGAGAAGGATGTGGGGTCAGTTCAGAGAGGAGGCAGGCGTGGGAGCCCACACTGGGGTGATGAGCTTCAGGAAATGCCGAGTGATATCTATAGCAAGAAAACAGACGCCCCGTAGAGCCTCCAAAAGAATTCACCTGCTGCCGAGGCTCTGGCTTCCAACCCAGGAAGCTGGGTGTGGACTTCTAGCCTCCAGAACAAGAGAGTGAATTTGTGTGGCTTTAGCACCCATACCCTGGGCTATAGCACTTGTTGCAACCTGGCTTGGAAAATGAATGCAGAGATCAAGGTTCAGAGATCAAAGTTCAACAGACGGATAGACACTGAATCTCACAGGCACCACAATGTGCGAGTAAATGACGAGGAAACTAGTGTGTTCTCACCTTTGTGCCCCTCGTGTTGGTTCGAAGTCATTTTTATTTATCTCTTAAGGGTGGTGAGATGGTGCAGTGGGTTAAGCACTTGCCACTCAAGCCTAAGGCCCTGAGTTTGATCCCCTGAACGACAGCAAAAATATGTGTGGACATAAGTGGAAGGAGATAACCAACTCCACAAGCTGTCTTATGATTCCACGTGCATGCTGTGGCAAGCGCATCATACGTCACATGTGTACACACACAATAATAATGCATCTTTTTAAAGTTAATTTGTCAGCATCTAGAAATCATCACATTTCCACATCTTTTTTTTTTCCTGTCTGAAACCCATGTCTCCCCGTGATGCTATCTGGACTTGGCAGCCAGAACCTTCCAAGCCTACTTCTCTCCCGCCAAACTTAGAAGGTTACTTTGTCACTATGGCACAGGAGTATAGTTTAAAGAGGTCGCACTGTACTGGAAGACATGGATGACAGTCAGTTATTTCTCCACTCAAACCTTCTACTTCTAAATACTATGTTCACCCCGGTATGCCCTTCTCTCTCTACTGAGTGTCAAAAATGGAAGGTGGAGAGTTGTTCACTGGACCCCCAGGCCGAGCCTGCTCATCTCTCAGCCTCTCATCCTGACTAAACCATAGGATTCAGGCTTCAGAAGGTCTTCCAGAAGTGTTACAAAAGGGAACCAGAGGCACTCCAGGGTCAGACCTCATGCTCCAGGTCACAGCCTTGGATGCTGTTGGTGGGGGAAAATAATAAGATCAGAGTGTCAGGTTCCTGAATCAGAGGCCATTGTTCCCTGGGCCACATCACATCTCACTGAATAAAGAATGAATTAGAAGGAACAGGGGAGGGGGGATGTAGAAACACCAAGGCAGGATGTGTAAAGAAGAAAGGGCTGTTCAAGAGAGGGAGCCTGTAGGTGCTGTGAGATCCTGGGAGCTGTGACATCTTGGGAGGGGTGTCACCTTGAACAATAAGAGGTCTCTGAGGTTCTGAGTTCTAAAAATCCTTGAAGATCTGGCCAAGGATCCTGGCTCTGCTATAGAAGAAGGTGCCCACCCTTCAAGGAGGGCAGTGGAGCTGGACCCCAACCTTGGAACCCCAAAATCACCAGAGCAAGTTGGGCACTTACAGAAGAAAGGAGATGCTGTTCCAGTCTGTGGCTTTGGGGCCATAATGGGCAAGCTGGTTCCTTTGTGACTGACTGATTTATAACTCCCCAGGACAGGGTCTGCACGTGCTTGGCAGTTTGAAGCTAATGCTGTGGACACCACACCCTGTGTGTTGAATTAAGAACACAGAACTCATCAGCTGTGTGTCCAAAATCCAAGCTGAGACAGAAGACAAGTTGAGCTCCACAGACCAGGGACACTCTAGTGTGTTTAAAAAGTGGATTTCTGGGTAGGGGTGATAGTCATGATGACAGATGGCAAAACAGGAATGGGTTTCCACTTAAGCATATGGGAGCCTCTCCCAGACAGTTCTGCTCACTGTGACCACCTGAAAGGCCCTTCCCTTCTCCCAAACATAGCTCATTCATCAGTGAAATGGGAACTCATTAGGTACCCATGAGAATCATACAACATATGGCCATCTTCAGCAAGGGCCTTTGACAGAACGTAGCTTAGAGCTCTGGGCTTCTTTGCAACACCCTTGGCTAGAATTTAAGAGTACTGTATACCTGGGGCCTGGCTCTATTTCTAACTGTCTCTGTCGACTATCCTTTGGCTCTATGGCCATGGCCCCTTATCTCCAATCTTCTCTATCACCCTCACTTCCAAATGGTTTCCACACTCCTGGAACCACACATGCTTTGGACCTCCAGGCCAGCTTCAGGGGCTTATATGCCTGGCTTTGCCCCTACAGCCTCCCTAAACCATGTTCCTAGAGAAGCACTATCTGGACCAGGGAGATGTCCCTGGATGGGCACTCTCAACTCTTCCTCAGTGCCTTCCCGTGACCTGTCACCAGTCCCCAAGGGAGTGTGGGGGATGGGTTGGCACGACCTCAGACAGGGGATTCCAAAGGGACTAGGTGCCGAGGTGGCCCCAAAGCATGGGTATCTGAGGACAGACGGTTTCTCTCCCTTTTTTGCCCAGCCAGTCACATGGCTCTTGAGCAGGCACAAAGGCCCCCATCCTGCGCGTCCCTTTCTGTTGCTCCCGTAAACACCTTTGGAGAAACAACTTAGGGATAAAAGGGCTGTTTCACTGTACAGCTTCCATCCATCAGGAAGAGGAGTCAGGGCAGGAACTCAGAGCAGAAACTGAAGCAGGGGCCAGGAAGGAACTCCATGGTGCTTGCTTAGCTTGTTTTTCAAGTGCCACCTGGGACCGCTTGCCTGGCTGTGTCACCATCCATGGTGGGCTTGGTCCTCCCCCATCAAACACTAAGCAAGACAATGGCCCACACACATTTCCACAGGTCAACTGATGGCGGCATTCTCTGAGGGTTCCCTCCTCTCGGGGGAAACTCCAGCTTGTGTTCAGTTGACAAGAAGGAATCAGTGCAGCCTTCTTTCTGATTATCCCGACGTGCCTACCAGAGAAAGCCTTCAGCATCCCCATGTCTTCGCTCCTGTGTGCATTTCCCATTTCCACCTTAAGAAGCTCTTTTCCCTCTGAGGGGAAGAGCCGGTGTGGGGAGCTGCTTCCTGGCACTTCTGAAGTTATGCCCAAGGGTGGCCCCTGTTCTTTACAGCAGGCTGCAATTTGGTGTGATTCGGATCAGTCCACTGTCCCCAGACACCCTCAAGTCTTACCAGCCAACCACACGCTTTCCTCCCAGGGATTTCCACACTCCAGCACATACTCACAGCCAGTCTGTTCACTCCCCAAAAGTTCCATACCACATTTGTGCTCTCTGCAGCAAGAACGAGCCTGAGGGGCTGGGCACTTTTATGCACAATTAGACGACTAGGGAACTCGGGAGGCTGCCTTGTCCAGTCCCTGGTTCGTTTGTTTGTTGGCTTGTCTGTTCTTTATTTATGACTCCTCCAGAAGTCAGTGTTGGCTGCTCTCTCCTGTTGCTTTGCCCAGCCAGGAGCTGGCAACAGCAGTCCTAGAGCAGAAGCAAGAAGCCCTGTCTACAAAGGTGCTCCTGCCCTCGGGCTTAGGTGGGTGGGAATGTCAGCTCTTGGAAGGTGAACATGGAGGACTGGGTTGAGGACTCTGCGGAGCTCAATTGCTTATTTCATATTTATTTATTCTGAAATTTTCCCGTCATGCCAGCCAGTGTTAAAGAGCCGTTCAGCCTAACAGATTATCCACTCATAGGAGAAATGTGAGAAGCTGCCTCATAGGAGACAAGGCTAGGGTTTCCAGGACTGCTGCCCAATGAGAATGGTGCCCTGTGTTCTCAGACCCTTGAGCGGGAGGATCTGACCTGACCCTAGCAGGGCAGTGACTTTAGTAAGAAGTGTGGGCATAAGAAGTCACAGTCTGAGAACCTAAGGAGAAGGGGCTCCCTAAGGGGAAGTGAGTAGCTGTTACCAAGGTACAGGGGGGGGCTACAGGAGGAGCACATGACATTTCCCAAGTCTTACAGGTCATCTGGGAGTGTCTACTGACTCTGCACACTGTGCCTACAGGGGCAGGAAGGTCTTGCACTTACTTCTTATTTAAGGTATAATGATTGGGAGCAGGCCTCTAATGAAGTGGTTCTCAACCTGTGTGTCTCAACCCATTTGTGTGGGGGATCAAAAGACCCCTTCTCAGGGGTCGCCTAAGACCATCAAGAAACCCAGATATTTTCATTATGATTCACAACAGTGGCAAGAGGACAGTTACGAAGTAGCAATGCAAGTAATTGTATGGTTGGGGTCACCACAACAGGAGGACCTATATTAAAGAGTGGCAGCGTTAGAAAGGTTGAGAACCACTGCTCTGAGGTGTCAGACTCAACCTGCCTCCTGGACCACCTGGAGGAGACTGAGGAGAGTATCAAAGGCAGACAGTTCAGAGGCCCTGCTCTAAGAGCAGAGGGGAGAACCCTCAGAGATGTGAGGCAGAAAGAAAAATACATCTGTACTGAGCATGCACAGAGTTTTTTTCTTATTGTTATCCCCCAGCACACAACTACTGACATGGCCTCTGTGAACTATTCAGCATTGCAAATGATCTAGAGAGGATCAAATGTATCTGAGAGCGGCTGGTGAGAGGGTTCAGGGGTAAAGGCCCCTGCAGTCAACTCTGCTGACCTGAGTTAGATTCCCAGGCCCCGACTGTGAAAGGAGAGAATCGACTCCCACATGTTCTGAGACCTCCACATGTGCACTCTGTCACACACACACATACACAACACATACACACCCCCCACATGGAGCACACACACACACACACACACACACACACATGCACACATGCACGCACGCACGCACGCACGCACGCATGCACGCACACACCACACCACCACCACACCACATTACACCATAATAAATTAAAATTGCATACTTCTTAAGCATATGGAAAGTATGAAGAAGCTATCTGCAAATGCCATAGAATTTTCTATTAGGGATCTGTCTGCACTTTGTTGAATCTACCCTTTAGGGTTCATGAGTACAAAGGTCAACTGTATCTTTTACCTTTCTCTCAGCTCTACAAGACTCTCCACTGTCTATCCACATGAGAGATGGTGTCTTGCAGTCTCTGGGACTCTCATCATCGTCTTTATTATTCCTCTTTTTCTTCAATCCATCATGTTTGCCCGTTCTTTCTTTGCCTTCTCAAATCGGCTGTTGTGTCTCCAATAGCTTACGTCTCTACTCAGGTCTTGGCTGCTGTTTTAATCTTGTAGCTCAACTTCTCCAGAGTCTTCTGGTTCACAGGGCTCAGGGATCACATGGTGGTTAAGTCTTGCTTCTGCTCTAGGACTGCTGTTGCCAGCTCCTGGCTGGGCAAAGCAACAGGAGAGAGCAGCCAACACTGACTTCTGGAGGAGTCATAAATAAAGGCCGTGAATTCTCCAACCCCTAAGGATGAGTGTGTCTGTGGGTTAGGGGTGCAGTCAGAGGTCAGACAGTTCAGACATCTTCCTGGGACTTGCTCTCCGTGGGTTCTTCCTATATCTCCTTCTTTTGGATGTGTTTAAGGTTTCATGTCCATGTAGCCATGTACTGATAACAAGGAGATCCCATCCCCCCCCGAGCATGCTCACACACATGTATACATGGGGAAGCTTGCCTGGGTGCCCTAGAGATCTCTGACGACTTAGGTCTTCTACTATTTTGCTTCTCTGGTCTTACTTGCTGTGAGCAGTGCCCAACCCTCAAGATGACCAAGGCATTTCCTCTTCCTCTCCTCTGCCTGCTGCTGAGACTTGTTTCTTTTCAATAATGCATCTGAACCTTGGATGGTTCTGTGTGGGCCTTGGGATTGAGTTCCTGTTGGTGGCAGTGGCACTTAGCAAGGTAGTAATTCTGTTAACTGTCACATGCTTGTATTGTCAGGGAGACCCAACAGCTCTGGGTGAAACACCTCAGACTAGAGTTTTCTGTTTCAGTTGTTTATCTTGAATAAATATTCTCTGTTAGTTTATTGTTGGGTAAATTTTCAAGCCTGAAATAGTCATTTGGATAATTTTATACAGTTCTATTATCATGATTTTCTGACATTCCAGAAGTTAAGGAGCTGACAAGTTCGGAAATGGCAGCCCACACTGGCAAGGTCATAATTGATGTTCTGTTAAAACATCTGTATGGCTCTGTCACACACCCAAGTTGAATAATCCCCATGTCAGCACAGAGACCAGGCAGCTCTCAGATTCATCTCAGGAAGACTTGGCTTTACATTTCAGTGGCTCCAGATGTCCATCCATTAATCTCTCTGGCTTTCAGTATGGGCATAGAAGAGTGGAGTTCCCAGAATTAATAATGTAAAAATTAGATCTTGTAATGAGATAAATGTGTTCCGGAAATGGAAATAGACTTTGAGCTTCACTGCCTGGGGTGCATGTCTGGGGCTGTGCTGCATGCTGAGACCCACATTGGGCAAAGCTGAGGTCCTCCTAGTCCTCGTGGGACAGAGCACCTGATGGGGAACTCAGGTATTGACTGTGCACACTGGAGTTTCTGACTGCACTCTAACCATGGTGAGCATTGCCCTTCTCCCCCATTTCCTCTGCTTTGCCAAATACCATTAGATTACATTCCTAAAGCTAGCCATCAGGGTCTGTTCATCATTGACCACTTCCTTCTCCTCCTGAGGCTGACTACCAAGGTCTAGCTAGCAAAGTATTGAAGTCTAGCAATTAGAAGCCCCCTTTGGCTGCCCTAATTAATATGTCCAATTAAAATTAAACACTCATCCTAACATGGGGTTCCCCCTTTACCTTTATAAACCGGCATTTTCATATGGGCCATGTCTGTTTGTCTGTCTCCTCTCTATTTAGACACAGTCCTTTGTTACATGCCCCCCCAGAGGGAGGGGATGACAAATATCCCTGGCCCCCCTCCCATGTTTCTTCCCCCCTTCTCCTTCACACTCTATCTGTCTTTATCTCATATTCTCTGCCCTTTGTCCTCTGGGGCAAATCAATCTCTTTTGTGCTGACAACATGGTCTTGGGGTGTCCTGAGCTAATACCAGTCCTTTCAATTTGGACACTACCACAAACAATGTCCCTTTCTTCTTTTTCAAAATCATTTGCCAATGGATAAATGGGATGCTAGTGTCCAAATAGAAACAAACAAACAAACAAAAGTATCAGTTTTGTTACTGATAAAACTAAGTAGAAAGGCAGATGCAGTCTGTACCACTCAGGTCCATAACAACACTCCTTACTCCCCAAGGCTCCTCCATTGGGCCAGTTGATCGGGTGGGTGAAGGAGGAGGTACTCCAAGGATGAGAACTGTTAAGGGTGTGGACCACAGAGGTTGGTTACTTTTAATCGATGTCTCCTCAGACACCATATGAAGTAAGAAGAGGAGATGCTGTTAGAAGGGTGGGGTGTTCGAGTCTGGTCAGGTAGAGAAAGTAGGGGACAGAAAAGCAAATGGGGAGCCTCTTGGATATGAGGGACATGAAGGAGATGTACTGTATCTTTGCCTAGCAAAGAGCTGGTTCCTATATAATATAGTTCTCAGTACAGGCTGCTCAGGAAGTTAGGTCTGGCGGGTAGGAGGCCAATGTGCCTACTATAGAAGCCAAGCCAACAGGACATGCAGGAGGACTGGGTGAGCCGAAGTGGAGGAAGAGTGAAAACAATGGCTTGGTGCATGCAGGGGTGGTGTGTGGGGGGGAGCAGGGGAGTCGAGATCTACAAAGAGAGCAGGAAGATGGAACACATCCTGCAGGGTTGGGAGTTGATGGGGCGGGGCAGGCAGGGCATGCATGGGAGGTATTTGCCCCAGCAGAGGGTGTGATCCAGGCTGCAGTGGTGACTCTGATTTTGTGTGTGTTTCTAAATGTGACCTGCTGAAGGAACAACGGGTGGACATTCAATGGGGTAGAGGTCAATCCTTTGAAGGTTCAGTGGGGTGGGAGTAAGCCTGCTCCCCTATAGAAAGGAAGAAGAGGGTGAGGTAAGGGGAATGCAGAGCAGCAGGAGATGCCGATGCCTGCAGCCTGGGAGGGGAGGTTCCTCCATGGTTTGCAGAAGGGAGGGAGATGCAAGGAGAGCAGACCCAAGAAGTGCAGATTTGCTGATGTGTGAGCCACAGAGAACTTAAGACTTTGTTTGAAAGAGAAAAGAGATCTTAGGTGAGGAAGAGTTTAAACAGGGTAAGAAGACTGAACAGAAGGGAGAGAATAACTCTATAGAGCAGTGTTGTCCTGGACCAGGGGGTCTCAACCTGTGGGCCATGACCCCACTAGGGGTCACATATCAGATATCCTGAGTATCAAATATTTACAGTATGATTCATAGCAGTAGCAAGTTATGAAGCAGTTATGAAGTTGCAGTGAAATAATTTCATGGCTGAGGGTCACCACACCATGAGGGACTGTAATAAAGGGTCATAGGAAGGCTGAGAGCCGCTGTCTTGGACTTTCATAGATACCTGTTTCACTCTGTTTTTGTTTTCAAGTGTTAAGAGATTTTTCAATATGATGCAAATTTGGCGATTTTGTGAAGTATCCTCTATTCCTCTGGATTGCATACTCTCTCATTAATCCAGCAAAGGCTTTCATGAATTGTTTCCAGACTCTATAAAACCAGGAGCTTGGCATGGAAGACCCGCACTGCTCACACTGGACTGCACAAGGCACGTTTCCAGTGATCAGTAACATTTGGAGGCTTTCTCCCAAATGTTAATGATCAGAATATGTCAGGTTTGGGTTCCAGAAACACATAGCGATAGAATGATTTATCTTCACATACTTTTCTCCTGGGGTGACAAATGTGCCTCTGAGAGGCCTGGTTCCCTCTGACCTAAGCTGGAACTTCTCTCTCTCCCCACTCTCTCTAATCTTTCTCCCTCTCCTTCTCTCCTCTCGCCCTCTCTCTTCTCTTTTCTTCCCTCTTTCTCTTCTCCTTCCTCCTTCCCTCCCCTTTCCCCACTCCATGAACTAGTACCAATTGTGTTTCTCATTGCTGCTCTACAATACCCGACAGAAGCAACTTAAGGGAGGAAGAATTTATTCCAGTTCATGGTTTGACAACACGGTCGGCCATTGGAGGGAAGGAACGATGGTGGGAGTGGCTTGTGGCTGTGGACGGAAGAATGTGAGTTTGCTTACATCCTGGTGGGATCAAGAAGGAGGGATAGGGTGAGGGGTGGAGGGAGAGAGGGAGGGAGGGAAGGAGGGAGGGAAACAGAGATAGAGACAGAGAATGACTTGGAAAGAAATCGAGCCAGGCTCTAACTAAAGCCTGCCCCCAGAGAGCCACTTCATCTAGCCAGGTCCCACCTACTCAACATTCTTCAATCCACAAACAGTGTCGAACACAAGAGCCCATGTGGTTGTTTGACTCCTGAACTATGACAGTCACCTGTTGAGTGAGGTCTTATGTGAGGGAGCCCAAGCATCCCATGCCACTTGCAAAAAGCCACGTGGGAAGGACACAATGTTCTGCAACTTGGCAGTAGTAGCTTGCCAACCATGGGAATGAGCCACTCTGGAGGTGAGTCCTCTAGCCCCAGAGTATGCTTGGATGTCAGTGGTTCTGACAGAGCCGGAATCTCACAAGGAAGCTCCACTCACAGCCGAGCTGCACCTGGATCCCCAACCCAAGAAACCATGGGAGATAATTAGTTATTGTAATTTTAAGCCATTGAATTTTGGGATTTCAGTTGTAGATCAGAAAGCCAAACTCTCAATAGCAAACTTAACCAACAGAACTTTCATGCCCACCTCTGCGTGAGTTGTGCTGAGTCTGAGGGATTGTTAAACTCGGCATCCTAACGTTGGGACATCACCAAAGACAGCCATCAACGAGACCTGGGTATCAGAAGATGGGAAATGAGTTACTGAGGTTGGTAACTGGCAGACTTGGATCTTGGCCCCATTCTGGGATGGTCTTTGAGACTTCGCATGTGTTTTCCTGTGGCTTCAGACTTCTCACCTGCTAAAGCATACATCAAGGCATTGGTGAAGGACACCACATTGCCAAGGAGGGAAGCCATCTTAAAGGCTTCTCTGCTTCCTCCATTGCTGACTTGTTGCCCACTGTCATGACTGGTTGTGATGATAGTTTGTCAATTAGACATTCTCTAGACGTTCCGGAGAAGGGAATATCAATGAGGGGATGTCTAGGTCAGGTCAACCAGGTCAGCCTGCAGGCAAACCTCTAGGGGGGGTTACTGTGATAGCCTTAATTGATTTGGCCATCAAGATCCAGCCTGAAGGTAGGTGGCATCATTCTGTGATTCCAGGCTCTGGACTAGGTGAGAGTAGAGACAGCTGACTGAGTGCTAAGCATGTGTGCACTCAACTCTCTCTGCTCCTGACTGTGGATGTGACAGCTGCTTCAAGTTCCTGCCTTAATTATCCTAGAGTGGTAGATGGAGCCCTCAGACTGTGAGTTCAAACAAACCCATTCTCCCTTGAGTTATTGCTTATTAAGACTATTTTATCACAGCAGCACAAATGACATTAATATCCCCTGCTGCTGGCTTGTCTCTAGAGACTAATGTCCTCTTGAGGTTGCCTGTGTATGGTAAATTCCCTGTAGTCTGTGAAAAGCAGGCCTTGCCTGCTGGAGGAGGGGAAACTTGTGCATAACAGAAATCTCCCACCACCCTATGCCCCTATCAGGAATCCCTTTTTTAGCTGATGTGAACAGGGCTGGCCAGAGCACCCCTAATAGACTCTTTCCAACCACATGTTGACCACTGCTGGGCTTCCCATAAGCGTTTCCCAGCCCCATGCACTCTCAAACATTGAGAACACTTGGGGAATGCCCCAGGACCCCACCCTATTTTCTTTCTGAGAAACACACACAATACAAGCTAACCCTTCCCTTCAAGGTAGCTGGTTGACTACAGCCATTGAAGATGCTCCTGGAGTTTCTGGACTGTGAACTCAGGCTTCCTTGTCTCCACTGTTAATGCAGCCCTCGGCACTGTTCTTACAGCCATTGTTGCCGTGGGAACTTGGAAGAGAGCAAGTCTGAGGGATGAGCTTGCCACCTTGAGCTGGGAGTTGATGTTCATGCTCCAGGTTCCTCTTCTGCATGGCACTTCAAGCTGAGGAGGGCGTGTGGCAGCCAGGCCTGAAGCACAATGGATAGCCAGGAAGCTCCCAGTGTTTCTCTCAGTGAATAGTGAAGACTTCACAGGGAACACCCGGGCCTTACCACATGGGGTGTGGTTCATGTCTGTGGTTGAAAACCATGGCTCTGTAAATGACTTTGCCCTTTCCCTGTGGCTAGAAAGGGTCCATTAAAGAAGAACATGAAGTATACTATGTCCCAAAGATGTAATTTTCCCACCCACAGCCAAGGGCTGATGACCAAAAGCAGTTCCCTCAAGCCTAAGAAAAGACAACCGGCCTGTGAGAGCATGACTCAATGACCTATGGCTTCGGGAAGAATTTCGGCTCCCACAGTGCCACTTGGGGTCACCGAGCCCACTCTCTCCTTCGCTTGAATCTGGTGGGACCTTGTGTCACAAACTTAGCCATGATACCACATTTATGGGCAAGAAGTGTCTGGAAAGTGAGCAATATTGTGGGCGTAGCGGTCTACCCTGTGCTGAGCAGAAAGCAGTCTCAGACTCAGACTTACAGCAGTCCAATCCAGTCTTCCCATTCTGGGCCAGAGGCTGAGTCCCAGACCTAATGCCAATGCCTTATTAGCCCAATCACATGCGGTTTCTCTCCACCCACTCTCACTGGTCTTCTTACATCCCGAGAAGATGCTATGACTCTCTGGGCCAGCTCATTGAATCACAGAAAGAGGACCAGGTCTGGCTGGCTCACCTAGCCCCTGCAGGGCTTGCTCTGATCATCTTGGATGAGTGACTGGATGGTCATGCCTAAGATGATGCCACACCCCCTCATCCCAGCTCTCAGAACATGAAGAACCAGATACTGTGGGAGGCATCTTTGAGGCTAGGCCCCTTAGGCCTCTGTTGACACCTTCCTCAGCATTCCAGGCCTCCGGGGTGGTTACGTCATACACGACACCCTCTCTTGACTTTGCTCTGTGCTTCTGTCCCAGCTCTGTTCCTATAACAATTCCCTAGCCTGAGATCCACTTTCAAACAGTGTCTCCTTCCCTGTATCCCTCAGTCCGTGGCATTGTGCATGTGCTAGGCCTTCCACAACAGGCCGCTCCTGCTGTTTTATAAGTCAGGCAGCATCGCTGGTAGAGGGAAGACAATGACAATTTATATATGAGACATCACAAGCCCAGTGCCCACAGAGGGACATGGTGATGGACAGGAATGAGAGCAGTAGGCCATAAGGTGAGGTCATGGTGACTGGGACAGCTGTGACTGGCTTGAATAGTTTCCATAGTGCAAGAGAATGGGCCAGGACCCTCTAATGCTCAGATTGTCCCAAGAAAAATGAGCAACTGAAGCTGTCAGTGAAATCTTCCCTTTCCAGCTGACAATTCACTAGTGTTTCAAAGCAACACACATGCATATGCACACATGCACATACATGCAGACACATGCACACACATACTCACATGCATACATAGATACACACACAAATATATATACATATGCACATATACATAGACACACATACACACATATATACACATACATATAGACACACATATACACATACATACATACATACATACATACATACATACACAAACATACATACATACACACAGATTTATAGACTTGGCCCATGGGCCACTATTTTTTGAACTCTGCTCTAGTGTGCATTCATGTGTACACTTTGTGAGTGCATTGTATGAGTGTGTGTGTGTGTGTGCCTGTGAGCATATGTGTGAGTATATGTATGTTCATGAGTATGTGTGTATGCTTGTGGCAGAGCATGTGGGGGGTGCATGTGTGAGTGTGTACGTGCATGAGTGTGTGTGTGTATGCTTGCAGCAGCACATGTGGGTGTGTATGTGTGTGTATATGCACATGTGTGTGCTTATGAGTGTATTGTGAGTGTGTATGTGCATAAGTGTGTGTGTATGCTTGAGGCAGAACACGTGGGTGTATATGTGTGCATGTGTGAGTGTGTATGTACATGAGTGTGTGTGTAGGCTTATGTCAGTGCATGTACATGTATGTACACATGTGTGAGTGTATATGTGCACATGTACACCTGTGCATGAACTCAAGCTCACTAGATGTCCTTAGAGGCCAGAAGGTGTCAGATCCCCGGAGTATAGTGCTCATTGCAAGAGAGACAGTCATTGTGCCTTTTAGCTGGGAGTCCCTTACCTGGACAGTGGCCACGGCATAGGCTGAATGTTCTTTAGGGTGCCTGAAGTGTTTCAGATTTCGAACATTACTTGGATTTCTTTCTTTTTTTTTTTTTCTTTTTTGGTGCCAGCGTCACAATATTTTAATCGTGTCCTCTTTGGCACAGGTGAGAGTGCTGATTGTGTTTTATAAAATACCACTGAGCCCCTCGGTCACATGACTTTGTTGCTTCACCAAAAACTAATAGACCAGGGGCCAGCAAGATGGCTTAGTGGCTAAAGGAGCTTGCTTTTTTCCCATTATGAGTGCTCTGAAATAATTCAATGGGGGGAATAATAGTCTCTTAAACTTAGTCTTGTGGCAACAGGAATGGGCCTGCTCTAGACATGAAATCTAACAGTGCCTCAGTGTTAGATTTCTCTTTTAGTGGAACTGTGAAAAATAAAATTAAGTTACTTACAAAGCATCTAGATTATGATATTTTGCTCTGGCTGCCAGAACTAAGGCAATGATAGTCATTTGATCACTTAGCATTGGACCCTAAAATCCTAAAACAAACAAACAAAAACAAAAACATAAAATGATATATACCACAAAAAACAAAAGGGATTTGAGCTGATAACCAAATTCATCAAAATTGGACAGCCCTAGTTTGATCCCCAGAACCCATATGAAAATGTAAGAAAAAGACCAATTCTATAGAATTGCCCTCTGACTTCTAAAAGCTGTCATACAGAGGTGCACATACAAACACCATGCTTTGAACATCATCATCATCATCATCATCATCATCATCAATTTAGTAAGGAACTAACAAACCAACAATACAAAGTTTGTTTAAAGGTCTCAGAGTGAAATTAGCTAGGAAAGGAAGCATGTTTCTGTGATGAGGGGTGAGGCCAAAGGTCATCCTCACTCAGTAGTGAAGACTGCACAGAGGTTAGGTTTAACTGACCACAGCAGCCCTGCTGTTTTGATCCGAAATGAACTCAAGCCAGCATTTATAGGGAAATTAGCAAAGACTGACCTGGAGGCTCTCACACATGCGCGTGACCCGGGTATTTTCAGAGACGTGTCTTGGAGTGTTTGCAGCTGGATTGTGAAGTGAAGCAGTTAGGGTTCCCAGATGCAGCCAGCTGTAGCTTTATATATCCAAGAACCACTTGGGTCATTTACATAAAACGGACATTACCAACAGTTCATAATGAGCTAGTGGGTCAAACTCAGCAATTGGCAATGACTTATCATAAATGAGACTACAGTCAGAGGCCTAGCTGTCAATCACATAATCTCAGAACCTTTTGGACATCGTTGCTGATGCTCTCCACCCCAGAGCTTCTATGAATACTCACTCCTTATTCAAGATGTCATTGCAACCTTTCATAGTTTTATGTGTCTATTGCACCACCAATTTCCCTCTAAAGCGAGCCAACAGAATGAAGGAAAACATTTCATGGCCTCTGAGCACTAGGAAAAGAAGCCACCTGCATTCTGTCCCCAGCGATCCACATAAAGGAATGGTGCCAGGAACCTAAGTGGATCTTGAAAGATCTTCCCACCATTCACATGCTCTAGGGGCTATAGATGGGAGAGGTTCAGTTGGTGAGCATTCCAGCCCTGGTGAAGCTCGCATCTGCAATCACTGCCTGCAGAAGGAGGTAGGGAGGAGATACAGACTGATTGCAGATGTGGAGCACTGAGTCTGTGGTGTGGCTCTTGCGAAAATTGCCTTTCCCAAATTCGTGGTCAGAAGGAGATAGATAGATAGATAGATAGATAGATAGATAGATAGATAGATAGATGATGGATGGATGGATGGATAGATAGATAGATAGATAGATAGATAGATAGATAGATAGATGATGGATGGATAGATAGACAGACAGACAGACAGACAGACAGAGGATGGGTGGATGGGTGGGTGGATGGATGGATGGATAGATAGATAGATAGATAGATAGATAGATAGATATAGAGAGAGAGGATGGGTGGATGGATGGGTGGGTGGATGGATAGATAGATAGATAGATAGATAGATAGATAGATAGATAGATAGATAGATAGATAGAGGCTCAGTACTGGTCCTGTGCTGCCTGGGGTCCTTCTTAGTTCAATCATCCTGTGGCTCAGAACTCCGAAATACTACTTGGAAAGAAGTCCAGTAAGGAAGATTGAAATCTAGTATTTCTGATGTGTGTGTCTATGTCAGAGTGTGTCTGTTTCTAAGTGTGTGTGGGAGGTACGTCTGTGTGTGTGTGCATGTGTGTGTGTGTGTGTGTGTGTCTTTGTCAGAGTGTGTCTGTGAATACTCAGTAAATGCAAAATGCAGAGAGGCTGTCTCCAGCACTGGCTTCTTGAGCTCACATGACCTTCATGCAGTTCCTGTCTAACACATTAAATTACATTAAATCCACAGAAGAAAAGTGAAGGGTCCTTTCATCTTGGTTGAGCTTCCCCTCTGCAAGAGAGTGCTGAAGGCTCAGCAGTGTCTAAAGACACAATGGAAGCCAACCATGGCCCCATTTAGGTAAAGGACACCTCTATGAAGCAGAAGATATTTCAAGAAACAGAAGTAAACTTTAAAAATAGAAATCAAGGTTAAGAAATGTGAAGATATACTCTAAATGATACTTGAAGGTACACTGTGAGTGTTTCACAGACGTGGACGGCAACAAAAGAGAATTCCTAGGATATGCTTATGAATGAAGGTCAAAGCCAAATAAAGAGTTGCAAGCTTGGAATAAATTAAGTGTTTACAAAATTACTCTATTGCACTGAACTCTTACATGAAAGCATCACACAGCCACTAAAACACTTGCCCAAGCCCAAATTCTACATCTTAGTGAACTTCTGTACAGTTAAGACTGGCCATTCTGAAGCCATGGGATTTTGCTCACCACAGCAGGAACCATCTAAGATGTCCCTCAGCAGGTGAACAGATAATGCAAAAACATGGTATGCATATAAAATACAACACCATTTAGCTGAAAAGAATGATGGAATGGTGACAGGTGTAGGAAGGTGGGTAGACTTAGACAATATGATGTTAGCCGAGGTTATCCAAACTCAGAAAGGAAAAGCCCTCCTGTTCCCCCTCATATGTGGATCCTAGCCTACAATGAGGACATGTACATATGTGAGCAGCTCTAAGTGAGGGTGTTGTGTGGCTTGTAGAAAGGAGACTAAGAAAGGGTGCTGTTAGGTGGTAAGGAAGTGTGTGTGTGAGAGAGAGAGAGTGTGTGTGTGTGTGTGTGTGTGTGTGTGTGTGTGAGAGAGAGAGAGAGAGAGAGAGAGAGAGAGAGAGAGAGAGAGAGAGAGAGAGTGGCTGTGTGGTAGAGGGTGGGGGTGATCAGGCCAAAGATGGATGAATTGTAAAGGAGAATATGAAGCTAATTGATTTTCTAGTTGAAACTCCATCATAGATTTTACTGATTTATTTTTCTGTGGTGGCTACATGCAAAAAAATGTAGTTGGTAGCGAGAATCCACATCTTATCCTTTGCTGAAATGGAAAAGGATTGCAAGATAAAATAATCTAGAGCTGGAGAGATGGCTCCGTGGTTAAGAGCACTGGCTGCTCTTCCAGAGGACCCAAGTTTAATTCCCCCCACCCACATGGCGACGCACGAGTATCGGTTACTCTGGCTCTAGGGATTCCAGTGTTCCCTGCAAGTTGAACACAAAACAACCATACACATGAAAGAGTAAAATGAAATGTAAATTATTTGGGTTTCAGAAAAAGAAGAATCTAAGGAAAAGGTGGGCAGTTAGAGTTAATGAATCTGTGAATCACTGGAAATAAACCAGAACCCCAAGGAAAAGATACTAAAGCATTACAATGAATGACTCAGAGGAATCAAGGCCATTCACAGAGCAGGGGTGGTGCTCGCCCTTCTAATCTCAGAGAAAATGCTGGAACCGTGGTTCTCAACCTGTGGGTAGTGACCCCCACAAGCAGCCCATATCAGATATCCTGTGTATCAGATATTTACATAACGATTCATAACAGTAGCAAGATTAGTTATGAAACTAATTACCTTTGTAGCAACAAAAGTAATTGTATGGTTGTGGGGGTTGCTACAGCATGAGGAACTGTGATACAGGGTCTCAGCATTAGGAAGGTTGAGAACCACTGCTCTGATCCACGGGTAAGGCTTCTACAGTTCAGTAACAACAAAATGGGGGGAAACAACCCAAAATGTCCCACAAGAAGAGACAGCACAGTGACAAATAGTCATTTGCAAAGCCTCTCGGTGTCCTTGATCACTGGGGCCAAGCAAACCCTGTGGCATCAGGTTATCTACCAGACAGCATCAAGCATTGGTGAGGACCTGGACTGAGGACAGCTCCCAGACCCCTGCTCCCAGGAGCACAAACTCGTTTCACCACCTTGGGAACGCC
Source organism: Tokudaia tokunoshimensis (assembly GCA_036184795.1). NCBI lineage: Eukaryota > Metazoa > Chordata > Mammalia > Rodentia > Muridae > Tokudaia > Tokudaia tokunoshimensis. The sequence continues at coordinate 92,313,718 of BTHU01000016.1, read as the reverse complement.
ATTGGTTGGCCAACAAGCATTGGTTCAAGGGTTCAGAATCCTAGGTGTGGGCTCTCCCCAATGTTTGCTAGAAACATCTAGGACTCCGTGGGTTGAGAATGGCTCTGTGAGAAGAATCGGCTGAGTGACAGTCAGGGTCCCACCAGGAAGCAGAAGGTGCCACTCTCACCTGTGACTGAGCTGAGATCCTGTCCCTTCTACTCAGCGTCCCTCCCTTCCTTCCCATCATAGGAGAGGGGCAACTTTGGGTTCCTTGAGTTGGATGTCCTGCCCAGAGGTATAGTGACCACCAGGGGTCACTATAAGGGATCCTCTGAAATGAGGCTGCCATATTTTTTTAAGTCTCCTAGAGCTAAAGGACCACAGGCAGACAGGCCTTGCTCTGTGGATGTCCTAGGTTGGCCATTTCTCTGTGGTGGGATGGTCCCATACAGTATAAGTTGTTCATTTGCATAATTGGTCTCGTTTCTGCCCGCTTGATAACAGGAGCTCCCTGCACCAGTAACTGGGACAGACTCAATGTCCCCAGATATTGCTGACTTGTCTCTTGGAAGGACAAAGTCACCCTGGTAAGGAGGTCTGCTTTAGGTAGAAGGAAGGGCTGTGGACAGATGCTCAGCTCTGGGGGAACACACGATGGACTCCCCCAGTATCCGGGGTGCTTTCTTCAGGAACTGTGCAGGCAGGTGAGGACCAGTCAGGGTACCTTGTGTGCCTGCTTCCTTTGCCCAAGGCCTTCAGATCACCTGCAAGCTCTACTAGAACTGAAGACAGGGCTTCCTGTGAAATTCTCCCAACATATAGTAATCGTTTTCTCAATCTCTTTAGAGAGCTGCGAGGCCACTTAGAATTGAGATCAAAAGTGCTAGAATCAGACGGCGGTGATGTAGAGTTCTAACCATGCTGGTTCCAGCTGGAAGAGGCCAACTCCCTGACCTCTGGGATTGGGGGTCAGATATGAAAGTATGGAGCTCATGAGGAGGAGGGGGAAGAAGGAGAGGGAGAAAAGGATGGGGTAATAGAGAGAGAAAGGAGGAAGGGGGAAAGAGAGGAGAGGAGAGAGAAGAGGGGGAAGAGGAAGGTGGGGGAGGGAGGTGGGGGAGGAAAGGGAGGAGGGAGGAAGAAGAGGGTCCACTGTACCCAGCAGACCCAGCTAGGCTCCCAGCTCACACCCGTGATCTGTCTTGGTCTGTCAGGCTTTCTGTTCCTCCCTGAACACATGCTGTGTCCCCACCTCACCACAGAGGACAAGAATGTCAACAAGGAGTGGCTGGTTCCCTCATTGCTGCCTCTGTTCGATTTGTCCTCATGAGCTGGGCAGTGCTGAGCCCTGTGCCCAGCTGAGAGCAGAACTTGAGACTCTTGTAAACATCTCCCAAGGTAACAGAGGAAAGTCCAAGTAAACCAGTAGGTGGGACCCACAGAAGACGACTCTGTGGAATCTTAGGGCCAGGCCCAGGAGGGCTGGGTGGGTGGAGGAGGCAACCGAGGTGGTCTGTGGAACCTAGCCAGCATGCTACCCAGGGCTGCAGAAGTGACGTCATCAGGTATCAATGGAAGGAGCCTGCTTCAGAGCCTCTCCCAGAGCAAGCACTTGAGAGAGGGTAATATGGGGTGAGGGAAACAAGTATTCATGAGTGTCTTCATACAAGTGTGCCTAACACAGGCTGCCTTATACATACACATGTTCAGAGTCTCATACACCTGCACTCCCAAGAATACGTAAACACAGACTCCCCCCATTCATTCATATACACATGCATATTCTCTCTCTCTCTCTCTCTCTCTCTCTCTCTCTCTCTCTCTCTCTCTCACACACACACACACACACACACACACACACACACACACACACATAAGCACGCACCAACATGTGCATGTGTGCACACACAAATCCATGCGCTCTCCCACAGTTCAACATCTGCCTGGCCCTTACGAAGACCACAGAGTACTCATGTTTCTCTGCAGTTTCCCATCTGTGAGATGTGCCTGCTTCCAGCCACCGCCATGACTCAGGTCTCCAGAAGGAGGTGCCGTGTGGTTTGGCTCAGATCTGCACCATGTTGAGGCCACCTCACCCTGCCTTGAGTCACAGGCTCCTTGTTTGCTCAACCCTCAACAGGCTGGCCTTGTTTCAGGTGCTTTCTTGGGCAGCAGAAGTCAGGAAGTGAGCAGGGAGCCCACCAAAAGCAAAAGCAGAGGAATTCTTGACAGGCAGTGAAGAGGGAGGGCGGGGCCAGGGATACCCAATGGGGCAGCTTGTGCTCTGTGGACCTCTGGTGCCCTCTGCAGATCAGGGGAGCCCAGGCATCTTGGGCCTGGCTGTTCCTTTAGGTCCCCTGGTATATCTGACCATGGAGGAGGATGGAGTCTCCAAGCTTGGAGCCATTGCTACCGACAGATTCCTGTAGGATGGGTGTCATGCCCTTTGCAGAAGATACGACCTCACCGGAACCTCATGCGTGCGCACTGCTGAGCAGACCAAGTAGAAAAGCATCACTGGAGATAGTTTGTGTGGGGCCCTCACAGCATCCTGGGAACAAGAGATTTCAGTGGACAAAGACACTGCCCTGAGATGAGGGAAGGCCTTCATCTGTGCAGTGACAGGACCAGGACAAGAGGCTACTTAGACAGTACTTTCTCTGCTTAGTTCTCATGGTATGAAGATATGGTGTATGTGTAAGTTTGCGTGTGTGTGTGTGTGTGTGACCCCATGCCAATCCACGTGTGGAGACCAGATGTTGACACTGGGGTCCTCTTCTATCACTCTCTACCCTACTTTTTGAGACGCGTCTCTCATTGGCCCTGGACCTCACTGATTGGCTAGAGGAGCTGCTGGTGAGGCCCCAGAATCCTCCTGTCTCTGCTTTCTGTCTGCAGAACTATTAAGTGGTCCCCGGATCTGGTTTTTCACCTGTCTGCTGGGACTCATGCTTGCATGGGGTGTCTACCCAATCCTGGCTTGTAGAAGGTATTTTTAGAGGCAACTTGATGCCTAAACAGGTAAATGTCTGGGAGAAAGGGAGGTTGCTAATGATGGTGTGTGTGTGTGTGTGTGTGTGTGTGTGTGTACGTGCATGTGTATGCGCACATGTGTGATATCTGAACAGAAAGAAGCAAGTGTGATGGGATATGTAGACAGAGGAGTGTAAGTGTGTAAAGGTGCATGGAGTCGAGTGCTCACTACATCCCATGGTCCCAGGAACCCTGGTCTCTGATTTCAGCTTGGGCAGGGTCGGCCCAGCAGGCTCAGGCCTGTCAAGGACTGGGGGTCCCAGCAGTTTCTGGATCAGCCTTTATCTCCAGGCAGAGGACCAGACCAGGCTCAGATAGAGGACTACATCTCCTTCATAACAGCAGTGGTAAATATGAAGGCCAAATGCTGGTGGTTCTTTGAAAATTATCACAAAATGTCCTTTACCACCTGTGTAAGTTACTTTTCTTATGACTGTTATCAAACAAGCCCCTCCACAGTAGAGAGCACCTTAAGGGAGCAATGGTTTATTCAGCTCACAGTTTAAGATGGGACAGGGTTCGGCACCGTGGGAAAGTATAGCAGCAGGACCGTGAGGTGGCCAGTCACACCACATTCACATCCAAGGCAGCAGGTGAGTGCAGGGGCTCAGCCCACCTCTTGTTATTCAGTCCCAGGCCCTGCCCCAGAGGATGGTGTTGCCCACATCCAGGGTAGGTCTTACCTCTCAGACCTTTATGGAAACTTCCTCACAGAGTTGACTAGAGGCCTCTCCTAAGGTCACACAGAGAAGATTGTTAGCTTTCATCCGTAACATGAGTTTGCTAATGTACCCCCATCTTGCTCTAGCAACGATCTGGAGGGTGTTTTCAGAAGTACGTTCTAGAGACAGAAAGCCCCAAAGGCATCATGGGAGGGGGCTAAAGGAAGGATGAGATGGTATATTCCAGAAGAAATGAAGAAAGCTCTTGTGAGCACCTGCTGGAGTCTACATTTGGCTCTGAGCTGCTTATGGCTCTGGAAAGAGCAGAGACAACACCTGTGAGGCAGATGGGATCCACAGACGCTCTCCAGACACACAGACACAAGGGGCTTCTCATGGAAAGGGAAAGGGACTCCTTACTGAAAACATTAGCTGGTACTGCGGGAGACAGCATTCTCTATATTTTAATAGAAAATATAGTACTCAGTTTTGCTATTCCTTCTATGTTCTGCCCAACAGTTACCTAGCAATAGCCAGGTGGGCCTGGCTTGCTATATAAGACTGGTCTCTCTCTCTCTCTCTCTCTCTCTCTCTCTCTCTCTCTCTCTCTCTCTCTCTGGCTTTCCGCTCCTTTTTCTCTTTCTGACTCCCTTTGATCTCTGTCATCCCTTTCTCCCCCTCTCCCCTCCCCCTCCTTCTTCTCTCTCCCTGTGCTCCCTACTGGCCTCTTTCTCTTTCTCTCTCTCCTCTGTCCCCTCTCTTTCTCTGTCTCTACTGCCTTCTCAACTCCCCTCCCATGCCCCCAAATAAACTATTCTATACTAGACCCTCTTATGACAGATACCTCAGGGGGAGGGATGCCTCACCATGGGCCCACTAAGGTACCCCCTCCCATTGCACCATACTGCGCTCTACAAAACATATCCTTGGTTTTTATAAAACGCATCACCCAGTCCTAAGGCACATTCTCATGCTTTCTGCCCTGGGGCATAGCTCCCCCTTCCCCTGACAAATGTTTTACTTTGGGTTACTATCTGTGATGAAACATCATGACCAAAAAACAAGTTGGGGAGGAAAGGGTTTACTTGGCTTACAGTTCCACAGCAATATTTATAACTGAAAGAAGTCAGGACAGAAACTCAAGCCAGATTGGAACTTGGAGGCAGGAGCTGAAGCAGAAGCCATGGAGGGTGCTGCTTACTGGCTTGCTCCTCGTGGCTTGCTCAGCCTGCTTTCTTATAGATCCCAGGACCGCCAGCCCAGTAATGGCACCACCCACAATGGGCTGACCCTTCTCTATTGATCATTAATTAAGAAAATGCCTTAAAGATGGAGGTATTTTCTCAACTGAGGCTCCTTCCTTTCTGATGACTCTAACTTGTGTCAAATTGACACGAAACCAGCCAGCACACCAAACAAGCATATATCTAGAGTGGAGAGGTAGCCAAATCCTAAGAGCAGCCATGTCGGGCTTTGTGGGTCTCAAGACTCAGCTGGGTCTTGGTGAACGCAGGTTTCGAGTCAGAAGATCTTGGAGCCGGGGACACACCTTGAGAAACAGGTCTATAGGAAGTTCTCAGGACTTTTCCAAACAGAACTTTGGATAAAATCTGCAACACAGGGCTCAGAGTCAGTGTTCTGTAAACAGTCACCAGGGGCTAGCCTGTGCTCCCATCAAGGATGGGATGCATCCTTTGGCTGTGAAGGCCAACTTGACTGACTTGAAGGGAAGGAAGGAAGGAAGGGTGGGCTCCTGCGCTTCTCCACAGTGAGGGACTTGCCGCTGATGCCCACCTGAAGTTTCTTCACATCAATCATAAATGGCTGGAATCCTTTGCCTAGAACTCGTGGTGTTCTATTATTTTAAATTGTAGTACATATTTAGATTTTTCTCTTCTCAGTTCACAAACCACAGGTGTGCCCCCAAATGGCATGTTCACACACTGATATTTCAAATCTCCTTTTCTTCAGTTACCAGGGTTCCGACTCCAGATTTACCACAGATTTTGTTTTCTATTTTGCCTCAGTAAACTACATCTTCCCCAGCAATGACCATGAACTGACAGTCAGAGAATGGGGGTGCTCAGAGTGAACCCCAACAGCAAAAGAATGGAGCACATGTGGCCTGAGAGTGCCAGGCCATCATGAGGGGTGACAATCGAGTGCTGGCCCCTCTATCTGCATGGCAAGGACGCCATGTCCTCCAGGTCCTTTCAAGTGCAGCGATATCTCTCTTGGAAGAGAGGAAAGGAGGGAGAGCAGAAAAGCTTTGCTTTCCAGACAGCAGCAGCCCTGCCCCCACAGCGGGCACCACACTCAAGTGTGTAGTCCACACCCTGTCAACAACTGAAGGAACTCCAAACATGGGCAAAAACCAGACATAACTAAAGTACAGGGAGTTTATCTGTGAAATGGGTGGAGAACCCTGGCTGTCTTAACTGAAGCTGTACGGCGAGGCAGCCTGCAGTGGTGAGGCTGACAGCAGACTGAATTGTCTGACCTCCCTTGATCCCAACCTCACAATAATCCTACTCTAGCCTTCCCACCAACTTCTGCAGGGGACACAGGACATCCTGGATGGGTCCTCATCACCTTAGCTATCACCAGACCTTTCCCCTCAGTGTCCTGAATTGCTCTTCTTGAAGGCTGGGTTCAGGCACGAGACTTGGAGAAAATAATGAACTCCAGACTGGTCTTGGCGATGGTTTCAGTCATGAGATTCCCAAGTGGAAAAATGTCTGGTTCCTCTTTTCTCCCCAGTGAGAGTTTTTTTTTTCTACAACTCCACCCAGGATTGATGTGTGTACTCCGGTCCGGGACAGGAGTGAGGGTGCTCACGGCCTCCTCGCCAAGATCCATTCATTTTAGGAAGAAATGTCAGAAATAAAATCGGAACCTGCTTGCTTCTCACTACCCCAATTCACCCAGGAGAAGGCTGTCAATCACCTCCATGCTAGCTTTAGCTTGTCTGTAGGTATTTAATAATCTAATAAAAGTGCCTGACCAGCTTCCACGGTGTTCTGAAAGCTTCCTTTAAAGTACTGTAAGTTCAGAGGAAACTTAGAACTTTGGCCACAAAAAGGTGATCAAATCACCTAAGGTATTCCATGGCGTTGACATCCTCTTCAACCTTTGGTGCTGCCAGGGTTTTCCAAATGGAGACATGGAGACACGGGAATAGCGTATGCCCACAAGGGGCGACTGACCACTCCTTCTGGGTCACTAGGTTCCTCCATTTTCTTGTCTTTCAGTGCTTAGCCCCCACGAAGGTTGTGCAACTCCCCCACCTCAATCTGTGCGCCGACTGCTCATGCACAGCAGTCTTATATAAGAGGTTAGCTCAGAGGAATGTTACTTTTCTCAAACCTGTGAGCTAATCGACAACAAGCAGCTTACAGAGGGGAAGGTTTACTTTGGCCCATGGCTTGAAAGAAACCATCACGGCAAGGAAAGACTGACATCTGGTCATGTTGCAGCCACAGTCACAGACCACGGACAGGAAAATATTAGTGCCCTCCCCCACCCCCCAGTCTATTACTCAGTCTGGTTAAACCTTGCTGGAAACACTCTCACTGATCTACTCAGGAATGTGTCTCCTTGGTGATTCTAAACCTTTGTCAAGTTGATAATGGAGATCAGTCATCAAAAGTCCACCCCTTATCAACCAGACACATAAGCACTTCCGTTTTAAATCATAACATCCCTCCCCTCATCATCAACAGTTTCTGGTTCTCTCGTAAATGCAATCCCGTTTTTATTTAACATATGTAAAAGTCTGTGTCTTCATTAGGGTTTTTATTGTTGTGGAGAGAAACCAAGACCATGGTAACTCTTATAAAGGAAAGCATTTAATTGGGGCTGACTTACAGTTTCAGAGGTTCATGGCGGGAAGCATGGCGGCGTGCAGGCAGATGCTGCTGGAGCGGGAGCTGAGAGTTCTACATCTTGATCAGCAGGCAGCAGGGAGAGAGAGTGACACTGGACCTGGCTTGAGCATTTGAGACCTCCAGTGCCACACTTACTCCAACAAGGCCACACCTAATAAAGTCACACCAAATAGTCCTATGGGCCTGTGGTGGCCATTTCACTCAAATCACCACAGTCCACAAGGTTTTAACAGCCTCGATGTAGTTCAAACAGCTGGAGTTAACGTCTCTTCTAAAATTCAAAACATTCACATAACTCCAATCTGTAAAATCAGAACACAAGTCACATACTTCCATTATATAACGATACAGAACAAACATTGCTATTTGAAAAGGGGGAAATGAGGCCATGACAAGGGGAAAAAAACTCAGATCAAAATGATATGGAAACGCAGCAGGTCAAACAGAAACCCTGCAGCTCCTGGTCCACCCCTGGGAATTTGTGATAGCGCCATCTAAGTACCAGTGAGCACAGACAACTCAGCACACAGTCTCTCTTGGACTGGCTCTCCACTCCGGACAGCTTTCCTTGGCAGGTATCCCATGGTCGGTCCGGCATCTTCAGCATGCTGGTGTTTCCATGGTAACATAGGCTTCATCTTCATGGCGTTATGCAATGACCCCCTCAGGGTTTTGTTTGTTTGTTTTGCAGGGAATCTGACCCTACCTCACACTGCTTGACCTAGCAGCTTTCTTGGAACCACAGTGCAAGCCTCTCTAACCCTGTGACCCTTGCATCTGCATGCTTGCAAAACCAGATGGATAGATCCTGCTGCTAGCTCAAAACTGGGTCTGCCTGTCTCCTGCCACATCTATTAGCCTAACCTGGGAGCCAACCTCCCAGGGGGTTGTTTTCAAGCAGGGAACCCCTTCAGCAGCAGGGCAGTTAAGGTTCTCCCCTCAAATGCATTTGCATTTTCACAGGTTGGGGGCTTTGATGGGCTGAGTGTGTGCCTTCTATTATCCTAATGAAGACCCTCAGTTTCTCCTCAGCTGCATGCATCTCTTCAAAGGCATCTCTCCAACAGCTGCAGCTGCTTTCTCCTCACCTGAGCTTGGCTATGACTTTAGATTCACCCATGTTCCTTTCTTTACCAAGGTACACATTTGTGTGTGTGTGTGTTTGTTTGTCTTCTGTAAAGCTAACCCAGAGCACTGAGCATCAGTCAAGATCCAGCTTGGACATTTTGCTGTCTCTAAATTTTTTTTAATCAAACAGCTTTGTCCATTAGTTTATTTAGCATTCAACTACACTTGCATTTTCAAACTTTGAGCAGAAAGAATTGACATTTATCACGGAATGCAGCCCAGCTCCCGATAAAGTCCGTATTTCCTTCATGAACACTTTTTACTGTCTTGGCAGTCTGGCCTTGCACATTCCTATCAGAAGGGTCCGTTACCCTATTACATTAACTACTGCGGCGTCCTAGGGTGTTTCTAGACTAAGGCTCCAAATTCTTCCACATTCTTCCCACTTAGCTAATTCTAGAGGGTTATAAGCCGCATGATCAGGTAACATCCCTACTCCTGGTATCGATTTTCTGTATTAGCTACTTTTCTCATTTTTGTGATTAAAAAGTACTGGAAAATCAATCTAAAGAAAGAAGGGTCTGCTTTGGTTCACAGACTGAGTCCCAGTTTACCCTGCGGCTGCCAGGATAACATTGTCTGCTGCCCCCAAACACGGGGAGGGAGGAAGAATGCTGGTCTGATGCTCAGCTCACTTCCTCTTTTCTAAGGTTTTTATGCAGCCTTGGACCCCAGCCATGGGATTAAGCTGTGTACACTAAGAACCGGTCTTCCAACCCTCACTTAAATCTCTCTGGAAACATCCTCACAGACACACCCAGAAAGGGTCTCTTAGGTATTCTAGATTAGTCAAGTTGCTAATGAAGATTAACCATCACCAGTAGAGAGAGTTCTTGTGGTTTTCTGTTCGTGTGTGTGTGTGTGTGTGTGTGTGTGTGTGTGTGTGTGTGTGTGTGTGTGTTAGGGTTCTGTCTAAGTTCCCAATGTTAGGACCGGCGGCGACTGCAGTGGCAGCGGCAGGGTCAGCGAACGACTGAGACGGCAGTGGAGAGACCACACCAGGCCAAACAGTTCTACATGGGGTTTATTGAGGAGGGAAAGGGCAAATGTGGCGGTGGAAAGAGAAGGGGGGGAGAGAGAGAGAGAGAGAGAGAGAGAGAGAGAGAGAGAGAGAGAGAGAGAGAGAGAGAGAGCTACTCCCATATATACGGATGGTGACATGATCGTAGGTAAAGGTGAGCCCAATGGACTCTGTGAACATGGTGGCTATTGCCTTGGCAACAGGTGTATAGGTCTCGCTGTTGCCTATGTAATGTCACAGGTCTCAGAGGTTCCGATACCAACAGTGTGTGTGTGTGTGTGTGTGTGTGTGTGTGTGTATGAGAGAGAGAGAGAGAGAGCATGTGTGTGCACACTTGTGGGTGTGTTTGTGCATACATGATTAAGAATTCCTTCCCTGGAGAGAGGTAAACAAACATCCACCTTCTCTTTCTAAAACCCTGATAACAAACCAAAGAACAATTCCACCAAAGTCTGAAGTCCAACTTAGGGAACCAAAGAATTTATGTCACCTACAGAGCATGGGTGAGGGGTTGCTGCTGAAAGCAATGTGGGCAATTCTAAAGTGCCATACTGGAAAGCTTACCCAGTGTAGATGGCTTCCCTACAGAATCATAAATGTTTTCATGTCTAGTGAACTTTCCACAGTCTACCTTCTTGCACTGCTTGGGACCATGAGGCCATGTGCAATTAGCACAGACTCACACATGGCCGGGAGGGGCAACAGTGTTGCAGCTGGAACTCCAGTTGAGGGTCCAATGACTCTCCCCATCCCCTCCTTCTGTGAGGGAACATCTACAGATCAGAAGCTCCACCACAGTGGTGTCTTGCAAGCAAGCCAGGTTGATGTGATGAATGAAGATGGCAGCTTTGCTGCTTAGAGAAATATATCTACAACAGTCTCGCTCTTCTCTCTCTGTGTGTATGCTCTCTGTCTCTCTGTCTCTTTCTCTATCTCTCTATCTATCTCTGTGTCTCTGTCTCTTTGTCTCTATCGGTTTCTGTGTCTCTGTCTCTTTGTATGTTTCTCTCTCTCTCTCTCTCTCTCTCTCTCTCTCTGTGTGTGTGTGTGTGTGTGTGTGTGAGTTTACATGAGGAAATCAGAGGTCAGCCTGGCATGACATTCCTTAGGACTCTCTCCACCTTGCTTTTTGAGATAGTGTCTCTTACTGGCCTGGAACGGACCAAATAGCAAGTCCCAGAAATCCTCCTGCCTCCACTTCCCCAGTTCCAGGTTTACAAGTGCTCACTGCCACGCCTAACTTTCACATGGGCTCTGGAGACCAAACACAGGTGCCCAAGCTTGCATAGCAAGCACTACCAACTGAATCTGTCCTTCCAGCCCCTGCCCTCCCCGCTTTTGTTACAGAAAGTGGAGAGGAAGCCTGAGAGAGAGAGGAACCGAACCTAAAATAAAGGTAGTGACTGGATATTCTTCCCAGGCATGATCCATCAGTGAGAGTCATGCTTACCTTCAGGGACTCTGGCTGACAGTATCTCAGCAGATCTCAGATACTCCGACCACTCACATGCACTACTCACATGGCTTCTAACGGTAGAGAGCACAAACCTACTATGGCGTCTGTAGGAGTTAAAACCTTAGATGTCTTTGGCTTTCCATCATTAGAAAGCACGGGTCTAGACAGTTTGAAAACTCTTCTTTAGTGTTAAGATTCCATTGGCCTTTTAAGTTCTCTTGATTTTGTGTTCTGAAGAATCCACAGAATTCTTTCACAGGACAGTCAGTTCAGTATTTGAAGACATCCCCACCCCATCTTTTTATGACATGTGTTAGAGATTATTTATCTATCCTTGGAAGACATTGAGCTGAGAAATTTTCTGTCCCCTTATCAGTTCTAAGTAGTTCAACCAGAGAACAAGGGATTCTTTTTTAAAATATGAGATGAAATGCAAAACTCCCATTAACAGAGCCTGGAGACTATGGGAAGGGCATCCTGTTGGGCTTCGCCAATATCTCACTGGTCGTTAGGGACCCAGCTTCACATGGATTGTAACTCATCTAGTTGATGCTTTTCATCTTGGAGGGAAGGGTATCACCAAGCTGCTCCCTGGGGTACAGTGTCCTTCCCACCCCTACCCCAAAGTGCCAGTCTGGAACAAGCAATGCTGTCACCACATTAACCAGAGATACTTCTGTGAAAGGCAGTACTTCTGCTTTGTTATAATTTGGTATAACCCCACCTATGTATTTGATTTTCCTGAGCCATTGGCTTCTGAGCTGGGCACTCAAGTTTGGTCTCCAGAGCCCACATGAAAAGTTAGGTGTCGTGTTGAGTACTGTGAACCAGCACTAGGGGAGTGGAGGCACGTGGGTCTCTAGGACTTGCTGGTTGGCTTGTTTGTCGTAAAAACAAAATGGATAGTGACCCAAGGCATGACATCCCGGGTTGACCTCTGGCTTCCTCATGTGTACCTTTAGGGAATGACTACTGTGACTATATCTTGAACTGCCTCGCCTGTGTTTTCTTTAGTTTTAGAGTTTGGAGTTTTTATATCAGAGTCTTTCCTCTGTTTTAAGATGATTTTGATATAAACATCACAGGTATTTATTTACTGCTGATATTTAGCAAATGAGCGTGTGTGTGTATGCGTGCGTGTGTGTGTGTGTATGTGTGTGTGTGTGTGTGTGTGTGTGTGTGTACTAACAGGCTTCTTTAAATGTTTCTCTTCCCAAAGGAAAGGTATTCTCTATTATAGACACAGCAAAATCAGCCAAAATCTCCAAAGTTATGTTTATTTAAAAAAATAACCTAACTCAGGGATTGGGAAACATTTCAGTGCAGAGTCTGGGTGGCAAACTCATCAGCCTCAGCAAGGTACAAGCTCTCTGTCACAAGTCTTGGTCTCTGCGATTGAGAATTCATCCACAGCCAGAACACGAATAAACAGATTTGGCTACGTTCCCCCCGCCCCCAAAAAAATGTTATGTGTGAAACACTCACCAGCCGGGTTTGGACCCACAGACTGTAGTTTGCCAAGGACAGGTCTAATCTGTAATGTCTACCCAGATCTCACCCATTCACAAGAGCATGCCATAGCTTTGCCTCTCCGGTTGGATTCTCAGCTTCATTTTAACTGAAACGGTTTCTGATCTGTCTTCCTCTCATAGATGAGTCTGGGGAAAAGACAGTTACTTTGCAACATGTCCTTCACCCTGTGTCTGTCTTGTGCACTGCCTGTTTTTAACACATGGTTTACATTGGCTGCAAATGCCCCGTATGTGTTCTCTCTTCATTTCACATTCGGAGGCCCACGTGCCAACCTTAAAGGTGACCCGACTATGGTACTGCCACTCTCAGCCTCTCAAGTACCCAGCTACTTGTATGTGGGGATGCCTGTAGGATGGATGTTTGGGCCAGGAGAAACTCCCAGTTCCCAGGTGTCCATTCACGCATGTATCTCCACAGCTGATCCTGACCTCCATTGTCCATGGCGATGAGCTTGAGGTATCTGACTGAAGTCAGCGATGTGTTTAGCTCTTGGCTTCTGAACTTCAGAGTGTGCGGCTCTGCAGGTGAGGTGGATGGCAGAGCACCTCATCAGGGGCATGTATGTGGGTGTCCGGACACATACCGGACACAGAGAAAGACAGCTGACTCTTGGCGTGACTTGAGGATCTCATGAGATCTTAACACAAGTGCTTTCTGAGGGCATGCCCTCCATGCCCTAATGGCCTCCCGTAAGGCCCCATCTGCTGAAGTCCGTGACCCTGCACCATCTGGGGCCAAGCCTCAGTTCAGGGGTTCCGAGGAATACCAAGCACCCAAGCACAGCTATTTCCAAGTGGAGACATTCCATTCGTCTAGTTCCCGCCGTAGCTGAGCTGGAACTGTCCTTCGCACCTGTTGCTTGATGTATTGGGACAGAATTGCAGCTTAATAGCTTGCACTTTTCAACGATAGTTATTTATTGTGATATGAAGCTGGCCCCCGGCTCTTTGGCATGTGTCCTGTTCTTTGTCCTCCCTCTCACAGCACATTCACAATGTCCCAAGCTGTTCTCTACCACCAAGAGCTGGCTTCAGCTAGTTCTCCTAGCCCCAACTCCTTTTAAAGAAAAAGCTTTTTCTTTTATCCAGCATTGTGTGGTTTCTGTCTCCTGCGTTTGTATTTTCATTATCTGTTTAGGTGAGCCTTGACTGGCCCTGTTTCTAAATCATTGAGGTGGAAGCTGAAGTGCCTTATTTAGGCATCAAAAGCCTAAAACTATCTCTGAAATGGAGCTGTCATTCCACAGACATGTTACAAATGCTTTGCTGTGTATTTCTTTCTAGTTTCTTCTTTAACTGCTGGGTTATCTAAAAGCACATTTTAAAATTACTGAATTGGGGGAGATTCTCCACACTTTCTGCCACTGGTTCCCATTTGACCGGGTTGTGGTCATGGAACACTATGATACGTGACTTTGAACCCGGTAAGCGACTGGGTTCCTCACAGCCCTGAGCACACTTGTCTGGATAACAGGATGCTCTGCTCTTGTTGGGACAGATGTCCTATGGGTGTCAGTGAGGACCACGGCCGTCCTGATAAGTTTTGCTCGTTTTCTGTCAAAAATTGATTGTGAAGACAGAGGAATTAAAACTTCCACTTAAAACTGTGGGTTTAAGAGATTGTACAGGCACGGGGAAGAACTGACAAATGGGGTTAAAGCAAATCACTCACACAGCGAAGAGTGAACAGAGAGCTATCCAGTGAGGAGGAACCTCCCCAGCTACACTCAGGACAGCGGAGATACCACTCTCTTGAGAAAAGACTAATAAAAAAAAATCCAATCAACAATCGTGAAAAATGAATGTCATTCTTAAAAAAAGAAACACAGTGACCAGAAATATACTTAAAATGTCACTAAATTTGGTCCCTTGACCATGCACTGTGGTTCCTGGATGCTGTCCTATTGATGTCTGAACGCGGTATTTACTCATCCCTGCCTGGTATTTCTTCTGCCTGATCATGTCTCTCAGGGGTGGTTTCCCGGCTCTTTAAGGCTTCTTCTCTTTTCTGTTTGCTGTTTTACAAGCTGTTTCCATGCTGACCTGCTCCTCCACGCTGGGTTCATCTCTGTCTTGACTCCTTCACTTTCCCGGTTCATCTCTTTCTCCTTTCCCTTGGAAGAAGTTATTTTTAGAAGCTGCCATTTGAATTCTTTCCCCAGCTCTTCAACCATTTCAGTGTCACTGAACTCGCTGATGGAAAAATTATCTCTCAGAAGCATCATGTTTGTCCTGCTTTTTCATGGTGTGTGTGTGTGTGTGTGTGTGTGTGTGTGTCTTCTGGATTTATTTGGGCATCTTCTTCTTCACAAGCAACCAACTCTGGAGAGATCACTATCCAGAACCACTCAAAAGGGAGACGAGTACTTGGCACCACATCAACACTAAACCGCTAAGAGCTAGAAACACACAATTGATAATTAAAAATAAAACATCAGCCAATACATAACCGAAGGCCACAGAACAGACAACAGACAAGAAATAATGGACCACAGCATGAAGTTAATATCTGGGGCAAAAGTAGAAAGAGTAAATGAAGGAAAGAGCAGAAAAGAGAACACGAGAAGCAGAAGCGGACAGGAAACGTTAGGGTGGACAGGGAAAGGAAGGGAAAAGGGGAAAGGTATGCGGTAGGAACCAGTGATAAAAGAGTGAACAAACTTGATGAACTAAGGGGAGTGAACCAGTTTTAAAATAATGAAGTCTGGGGCTGGCAAGATGGCCCAGTGGTTCAGAGTATCCACATGGCAACTCACGACCATCTGCAATCACAGTTCCAAGGGATCTGACATGACACTCTCCCCTGGCCTCCATGGGTCCTGCACATACATGACGTATGTCCACACAGGCAACAAAACTCTCGAGTCTCTGGCTTGTGTGCCACCCACTGTTCCCTTCGGTGCTTCCTGTGGTGCTGTGTTGTCCTGATGTCCTCTTGCAGTTTTTCTAAGTCCGACCTCTGGCTTCAACACACCCACCCACCCAGCACACAACTCCAGGGCAACGGGCTGCTTAGCACTGGTTTTAACTATGGGGCATCCCGTCGGACCACTTTGCAAGTTATCCTTTCTCAGTTCTTATTCTCTCATCCTCCTGAAGGAGTCCCAGTCCCACAGGCTTTGAGGCTGTCCAGTAAGGGATAGCCCAAGACCAACAAATGGTCCATTTTTGTGAATTTCTCGACTGGTTCTTGCAACCATACTGTCTTAGGGCCAGCAGCTTTAAGACATATTGAACAGCCTCAACTGCTTGGAATACTTGAGTAGGCCTTTAGGTGTTTCAAGCTGGGAGCAAAGGCTTCATGTACTGAGCACCATCTCTACTACGTGTCTTTTATTTCAGAAGGAAACGCACCAATCTTCCTGTGGTTAGTGTTGTCAACACAGACGGGAATCACATGGGAAGAGTTTCAGTTGCTGAGATCAGGCTGGCCTGTGCAGGACTGTCTTGATTGCCTTACTTGATGTGGGAAGACCCAGCCTGGAAATGGGTAGCACCATTCCTTGGCTTTGGGCCCTGGACTGTACTGGCAGAAAGCCAACTGAATATTAAGCTCCTATCGATTCATTCTCTCGCTCTTGGCTATGGTTTCCTGAATGGCTGCTTCACGTTCCTGCCTCAATTTCCCTGTAATAATGAATTTTGACTCAGAATTGTGAGCTAAAATAGACCCTTTCTCTCCTAAGCTTTGTGTCAGGAAAATTTTTTTCAGACCAATAGAAAAAAACTAGGCTGAACTTGGTACTGAGGAAGGTGGAATCATTGCTGTGACCTGACCACATGGCTTTAAGGGCCTTTGTAGGGGAAGACTGTGGGGGTATATGGCATGTTGGACTGGGCTCAGTAGCTCTGTGGGAGTATGGAACAGTAATGGTGCCAGAACATGAACAGCAGCAGTCTGGCTTACAAGGTCTCAGTGGGAAGCACAGCCTCCATCAGTAACTGGGCCGGTGGCCATTTGTGTGGTATCCTGGCCAAGAGTCAGGCTTCCTTCTACTTGTATCCTGAGAATGCAAATGGAGTTGAATCTAAAGAAAGCGGACTGGTTTGTTGGCAGAGGCAATCTTGAGAGAGGTGATGTTCAGAGAGCTGAAGCCGCAGCTCTGACAGTGATCGGCATCACGGCTCTCAGAGATGCCTCCGGCACTGCACTGGAGCAAGAGGAAAATGTTCCCTCAGTCAGCACAGCTTATCAGCTGTAGTCCTAGTCCAAGGGGACAGGCTATCTCTCAAACGGGTAGCAGACCTGGCAGTATCATGTCATCTGCAAGATCCTGGTCTTGAATGTAAAGAGGAAAGATTGAAGGAGTCATGAGGAACAGCTGAGGCCGGGCACCCTGTGGTGGATGTGGAGAGGCCCTGAGAAGCACCGCCCATAGCTGTGAAAGGGAAGCCTCAGTTACAGTGGAGACTCTAGAATCTAGGAGATGCCGGGACCAAATGTCCACCAAGAGTGGCAGATGTGACGTGGGATCGGCCTGAGCCTGGGAGAGCAGCTCCGTGTGCTGAGGAGACAGGGATGGAAAAGTGGGGCTGCCATATCCTGTGGAGCCCAGCTTACACTTGCAGCCCCAGCTGCTATTAAAGCACTGGCAATGCAGTCACATCAAGTCACCTGACGTAACTCTTTCCCAGGCAGGGAAAGACCTCTCCACACGGGAAAGCGCAGGTGCAGCTGAAATCCCTCTGCCTCAGCACGAGATCACCTCACTCCATTCCTAGCCTGTTACTCACGAATTCCGTCACCAACCCTGACAGGACACAGCTGGCTCCATTCCAATGTGCTGTTAGAAAGAGGAGCCACCCATTCAACTTAGACTGTGTACCTGGCAGCAACACTGCTGGCTTTACTACCCTTATTCTCAACACTTGGACTTCTGAAGGCTTCATTTTCTCAACTGTTAAAACATGTTAACAGGATTTCCCATGATTAAGTAAAATGCCAATCTAAAAATATTTCTAAATTGTTTTTAAAAATTGTATTTCCAAGGATTTTTAAAAGAGCCAATAAAAAATCAACGATAACAGGAATTAGGAAACTCACCACAAAATCAGAGGTGAGAGTTTCTTTTTAATTAAGAAATTCTAGGGGAGGGGTCAGAGGAAAGGAGGGTGAATTTGATCTAAATATGTTATAGGCATGTATAAACTTCCCAAATAGTAAAAAGGAGAAAAGTTTTTAAACTGAAAGTATTTCTGAGAAAAGGACAAGTTTATAATGTGTCCACAGTTAAGACCAAGATATGAAATTTCTAGAACCAGCTTTAGATGAAACAGTTTACGAATTCAATTAAATATTTATTGAACAAATGCAGAATAAATGAACCAGGGCCGTTTTAACCTGAAGATACATTAACCTCCTCAAATCTTCAAGGGCTGCATACAAGAACAAAATGGATACGCTCAGCATTTCTACACAGGCTCTGGAGGCGCAGCAGAGGCTGCAGGCCATCCCTCAGCGGCTCAGGAGGTTCCTTCAGCACACACCGCACTCCACGCTCCTCCCTCCTTCTCAGAGGAGGCACCAGACCTTGGAGTTTCCCACGCACAGCTAAGCTGAGTTCTCACTGCAGACTGTCTGTCTCACAATGGATGCTTGCACACATGGGGACACAAATGTAGCATGGACAAGCTCCTCTCCAGGAGACACCCGGTTCGTCACTACGCAGCTCCTTCTGACTCTCCTTGTTCTGGGACAGGAGAAAGAGCACATTCTCCAGAGCGTGAGTGACAATGTGGGAGCGCCCCACCCGGGACAGTCCTCCTCAAATCCCAAGCACATCACTTCAGCGAGAGGCCAGTGGCATACAGGAGTGTGATGTAGGCCACAACACCCTCTCTGCTACTTGAAGCAGGAGACCTTGTGTTCAGAGTCCAGTCTTTGACAGAAACTTGATGTATAATACTGATGGCTCCAACCAAAGCGATCAATACAAATGAAAACTGTTCCAAGGACATTCCAAAGCGTCTGAGGAGAAAACTGTACAATGCGCTTCATCTTCTATGTGCATTTTATCACACCCAAAGGACACAGAGGCGCTCACCCTGTTCTGAACTCAGAATAAAACTCCATGTCTGTTTGCCATGACAGGGACTGAAGGTGGATCTTGAACTCAGAGTAATCAATCAGTTTTCCAGGAAAGCCACGTAATCGGTGAGCCTGGCAAGCTGCTGCTCGTTGGGGATTGGTGGAACTGGGGCGGGCTCTGCATGACAAAGAGGGATACACACTTTAAATGAGCCCTGTGTGGCAGAGAGAGCACCCACCCCGCCACCAGCCTACAGAAGTCTTTAACTTTCTTAGTACACCTGACTTTACACGAAAATCATGCCTGCCAGAGGTCTGGACAGTTCTGAACAGCGGGCATGAAGTCTCCATTTTAGCAGCCTGGTTGTGTCAGACAGACATGAACACACACGTCAGGACGGCTGCTGACGCTGCAGCAGGCTATGTAGAGACTAAAGCATGTCTTGTGTGCAGCATCTCTTGAGACCCCAGCTCGCTTGGACAGCCCCTACTTGGAGGACTTGGGTAAAGAACATTTTGAAGTGCATCTCATGTGCCTGGTCCAACCAAAGCACTGCACTGTCCCCAAGCGACAGCAGCAAAGAACCGCAGGGGTATACACACTAGTGCTGGATTGGGCATGCCAGGCTGTGGGGGCCTTCGGAATACAGTCCAGAACCCAGAGGCCCTCAGAGAAGGACAGGGAGGCTCTGTGGCTGAGCTAAGCTGCAGGGAGCCTCCAGTTCCCTTCTTGTAGCCATACATATCACTACACATTACAGAAAATAGATCGGCAAACAATACAACACTTAAAATATGAAAATACATACCTGATAAGGGAATAAACCTGTTCAAGGAGACATCCAGGGCTCCTGAGGCTAAACAAAAAAGAAAAAGACAGTTACATACAACCAAGAGAAGCCATGTCAAGGCTGTAACACCTCACCCCCACAACAAACACTTGGTTCTCAAACGGAGATACGAATGTGCCCCTTTAGACACTTTAGCAGTTCAGTCGTCCTTTCAACCTACAACTGTGGGGCTGAGCACTGCCATTTGTCTAAACAGCAGGTGCCCAGAGCAGGGGAAGGGAAGTAGGGTTGATGCAGGAGGATGGTGCTGAGGGCAGGACGCCTGGCTCCGAGGACTGCAGAGAGGACACTCCTGTATGCAGGAGGAAGCAGCGCACACAGGAATGAACATGGCTGTCTCCTGAGGGTGAGATGAAGGGGCAGGGCAGGGGACTGACCTGAAAGGACAGCTAAGCGACTAATCAAATCAGTCACAGGAGTCTCATGTAGGTGACCTTCAATGTCACTCTGCTCTCATGTCAACTGTTTGATGCTTCCGTGCTGTGTGTCTGAGGTCCCACCTACCTGGCTTCCTGGGAAGAACCATTCTTGTGGTGGAGTCAGCCTGCCAGCCTTGTTCCAACACACCTAAAAGTGCAGAGTTCACAGAGATGGGCGAAGGGCACAAGCCTGGCCCGCATGACCGGCGGCCCTGTCACCCTTTCACCATGCTCAGGTGCTGTGGATTTACTAGAAGGTTACTACAGATACCATATTTTTAAATATTCTGAAATATACCAAAAGCCTCTCTGGGGCCGATATAATCACTGACATGCTTGGTCTTCTGTAGTATCTGAGTAGTCTAATTCCAGACAGACATGAGAAAGTTCTAGGATGGCCCTCACAGCATTCTATTACTAATAATGGCAGCAGGTGCATGAGCCCCTGGGTTTAATGCCCCGTCCCCAAACCAACTGCTCCCAAAATAGAACACTGCCACCCAGATCACAACCTCCAGCACCTGCTGTACCATGAGCCCGAAACTGTTCAGTCTCTGGAAACTTAAGAATAAGAATTGACACTCATGGGGTTGGAGAATCGAGAATGTCAATCACCTTAAAATAATGTAACCAAGCACATGCAGTCAGTTTTCTACCACTGGGTTAAGAGTCTCAGCAGGCATGGGACTGGAGTTTTGAGTAGGTCAGGGTTTCTTAACCTGGGTAACTTGGTCAGTTGAGAAATGCTTTCTTAAGCAGCATGCAGATTCCACACAGCTGCTACAGGCACACTCCAGTGCGTGTTACAGGCGCTACATAGAGGTGCTGTGTGAGATGTGCTTTATATCACTTCCTAAACAAACCCACCACCTAAAGTGCAAAATCATTCTTGTTCTACAGTTCCAGAGCCACAGTGAACCTATGGCTTATATGATTTCTATTCCCCTATATATATCCAGAAAGCTCCAAGTACCTTTCACAGCCTCTTCCACAGGAAGCCCAACAAAGGCTGCAAAATCATCTGCAACGATGGAGGTATACGCTTGAGAGACCAGGGCAAAGGCGCGTCTCCTCGTTGCATCTATTGTGGAAGGGGAGGGTTGGCAACAGGAACCAAGAGAACAGGACTCTTAAACACAGCTCAATCATCCAGGTTTTATAGACAGGCAAGACTAGACCCACCCAAGCAGACACCACACGGCCAGAGGTATGAGGGACCCCATACTCTATGACTGCAGACATTCCTCACACCAGACTGCGCAGGGACAAAAGCTGCAGACATGGAAAGATACACCCACAAGACCCCGGTCGCAGGAAAGCAAATGTTCATGAACTTAAGGTATGAGCCTTTTAAATTTCCTTTGCTCTATTTCCCTGGCAAACCCTAGAAGGCGGCTGACACCACTGCTGCCCTCTCAGGAGGGTCTCCGGTAAAGGACTCCCTCGGTGCAGATGCAAACACTTTACTTAGCATCTGCTCCTAACTTCCAAGTGTGCGCTAGGTCAGGATTCTGAACCCCCAGGCCTGAAGGTCTGACTCTCAAGAAAAGGTACTGCCAGGCCCCAGCACAAGAGCTCTCCCTGCAAACAGTCTTCTGTATTTCCCCATGCTCATATATCTACGTAAGAAGATTCCAGAATGAGACAACTGCCCCTCTCCACACAGCCAGTCTTCCTAGTCAGTGCCCTTCTGGAAATACAGGGGCTCCTCCAGAAGGCTGCTAACCCGGTTAAACAATATTCAGATTTCATAGTCTACGGTTGAGGGCTGAACATGGAAACTTAACCCTTTACCACACTGCAACTCCCCTCTGCACTCTCAACAGCCAGTGTAGGTCCCTCCAGGCACCTGTTGCTCCTGACCAGTCAGTCCCTCAGACCAGACTACTCCTCACATTCCACTCTTGAGCTCTGGGCCCCACTGTTTCATGGTCTGAAACATGCCCTTGCAGTACTCCTGTGAACATGGGCTTACTGACAGTACCGCTGGAACCAGATGGGGCATGACCTCAGCCACAGGCCTTCCCACAGGCTTCAAACACTGCAGACACAATGGCCCTGAAAATGGCTCAGTGGGTAAAGGTGCCTGCCACCAAGCCTGGAGGCCTGAGTTTGTCCCCAGTGCCCATGTAAAGATGGAGGAGAGAACCCTCTGACCCTGCATGCACACATCAACAACACGCTGACACTATGTAGCATTCCCTCATTTCCCACTGAGCCTGATGCCACCACTGCCCCTTGTTTGAGTCTACCAACCTCTAGACGACTTTTAGAATGTCTCAGAGATGCAGGGATTTCCCTATGACAGTGAGTCATCAGTGGAAAAGCAGCAAGGCAGCAATGGCAGGAACACACAGGCAGCACAGAGCATGCGCCAAACTTCCCACCATCTAAAATGGTACCGATCCCTAAACGGAACATACATCTTTTTCTTTTTACTTTATCCAAGTATTTTGGTCAGATTTTTGGAGTAGGGAATAGACAGGAGCCAAACGTGAACATAAGAGCAGCGTGTTGTAGAGCTGCAGAAGAGGTCTAACAGGCAGATGTAGGCTGACAGTGGATGCTGACGGATAGTCTGCGTTCTAGTGACAACCAGCAGCCACACCCCTGCTCCCCATCTTGCTCTAGCTGCCATCCCCCCACAGCTCTGTAATCAGTCCTGTTGGACAGGCGCTCATCCCATCATCCCTCAGGCTGTGTGCAGAGTGGCTGCTTCAACAGCACTCCTGCAGTGCTGTCAGCCCTTTCTGGCTTTCTGTCTCAACTCTCGGTCCTCAGCTAGTGGCACTGTTTGGGGATGTTGTGGGACCTTTAAGAAGAAAGGCTAAAGTTGTTCTTAACTAGCAAGTTTATCATACATTGAGAGCAAAACTTCAAACTCTGAACAACTCCTATCTGTTCTAAGACTGCCTTTCCCAGGCTAGCATTTTACAGAGAAAAAGATGTATGTTCCATTTAGGGATCGGTACCATCTCAGTCTCAAGAAAATCTTCATGCACAGAACAGAACAGCGTCTCAGGCATGGCCAGTATTTACAAGTGACCTCTTCAATCTTGTCTTATAACAAGACAATGAAGGCCAGCAGGTGGATGTGCCTGAATGAGAACTCAGAAGTCTGGCTGCACGGGTCAAGCTCCAGCTACACTAGACAGTATGGAGTCTGTGGGCTGGAAGCGACTCAACTCCACAGGTGCAAGGTGGTGCACACACGGGAACACTTGCTGGATGGGTTGGGGACTCCTACCCAAATCCTGACAATGAGCTTGTAGTCCAACGCCTGGAAAGGCAGCTTTTGTCTTTACCACTGTACCTACCAGGCTGAACCCAATTCTCTCAATCCTACATTTTGGTGACTCCCCCAACTGATGTTTCCTAGACGAGGTTTCAAGCTGCCCCAGGGCATTCACATGACCCCATTCCATACTCCCCCTTCCCCACTCCATCTACCCTGAAATTCTGTTCATGTTTATTCAACGCAGCTCTTTCTGTTCTGTTGTTTACACCGCTGTGTTGAATGCTGATCCAGGTACTGTTGCTAAGAGCTGATTGGTGCAGTTCCCCAGCAATCCTTACCCTCTGCATCCTGGTACACCCACGTCCTTACCATGCTGAAGAGGACCTGCCCACTAACTTAAGGAATACCCACTAAAGGCAGGTGTTGCCTAAGAAATGGGGTGACAGGAAGAACTGAACAACGTAAGAGAGCTCACTGTATGCCTGTGTGTGGTGGGCCACAAGGAGTATGCATGCACTCTGCTCTTCCAGACTGGTCTGTTTCCTAGCTCCCATGCTGGGTGGCTCAGAAATGTCAATGAGTCCATCCCAGACGATCCAATGCTGCTGCCTGGATTGATCCCCCTGCACAGTATCAAGAACCTGAGTGACCCAGAAAGACCGAAAGCATGGCAACGTGAGAAAGGAAGGAAGGCGGCAGGGACAGAGCTATCGTGTGTCAGTGCCACACCATGCCAGCCTCTAACCTTACAGAGGAACTGAAAATACAGCTGAGCCTCTAGGTTCTGCAACGATTCCTTTTACCAGATATATAGAGGGGACATAACAGCTATCAAAGGCCAAGGTTGACAAAGTCTGAAGTCTAGTTGCTACTTTCAAATACACAGACAAAAAGCCTTGACCTGCAGATACCACGAACTTTCGACTCCTGCCTGGTTTCATGTTAGCAGCAAAGAAGAACACTTTCACAAGGCCACGTGACACCAGTAACCCAAAAAGGGAAGGACAGTATGGACTACACAGCGAGGCTCTGTCACACACTTTCTGTATCCACAAAAGTAATGATGGAGAGGATAAAAGATATTGCCAATAAGATAACTGCAATCTGGAATCCATGGTAACACCCTCTGCTCCTGGTATTTCCAAAGAATCACAATTAGCACAGATCTAGCTCAAGTCTGAAAGGTAGCCCCCAAATCAGAACCGTCCACTTCAACAGTACACACTGACACAGCACAGTACTGCAGTACTCCAAGGACAGCCTCAGTGCACAGGATTTAACCACAAGGAAACACTACCTCTAAGGGCTTCCATGATTGGCTGCACAGTCTCTGACCACTGGTGGGCGTTGATGGTCGTATAGATCCCAGGGAAATCTCTTTGCCAGATTCGCTGTCCAACTGCCCAAATTCCCCCAAGTTCAGAATTTGCCTGCAATAAAAATTGTTGTCTTTCAAAGTATTCACTGTAATGAATAATGACATCTTCAAAAAAATATCAGAAATGACAAAATTTGTTAGCCGTATCATTAAAATACACTCTGTTCATTTTAGGAGATGAAATTTCTTTTCTAACAGGTGTGTCCAGCCTGCAGGCCACAGGGCCAAGAATAAGTATAAATTGGGAAACCTTTTCTTCTTAGTAACTTGCATGCCCAGTTCTAGACTATGAACTCTGCAGATGATGACATCGTTTTGCAATGTCCAAAGGTTGGATCTGCCTGATTCTAAAATGCTGTGAGCAGTTATGTTAACAATTTCTATAATTAATGTTTTTATTGCAATTACAAATGAAAACATGAGAAAGTAAAAAATATTTCAGAATGAAGTCTGGGGATCAATTATCCTAAGCACTGCTGTTTAAAATTAAGATGCTTGCACTTCTCCAGGGGACAAAACTAGCAGAAAGCGGATTAACAAGTCCCTGTCAGGCTCCCATTCCTACCAGCTCAGCTGGCTCCTTCTTATCGTCCGCAGCCCGTCTCCTGTTTCATTCTTACAAACAGAAGGGGAAATGAAGTAAAGTGAAATAAGCCTTACTTCATACTACCTGACAAGACACTGTTCACAGGTTATTTCATTTCATCTCCATCCCAAGTAAGAAATCTAATTAACACAATGATCTTATTGCAGTGAATATTCACGTAAACAATGCCAGTTTACAAACAGCCATCATTACAGCAAATCAAGTAGTCTGCTCAAGTTCCTCAGCCCCGCAGCCACCTCCTGCACCTGACCGGCCAGCTGTGTGCTCACATCAGCACGGCAGGCCTTAGGAAACCATCTCATTAGAGAAACACGATGGCTTGGAACTTTAACCTCCACTTAATAATGGTTTCTATGACACACACACACACACACACACACAGACACATATATGGGAAAGAAAAGAGGAATTGGAGGTTGTCATTT
The DNA here is from genome assembly GCA_036184795.1 of Tokudaia tokunoshimensis. Classification (NCBI taxonomy): domain Eukaryota; kingdom Metazoa; phylum Chordata; class Mammalia; order Rodentia; family Muridae; genus Tokudaia; species Tokudaia tokunoshimensis. Next base: position 92,288,071 of record BTHU01000016.1, on the reverse strand, counting down.
AAGTAAATGCCAGTATTCTAAAAGCAGGAGACACGCAGGAGTACTTACAGACTTTATAGCAGGTGGTATCCTCTTCCACAGATATCTTGCATTATTCCTAATTTACACAAAGATCAATTACAAACAAGTCATCTCAGTCAATCCATAAAATGATAGGCTAAAACACCAAAACAGGCCATGACACAACTCAGTTTTATATGAATTTGTTGAGGAAAAGCAGCTTTCCAGAAAAAAAAGGACATGAGATAACTTTTTTCCAGGTTATTTTTGTTGTTAAATTTTTTTTAAATTAACAATTCAGATCCTAAACCACAGCAACACATTCAAACCACAGACTTACAAGTGCTCAGATACAAACAATGTGTCCATTTCAAGGCTTTGAGTGTCTCTCACAGTATATGTGTACACCGTGCTGTTATAATTTGGAGCCATTCTCCTACTGAGTTCAAAACTTAAGGGGGTTGGAGCACTCATAAGACACATGACCACAGAACAGAAATAACTTATACATGTGTAATGAAGAAACTCGGTTTAGTTTCTGAAAAAATATCACAATGGGTTTGGAACTGCACCAAATAACTTATACATGTGTAATGAAGAAACTCGGTTTAGTTTCTGAAAAAATATCACAATGGGTTTGGAACTGCACCAGGCCTCTATTCTCTAGCCCTCTCAAGTTTCTGCTTCCCACCCAGGAAGACTAATTCAAACATGTCTACTTCCTCCTGGCTTCGTGTGTGTGTGTGTGTACGTATGTATGTATGTATGTATATATGTAAATATTTATTTGAGACAGGGCTTCTCTATGGAGACTTGGCTGTACTGGAGCTGGATCTGTAGACCAGGTTGACCTCAAACTCTGAGATCAGCCTGCCTCTGGCTCCCAAGTGTGTGGGGATTAAAGGCGTGCAGCACTACTACCCAGTCTCTGAGTAAGTAAAAACTAAGTTTTAATGTAAGTTAAACAACACATTTTTTTTTTAGACTCTATTGGTTCTTGATGCTAGTTTCTCACAAGAACTTGCCATGTTTTTAGGTGTATGTAAAACATACACGACCAAAAAAAAAATCAAGCTTATTCTTACGGCTAAACAGGAAACAGATATATCAGAATTATGGTAAAGACACCTATCCGTCGTATGTGCTTCTGCATCATCTCAAGGAAGCTGCTGCTCTTCAATTTAGGTAAAAGGTGCTACTTACATGTCATTCTGGAGCAAATACAAAGCTAGAAGCTGACCGTACACTGGCGGTGTGGCAATTCCTCCAGGAGCCTACAGAGAAAGAAAGAAAGAAAGAAAAAAGGAAGGGGAAAACCTCATTCCCTAATTAAATTTTCAGAAAAGAGAAATTAAAACTTATTTTCAGAAAAGAGAAATTAAAACTTAAAAAATAAGTTTTCCAGCACTACTACAGATGCAGAAAAATGCTTAGGGACCTGTCAAAGATTAAAATGTTGAGTTTAGCTCTGTTGTGAGCTGTCATTTATCTCCAGTGGGGTATCAGTTTCTTTCCATATTCACAAGTTTTTAAGTGACATTACCTCGAAAGGTCTCAAATTTGAATTAAAAAAAAAAAAAGTAAGAAATACTTCCAACCGGTTCTTAATTCACTATTTTTCTGGCCGTTATTTTAAGAGGCTAAGTAAGCTTAAAACAGAAGACTATCAAAGGGTAGTTATAGAGGCCTGTCTCTCCTCGATCTTCATTCATTCAGCAAGGTCTGCTACACACTTATCGACAAGATGCTGCGGTCTCCTTTAGTCGGCGAGCCCCCCTCCCCCCCCCTTTTTTTTTCGTAGCTCAAGCTGGCTTCGAATTCACCGGCAATCCTCCTGCCTCCGCCTCCCGTGTGCCCTCAGGATTCCTGTGCCACTGTACCTAGCCTGTTTAGTGAACTTTTTATCCTAACATTATAAATGGAAGCGTCTCCTGACCACAGCAAGGAGCTGATGAACCGGGACTGTGCTCCTAGCAGGCCGCGGCCCGGCCCGTTACCCTGGAAACTGCGCCCACCCGACCGCCCCACCTTGCCGCGCTACCTCAAGCTCCTGATTCTCGCACTGATCCAACAGTTTTCTGAAACTGAAGGCGTTGTCCGCCATCACCGCCACTGGCATCTTCCCGGCCACTCTCGCCGCCACCACTCCTGACAGACCAAAGCACAAGCTGGCCCTCGGGGCGTCGCGCCCGCTATGACGTAAAGTAGCTGCCTCTCAATACGCATGCGCGGGCGTGTCGTCACTTCCTAAGCGACGCTGTGGCAGTACCAGGGCAGCGAGCGCTCTGCCCCGCCGTCTCTGTGCTCTGGAGGACCAGCCCTAGGCTTGGAGGAACTGGTTTTCTGAGTCAAACTGATGCCATGGGGAGGGGCTTGGCGCCGCTTGGATTCTCCGGACCAGGAAGTGATAGACGGACTGCATCTTTTACAACCACAGTTGCCGTGGGAGAATAGTAAAACCGTTTTGAGAACGCTAAACTGTACTTAAGCTAAGGTATTACAAGTCGAAGAACTCCTAACCTGTAACTCTTTTTGGTTTGGGCTAAGCACACACCCCTCTTCTAAAAATGCACTTGGCAGCCTGAGACTCTTAATTATACATACTATGCGCGCGCGCGCGCACACACACACACACACACACACACACACACACACACACACACACTACTTTTTTCTGAAAAAAATCACCGAGCAATTTTCAGCAAACCAGGACCCCTGTCCACAACCTTTACGGAGCTGGAGACACACCCTCTCCAAGTAATGGGATAAGTTTCTTCTTTCTCTATTGATCATCGAACAGATTCTATTCGCTGATAATCCAGTTATGTGCAATATGAGGCCAGGAGGTCTGATCTAGACTGAATTGGTTTTGGGTGCCTACCCGGGAAGGTAAACCATGTCTTCTAAGTGACTTTGCTGGGAGAAGCTCCTATTTATCGTCTTATTCCTGTGAATGCTTGTGAATGCATTAGATTAAAATCAAATACATTATGGGAAGAGACATGCACAATAAAAAAGGAAGGCAACATAACTAAAACCTTTCAATCAAAACAGAATGCAATGCCCCTTAGCAATAAGACTCCCCTTGAGCCACACATAAGCCCCAAACAATAATTGGGGCTCTAGAGTAATCTGGCTCATGTGGCCAGCTGTTGTCACTCATGACAGAATATTTCTTTCTGATCTCTAGTATGGCTTTGCTTTTGCATAAGGTTTCCTTCCTACTTTGCAAATCTTGGTGCCAGAATTTCAGTTCTGGGCATGAGAGATAAAAAAATACCCAGCCTAGACCCCTCCCCCTCCCCACCAGTACCCAGACACAGGAAGCAATGATACAGACACCAACAACTGCCCCTTTGCTGTCTTCTCAGGCAGAACTGGAAATTGGAATGCAGGCCTCATGCATAGTTTTAACACTGAGCTGTACCTCCAGGTCTCCTTTTATTTACTGGAGACAAGGTCTTACTAAGTTGCCCAGGCTGTCCTTGAACTTTTGGAAAAGCTCCAAGCCTAAGTCTCACTTCTCTATCTGCCACAGTCTCAGTAGACTCCAGCATCGTGTTACCACCTGTGTGCATCTCATACACACACACACACACACACACACACACACACATATTAGAGGTGAGTGAAGTCTCTCTAGCCTGAGCCACTGGTGTGCCTGACCTTTCCTGGTCCCCTGATAAGCCAGTGTTCCTTGACTCTTCTCTGCCCAACGTCTTTTCTTTGAAGCACAAACCATCCCATTTTGTTCTTCTGCTCAAACACATGTGAACAAAAGTTGCCATAAAGAAGCTGCCCCTTACAGACTAATTGACTGACTGATTAAAGTTTCAGGGGTTGGAAGCGGTTGGACCCTTGCAGGTTCAGAGTATAATTGTACTTTATCCTGGCCTATCTTCTGTTCCCATGACAGCTAGTCCTTGCCCACTTGTGTCTGACCTAATAGCCCTCTGACTATTGAGTGGGACCTTTTGAAATTTCTTAACTCTATGGGCTCCTCGGAACTGTGAACACACTGCTTATTCCATTATGCTCTGACTCATTTCCCTTATGTGATTTGAGGACCTGCTGATCCTGTGCCATTTTGATCCCAGGAAGTTTTCTGCTTATGGTATGGAAGGAATGTGAGGTCAAAATTAGCATATAAAAGCAAGGAGCCTGGAAACCCCCTTCCCCCACAAGGCTGACATACAGCAGAGTCTGGGCAAACAGGATGTATGCACTGTATAAATGTTCCAGTTCGCAGTCAGGGTACCCCTGAGCCTTTGACCTTTCTCCAGTTCCGCCCCCACTTCATCTCTCAGAAGCGCATCTTTGCCTCACTGAGCTCTCTCTTCTTCTGTTCCTATCCACATGTCTCTGTCTAGATCCTTGTTTAGGGGCACAAGAACCTACAGATCTCTGTGTGTGCCCACCAAACTGCATATTTCTAAACAGATATCTCCATTATACTAAAATCATCAGCAATGGCTGTTACTGTCTTCAAGTGTTTAATATATGTTTATCTGTTTATGTTCTGGTTACAATATAAATATAGGGGCTGGAGAGATGGCTCAGCAGTTAGAAGCACATGGTTCTCTTGCAAAGAACCTGAGTTTAGTTCCTACCACCTGCTTCAGGAAGCTTACAAAGCAACTGCCTATAACTCCAGCTCTGGAATCCAATACCTCTGAACTCCAAGAGTGTGTGCGTGCGCGCGCGCGCACACACACACAAGTAATCAATAATAATACATATTTTTTAAAAGGATATAACTATTTTTAAAAAAGAGTTAAAATATTTTCCAATTTCATAAGGAATTGCCATTTTGGTTACGATTCTGATTTTTAAAAGTCCACCAGAGAGTTCACGTGTTGGTTTAGGTCCGACCTTGGCACTCTTGGGGGTGGGGGTGTGCTGCTGGAAGCTTTGGGAGGTGGGAAGTGGTGGTGGGATCTTAGAGTCACTGGGGGCATTTCTTTGAAGAGGATAGTGAGACAACCACCCCTTCCCCCTTTCTCTATTTCAGTCCTGGCCATGAGGGAGGTTACATTGCTCCACCACAAGACACCATGAGCACATGCTTCCAGAGGTCAAAAGCAGTGAAGCTGCCCAGCCTTGGGCCAGAATGCCAAAGACAGTGAGCCCAAATCTGCCTTCTCTCCTGGTGCGTTGCTTATCTCAGCTATTTATTATAGCGATGTGAGGCACACTAACACACAGCATCAGCTAGAGGAGCACATGGCTACCATAGCCAGAGGGATGCGAAGAGATGAAGTAGCAGGGCTCTATCTACAGCTGCAAAGAAGAGGTGGGCTCCCATGACATTAGAGATCGGGTACATAAAGTTGAGGACCGGGATCTAAACATTCAGTATGTGATGATGATCTCCCAGTCTGGATGAGGCTATGATGAAAGTGTGGGCTCCTGAGGATGGGGGGGGTCTGGATTTTGTATCCATGGTGCCAAGTCTTTCCATGGACAGAGCCATTTCTACCTTCTCCAGTTCTTCTCACAGGGAGGTGTGGTCACTAGAAGACCAGAAACCTTATCAGGGTAGCTGATTCAGAGCTCTGCACTTTCTACCACTTGATCAATTTCAAAAATCTGCTCCATTCTACTCCATTCTGGAGTCATTGAAAACGCATAAGGCTCTGGAAGAAGAGACCTCCTGAAGGACTTGGGTTCTCTCTGAAACAATGGTTCTCAACCTTCTTAAGTGTTGCAACCCTTTAATACAGTTCTTCATGTTATGGTGACCCCAACCATGAAGCTATTTTTATTGCTACTTCATAGCTGCTATGGTTGTGAGTCATAATGTAAATATATGATATTCTGGATGGTCTTAGACGACCCTTGTGAAAGGGTCATTGGACCCCAAAGTGGTCATGACCCACAGGTTGAGAACTACTGCTCTAGAAAGTTCCATGCTGTCAACCCACCCTGGGCAGCAAGTCCAAGTCTCTGAGGACTGAAGAAAATGCCAAAGATCTGAACGAGGAGACCAGGAGGCTCAACACATTTGAGCTCAAGAGTTATGCAAACAAGACGTTTTTCATTTTATTATTAAAGCAAACAGAGCACGAGGCAATATCTACTTAAGCAATACGAGCATAGAGAGGGAGTACACTTGGTGTTCTGCCTTGTGAATATTGTCTTTGGTCCTGTGAAAGAGCCAAGAATATCCCTCCCAGGCCTTTGCCTTTCCCACAGAAATAATGTGGACGTGCCAGGGCACTTCCTTCATGTCCTTGCTTTCCAGTGCATCCTCTTATTAAACTTCGTGGAGTTCTTTCTAGAAAGCCACCTGCGGGAAGAACATTCCTCACTCTGCCCCATCCCAGTTCATGGTAAGTTCAGGGCTCCCTTCCGCAGGCTCCCATACCGCATCAGCTCTCTATTTGCTTCAGGACCAGAGTTGACTCAGCTGTCCCTGATGCTATGTGCCAGGTGTGATCTCAAAGGAAGCCAGAATGAACAGTCATCGAGTGGCTGGCCACAGGTCTCTGTCCCCTCTGTCCTCAGATGACTCCATTGTGTCATGACAACAGGAAGCAGGGGACGCTCGGGCTGGGAATCTGAAGACAATATATGGAAAGAACCATTTATGGGAGTGTCAGCAAGATGCTGGGCAAGCTATAGGAGACACGCCCCAGAGTGTGACATCATGACCACTCTACGCTGTTCAAGGGGGAGGGGTGGTCTACTTCTGGGAGGGGAGCAGAAGGTACCTCTGGAACAGTCCTCAGTGAAATGATCATTACTAATGACAACTATTTCTAAGGAGACTCAGTCCAAGGATTGATCTTAAAGGGATAGAGCCAAGAGAAACATTTATTGAAGAAACTCCATTAAAACATGACAAGATGACTGGTATTTGAGCTATGCACGTGTGCGTGCGTGCGTGCGTGCGTGCGTGCGTGCGTGCGTGCGTGCGTGTGTGTGTGTGTGTGTGTGTGTGTGTGTGTGAAGAATTGGGAGTCTTCTCTCCCATCACCTCTCAAACAAGGAGATTGGTATCTCCTCAGGAAGGTTGGATGCAATTCTAAACCTAATAGGCAGACTTTCAGGTAAATATGAGAGTTTAGAAGCTCCCTTCTTCCCCCAGTTCCTCTTCATTAGACAAAGGAAAGAGAGAGAGGCTCTTCAGGCTTTCCAGCATCCCTCCTTGTTTGTGGGGCAAACGTGCCATTCAGCAGAAAAACCGAGGTGACTAGAGGTTGAGACTCTAGCACCAAGTCCCTGACAATGGCACAGAGACATTTGTTCCCGACAGGAACCCCTCCTGTAGGAGCAGGGAGATGGAGAGCTGCCAGCAGAGATACTGAGTTTCTAAGAAAATGAGTCCCAGTGAGCGGGGGAGGGCAGGCATCACTCAGAGCTGCTGCACAGAATACTGACAAGGGGTGGGGAAGGCCTAGACACTGTTCTATTACTGTCAAGTGACACCATGGCAAAGCCAACTCTTAAAAGAAAGCATTTAATTGGGCTTACTTACAGCTTTATAGGGTTAATCCATGTTCACCATGGTGGGAAGTTGGCCGGTATGGTGCTGGAGCAGAATCTGGGAGCTTTACATCCTTGACCTAGCTTGGACCTTTGAAACCTCAAAACCATTCCCAGTGGCATGCCTTCTCCAACAAGGTCAAAGCTCCTAATCCTTCCCACACAGTTCCACCCTCTGCTGACTAAGCGTTTAAATACATGAGCCTGTGGAGGCTGTTCTCACCCAAACCACCACAAGCAGTAAGAACTGAAACAAGAAGACCTGTGGCTGAAACTAAGAATTGAATGTGGTAGAGAAAAATCAAGGAAAGGTGAGGGTTTATCTTTTGAAAGTGCAACCAAATCGATAAGTTGGTGGACTGAACTGTAAAAAGAGAGAGCGAGAGAAAAGACTAACTAAATGGGTGAAGGACTTTGCAGCTGACCTGACTGAACAAACCAGAGCTTAAAGAACTGTTAAGAAAGTAAACGTCAACAAATGAGACAAGCTAAGACACAAAGTTCCAAACTAATAAAGCTAGAAGAAACTTTGGAAATCCAGTAAAATGCTTGGGTTTGTATGGGAAAGTCCAGTGTGTGTGTGTGCACAGGCAGGCTGTAAATAGCTTTTTTATGAACATAGATGCCAAATGCAAATGTGCTCAGAAATATAAGCAAGTTAGATTCAGCAGGGCTTTGTACCACAACTGAGATTTATGCAAAGTAAATCAAACACCCCAAAACTGAATCATGCAATACACAGTATTAACAGAATAAAATGTGCATTTACTCTTTTAGATGCAGAATAAATTACATACACACATGTGTATTGTATGTGTGGAAATAGTTAAGATTACTGCTAAACAGGATGAAATAAACAATTGAAGAAGATGATAGAGAAAAATCAGCTTCTCTTCATAATTACTCAATGGACGACTATGGACAGAAGGCTTCACCCCAAGTTCATAGACAGAACCCATGTAGACAACACAGTTGTAATGGTTGAAGGTTAACAACTTTCTCTGACCATGTAAATTCAGCGGCTGCCATTTTTATTCTACACGTAACAGTGGTTCTAGATAGAGCCACCAGCCACAGATAAATATGTGCATGAATTAAATGCATAAACAAATGGCATTGTCTTAATTAAGGTCTTACCGCTGTAAAGAGACGCCATGACCATGGCAACTCTTATAAAGGGAAACATGTAATTAGGGCTGGTTTACAGTTCAGAGGTTTAGTCCATTATTGTCATGGCAGAAAACATGGTGGCATGCAGGCACACATGATGCTAGAGAAAACTGAGGAGAGTTCTACATCTCAATCCCAAGGCAGCAGAAGGAGACTGTGTGCCACATTGGGCATAGCTTGAGTATCCCAATAGTGACACACTTCCTCCAACAGGGCCTCACCTCCTAATAGTGCCACTCCCTGTGGGCCAAGCATTCAAACTCATAAGTATAAGGGGGTCAGACCTATTCAAGCCATCATGGGCATCTAGTTGGGAAAAGAGGAATAACCAGTCTGTTTGAAGGTGGCAATCTGGATGATGGTACAGGACTCTCTCCAAGGACGAGGCTAAAGACGTGTAGGCTGTTTGCTAACAGAATCTCGGAAGATGGGTGATTCATTGTTATTTTCGTTTCTAGTTGATTGTAATTCTGTAAACTTGTTTACTGTGAGCTCTTAATGAACAGGTGCTTGGTAAATGCTTGCTGACTTGCTGGCCGGATGTCCTCTTATTTGGTCCCTGATAATAGAGGCTTGCCTTCTCTCTTCCTGCCCACCCTGGATGCATGCCTGTTAGCCTTTGGCCTGCACCAACAGGATGTAATAAGGTTTTTAGTACCACTGAAATTCTGATGTAGAGGACACTGCACAAAAGGATGTGTAGAGTCCACTCTTCGGGTCCCAGTGAAGAGGAGTTGACTCACTGTATTCTTCTACCCTGCGCTGGTGCCTGGCTAGAGCTGTTGCTATCATTGGTGTCTTCTGAGGACTGGACAGGGAACCTGGGCTGATGTGTCCTCAGTAGTTCTTGCTCCCTACTTTACATGTGCAAACCTCCATCTCACCTCTAGAACTAACATGTCCTGGAAGGCTGCCTTGAGGGCTTCACAGTCACATATCCACTTCCTTATTCACACAGGACTTTAAGCCAAATCTTTTACACCTCTGATAATGAGATGTAGGTCTTATATCATATTAACTATTCTGGAAAGAACACAGTTCTCCAGGAGTCATTTGCTGGTTTATCTCCTCTAAAGCAGAGGGAGGGGGAACGGCCAAGTAGAAACCAAACCGGGAAAGGTTTTAGCATTTGAAATGTAAATAGGAAAAAAAAAATTAAAAAACTAAAAAAAAACAAAAAAAAAGAAACCAAACTCAGGCTGATCCCAGGCTGACCAGCAGGGGGCGCTCTGCCACCACTGCCAACTTTAACTTAATGTAGGATGGTTTCTTAGTCTCTAGGGTTTGTTTGGTTTGGTTCGGTTTGTTTTTTGGTTTGGTTTTTGTTTTTCCCCAGCTCAGGACAGTTCATTCCCTACAGTTAATTTTCAAGTAGAAATTTGGGACACTGCTTTCGAGTAGTCCATCTACACGGAATTTTGTCTCTCTCTCTCAAGCTCCCTCTCTGTCCACCCCAATCCACATGGCCCAAACGCACTGCACACTGCGGGGAAGGCTAAGCCTGGGGCACCAGTGGGCAAATGAAATTCCCAGGCAAGCAGGAAGGGGGCGGAGCTTAGGAAACTTCTCCACTGGGAGTCCCTCAGTCTCAGAGTCGGGGGAGGTCACTTCCTAGTGATCAGAGTCCAGTTTCTGTCCCAAAGAGCTTACAGTTTAAGGCAGAGGATCCGATCTGGGAGTAAATGGGGCTACTGGGCTCTTCCCAGGCTGGCCACCTGTCACCCCAGCAAGACAGAGAAGGTCGCCTCTTCAAACAGGGAGGTGGCAAGCACAGCAGTTCCTGGCTCGCCGCCTCTCTGATTTGTCGTGGAGACAAAGTCAGGAGCACCCAGAAGAATGGAGGCTGGGCACAGATTTCAATCCATCCTGACTCTGACCTCTTAAGATTCTGGTCCTTCTTGTACCCACAAAGGCAGAACTACCTGCACCCAAACCACCCAACGTGCCTCCAGGCTGGTTATTGCCAGCCTGATCTTGTGAGTCTGAGTCTCCCAACATCTTGCGCTGTCTCTGTATCCTTTGGTCCAAGTCAATCAAGTGTTGCTGCTGGGGGAACTGTGGGAAGGTCACACGATGGGTTCCAGCAAGTACGTGGACTAAGTGTCTCAAGCTAGGCAATGGTTATGTGAGGCATAGTGAACTGCTATGTGAAGCTTTCTGTCTTTTACTATTTCATAATAGATACTTCGAAAATTCACTTTTCTTTTTTGTTTTGTTTTTGTTTTGGGGGTATTTTGATTTGTTTTTTTGTTTTTGTTTTGAAATTGGGGAGGGGGGGTCATCTTACATGGTAGCCCAGGCTGGCCTAGAACTTACTATATAGTCCAGGCTGGCCTTGAACTCATAGCAATCCTTCTGCTTCCTGAGTGCTAGGAATGCAGGCATGGGCCATCATGCCTAGCTGGAAACAGATATATTTACCTGACTGGAGAGGTTAACGGACAGATTAAAGAGTCTAGAGTGGACCCACGTCCCTATGGAGAGTCAGAATGTAATGGAAGTGTCATTTCAAATGATAACCACCAAGAAACAGTACTGGGCCGTTAAACAGCTCACAGCAACCCAACAACACACCAGCTAGTGGGAGAAGTGAAGGTGTGCAGACACTGGGGGAAAACTGCACACAGTACTTCTACAAGAGCCGCATTCCACCGTGAGCCCAAATTCAGACATCGGGAAAGGAAAGCCTGATAAGGTTAGACTCACAAAACCAGAAATGCGCATGGTCTGAACTGTCTCAGATTTCAAGATACGCTGGTGAAACAGTCATGATTTGTCTTAGAGACAGAGCTGATTTCACTCGTGTTTTAGTAACTCTGAAATGTGGCTTGGGTGAAGATGTCATACTAACTATCCTGTGCGCCTGCATGTGTGCATGCCTGCCTGCATGTGTGTGCGTGTGTGTGTGCATGTACGTTTGTAAGAAATGAGGGAGGACAAAAACAAATGCAGAGGGAATCCCTGAATCATCTATTCAGCTTCAGAAGGAGGAAGCTGAGATATCCAGGAGTCCTTCTCTAGATGGTGTGAACTTGGGTAGAGCTCCGGCATAGTCACACAGCCCTGGTCAAACTGTGGACTCAGGCACTGGATTCTGCACACAATTTCCTTCACATGACATACTAGCCAGGGAGGAATTCTAGAGCAGAACAAATCCTTGTCCTGAAAGGGGTCACAGGGAAACAGCCAAGAAAAGTCCAGAAAAGCCTGGAGCAGGAAAACTGTCAGGATGTTTCAGAAGACCCCAGCATTTTATTTTATTTCATATTTTTTTGAACACCTTTCAAAATTGTCCAGCAGAGAGCACTCTGCAGGGCAAGGAGAGCCTGCAAGAGTCTAAACACAAAAGACTCCACCCAGAAATGCACAGAGCTGATAAGTACTTCCCAGCAAAGTGGCAGGTTACAAAAATACACACACACACACACAAAATCGGTAGGTATCCCATGCACCAGGGACAAGCACACTGAAGTAATCCCATTCACAACATAAAACAGGATAAATAAATAAAACAGGATGTGTCTGGGCACACATCTAGCCAGGGAAATGAAAGGAGTCTGCACTGAACTGGGGAAAGAAATTGAGGGAGACATGTGGAAAGAACTGTCATGCACGGGGGTGGAGGCATGGATCCTGCCATGCGCGGGGGTGGAGGCATGGATCCTGCTGGCAGTGACCATCCTGCCAAATGCAGCCTGCAGATCCAATGCAATCCCAATCGAGTTTCCAGGTCCTTCCTTCACAGACATAGAAAAATGCATAAGGAAGCACAAAAGACCGAGGCATCCAAAGCAACCTGAACACAAAAGAAGGCCGTGGAAGGTATTGCTGTTCCTAAGCTCAGCTACGCTACAGAGCTATAGTGATAAAAGCAGCATGGTTCTGGCTGGCACAAAGCAAAAACAGGCATGTAGATCCTGGGAATAGAGCTGAGGTCCCGGATGTAAGTATATGTAACTACAGCCCCCTGATTTTTAAAACTTATTTTTTTTTTATGTGTGTGAGTGTCTTGCCTGCATGTCTGTATGTATACCATATGTATGCAGTGGCCATAGAGGACAGAAGAGAACATCAGATCCTCTGAAATTGGAGTTAGAGACCTACCATTGTGAACCACCATTTGGTGTTTGCAAATCGGGCCTGAGTCCCCTACAAGAGCTGTCAGTGCTCTTAACCACAGAGCTCCCTCCCCAGCCTCTGCCACTTTGACCAAGAGAACCAGGATTCATTTTAACCAAAACGAAGAAAAAACAGGAAACAGAAAAAAATGGGAACACACACACAGTTTGATAGAAAAAAATGGAGGTGAAAAGACCCAAAACCCATTCGGAACATAGACAAAGGCGTGGACAGACCCTCAAAGTACACACTAGGCTCAGAAGAGCAGAGGCTCTGCTCCATTTGTGGCAAAAGGGTAAGACCGAAATATGGCATTTTCTCTAAGTTGCTTCAAGAGGGTGTCTGTTTAAGCCGGGTGTGTGTGACACTTGAAAAGGAAAGGCAGAAGGATCCTGGGTTCTGGTTTGTCCTCAGCTACTTAGTGAGTTCAAGGCCAGGCAGGACTATGTGAGACCAAACCTTGATCAAACAGGAAAGGAAAGTTAGACGGTGCTTGTCCTGTGTGTATGGGCCAGGAACCCATACACACAGATACACTCCAAGACCCCACAACCATGTGATGTATCAGATTCTCTCTGCCCTTAACTTCCACCCTGGTTTTAATTAGAAAGCATTTTTAAAGTTGCCTTAACACTTTCAAGGTAAACTTCTGGAATGCAAGAGTTTGCAATACCCTCCTGTCATTGTGGCAACCACAAACACTTAACCAGGCTCCCAGAGCGCTGGAGGTTGGAGGAATGGGGGCGCTTATGGAGAATGTGCAGTTCTATGGACCATGGGACCTGGTATAACTCCTTAGCAAAGCTGTTACTGTGAGTTTATGGACAGAGGAATAATGGACACTTGGACAGATACAGACAGGGAGCAAACTAGTGCTCCAAGCATCCTCCGCCCTGTCTCCTGTCCCATGACTGTAACTTAGAGCTGGCTGTTCTCAATAGGAGCTCATCAGGACGGGAGAGATAAGTAGGGAGTAGTGAGATGTGAAGCTGTTCTCCACCTGCAGAAGGCTGGATAGTGCCTCTAGCTCAAACCTCAGACCTCCGACCTCTTTCTGTGAGCTCACTTAGGCTCTCCCATTAAATACCCAGAGTATTCCCTGAAATTGACTGAAGCATCCTTTTCTGTGCATTACCCTGGAGGATAGAGACTCACTGTGTGACTTGGATGATAAGGAAGGGCAACCAGTGATTCTTACCTTTTGTATAGTCTTGTGGGATTTCCCAGAGGCTCTTTAATCAAGAGGCACGGGGATTTCCTCTTCTGCTTTCATTTGCTTTCTGATGCTAGAACAAAATACTGGAGGCGGGCGCATTATCACAAAAAAAGAGGTTTGTTTCAGGTTACAGTTTGAGATGCTGTCTGTAAACTTTTATAACAGTTTTGCCTGGGAATTGGGGTGGCTCTGGGATGGGCCTGGCCCCTAAGGTGGGAATGGCAGAGTAGGGTGGGTTTAGCATGAGTATGCAAGTGTGAGAGGCCAGGAGAGAGGCAGCAGAGTCGGTTTTACTACCTGCCTCAGACCATTAACTTCCTGATTCTGGGGAATACAAAAGGCACCACAAGGTGGCGCTCATCACAAAGTCTCTGACCAGGCACGGCTCCGCCACTGAAAAACTGGTGACTAATTTCTGGATTTGCAGAAAGAAGGCAGACAAAGGCAGTCAGACTCACCCTAAAATTTGTAGTTTGATTGGTACAATTCCTAATTCAGCTGAGGCTGGAGAGTTGGCATCTTGAGACGTGACCTTCAGACAGGGAGTGTGTGCAGATACAGTCACACATGTACATTCACACATATGCGCTCACACGCATACTCTCAACGCATATGCACACATATGGACACTTACACACCCACCCACATGTGCGCGCGCGCGCACACACACACACACACACACACACACACACACACACACACACAGCCTTACATGACCTCAGCTCTTCCTCAGGGAATTAGAAGAGGGTGAGAGTCAGGTTGTGGCACCTCAGGCCATCCTGTGACTTTGTTCTAGTCCTCACACTACAGGAACTTGGAGGAGTTTGGTTTCGTGCAAAAGTTACCCCCTTTCTATACACCCACTGCTTATGCTGCTGACTACCACCCCGTCCATGGTCCCTGGTTGTCCCACCAAGACAGGTAACAAGGTTTCAGACAATAAGAATCACAGAGACTTCCCAGGGCCCAGTGTGTGCCACCTTTGCCCCCTTGAGTGTATTTCTAGAATTTCCCCACACTGAGCACCTCTGACACAGCCAGAGTCTATGTCTGAGCTACTTGGTTCTACAATGTATGGAGCGGAGATCTGCTCTGAAGACCTAGGCCCATCTCACACTAACAACACACTAGTCTCTCACCTCAGTGAGCAAAGCAGAAGAGTGCAAGACGCCCAGCCTTACCTATCATCCTCCTTCCACCACAGGACTTCAACGACACCACGCAGGCCCTGAGGGGCAGGTAGTCTTGGGTCGGACAGAGTATGAAGGGCCAGAGACGTCATGCATCACCTTGCACAGGTCAGAGCCGGAAGGACCTACAGGACCAGGAGGCCCAGCTCTGAGCATGGCCACTGCTCTTGTTCCAGCTCTGTCCTGAACTGCCCTCTGTGTCCCTACTGCTGTGGGGTTGGGACCACATTCTAGTGTGTGTCACAGAACTGGCCTCAAATGTGAGACTTCCATTTCATTGTCAGACCATCCCCAGAGTTAGAAAGAAAGAGAATGAAATTGTTCGTGTTGCTATACGTTTTGCGTGTTTGCAGTGAGGGATTCCTCCAGTCTTAGGTAGAAATTGAACTCTATGCAGTAGTGGCTCAGGGACAGAGCAGGTGGCCTGAACCTGAGTAATGTGCTCTGTCTGATTCATAATCAGCTTTGCCCACAGCACAGACCCCCACACTAGCTTTGTTTCCACGGGAGTGTTGTTGTTGGTGATGGTGGTTATTGCCGTTGTGTTGACTGCCCCTGGCTGAGCCCTTACTCCCTGTCTGTGCCACAGTTCCCAGGGCCCATGAGCAACCGCGTAGGCTGGGGACATCTGCATCCTGACCTCTTCACTGTGTCCTGTCTCCCTCAGTTCCCTCTCTCCTTGGCCCCTTGGCCATGCTGCTCAATCTCCCAAACACAGAGTGTCGTCAGCAAATGGATCCCTGCTCATCAGCTCCAGGGGCAGCCATGCGGATGAGGAAAGGCCGTGATCTGTGGCAGGAGCACACAACTCTCCAGTCACAGGGTCTTAAGTGGAGCGGAGTGGCTGGGCTCTGGGGAGAAAGAGTGCAGGTTGCAGAAGATTGTTCAGGAACCACCCTGCATGGCCAATGAAACAACCTGCTTTGTCTTTAAGAAGACTGCCTCTCTCTTAGCAATGCACACTGGAGCTGCTGGGCCTGACTTTTAGACCAGCTTGATACGATAACTGAGCTCTTGGCCTGCCAGGACTCACCAGCTCCTGGCCTTCACCCTGAACTTCTTTAATGAGATTCCGATGTCTCTTTGCTCTCTGAACTTCTAAGAGACCTCCCTGACCTCTGTCTGTCCTCCATGACAGTTACAGCTTTGCAATTAGTTCCAAATAAAATCTTTCGATTAGTTAGTCATCTCTGTTTCTTGGTCTTGACAACTCAGATCCAGGCAGCCTAGGGATTGTGGTACATTGAACACAGTGATAATTCAAAGCATCCAGAAATCAGGAATGCCAGGAATGGGGCAAGACCCTACCCTATGAGACAGACACCCAAGAGGAAGTCCTGGGGGGAGGGGTAAAAAGTACGGGTTTGTCCTGGGTCTCCCTAGGAAGTAGATGTCAAGATGTTCAAATATGTAATAATGACATTAAAAAAAGTGTTCTGGAGGGACAAGGCAGATGAAGTTGGGTAAGGATAGAAGGGGGCTCCTGCTGAGGCAAACTTGAGTCTGGAGAACTGAGGGAGACAAGGGTGGTGGAGGGCCCGAGCCACCATGTAAGGGAAATCTGCAAGTGATTGGGCTCACTCACTGGGTAGAGCAGCCCGAGGGGCCCCTGGATGGATGCAGATATTATACAGCTCACAAGCGAGTGCTCAGGGGAAACACAGCTCTGCTGTCTTGGATAAAGGCAAGAATGAGGGAAGGGGGCAAAACGTGGGGAGAAATGAGAAGGAATGCTGGTAGCCATGAATTCTGCTCACATCTGGAGGAAAACGTGTTTAGTCTGAAGCCTGCTTCAAACCCAGGCAATGGAGAGGCATCTTTGAATGGGTCTGGAGATGAGTGTTATTTATTTATGAAACAAGGCTGAGAGATCCTGGGTGGCAGAAAAGGTTGCTCCGAACAGCAAACAGCAGGCTTGTCCCTGCAAGTAGAGAAAAGAGTGAGCTCAGGCCAAGTTACCAGCGCACTTTCCCCCGTGGAGAGTGACCTGCGGTTCTCATTGTTGTTGCATTCAAGTCAGCTATTATTACTCTGGTGGTGCTGATGATGATGATCAAGCCCAGGGCCTTATGCATAGTGTAGGCAAGCCCTTTACCGTACAACTAAACCAACCCTGTCTTAGTTACAGTTTCTATTGCTGTGAAGAGACGCCATGACCACAGCAACTCTTGTAAAGGGAAATATTGAGTTAGGGCTGGCTTACGGTTCAGAGGTTTAGTCCACTGTCATCATGGCAGGAAGCATGGCGGCATGCAGGCAGACATGGGAGCTGAGAGTTCTACATCTGAGGCTGGTGGCAGCAGAAGGAGTGAGAGACACTGGGACTGGCTTGAGCATCTGAGACCTCAAAGCCCACCTCCTAGTGACACATTTCCTTCAACAAGGCCACACGTCCTAATAGGGCTACTCCCTTTGAGCCTATGGGGGCCATTTTCATTCAAACTATTGAACACTCCTTAATCTGAAATAGATACTTGTAAATTCCCACCTTTAAAACACCCTCCACATGCCTGGGGGTGGGCTAGGTTGTCCTGCTGACCCCTGCTTGCCATTAACAGGGAACAGGCCAAGTCACTGACCTGTGGTAGGGTGTGTTCAGGGGCAGCTCCTGCCATGTCGGGGTACAGGAGGGAGCTCCGTCCCTAGGCAGGGATCTAGTGCCTTTCTGTTCTTCTTGGGGCCTCTGGTGCTGACTTGGGTGGAGCTGCCAGGGATACAGATTTGGCTCTTGTGTGTGCAGAAGCACTGAGAACCCAGAGGTGCCTTCCCCCTCCCCTCCCCCGCTCACCTGAGCTCATAGCCCTCCAAGACTCCTCTTGGAGGAGAGTAATAACTTCTGTTCTTTTATGTCAAAGTCAGACAACCTGCCTCCCACCAAAGCTTGGGGCAATCCTGTTCTGCTGGCCAGATCTCCCACCACCCTTGCCCTCTGCAGGCTGCCAGGCTGGGAAGCAAGTTAGTATGCCCACTCCGTTAAGTTCTTCTCCAAAGCTCTGGGCAGTCACTAGGCCTCCTAGCCATCACCGTTAACTAAGCAGTGTTCATGGACCCATAACCCCGAGCATTAAGCAGACCTGCTGGAATGTGACCCCATTCTTCGCCTACCCTGGATTCCAGAAGGTTCTATAAACAAAGGCTTTCATCTGTTAACTGTTCATTGGGAATATAATACAATCTCCTGCCAGTTATCTGGATTTTTTTTAAAATGGATTATTTCATCTCTAAGGTTTGTGGGTCCTTTCTTTTCTGACAGTAGGAGGATGTCTTGGCAGAAGCAAGCATTGGCTGGCCACATTAGCTCTTTCCCCTTCCATTCCAGTTTTGCTCCTGGCTCCTGTAATAAGAGCCCGTTCTTTCCCTGTGTGACTTTGCTGCTTAATGGGATAGCTTTGCATGGCTTCATTAGGGTCCAGCCTCGTTCTGACAGTCGCTTGTGAGCTTGACACAGCCCAGCTGCTTCCATTATTTCTAGAAAGGTGAAAGTGGACCTTGGCAGGGGGCTGGGTTCCACACACAGCCGTGAGAATCACGTGGCATAAGCCATACCAAGCACATGCTGGGCCAGATTCGTTCTTCAACATTACCTAATATTGTTGGGCAGCTAGCTGGCTTTTGGCTTGGATGGGGGAAGGAAGGGACTTCAATCAAACTCCTGCTTGAGGACGCAAAGTTGCAGATTATTAATGGATGCTCTCAGCTGTGTTTACTAAATCCAATAGACTGTCTGAACTCATGGCACGTCTCTACACATATGTTCACAGGCTGGAAGACCTCGCACCACTGAGACGTGGTTTCTACCCAGCCACATGCGGCCCCAGCCAGTCAGTCATGGGGACCTCTCCTGACCCTGGCTTCCTCCTCTTCTCTCTGGTTCCCACATACTGTACAGATTGGCTCATATATCAACCCAGTGCTCCTCAGGTTCTATCCTGCCTGGAACAGCTGACCCCACCCCGAGCAGGAAGAAGAAGGTGATAAGGTCTGAGAAAGTTCAAGAACAAGGGGTCTGTAAGCCAAGTGAGCGTTGCAGACCTCGAGAAATTCAGCAGTGAAGCATCTAGGGGTCCATCCTGTGTGTAAATACTGCATTTTACTCTTACAGCCAAAATTTTCATTACATCATGGAGGCAGTATTAATGAGGCCTTACTGATATAATATACACTTTGCACTAAGTATTCGAAACATTTTATAATACACTTACAGCCTATTTTCAAACATATTAAAAAGTTCATGGAAAATACTCGCTCCGTATTTGAATGTCACTACACTTATACTTGAAAGTTTATCATGCTGTTTTGTAGTAACTGAACTGAGTGTCTGGTTTGTTTTTTGTTTTTTTCCTGGTTCTAGGGGTGGAACCATTCCCTCAAGTATCCTACCACTGAGTCCTGGGTACCCATTTTAATTCACAATTAATCACAATGAAATGTGAAAATGGATTTGTCCGTTGCAGTAGCTACAGGCTCCAGCAGTCACAGAGGCCAGAGTGGAGCAAGTCCGGCTGCGGAGTAGATCCACATGCATCTCAGTCTCCAAAGACTCACATCAACAGCTCAGCAGCTCCTGCCTGGTGCCCATGTGAGCAGGAAGCCATGGAGGCTTCCTAGGTCAGCATCGTTGGCCTTAGGGCTATCTGACCAAGACGGGTTAGAGTTAGAAGTATAAACATCTGAACAGTCCACTGCAAGTGGACCCCAAACCTTTACCTCAAAGAGCACTGCTCTGCAACACCCCGGGTACTTTCCTACCTGTGGGGCTTCGAATAAGAAACGTCCCCACAGGCTTATGTATTTGAATACTCGGTTTCCGGTTGGCGGCTCTGTTTGAGGAAGGGGCAGTGAACTGGAGGAAGTGCCTCAGTGGGGGCGGGCTTTAAGGTTTTACAGCCTCACGGTCACTTCCTGTTCTGTTTCCAGTGTGTGGATGAAAACATGGTGATCCAGCTTCCGGTTCCTGCTTCTAGCCTGTGCCTTCCACTCCATCCGGTCCTTTCCCTTTGACACCATAAACTAGAAAAAAAAACTTTTTCCTTAACCTGCTTTTGGTCACAGGGTATTATCACAACAGAAAAGTAATTAATACACTGGCATTGTTCATTCAACACTCAAAGCATCTGAAATAGGTAACTCTTTTTAACCGTTGATTTTGTGGGAGAGTTGCATAGCCTCAACGCTGATGTCTAAAAGTGATTGTGGCTTGTCTTTAATTTCCATACAAAACTCATGCTAGCCAGAAAAACTCTCTTAGCCTGGATGTCTGAGGCCTGCGGCACTCAAATTCTGGGTTTTGATGCTAGAGAGAGGGACCTCAAATACTTTAATGCTCCGTAAGGAGGGAGACACAGATATATTCGAATCCATGGTATGGGCCATTTCCAAGTTATCAGATAGAGAGGAAAGAGAAGAGAGGAGAAAAGGGAAAGAAAGAGGAGAGATGAATGAGAGAAGAGAGGGAGAAGTGAAGAAAAATGAACGAGAGAGAAAAGAAAGAAGAGAAAAGAGTGAGCAAAGAACATTCACAAAGGCTCTGTTATGCCCAAGGCAAGCCCAGCCTGCCAGCAATCCAGTATCCATTTATACACAATCCGGTCTCTGCATACTCTTCTACAAGATAGGCATCCCCTCCTCCACCGATCCACTCTCCTGAAGTCCCTGGGATTCTGGGTAATGGTGTGGTCCCCCAGTTCCTTCTCAGTTGATTTTCCTGTTCCTACTGCAGCACAGTTGGATTGGGGGAGACAACAATCAAAGCTCTCTCCTTCAAAAAAAAAATCGTGCCTTATATTTTTAGTTCTGATTAGATTTTGAGACCAAGCAAGTTATTACCTTTAATTAGTTCCAGACTTCAATTAGGCCCGTGATGCATTATCAGGAATTCTTGAGTGAAAACCCACGGGCTCAGTCCCTTCTCTGGCTGACAAAGAAGCTGACATCAGTGGGGTCCCTTTGCCCTTGATCTTTTCTAGAAGCATCCTGAGGTCCACACATTAACTCCTTAGCTACTTTACTCCCTCACTTTAATGTTTTCTGGCTGTAAGTCCCTAGTCTTTTCAGATTTTCCTTTCCTTCTTATTCATAACACTTGGGGTCAAGGGAACCAGTATTATAATTTACAGTCATGTGTAACCATACATTTCCTCTCTGTGTTCAGCCCCAGCTCCTGAGTTTTTGGACACCAGTTCTTGCTACTGATTCACACTCCTAACCACCCCTGCCTTGTGATGGTTATATAAGTACATTTAAATTTTTTATTTTACTTTTAATTATGTGTATCTATGTATAGGTATGTGCACTTGAGTGTAGGTGTCCTCAGTGGCCAGAAGAGGATGTCAGATCCCCTGGAGCTGAAGATTGTGAGCTGACTTGTGTGGGTATTGGGAACAGAACTCAGGTCCTATGCAAGAGCAGTGTGCACTCTTAACTGCTGAGCCATCTCTCTAGCCCTACAAATACATTTTTGTATAAGGATGTACTAAATAACATGAGACATAGGTATACAAAACCGATTCTCTATGCATCCAACATTCCAATGTAACTGAATGTTTGTTCTCTAGGCTTGCCTCTTCCCAAACAATAGGACTTCACACCCTAGTCACTCACAACTTTGCACTTACTAATTCAGTGGTGGTCTAGCCCTGTTGTGTCTCAACAAGAACATTGTGTAAGAGCCATGACATCAATGTATGTGGTTAGGACATTCATTAATGAATATTTGTAACACAGCATAGTGGATGTTAGCTGAACTGAATGTCTTTTTATAACTCCAACTCCTCCTGGGAGTCTGAGCTCTTCATTCCTGTTATCCTCAAACATGAAAAGCATGTGCACATGCATGAGCACATGCACACATGCATGCATACATACATACATGCACATACACACATGTAAATATGTGTGTATGCATACATAGGCTCATCATTCCAGATGTACAATGATGGACAATAATTTGCACATACTAGTCAGTCTGAATCTACAATTTCCAAAACGTCATTTTAAAAATCATTTTGCAGGTATAATTTTTAAAATCTGCCTACATTTTACGATGTGTCCCCAGTGGCCAGCAAAATGATTTGCCTCCTCAGAATTATATTGTCTTGATAGTCCCTTCCTGCAGCCATCTTCTTTTCCCCCTAGAAAGCACTTTCTGTGAGCTGTTTAATTATGCAAATCTGAGCAAAAGATGATGAGCCGACCATGAGCCCCAAGGCAAAGTCAAATCTGCCTTCTCTACCTAGGAAACTGCTGATAACCTAAATGACAGGGGGTTACATTAGGGAATCATTTGGAAATGTGGAAAATTGGTATTATTGGGTGTTCTTTTAGTCAACCCTCAGCTCTAAGTATTGTTCATGGATAAGTCGGTACAAAAGAAGTTCAAGGGCCCTGGTTGAGACTCCCTGGTCTGGTCCCCTAATCTTCTCTTCCCAGACATTCTCATCTCCCATTCATTTGTGTTTTTCTGCCCATTATTTTCATACCTTTATCTACAGAACTGATATACTGGATACCTTTGCAGGTTTTCCAACCATGTGTGTGGTTTGAGACGGAATTCATTTTCCCCCAGATTTGATTATATTCCATTTGGTGTTAAGTTTCAAGATTCTCATTACTGTGTGTGAGCTTGGTTGTCTGTCTAGTTTATTATCACACTGATAATACTGCTTTATCAAACGCACCTGCTCTTTCAGAAAACAACCCAAACAGATAGAATATCTTAGCGCTTTCCAAGATACCAAGCACTAAGTCTTGAAAAAGTGATCCTTCTGGGAGAGCCAAGAAACACCAAGGAGACCTCTTTCTGTTTACTCGTCTTTTCTTCAGAGAATATCCACGTTGCAAAATGCAGTGGGTGCACACAACAGAGCTTGGATTCAGAAAAAGTAAAGCAGTGTGACCGGAGCCTGACATCTTAAGATACACCCATTCTCAAATGGCAGACATCTGCATCTGCAGTCATCTGGCTTTGAACTGAATGCCAGTGAGGGAGATCTGCACAGAGTCGAATCTGGAGGTGTGTACAGGGACAGCTTTGAGTATTGAACTTAACACTTATTGCCACATGCATTTAAGGAGCCCTCCAATCTGGGAAAGAAGCCTTAAGTATTAGAAGTGATGGACCTGGGAGCTCACCTAGGGTTGACAAGGGCACTGTTCCCCACCCCCATCCCCAGCCAGGTTGTCACACTGCACAGCCTGCAGGACATGGGATCAGAGGCCACAGAACAGCCTCATCACAATCCTTAGAGTATAATTAGCATCAGTCTGATTAGTCATGGTTCCAACTACAAGAAAAAACACAAACAAACAACAACAACAACAACAAAAACCCCAACCAACAAACAAGAATATTGAAAATATGTAGCCAGGCTTTGACAAATATCCAGGAGAACAATTTAAAAGGAGGGAATGTTCTTCTTGGCTTATGCTTCCAGTCCATAGTGTCAGCTGACTTTATTGAGAGTCAGTCCACTGAGATGGCTCAGTGGTTAAGGGCACTTGCTTTCACAGAAGACCCAGAGTTGAGTTCCTAGTGCCTAGTACAAGTGGCTCATGGCCACCTGTAACTCCAGCACCAGGGTAACAGAAACCCTCCTCCAGTCTTTACAAGTACTGCATTCACGTACACACACACACACACACACACACACACACACACAGACACAGACACACACACACACACACACACACACACACACACACACACACACACCCTTAAAACAAAATAAATCTTTAAAAGGGCATATATTTTAGAAAATGTGAAGCATTACAAAAATGCCTGATGATGCCATGTGTTTGCATGCTCCTGCCTGCAGTATATGTAGCTCTGTAAAAAAAAAATCTTTCTGTGCCATCTATTCTGCATCTGTCCTTTGAGACAGATCCTCTCTCAATGGCAGCCATCTTCAGGATACTAGCCTCTTTTTGTTATACAAGAGGTTATGTGTTTGTGCTGAGTTTGACAGTGGTTGGCAGACATGAAGTCAGGAGAATAGGGTCAGGTAATTACAGGTGAGGATATCAGTTCCTTTTGCAGGTGAAAATTAAAGTCTTTTGTATAAGTCTCAACTCTTTGCTATTACCCTTATGTAAAGTGTCTGTCTGTCTGTCTGTCTGTTTGTTTGTTTGCTTTAATGGAACTCTTTAGCAGTCAACCTTTCTATGGCCCCAACTTTACAGGTGTTTCTTTTTTGGATCAACTGCAAGATTTTCAAGCTCCTTCATTTTGCTTTTTGTTCACAATTCTCACTGTAAATTTGACTATCAGCAGCTAGTAACAACCACACAATACTCTGAATGCTAGGCCACCTTGCAGCTTTACCCTCAAGGTTAACACAGCCACTACTTTTGACTACAACCTCTGGTGACACCTTAGAGTACAGACAAATGATAGAAAAGTTATTCACCTTAACGTCTGGAGAAGCCTCCAGTAGTCCTCGTTCCCACCAGAAATCTCACAGGTACAGTCTTTCTTTGTAAAGATTAACTTTAGTGGGCAGGGGACTTCAGGGGTCATAGGGAACTGAAGTGCTGGATTTAGCAAAAGTTAAGGCAGCCAGGACGTGAGCAGGAAATCAGCTCCCACCCTGTAACAACAATAACAACAACAACAAAACCAACAACAAACATGTTTTTAGCTGTCAGGGTGTCTGTTCTGTATCTACTTTCTATTTGTTCTTGGAATGTCCTGGTTGAGTGACCTTAGGGACTGTCTCTCCACCATCTATGTGGAGATCACAAAGCTTCTCTGGGACCCCAAATCAGTCTTCATCAGTGTGGCCCATCTCTATGTGTTATTATCAGCGACCCATGGGAACCAGGCCCCGGGAGGCCACAGGGGACCCAGTCTTAATTTCCACAGCATCATTTCAATTGAGAGTCTGAGGGCTTCTTTCTTTCCCATCTCCTCCCCTCCCCTCCTGCCCTGACCCAAGTGTGATGGCACTCCTGTCAGTGAGCTGATATGGAGGGGTTCTAAACTTCCGCAGGACATCATGGTAAGAGTAACTTTTCAAATACATTTTAAGTCCTCAGCTTTTGATGGCGGTGGTTTATCTCCTAACAGGTAGGTGAGCACTTCGGGCAGTGTCCTGCGGTGGCGGTCAGCATGAATGGGATAGGGACAGGCCACTTGAGCAGCACTGTCCTAGCTTTGGTCACAGTCACAGGCCCCAGTCCTTCCCTCTACAGGTAGCTGAACATCAAGAACACTTGCAAGACAATTTCAATAAACCAAACACCACATGTCTCCCTGGCGGTCTTCCTACAGGACAGGAAACCCTCGGACTTGCTGTCATTCTTTCTGCACACAGGGTGATTCAGCATTCTCTACCCACTGGCCCTGCCTGCTGGTGATGCCTATAACTGCTTGCCTGGGAGATTGTTTGACTCAAGTGCGATTCTTATTGGAGAGTCTTCTACCAAGGGCAGAATATTCTAGAGAGTTATCTTGTTATCAAAGTTATGAGGTGATGAAGCTAACTTAGCTTACCTGCGTGCCTTTTTGTAAAATCCTCCCTGATTTCTTTACCCATTCCATGATGCTTTTGTGGAATTCCTAGACTCCTACTTCCCCTTCCACACACACAGCTTCCCTCAGACTCCACCTGCTTATTTGCCTCAGAAGATCTCTTTTAGAAACTTTGAGATCCACCTCCACATATCCTAAATATTTCTCATTATGGATTTCACAAACCAGTACAGAGATTTAGGATGGGCCAGTGTACTTGTTTTTTATTCCTGTGACAAAATGCACAAGAAAAAAAAAAACAACTTCAAGGGAGAAAGATTTGTTTTGGCCCCTAGACTCTGAGGTTTCAGTCTTTGGTTGGCCTCATTGCTGTGGAGGGAAGTCAGAACATCATGGGGTGGGGGTGGGGGTGGGGGAGCACACGAAGTGGAAAAAACCACTCCCTGCAAGACAGGACTGAGAAAAGGTGGGGAGGGAGGGAGAATGTTTATCTGTGGATATAATATGCCTTCAAAAGCACACCACAGTTTAATTTATCCATAAAAGACCCAACTTCAAATAGCCCATGAAATCAATAATAGAAATCAACAGTTGAATAGAACAGTTGAATAATAGAACAACAGTTGAATAATAGAAATCAACATTGGCAAGCAGCACTACCAGCTAGTGAGCAACAGAGTGGCCTTTCTGGGGGCACCCTTCCTGTCAAACCATAGCAGGCGATGCCCCTAGTCATTAACTTTTGAGGTAAACTTTAGCACCATTTCTATCATTTGACATCTTTGAGCATTTATTGTTTCACACAGGACAAATGACCAGAGAAATGAAACAGTTTTTTTTTCCTGTTTGAATCTTTAAATATACTGGCCTTCCAGGAAACTCTGAAGTGTGTCAGACTAAACAGAACAGAGAGAAAATGAAGCCGGGCTCACTTGCTTGTCTTTATGACTCAGAATGGTTCTGAGGACCACACCTGCTCACTGCGGTAGTCTGGTAGTTAACCAAAGGGCTAAGACTTATCTTATATATATGAGTACACTATCACGGTCTTCACCAGAAAAGAGCATCAGATCCCATAACAGATGGTTGTGAGGCACCATGTGGTTGCTGGGAATTGAACTCAGGACCTCTGGAAGAGCAGTCAATGCTCTTCACAGCTGAGCCATCTCTCCAACCCCTGCTTGCCTTTTTTGAATGCTCCTCTTGGTAGTTAAAACTTCTACTTGGAGCTGGCAGCCACAGGAGTTCCTGGCCAGTATGAACATGTTCCTCAGCTCATTGCCTCCTTATCCAATGCATCACCTTAGCTCGGCACAGACCTGGTAACAATGGGCAGGGCAGAGACGAAGCTGAGGAAGAGGACCAGTCATCCATGAAGTCTCATCTCTGTCTGGAGTCTCTTCTTTCCTTTAATGTGAGTTCAGTGATTGAATAAATGAATGAGACAGATCGTGGTGACGGCTTCCAGAAAGGAATTGCTCGTTCCCAGAGTTCTCCAGGCTCATGCCATGAGTTTTCTGTATATGAACTGCACAGATTATGTATGCTTTCTGCTTGGGTTCTTACAAACAAGATTCAAATAATGAGTGTGGCGGGGCAGGGGGTGACAGAAAGGAAGAAAGAAAAACTGTCTAAACAGTATACTGTCAAATTTCTTTGGGAAAGCATACTGAGTCAAAAATCTCTTTGATTATTTCTCTTTAAAAAAGTCAGTTGCTAGCATAGGGCTTAAAGGTTTTCCTGTAAAAGCTGGTTGTAAAAGTCTTTCATCTCCTGTGAAGGCTTGAGAGCCTACCAGGAAAAGGAAAGTGACTGTCGGGTGTCTTGAGACATTGTCATAGTGTAGACACCAAATCCTGGCACACAGGGTGAGGCCAGGCTTCCACCCACCGACACAGCCTGGTGTATGTCACTCCCTTCCCGTCTGAGCTTTTATAGTCTCCACTCCTGCCTTTCCTTAGCATCACAAAGTCCTCTGATGCCAACAGGGAAGAATGGAGGATGCCCAGTCATGGAGCCTAAAGCAGGGGGAGTGTCATGAAGTCCCTTTGAGTGTTTGCAGTGACGTTTTGGCAAATGCTGTGTTTTCTGCGTTTTGTACAAGAAAGGGAAATTAAAAGGCACGTGGCAAATGTCAAAGTCATTAGGTCATCAGACCATAACCCAGATGTTTCCATGTACGCGATCACGGAAGCAAACTGGAACATCCACATGGTGTTTTGAGGCACAATACTTAAGTCACTGTTATCTGATTAATCACACTGAGCTGGGAGAGAAAAGGAGATGGTGGCATCCGTGTGCACTCGCTGGGGCATCTCCAGCCGCCTCTGCGGTGTCACTAAGGGTGGCTGCCTGCTGAGCAGCACTGAGTCTCCATGGTAACAGGCCAGCTGCAGGTTCATGACTGAGACAGCCCAGGGGTCCGAGCATAGTCACTTAAACCCGTGTAGGATACACGCGGCCCACCTAGCTTTACCGAGACAATGGCATGAGCTGGTCCCTTCATTAGTAAAGGCAATATTTAAAAAAGAAATGCAGCTGTGTTACAGGTGACCATGGGGCACGACTGGATGACTGGTTAACTTGTAAAGAGAGGATGAGCACTGGGCAAGCCTCTGCCTGGGCCCCCCTCCCAATGCCTCTAGACAGCCTTTCAGCACAAACATCAGCAGGGTGTGTGTGTGAATTATTCAAAGAGTTTGACATCTGTCCCTTTGTCAACTCATTTTCTTCTCAACCAAGGCCACGCCTCTGTGCTATGTTCTTACACGCTCTCCCACCTAGGTTGTGATTACACGTGTGTACTTTGAGAATGTGTTCATGTCTGTTTCCTCTAGTACCCTGGGGAGCCCCAAACTGGCAGGAGTTAATCAATGGAACATTAGCTTCCAATCTGGAATAGGGGCTACAGATGTTCCTGCACCCCACAGCTCCTGGAAGACACTGAAAGTTACCACACTAGCTTGCTAGTGACTGGGGGGGTGGTGCTTGTTCACTGAAGGAGGATCTCAGGGATGACCAGTGGGACCCTCAGACTGCAGGGGTGGGTTCTTGCTTGGAATTGAGAACTAAGCATTGCCCCTACTCCCAAAATGAAGTGCTTGGTCAGTTAGGATGTGAAAACTTGCCAAGGTCTGCATGCAGGCATGGAGAACGTGGGCGGGTGGGACGGGGAGAACATTATTTCAAGTACATATATGAGAAAGCAGATGCTTAAAGGACAGCAGGTTTGTGTTCAGTAGTGAAGTTGCCATCAAAGCCAGGTCCGTGGGCTGGAGAATCCCATGTGCTTGGCCACTACACTATCTCATTTTAATAGCTTTCTTGTTGCTGCGGAAAATATTTGACCAGAAGCCACTTGTGGGATGAGCAGTCTATTTTGACTCATGTTCTGATTGGTGGCATCTGGGGCTAGAGAGATGATGGTTCAATAGTTAGGGCCAAATGCTGCTCTTCCAGAGAACCCAAATTCCATTCCTAGCTCAACCCGATACCCTTTTCTGGCCTCCAAGAGCGCCCCATCCTTGAGTCTATGCTTACAAAGACACACACACTTAACACAGGAATAAAATTTAAATAGGAGGTATAGTCTATTGCAGTGGGAAAGGCATGTCAGGGTTTGTGGCCAAAGGACTCACATCTTGAGGGGTTAGGAAGCATCAAAGCCAGGTCCTTGGGCTGCAGGGTCCTGCAACTATCACTACATAGAGGGCATTGGCCCCTCACCCTCTCCATACCTTCTTCTATGCCAGGCTACAGAGTGGCAGTTATGAGAGGTCCTTGTGTATACTGACCCTGCCGGCTCCTCTAGATTTCCTGGGGGTCAAACCTTTAGGAAATAAGTCTTTGAATTCTATGAACTATCCAGCCTCAGGCGGTTTTGGTTCTAATGGCGCCAACAGACTAAGATAGTGACCTTAGTTGGAAATAGGATCTTTGCAGAAGCACTCAAGTTAAGATGAAGTCATAATAGAGAAAGATGTGTCCTAGCCCAGAGTGACAGGTGATGGGCAGAGAGGACTGTGGACACAGAGGAGACCACTATGTGAAGGCAGGTGGAGTGTCCCCTGAGGCCAACAGGAATGGTAAAGGCTGGGTGTGGTAGCTTAACAAATTAATTTTTTGGTGATTTTATATAAGTCCATGCAAATTCTTCATGAGTATTTTGCATTTGATGATTATTTTTCAAAGTTAGCACACACTCACTGGGATTATCTGGGAATACACTTGGCTGTGGTGTTTCAGGGCTTATATCTACATCTCACAATTTGTCAGTGCCCTGTGACCTGGAAAAAAAATAGTCTGATGTTACCTGTCACCATGGCAGGACCCTCTGTCTGCCCTTGGCTCAAAGTGAACTGTTTAATCAGTCATGAGGAGATGTCTCTTTAGCCGTGGTCATTTATAAAATGCCACTGCAGACTAGAAGTCCTTGCTGGGGCACTCGGTGATTAAAGATTAATTTCAAAGAGTTGAGAAGACTCAACATTTTTATTCATTTTCCTGAAACAGAGGCCTATGTCATGTTAACTCAGGGTCAAATGAAATGATCATTTGTTCAGATGATACAATTCCTGAGGAACCTGGCATAGAGGAACCCAGACCTCTCAGTGCCCTGGGGCTGGGTGACAAGAGGGCCAAGTAGCTGGGCTGCCAGTCTAGACCTCCCTCTCCCAAGGATCTCCTTCTGGCTCCCAACCTCACAGACATCACATATAACCAACTGCAGGAGTCGGTTAGCAGTAAATGTAGCAGGAGATGGGCCCAAGATACATTCTCGCTAAATGGCATATTTTTATTTTTCGTTATTGCATTTGGAACACATTTTAAATATGGTTCTCCTGTCATCATAATGGATTGGCAGTTAAAAATAACTTGGGGAATTCGTTAAAAAATGAAAAAAAAAAGACAATCAAAAAGGGCGAATAATGACACCAGTAATGGTGGCGATGCAGACAGCAGTCCATCAAGTTCTCCATGTCCAAAGTCAGAACTAGCGATTTTGTTTTTAGGAAATAATGCCATCTGTCATATCCAACAGCCATTGGCCCAAATTGCATTCATTTTAAGGTCAGAAAATTTGTGTTTCCTTTATAAATGCACAGTGTTCATGAAGAAGTGGAGTTTAGAGATAGCTCTGCACGCGTTTATATCTAAGTAACATTGAGATGAAAGAATTAGCCAGATGTGAGAATTTAGAGGATCATTTTCTTTAAAGAAAAAAAAAGTCAAGTTGAAGTGGCAGGACCCTCATGGTGTTCCAAAGCTGAAAAATAACATTTTCCATGGGCTTCGATGATTCCAAAGGAAATAGGTGTCCATTGTAGCAGCAGCAGCAACAACAACTTATAACTCCTATCCACAGTGTTTAATGTTTTTTAATTTTTAAAGATGGTGTCTTAGGATTTTATTGCTCTGAATAGATACCATGACCACTGCAACTCTTATAAAAAGAAAGTGTTTAATTGACGCAGGATTGCAATTTAGAGGTTTAGTTCATTATCATCATGGCGGGAAGCATGACAGCAGGCAGGCACGGTGCTGGAGAGGAGCTGAGAGTCCTACATCTGGATCTGCAGGCAGCAGGAAGAGAGAGTGACACTGGGCCTGGCTTGAGTTTCTGAAACTTCAAAGGCTGCCTCCTGTAACACACCCAGTCCAACAAGGCCGCCACTGCTAACTGTTCCACTCCCTATGGGCTTCTGGGGCCATTCTCAATTACCACAGAGGGGTTTTCTATAAGTGTTTAATTTAATAAAGCCAAAAGAATATGAAACTGTAAACCTCTCTCATGGTGTTACAAGATGGTCAGGTCATCTTCAGAGAGCAGCACATGATAGGGAGTCACTTAATCAAAGTGATTCCTCTCAGGAAGTAGGGCCTGGTGTTGGGTATAAAGGTGTTATCTATGGAGACTTTATCCACATGCTGACTGTTCCTCCTGCCTGAGAAATGCTGGACCTTGCTGAGTGACTCCACTGGACCCCACCCACTGAGACCCCATCTTCTGCTCTGGACACTCCAGACAAGACCCACAGCAGCAGGGATGGGCCTGTGGGGCCAGCGTCAAAGGAGGCCTCCCTCAGTACCAGGGAAGAGATAGTGACTTCAAAAGACTGACCTTTGTGGGTGTGTCTGGATAAGATACTACCCACGTCCATAGGAACAAGGGTTCTAAAATAGAAGTGTGTGGGGAATGAAGAGGACATTGCATTGAGAAGATTCTAGTTGGAGCACTTTCTCCTGAAGTCTCAGATGGAGAATCTGGCGAGGGAGGGAAACCTTGTGGATCTTAGATATGAGTGCTGGGTTGAGCATGGCGAGGAGCTATCTGCTCCACAAACATGAAGCCTCACCAGGGCTGCATGCTCTGTTAAAAAGTTACCATCAGTTCTTATCTCGGTTGCTTTTCTAATGCTGTGGAGAGGCACCATAACAAAGGCAACTTGTGAAAGAAAGTGTTTAGTTGGAGTCTTGCGTACCCTTTCCAAGGGTGAGTCCTTGGCCATCATGGCAGTAGGCAAGCCAGCATGGTACTGGAGCAGTGACTAAGAGCTTAGGTTTGATACCCTAAGCATGAGGCAAGGTGGGGAAGAACTTTGAAACCTCAGACATGGTGACACACTTCCTTCAACAAGGCCATACCTCCTACATCCTTCCCAAACAGTTCCATCAACCAAATACCAAGTGTTCAATAAGTTAGCCTATGAGGATCGTTCTCATTCAAACCACCACAGTTCAGTAAACTGGGGTCAGAAGGCCTAGGCTGGAGAGTTCATGGGCTCAAGAAGACAACATACTACCACGGTTTCTCTAAATGATCTTGTCACAAATACCTTCCGAATATACATGTCTATACTCACAGATAAATGCAGCTCTCAGGCTGGCACAGGGGCTCCTTTTCACAGAAGGTGTTGGCAAATGCAGACTCATATCTGGTTGAGAATAAGTGATTGCTCAGTCCTAACCAGATTTCTATATCACTCTCCCTCAAGCCTAGGCAATATCAGGAAGAGGAGCAGAAGGAATACCAGAGCAAGAGAGTCGGGGGAATGCCAATGAAGTGCTGCCATCTGGATATGACACGGACATTCCAACTGTGAGCAAAAAGCAGCAATGGATACCTGCATAAGATTGGGCCCTCTAACTTCTTGTAGGTGCCGCGAGGCCCCGCCCTTTCCAGGGGAGCTATTGACTATTAATGATCGCTCGTAGTTATTGAAGAGAGGCATCTCACTCTTCAGTGATGTGGTCACCAGGGACTAGATGGGAAGAAAAGGAGTTCAAAGGG
Organism: Tokudaia tokunoshimensis; assembly: GCA_036184795.1. Classification (NCBI taxonomy): domain Eukaryota; kingdom Metazoa; phylum Chordata; class Mammalia; order Rodentia; family Muridae; genus Tokudaia; species Tokudaia tokunoshimensis. The sequence continues at coordinate 92,255,129 of BTHU01000016.1, read as the reverse complement.
GAGAGGAGGTGGGCAGAAGAGGGCAGGAAGGGTGTGTGTAACCACACAGTGTGTGAGACTGTCGATAACAAAGAAACGAAACTCTAATACCAACATAGCAGCCCCGGAAAGTCTCTGCTCTTTCTTCGTTCTGTCAAAACCTCTTAAGCTCTGACCATGTATCGGTTTCTCATTTTGTTTCTAAGTGTGTTTTGAAATTAATTTGGCACACAGATGCATAGGATGGACGGCACACAACGAGGCATGACACCAAGTTCTGATTGTGTGCGTTTCATGTCATGTCTAAGCCAAGTTGAAAATACCTATCTGAGGAGTTTCTTATCCATTAATGAAAAAAAAAGCTGATCGTTTTAGTAAAGTTTCCAAAACATAACCTACCCCAACACAGGCACACCTACCACACTTCCGCTTACACTGCTCCTTTTGACACATTATTCTCCACCCGTGTGTTCCGAAGCCAGTCCTTTGATTCTTCCTCTCTCTCCCCAAGACGGAGGGAGAGGCACATAGAACCACAAACACACAGATGGTGGCTGCAGGTGCCCTAGGGAAGGGCTTCCTTGGGTCGTCTGATAAAGAAGGCGCTTTGGGAGCCTGAAGTGAGGAGCTTTTCACCTGGTCAAACATGCTGGTTTCAAAGCTCAGCTAAGCTGTCAATCACCAGCTTCCTAACCTCTGTCACAACCCTGCTGAATCTGCATCACTCCAGAGTCTGAGCCCTGGGGAGAGGGCATCTCTGCTGGGCTCTTTGATGCCAGGGGTAGGTATATACCTGGAGTCCCTTACATGGTGTTTGGTGATTGCTGTGCACTGAAAGAGAGACTCCCAAAGGTGTGATTAAAATGGGGGTGAAAATATCACCCCAACCCCACCCTCTGGTCACAAACCAAGCCATGGAGGCAGGATCTCATTCCTGCAGGCCAGCCATTTTGTTTTGCTTTGTCTTTTCCCTTGGTAAATTACCAAGGAGGAGGCCCTAGAGCCCAGAACTCATTCAAAAATTCAAATTGTGAGGGTGTTTTGTAGCTATTTTCTGCCAATCACTGGAGGAAAAAGGGGAAGGTTCATGGAATTCACAAGAAGGTTACAGACTCATGAAGACCCTTCCTAGCATTATATAGGCAATAATCAACCGCTGGGTGAGAGAAGACTCTTTGGTGGATCTGCCTTCAACCTGCACACGGAACTCCAAAGAAACAGCTTTGTGAGTCACCACTCATGCTGGGTGGGCGAGGGCAGACTTTTCAGTGGTGCAGCTGCCAGAGTCACTCACGCTCCTAAAAGGAACCCCGGCAATTCATTGCTTCACCAGATAGACTCTGTGAGAACATTGTTTCGGTCTGTGTCCTGTGTCCTATGGAAGATGAGTAGACATGTTTATGTCTCCCTAGGCAAGTCATGAGATAGATGGTCAGACAGTCTTAGGTTTAACATTAAGGGGTGAGGTTCTCTAATTTCTTTCTCAGGTTTCATAAGGGCCTTCAAAGGAGAGGCCGATGCCCCACTGACAGAAAGGGTTGTTGTGCCACGGTGAGCACCTCAGGCGGTGTTCAGGGGTCTGCAAAAATCAGCGTTGCAGTCCTGAGAACCCTCTGATGATCAGGTGAAAAGTGTGACCTCAATACAGAGGCTTTGCTCCTTTCCTACAGGTCTGCTCAGCCGGTTCCAAGTGGCCGAAAGAGCAAACTAGGCCCGTGTGGTCAGCCCTCCATAACCACATGCCATGTCTTTGTGAAGTTAACCCACTCCAGACCAAGATAGCAATATAGTCTGAAGAGCTGCGCATGCACCATTCACATTGCACTGGGTCTTATGGACAATCCTGGGAAGATTTCAAAGTAGGAAGATGCGCCTAGATTTCATACAAACACCAGGCCACTCTCTGTGAGGTATCTGAATAGCACAGGGGTTGGGATCTGAAAGGAGTGTTGAAACTGTGTGATATACAGTCCTTAGCTTTGGATTCAGACTAGTAGGAATCTACATCCTGACTTAAAAAAAAAAAAAAACAAAAAAAACCAGCCTTGTGGTTCTGGATGCCTTATTTAAGCCCTCCAACCCTTGATTTTTCCCATCTGCAGAATGGAAATAGGGCCACTAAACTCTTAGGGATGTGGTGTCTACCAGACACAGTCAGTCAACACAGCATCCCACTCTGGTAAGCAGCTGCTGGGACTTGGTGGCATGGTCCCGTGAAGTAAAGACGCAGTAAAGCGTCAACAGATCAGCACACTATTCATTAGCACATGGCTCAGTCAGGGTACAGCTTTGGGTAAATGCCACACTGAGCTTGCGTGGGGGACAAAGCACACATATGAAACCTTGTGTGTACATCTTAAAGCTAGGGTATCAGAATCTGATAGCATGCTGGTGGTCTAAGCCAGCAATTCTCAACCTTCCTAATGCTGTGACCCTTTAATACAGTTCCACATGCTGTGGTGACCCCCAATCATACAATTATTTTCATTGCTACTTCATCACTGTAATTTTGCTCATGAAGCATATTGTAGAAGGCACAGAGCAGTTGGAAGAGATAGGAACAATGGCTGTGTGCTTAGAGGCCACCCCTGGAGCTGAGCTGTGCAGGGTCCCAGAATCTCAGCTGCTTTCTGGTGTTCTTAGGTAACACTCATGAAAGGGTCATTCAACCCAAGGGGTCATGACTCACAGGTTGGGAAGCATTGGCCTAAATTGCTGTAATGCTTTCTGTTAGGAAAAGATCTGTGATGAGACACCCCAGCTCTGCATGGGAAGTCACACGCCAGTTCTACTATGGGCAAATAGAAGCTCAGAGGCTGAACCGTGGAGGCTTACGTAAGCTGTCCTGAGACCACAGTCTTTGGCTGCAAGCCTTAATAACAAGGTGACGTCAGGCTGAGGTGCCTCAGACGGTTGTTACGCACATGCCCCGGTGGAGGGGCTAGTGTGTGAGGCTGTGCTGATCAATGAACACGCCTGAGCTTCTGGCAGAGTCTGTGTGCTGTTAGTCCCAGGCAGCCATGCGTAAGAGCCTCCTTCCAGGATCTGCCTCTGTGTTTATTTTTCCTTAGTGCTGACACGAACGACTCTGTTTTGATCCCCCATAAATCCAGTTCCTTAAGAATACATTACTTAAAAATTATTAACAGAAATACTTCAGCAAACCAGAACAGCCGGAGAGAAAACAACATCTTCATGCTCCGACTATGTCTCACTGTGAATGAGTGATTGCTTAAAACCGAAGTGATCCCAAGCGCATTAGGGTTCAATGGCCTTGGCAAATGCACAAAAATCGCCATCAACTTTGAATAATTATTAAAGGCCCGATTGCACAAAGCACTGCATTCTTGATGGCAAGGACCCAAATTAGGGAACACTGGAACAGGACCTGCTCCTGCAGGCTTGGCTCCTCTCCTGGGCAGAGTCCCCCTGTTTTGTAGAAGGCACAGAGCAGTTGGAAGAGATAGGAACAATGGCTGTGTGCTTAGAGGCCACCCCTGGAGCTGAGCTGTGCAGGGTCCCAGAATCTCAGCTCTTTCAGAAACCTGGGCTCTGCTGTTTTATTCACTTGACTTACTAATTAAAAGGAGCAAGACACAAACTGAAGCAAGGCAACAACAACAAAGCTAGAGAATGCACCCAGTCCCCCCCCACCCCCCCACCCCCCACACCCCCCCACCCCCCCACACCCCCCACACACCCCCCACACCCCCCCACACCCCCCACACCCCCCCACACACCCCACACACCCCCCCACACCCCCCCACACACCCCCCACACCCCCCCACACCCCCCACACACCCCCCACACACACCCCCACACCCCCCCACACCCCCCCACACACCCCCACACCCCCCCACACCCCCCCACACCCCCCCACACCCCCCACACCCCCCCACACCCCCCCACACCCCCCACACCCCCCCACACCCCCCCCACACCCCTGTTCCTTTGGGTGGCAAGGCACCTTGCCTGTGTTTCTTTTCAAGCAATAGAACCAGTTGGCTCTTTCTTCTTGACCTCCTTAGGGAATCATCCTTAGTGAGTGGAATTCATGCTGCTTTGGACCAAGTTTTAAGTTCTTGTGATGCTCACCATGCGACCTGATCCATCTCTATTAAACGGTGAAACCTCACATGGTGGGTTGACTGTCTCTTCCCTCCAAAATTCAGGTTGGACCTTCTTTGTTTGAGAAAAAGTCTCTATGTACTCTGGTCTGGACCTTGAATTCAGTTTTCTTGCCTCAGCCTGCCAATTGCTGAGATTATAGACATGCACCACAATGCTTGGTTCAGTTCATGTTGGAGTTTACTTGGGAGATAGTGTTGGATATTCACCCCACTCAAGTGGCAGGAAAGGCTTTTCCTGCCATGGACTCCTTTTGTAAACTTTGCATACTTTGTAAACTTTGAATATACTTTGCAAACTTTTGTATACTTTGTAAACTTTTGTATACTTTGTATACATGGTAAAACCCTCGGGGCAGGAAAGTGTCCCCCACCCCACTCTGAGGAGCTCCAGCCCCAGGCCACTCCCCCATACTGCCCTATCATAACAAGACAATTTCCAGCCTGTTTAACTGTCACAAAGGTCATCTCCAGCCCCTCACCAGGACTCTTCCCAGATTATGCTAATTTTAAGTAAAAAGTCTGAACAAAAGCCACCAATCCCTGAACAGGAAAACCCACCAATCCCTGAATTTCCCCCAAGCTCAGGGCTTGAAATCCCACCAATCCTCACCCTGGAAATCTCCACCCTAGAAAGCACCGCCCCCTCACTCAAGAACTCCTATATAAGCGTGGCCCTTAGTCCAATTCCCTCCTGTCTGCTCCCTCCTGGGAGCATAGGCAACCACTCTTAGACTTCTCCCTGCACACTCTGAACCCTCCAATAAATCTCTTTCATAAGATTTGCTGCCTGGTGTGACTCTCTTGTCAGAAGAAAACAAAAAGCAATGAAGAGAAGAAGGAAAGACAGGAAGAGACACAGCTGGGCTGTGGCTCCTGAGCTCCTAGCTCAGCTGGGGACACCCTCCCCTAGGAGCTGCAATGCCTCTGCTGAGGACGCTTCCTCTTAGAGCTGTGTGGTTCCTGGGCTCCAGTGTCTCAGGATGCCCTTCCCTTGGGACACTGTCCCACCTCAGAGCTGTGTGGTTCCTGGGCTTCAGAGTCCCAGGACACCTTCTCATCCAAGCAAAATGGCCTGCCAATGGGACTGTGTGGGAGGTGATCTCCACAGCAGGGTCCTGCTGCATCATGGGCTAGTAGGTCTTTGTAAACCACTGATGAAAAATGTCTCACCTGAAACGTGTGTGTTCCCCCAAAGACTAAAGATTAGGAAACTGTTGCTCTAAATTTAACTGATTAAACCAAAACTTCTATGCAGAAATCCTTTACAGAACACAGATAAACAGATCGTAATGAGTCTTATATGAAGTCATCACTTGAGCCCAAATTCTCAGGAGGACTATGGTGGTTAGTCTTAACTGTCAACTTGTCACAGCCTAGAATCCTTTAGGGAGAGCATTTCTCTTAACAGGTTAGCCTAGAGCATTTCTGTGGAGATTGCCTTGATAATTGATGTTGAAAGACCTAGTCCACTGCAGGTGGCCTTACTCCCTAAACAGGAATTGCTAAACTACATGAGAGCAGTAAAAGCTATGTGACAGCAAGCCTATAAACTTCAGGCAAGCATGCACTTATTTTCCTCTACTGACTGAGGTGATGTGCTTTGCTATTTGAATCCTTGCCTTGCCTTCCACTCAATAATAAAGTATAATCTGGAATTGAGACACAAATAAACCATTTCTTCTCTAAATTGCTTTTTCCCAAGCTATGTGTTCACAGTAATAGACACGAAAAAATAACAAAGATGTACTGAAATGGAAAGCAAACATGGGTGCGTAGAATGTAGAGTGTACTCGGAACTCACAGTGTTTATAAGACATCTTGAAGAACAGAGTTCTGAGTGTCCCACAGGTTCTGTCACTCACAGATCAATAACCACTGCTCCTGGTAGGAAATATCACAGCCTGTTTGGCTCTACTCAAAGTAGAATTCTTCTGCTGCTGTTGTATATCTTCCCTCCATCATAACAATATGTTAAAAGAAGCAAACACTGCCCCTGAGTTTTCTGTTGTCGCTATGCCTCAATATAGTTAAAGTTGCCATTAAAAATGGCAATTACATAGTATGTGAGCCAGACAGGAAACTGGCCCCAGATATGTTTTCAGCCTGTAGCAGGGTACTGAGAACTGGACACACCTTTGCTTGCTTTGGGCTTTGATTGGAGCTGAAGTCAGGATGTTGAGTCATGGCTGAGTGGATGTGTTTTGGAGAGAAGTTCACACATGGGATTCAGATCTGATAATTTACTACGGTTTAGGGGGCTTTGGTTATACAGAGGGAGGTGGGGCCAGCAAATGCTTCCATCTGACTTTCACAAGAGTAGTTATCTCAGGCATCACTGGGAAGAAAAAGCTGGTCCCTGGTAATCATCGGAGGAGGACTCTCTTGCCCTAGATGTGGGGAGAGGAAGGAATGTATGGCTGGCTTATTCTTTCATTCATTTACCAAGTGACTGGGACACACTGCTACATTTACCCATGCTACACATAAGCCCTTGCATCCCATGGTCTGAGTTTTCTAGTGGATGAAGTGTAGAGGAAACAGACAGTAAACAAAAAAGATCCTATCTAGAATGTGCTATGAGAAATGGTGAAAACTTGGCCAAGGGAAGAGAGGGCCATTTCAGCACAGTCAGCTTCAGGGAGTGATTCTGAGAGGCTGTGCCAAGGACAGCTGCAGGGAGTGAAAGAGTAGGCCACAGGTCTCTGCAAGGGAGAAGTGGGTCAGAAGGAGCAAGCATCCCATGCAAAGGCACTGAGGTGATAGCAAGGTTCCAGGGTTATCTAAAGCTATTTCCAACTTCCCACTTTATCCTATGTCTCACCTTTCTGTCTCCTCCATCAGCCCCAGCTCTGCCAATATGATAAATACGTTGAGCATAGCTCTGTTGAGGTGTAATAGATATAAAATTCCTGTTCCTATTTATTATCTATAAATGCAAAGAACAGAAAGATGCTCCTCCAGCAAAGGGCTATCATATGGAATTCAGATGTGCTGAATATTGGAGCCAGCCGTGAAGGGGCTGGGCGAGCTTTCCTCGAGGGAGGGAGAGAGAGAGAGAGAGTAGATGCGAGGGAGGGAGATGCTGAGGTTCGGGCTGCTGTCAAAACCTTCTTTGCAGGAGGCAGGAATGGGCTCCAAGAGCAGGCAGTTGATGCTGGGTCAGCTGCAAGGGAGAGAGAGAGCTTCAATGCTCTCTCTGTGTGTCTGTTTACTGTCTCCCTGTCTTTCTGTCTCTCTCTGTCTCTCAGCCCTTCTCTGTCTCTGTTTCTCTGTCTCTGTCTCTCTCTGTCTCTGTCTCTCTCTCTCTCTGTGTGTGTGTGTGTATGTGTATGTGAGTGTGTATGTGTGTGTGTGTGTGTATGATGGAGATCAACACCAGCTGTCTTACCCAATCACTCTAGACTTTTTTTTTGGAGGAAGGGTCTCTTACTGACCCCTGTAGCTCATCAATACAATGAAACCGACTTTGCTCCTAAGCCTCGGGGCCTCCTCTTGTCTCTGCTTCATCAGTTCCAGGATTACAGGGCGCACTATTCTCTCGGTTACTTTTCTGTTCCTGGGATAAACATGATGACCAAAATCAACTTGAAGAAGAAAGGGTTTATTTGGCTCACACATCCCAACCCCGTTCATCCCTGAGGGAACTCAAGGCAGGGACCGGGAGGCACCAGTCGATGCTGGGAGGGAATGGTGCTTACTGGTTTGCTCTTTCTTGGCTTGCTCAGTCTGCTTTCGCAGGTACCCCAGGACCAACTGCCCAGGGGCGGCACCAAGCACGGTGGTCTGAACCCTCCCACACCAATCATCAATACAGCAAATGCCTATAGGCTCGCCCATGGGCCAGTCTGGAGGAGACATTTTCTAAATCTCTTTTCTTCACATTTATTTTTCTTTAATTTACTTGTAGTGTAATATTTTAATTAACTCATTAGGAATTTTATACATGTATACATTATACTTGGGTCATAGTCACCCCCTACTCCTCCTAATCTTCCAAGATACACCCCTACTTCCCCACCTTCTTCCAACTTCGACTTTTGAGAAAAATGTTTTAATTGAGATAGAATAACATCAGTTCCCTCCTCCCTTTCCTCCTTCAGTTCCTCCCTGCTATCCCCCCCTGAGCCCTTCCCAGGCCCCCACTCTTAAGTTGATATTCTCTTCTTTTATTGTATATTATATATGTGCACACATGTAGATATATGCATATGCAAATACATGTATGTCCTGATGAGTTCGTTTCGTTAGTGGCATGTATATGGTTTCAAGCCTGAACACTCAGCACTGGACAACCAATCAGGGATCTCATCTCTGGGAGAAGCTATCTGTGTTCTCTGTAATCATTGGTTGCCTGTAGTTCTTGGTCTAGAGGTGGGACTGTGGCATTTTCCTGCTTCTGCACTAACATGTCCATTGATAGTGTGTTTGGTCCGGTCTTGCTAATGCAGCCATTTCTGGGGAAGACCATTTCACAGCAGACTATTTTCTAGTATACCAGCTCTCATCTTCCCATTCTTCTTCCTGCTATTCCTGAGCCACAGATGCAGGACCTGTGATATAGACGGATCCATTGGGGCTGAGCTCCCAACAATCCATGATCTCTGCACTGTCCATGTACGGGTTTCCGTGCTTGTCTGCATTTGCTCTGAAGAGAGGGGTTTTTGATGAGGGCTGATAACTGCACTTCTCTGAGGGTACAATGGAGAATTTTGTTAGTTGAAGTTCCCTCCTCGACCATGGCTCTAGTGTGTGACAAGCTGACATGAATCTAGCTCGCACAGCTCTGGTGCCTGGCTTTTTTTGTGGATTCTCAGGATCCAAGCATAGATCTTCCGGCTTTCACAGCCATACACTTCCCAACGGAGCCAAACCCCAAAGCCCTACTTTCCTTCCATACTCTTGAGTTTGTTCACAAGCAATAGCCTTTAAGGGATTGTGGTGGTTTAAATTATGCTTGGCCCATGGGAAGTGGCACCATTAGGAGGAGGTGTGGCCTTATTGGAGGAGGTGCGACCTTGTTAGAGGAAGTGTGTCACTGAGGAGGCAGGACTTTGAGGTTTTATATACATACTCAAGTCTGGCCAGTGTGACAAAGTCTCCTTCTGCTGCCTTCTAACCAAGGTGTAGAACTCTTGGCTCTTTCAACACCGTGTTTGCCTGGATGCTGCCATGCTTCCCACCATGATAATAATGGACTGGACCTCTGAAACTGTAAGCCAGACCCAGTTAAATGTTTTCCTTGTAAGAGTTGCCCTGGTCACAGTGTCTCTTCACAGCAATAGAACCCTAAGTCAGGGCTTGTTATGAAAAGTACAGGGAGTTCTTAGAACTCCAGAAATTGCATCTTGAAGTTTCCATATATGTGTGCTTTCCTGGAGGGAGATTCCATATTGATGTTTTTTAGGGGCTCTGTGTCCCTGAAGGCTCTGGGTCTGTTCATCAGCATGGGGCTGCTTGCCACTGCCAGGGACACAATTAGTGTCTGGCACTGGTTCAGCCCCAGCTGCTTCCCTGGGGACTTTTGTGTTCTTGTTTGAATACGGAAATGTTAAACTACCCACGTGCCTCTTTGTCTAACAGTTCCAGCTTCATGATCCTGAGCTGACGTGTAATAAGTCTCTGAAAGAATCTAAGTAGAAAAGATCTGCAAAGCTGTTTACTGGAGCTTAACCTCTTCAAAATGCCCGACACAGACAGTAATGAAGGCAGTAACCATCTCAGAAAACCATAGAGCTCGAGCTGCAGGGACCTCCACACCCCAGGCTGAGAACATCCCCAGGGCATCGAGGAAGCTCAATCTGTTTGCAAAGCATCCTTTCTGGCAGTCTTTGGAGGGAAACTTTCCTTCAATAATGGGGGATCTGGAAGACACCCATAGAGAGGTTAGAAACCCCCAAATGATGTGAGGAGCATCATTACCCTTTCTGGAAGGACCATAACAGGCAAGAAAGATTGAACTGAACACCTGAGAATGGTAAGGGAACCAACCTAGAGATTTCATGTGCCATGAAAAGTGACCCCAATGTTCCCCAGGCTGTGGCTCATCTAACCCCTATTGGTCCAGGTGGAGACATTCTGGGCTGTCCTTCCTGGATCTTCTGCAAGCAGTGATGTGGGTTTGGGCATGTCTGGTGCACATCTGTGGGTCTTCAACTTTCCCTCCAGGATCTGTGATCACTGTATGGACAGATGCAGGGTATGTAAGGCAGAGAGGGGTCTGTAAATTCAGCCAGGGTGCACGGTGGTTTTCACTATAGACATTCCCAGAGCTGATGCTGACGACTCCTCTGCAGCATGCTTTGTGGTCTTCCTTTATGCCATCCCCTGGCCACAAGGACTCAGGCGCTCTTCCTTGGATGCGGGTCTCAGTCTTTTAGGCAGCCTTCCTTTCCAAGGTGCATGCACAGCTGAAGAGGAGCTATCCTTGTCAGAGAAGACATTCCTGAAGTCACATGGTCTGGTGCAGTAGTCTCTCTTCCCCAACACCTCATGGGCCAGCTTGGGGGCAGGACCGAGTGTGGGCTCAGAGCAGAGAACGTTCCCACTCTAGGGCTACTGTACCATCAGCCCTTTGATTAGAAAATGCATCCTAAAAGCTGTGCCCTCAAGCTCTTGTTGCTTGACTCTTGGTCTTCCCTATCAATGTGACATGATCAGGGGGTGATCCCCTCCCCAATCTCCACTGTTAATGGGGCTCGAGATTTTTACACTTGGCTCACTTATTTCTCCCTACCTTGCTCCTGGATGCGCTCTCTCTGACAGTACACCTTAGTAATTAGCAGGGCACTCTACTATCTACTCTCCCGTCTTCCTGTGGGCATAGGAAGTGACGCTTTCCTTCAGCCAAATGATCTCTTCTGCCCCGTGTCTGGCTTCCATCCGATGGCCATAGGATACTGGAACTCTCATCTCAGCTTCCTTCCCATCAGCCTATTACTATCCCCTAAACTCCCTGCCTTTCCCTTCCCCAGCACATACACCTTTCTGCCTTCGTTTAGTGTTGGACACTGCCTATCCCCTTTGTGTCCTCCCCCTCTCATTTGAAATACGTAATGTGTTAGAACAGATGACAGGTGTGAGTTCTCTGTCATCACCACTGATTTTTATGCTGAATATCCCTAAGGTCTCTTTAAGTTCAGTGCTCCATCCCTTTCTTCCATGGTCCCTTCCACCTTTGACTCTGATACCATTGGAAGATAACAGATTTTCTGACCACTTAGTTCAAGGTCCTGGGGCTGCCTCTCCACTACATTCAGGGAAGAACATCTGTCCTGACCTAACCCCACTTGACCATGTAGTCAATGTTTGACCCAGCTGGGGACCCTACCTTTTTTCTGATGTGCCTTCTGTCCTTCTTCTGCAGAGGCTCCCGGCTTACAATGGAGTCTCGTCCTGATAAACCCTTCAACAGATGGGAAGGACCATGGGTCAACAATGCATCGACATTCCTGACCTACTGAGTAGTCCAGACAGACATGTTGATCCAGGATCCTCTGGGTGCTATGCTGACCACAATGACCAGCATCTCCAAAGAGGATCAGACTTTGTGGTCCTTACCTAGAGAAGAGTAAAACTCAGAGCCTAAGGTCTGGATCCTATTGGAGAAATGTGTCTTTTGCATTATTGTAAAAGTTTGGTGGGGGGGGAGGGAAGGCATGTAGAGACAATTTTTAGGTCTGTCAGTATTGGATGGATTCTACCACACGGTTACTCTCTTTATGCATTCAAGTTTGCTCTTCCTCTTTCTGGTCTTTAAATCTTGGTGGTCCTAAAACTTGTCTCTTCTCTATCCTCGCCCACCGCAAGAGGCCACAGCTGTCTCTCAGCTTTAAATGGCATCCACATCCTGACTCTGGGGAGTGTCTATCTGGCCGGGCCTTCTCCTGGATCTCAGCATCACTGAGATCTGTTTATCCTGGTGCCTCTTCAGAGATATCACTATGTCTAACAGTCCTTGGGGTTCCACCTAGCCTGTTCTCCCTCCAGTTATAGGGACCCTTCTCCTCAAGCCAAGTGCGGTGGGGAGTTGGGGGAGTGTGGGGGTGGGGTGTTGTTAATCCCTCTCCATTTCTTATGCCTCATATGAAACTGATTAGTAAATCACATTGGCTCTGGAATCAGGTCACATCCTCGCCGCCCACATTGCCAGCTCCCCCGTGACAAGCCTCCTCCAGTGCTCCTGGCTCCTTAGAGCAGCGTCTTTGTGAGGCCTGGCCTTCTCCATGACCTCTTCCCTCAGGACTGCCACGGTCTCTGAGGCAGGCAAGTGACTGTGTTTCCTCAGATTCTGCCAGTCTTCTGAGTCTTCATTGTCACATGCAGTTGAGACACCCTGGCCTTGTTATGACAGACAAGGTTGTAATGTCTTTACTCACTACAGCCCCCAACTTCTTCCCGCTGGTGGAGCCAGCGTCTCCTGTGCGCTGCGTCCCGTACGTACCAATGTATCCTTGCATCAGCTCTGTGCATGTTCTGTTCCCTCTGCCTGGAGCACTGTTCCCTCAGGCATTTGCTTGACTCTCACCCCATCTTCCTGGGTGGAGGTGTCTCTATTCATGTGGGCCTTCTGGAGCCCCCGACACTGAAATGTCAACCCAGCTCCTGTCCCTGCATGCCACTGATCTCCTCTCCTTATCTTCTTACAGGACTACTTGTTAACTAAAGTTCTTAGTATTCTACTATTTGTTTGTCTCTATTTTTTTCCTCACTGGCACGGAAGCTTCAAAGAGCAAGTTTGTTATTTTTTTTCTTCAACTCCCTCGCTTGCCCTAGTGGGAGCCCTGGCCTGTAACTGGTGCTCAATAAGTGCTTGAAACAAGAAAATGGGATCATTTCGTTTTAAAAGACGTATTTACGTCATTTTTATGTGCGGGAATGTTTGACTGCACAACTGTCTTATGTACCATGTGCATGCAGTACCCAAGGATTCCAGTAGAGGGCACCACATTCCCTGGAACTGAAATTTCAGGGGATTCTGTGGAAGCTAAGAACAGAGCCTGGAATAGACAAATGGGACCTCATTTAATTACAAAGTTTTTGCAAGGCAAAAGACACTGTCAAAAAGACAAAGCGGCAACCAAATAACTGGGAAATGATCTTTACCAACCTTACATCCGACAGAGGGCTAATATCCAATATATACAAAGAACTCAAGAAGTTAAACTCCAGAGAGGCAAGTAACCCTATTCAAAAATGGGGTACAGAGCTAAACAAAGAGTTCTCACCTGAAGAATATCTAATGGCTGAGAAGCACCTAAAGAGATGTTCATCATCCTTAGTCATTAGGGAAATGCAAATCAAAACAACCCCGAGATTCCATCTCACACCAGTCAGGATGGCTAAGATCAAAAACACAGGAGACAGCAGTTGTTGGTGAGGATGTGGAGAAAGAGGAACACTCCTCCACTGCTGGTGGAATTGCAAGCTGGTACAACCACTCTGGAAAGCAGTCTGGCGGTTCCTCAGAAAACTGGGCATGACACTCCCGGAGGATCCGGCTATACCACTCCTGGGCATATACCCAGAGGCTTTACCTGCATGCAATAAGGACACATGCTCTGCTATGTTCCTAGCAGCCTTATTTATAATAGCCAGAAGCTGGAAAGAACCCAGATGTCCCTCAACGGAGGAATGGATTCAGAAGATGTGGTATATTTACACAATGGAATACTACTCTGCAATTAAAAACAATGAATTCACGAAATTCCTAGTCAAATGGTCAGAACTTGAAAATATCATCCTTAGTGAGGTAACCCAATCACAAAAGAACACACATGGTATGCAGTCACTGATAAGGGGATATTGACCCAGAATCTCGGAATACCCTAGACACAATCCGCATATCAATAGATTTCTAAGAAGATGGAAGGAGAGACCCCTGGTCCTGGAAAGACTGGATGTAGGGGAACGCCAGGACAGAGAAACGAGAGGGGGTTGAATGGAGAAAAGAGGGAGGGAAGGGGGCTTATGGGACTTTCGGGGAGGGAGGAAACGGGAAAGGGGAAATGATTTGGAATGTAAATTAAAAAAAAAAAAAGAACAGAGCCTGGGCCCTCTGCAAGCAGCGGTGTGTGTGTGTGTGTGTGTGTGTGTGTGTGTGTGTGTGTGTGTGTGTGAGAGAGAGAGAGAGAGAGAGAGAGAGAGAGAGAGAGAGAGAGAGAGAGAGGGGTGTGAGGGCTCCTAACTGCGGACCCGTCTTTCCAGGCTCTGGAGTTCTCTTTCTATCCCCCTCACAAATCTACCTGTTTTAGAAACGCTGACGTCCATTGTCTCACCTGACATATTTTGGGGTTATGCTAAGAGCTCCCGGAGCATAAATCAGAATGACCTCACGTGGTAGATTCATTTTTCATGCCCCTTCCTACGCACACCCTTTGCAAAATAACTTTGAATGAGAGGCAGAGTCCCCGGCTGCTGCAGCTGCACTTGCATGTGGACTTAGATTCCAGCAACAGAACATCAGACGTTATAGACTCCAAACTGTAATGTGTGACAGGGGTGGGCTTGTGTGGTTTCCCCATCACAAAGATGGGGAAACGCCTGACATATCTTCCTTGTTTGAACAAACTTGTGGTCGGTATCCTGAGGGCAGTCAAACATAGCAGAGATGAGCAGAGCCACCTCCAATGACTTGCAGCACCTGGGCCATCTTGTTCGTTTTTTGAGTTTGTGAGATAGTTTGTTACACAGCGATAGCTGGCTGCTACACATCTTGATAACTCCAAGGTCTATCCTCCAAGCATACACCCCATCCTCAGCTCAAGGTGATCTCAGTGACTGTCACTGGGCTTGGCCAGTCACATCTCACAGGAGTTTAGGGATCATCCTCTCCACAGCCTGCTTCTTGTCTCCACACTTTCCTTTCTCAGCTCTGAGCTACTCAGACATGTTAGCTGGTCAATTTGTGTGCTTATTAGATGGCAGGTAGCTTAGTCAACCAATGACTTCAGCTTAGAAACTATCTCTGATTTGCTTCTGTCTGTCTCCTTGGCCATGTTTTACCATGGCTGGCTGCTTCTCCGACACAGGATGGTTGTCATGGCAATTCGGCTACCTAATTCCTTAAATACATGCTGTGTGTGTGTGGGGGGGGGAGTCTTCCTGTAAACACCAAGAAGTAAAAGGTCTAGAATTTTATTCTAGTGGGATCTTTTTTCGTGACCATGGTGGCTGGGTGAATGACGCTTGCTGTGTGGCTCAGAATGGAGCTGGTGGATGGAGCTGGGGTGGCTAAGGATCAGCTCACGGTGGGCGGGTGGGTGAAGAAATGATGTGGACTGCCGGGCAGTGGTGGTGCACGCCTTTAATCCCAGCACTTGGGAGGCAGAGACAGGCGGATTTCTGAGTTCGAGGCCAGCTACACAGAGAAACCCTGTCTTGAAAAACCAAAAAAAAAAAAATGGTGTGGAATCCAGGGCTCCAAAGAAGAGGACTGTGCAGGGGGGCAGGTGTTGAAGATTCCAAGAGCCTGGCACGACTGTGTTTCCAGTGTTTTCGTGAGTTTTCCAGTGTTTTCCAGCTTCCTTGGTAAGCCCTCATCTCTCTGATGGGTACCACGTCTACTCTCTGATTATGTTCAGAGCTTTTCTTTCTCCATGTTTTTATGGCTAAGCTCTTTCAATGCCACTCCCATCTCATGCACAATAGCTAACATCACGGAGGAGATTAGTGTGTGGAGGAGGGAAGACAAGAGAACTTTGATATCTCAAAAGAAGACACAAAACAAAACCAACACCACTCACACTGGGGTTATACTCTCTGGTTTAGTCAGACAGTGGGGCTCAGAACAGATTCTGGTCCCCAGTGTGTGTGTGTGTGTTTGTGGTGTGCATGTGTGTGTAGTGTGTGTGAGCATGTGAATGTGTGTGTGTGTACATGTGTGTGGTGTAGGTGAGCATGTGTGTATGTGTTTGTACATGTGTGTAGTGGGTGAGCATGTGAGCACAAGAGCATGTGTGTGAGGTGTGTGTGTGTGAGTGTGTATGTTTGTACATGTGTGTAGTATGTGTGAGCATGTGTATGTACATGTGTGTACATGTGTGTATGGTGTATGTATGTGAGCTCATGAGCATGTGTGTGGTGTGTGTATGAGCATGTGAGTGTGTATGTGTTTGTACATGTGTGTAGTGTGTGAGCATGTGTGTGCACATGTGTGTACATGTGTGTATGGTATATGTATGTGAGTGCATGAGCATGTGTGTGGTGTGTGTATGAACATGTGTGTGTGTATGTGTGTAGTGTCTGTGAGCATGTATGTGTGTATATGTGTGTGATATGGGTGAGTGTGTGAGCATAGTATGTGTGAGTGTGTGAGTGTATGTGAGTGTGTGTGTGTGTGTGTGTTTGTGTGTGTGTCTAGAGTCCTGTCTGTGTTTGAGGCAGACACATTCATCCATGTGGTTGTGCTATATCTGGGGACACCAGAGCCATGCACAACTATATTCTTCATTGACTGGGACTCAGGAGCACATGGTAGAATCCAGAGATGTAGGCATGAGCCTGACCTAGGCACAGAGTAGACTGAGGGGAGTGAAATCCAGGCCCTGGGGAGGGACAGAGGAGCCTGTGAGAGAAGAATCACCACCGTGACTGAGTGAGACAGTGGGCTGAGTGCGTGAGGCGGGGCTGGTACTTCGTGACTTGTGTGGACCAGATTCCTTTTGATCGGAGGAAGAACTGTGTGCCCTGCAAAGGCTGAACTAAAGAACTGCTCTTCTGGGGTTCCCAGCTCCCAGCCTCTTCTGGAAACTGAGCAGAAGCACAGGAGCAGACAATGTAAGCCCTGGATTCCCGATGGATGGAGAGGTGGGGGAGGGAGGGGGAGGGAGGGGGAGGGGAAAGGAGGGAAGGGGGAGGGGAAAGGAGGGGAGGGGGAGGGGAAAGGAGGGGAGGGGAGGGAAAGGAAGGGAGGGAGGGGAGGGGAAAGGAGGGGAGGGAGGGGAGGGGAAAGGAGGGGAGGGAGGAGAGGGGAAAGGAGGGGAGGGAGGGGAGGGGAAAGGAGGGGAGGGGGAGGGGAAAGGAGGGGAGGGGGAGGGGAAAGGAGGGGAAGGGGAGGGGAAAGGAGGGGAGGGAGGGGAGGGGAAAGGAGGGGAGGGAGGGGAGGGGAAAGGAGGGGAGGGGAAAGGAGGGGAGGGGGAGGGGTAAGCAGCAGCCCTCAGAAGAGGGAAAGCAGAGAAAAGACAGGAAAAGACTGGACCTAGGGCTACTCCAAATCCAGGGCCACCTAGGGGCAGCTCTCCCCTCGACCTCAACATGGTTGCTCAAGGGTGGCCAGTGCCCAGAGGACTTGGATAAGCCACAGACAGGACCATTTCTAACAATAATACCACACACTTGAGCCAGATAGACGGTTTGGTGGTGAGGAGTTCTCGCTGCTCATATAGAGATCTGAGTTCAATTGGCAGCATCCACGTGGTAGGTCACAACAGCTGGTGATTCCAGCTGTACATCCAATGCCCTTTTTGGTCTCCAGGGCCACCTTTCACCTACAAACTCCATTCCCCCAACGCACAGACACATGAGCAACTTTTAAAAAATTTTTTTCTTAAAAAGTTTATACTCAACATTTTTGTACAAAAGGAGTCCTTTCTAATATAAAAGGGGTTAAGAATACTTTACATTCAATAAACAAAACATAACTTTATTTGAAAGGAGGCTGATCTGTATTCAGTCAAGATTCGACTCATTGGATCCTTTCTGGCTTCAAAGTGTCACAGCCCTTTATCTGGATCTCTTGCTGAAGATATATGGTACTCCAGGAAACTGACACTTTATTGAGCCATCAAATATGTCAAAGGGAAATATAGAGTGGGTGGCAGGAAGGGCTTCAGAGCAGAAAAATCTTATGGCAGCACAGAAAATATTTCCCAAGGAAGTTGTTAAAAATCCATTATGTGAGCCATTTTAATGTGTTATTTATCAACATCTAGCCATTTAAAAAAAAGTTAGACAGCATTATCAACAGAATTCCCCCACTGGCAAGATGGACCAGATGCCCATACAACGTTCCACATCTGCTGCTGATTTAAGTTCCGGTTTTCTTTCTACCTTTGAACATAATAGAGAACAATGGGTTTTTTGCATTATAAAATATTACACTGAAATCAAACATTTGCTTTCTTAGAAGGAGCAAGGACAGACTTTAGTAGTCCATGAGAGATGGCTCAGAGTCAAGAGCACTTGCTACTCTTGCATAGGACTCAGGTTTGGTTCCCAGCACCTACATGGCAGCCCATAAACGTCTATAATTCCAGTTACAGGGGATTCAATTTATGCTCTCTTTCTGACCTCTGTGGGCACCAGGCATGCAGCACGTGGTGTACATACAGGCAAAACAGTCATACCGATAAAATAAATACATCTAATTTAAAAAACTTTAGTTATTTTGTATAGCTTCCAAGTTGTAAAATTTACAACTGTGTGACTTCAGATGAATGTAATTTTTTTTTAAAGTCAGAGTTGCTCTATGAATTTGTTCTGGGATGACACAAAATTGATTTATTACTGATTAACAGGATGTATCAACAGTAACAAGATTGCTAGTACGCATCAATTTAAAAATGACCCAAAGGGAGGCAGAGCTGGGTGAGAAGAGGTATGTCCAGGGAGGGCTGGCTGCAGAGGCCGTAGGAAGGGCAGAGCAGAAACAGCTGCAGAAGCAGGAGAGTCTACCGTAGTCTACAGTGTTTCATGTGCACAAGAATTGTGTGCCAAATACTCTCCCTGTTGGTGCAGTGCCCCTGAAGACAGTGGGCATGGAGCTCTTAAAGATGGACATGCACACACAACGCATGCACACACATGCGCATGCATACACATGCACATTCACACACCAAACACATTGATCAAAAATGGCAACTGGATATCTCCAAATGGATAGGCAGTTACTGATAACAGGGAAAAATGTACCCGCAAGAGGCACCTCTATCTGCGCTAAGACACTCTGTATATATGCACGGCATGAATAATTCTGTGCTCCTTTAGACTTCAAAGTCTCAGGGGGAAAAAAAAATGCCACGCGGAGCCAGCAAGATATCAACTACCAGACTCTTAATCGCAAATCGACCCTAAGGAGCGGAGACGATTTTGCACCAGTGTTTGAAGTGACCACATAAAGTTCTGTGAGCATGGAGAAGATTGAAGTCAAATATTTACAGTACTCAAGGGCTCACAGGCAATGGGAAAAATCACCAAAATTAAGAACATCTGGAGAAAGTCCCAACCCGTCCAGGAATGAAAGCATCAGGGAAGAGAGAGCGGTACTGGGGAGGAAGGTAGCAAAGAGGGGGCTTGGGCGCTCTCTGTCTGTCTGTCTGTCTCTGTCTATCTGTCGGTCTGTCTCACTCTTGTGTTCTCTCTCACTCGCCTTCTCTCTTGCTCTCTCTCGCGCGCTCTCCCACTCTCTCCTCTCTCCCCCTCCTCTCTTTTCTCTCCTTTCTCTCTCTCTTCTCTCTGTCTGTCTGTCTGTTCCCCACCCCCCTCAGTTGCCTTCCTGGGCCAAGCTTAAGGGAAGTGATGTGATTCTGACTGAATTTACACCCTGCCAAATGGAAAGATCTTTACCCCTCATTTCACAGAAAGGAACAGTTGCTGATATATAAGGCAACCTCTGAGTTTAAAAACACGCACAGGCATAATTATTTCAGATCAATCCATTGCAGAGCACGTCATCAACATAAGGAAGGAAGGTCACTTAGAAAAAAAAAACAGTCATCTACAGTCAGACCCACTTTCCACTTTAGTAACTATGGCTCCGGGCCAGTGAGGTGAACCCTTCCTGGCCCCAGTCTATGCATCTTACAGCGTGCTCTTACGGGGACTGGAGAGATGGCTCTGTGACTAAGAACACAGGCTGTTCTTTCAGGGGCCTCAGGTTCAAATCTCAGCCTCCATATGATGGCTCACAAACATTTATAATCCAGTTCCAGGGGAGCTGACAATGCTCTTCCGGCCATTGCAGGCATGCCAGCAACACACAGACACACCCACAGTCAAAACACCCTACATAGTAAATGAATTAGCTAATAGATTAATCAATTAAATTAGAATATGTGCAAATGGGCTTCTAGGATGCTTAACTGAGGTGATGGCACACAAAACACACAGTGCAAACTACCTAGTGTTTGTCGTTTGCTTGCAATAGCCTTTAGTCAGAAAATCCGGAAAATCCAGGGGTCAAAGGGCGCTTGAGGCTCCATTCTGCACACTGCTGTCCTCCTGGAAAAGATCCCTAAGTTTTGCAGATTTGAAACTCTCAGGAGCCGGGCCGTGGTGGCGCACGCCTTAGTTCGAGGCCAGCCTGGTCTACAAAGTGAGTTCCAGGACAGCCAGGGCTACACAGAGAAACCCTGTCTCGAAAAAACAAAAAACAAAAAAAACAAACAAACAAAAAAAAAACAAAACAAAACAAAAAAAAAAAAGAAAAAGAAACTCTCAGGAGTATTTGGGCATGAAGGCACAGGCACAAGCCCAGGAGGCCACTGTGGGGCATTGTGGGGGAACAAGCGTGAGTAAAACCAAAGTGAATGAGCAGACCTCCCTTCCCCACTTCTCCTCCACCCGGATGCTTATAATAGGACATCACACAAGGGAACAGTGATCTCACCACTGCTGCCTACAGTGACACAAATGACTATGAAGTTCAGGCTGTACTTAGAAGTGTGTTATTTATCCTGTGCATGGTACACTCATTTGTGTCACCCCTGTGAGAACCTCCTGTCGCTTGGGTGTTGGAAAAACTTGGACGTTAAGAATGTGGTAGGCTTCAAAAGAGAGCTGTTGACAAAATGCAAGTATACGGCCGGGAACCAGGACAGGACAGAAGAGTCTAACAGTGTTTACATCACAATTAGGTCTGCTCGAGTCTCAAGAGGGAGAATTCCGAGTTTTAGACCTGCCTGTGTCCACTGCCTCGCAGGGTACCTGGAGCAGTTAATAGTAGAGAGTGACATGGGATGCTAGGGGATCAACTGGTGATGTCTGTCACTGGCTTGGGTAGAAGACAGCAGCACACCACAGCTTTTTTACACACCCTGTCCATATTTTAAGACCTGGCTCAAATGCTGTCTTAAAGTCATCCCTCCATAGGAGCTCAGTAGTGATGAGGTTGCCCCTGATGTTGAATATTTTAGGCAATTGATTATCCAATTTTATATTATAATTGACTTCTTTCTTTTCCTTACTTATAATCCCCCCTCCCCCCGCTGGATGCAAACCCTTCTCTTAAACCATCATCCGGTAGCCAGGATACCCCTTTCCCCTCTCATGTCTGAGTCTGACATGCTGGGTACTTCTGGTATTTCTACCGCTTGCTCGGCATACCCTGGGGTCTGGAGCTGGGGTCAGCTGAGACCAAGCTGAGGACCGGCTCAGCTGCTTGGGGCACCTGACTCCACATGGCGTTAAGCTCTGCTGACGGACCTTCCTTTGGGCTTGTTGCATTGTGCTCCTTAGGCTTGGCCGGTCTGAACTGGGCGGAGGATGTGGCCCAAATGGAGTCTGACGGACCCGATAAGAATCAGCAATGAACATCTGAACAGAGTCTGTCCGCTGTGGTCATCACATTAATAAGGGGATACCAGAAATGGAAGAACTAAATTCAGAACAAAAGACCAGCACATAAAGTGGCCGGGCTTCTGGTAGATGAAAGGGCTGCATTTTCTCAGCTCACTGGTAGTTTGTGGGCGGAGACTGAGAGGCTGGGTAGTTAAGCAATTTGCCTGTCGCTGCCCAGTATGGGGTCCTAGCTGTCTGAAGGTTAGCCATTTTTTCTTTATTTGGAACCCGTCAGGTCCAATTGATGCTGCTTATATACTCTTAGTACATGATCTTCCACTGGGGCTGGGGGCACACCCTTAAAGAAAACTGACTCCTTGTAACTGTCGGTTGAGAATAGCTCTTCCGCTGGGGGCGGGCTTCGTGCCCACTTCCTCTCTCCTTGTTGAGATTCAGTCCAACTTGGGCTCACACAGGTCTTCTGCGGGTTGTCAAACTGCTGTGGGTTGATATGAACGGCTGCCCCGGTGTGTCCAGAAAGCACAGTGTGATGTCGTTATCCACAGCCTCTGCCTCTTGTATTCTCCCCCATCTCTTCCACCATGATCCCCGAACCTTCGGAGAAGGAGCACTATGATATAGACATCCTCCTATTGGGGAAGAGCCTTCTGTAGACGCTTATTCTCTCTACCTGACCAGTTTTAGGTCTCTGTGCTAATGGTGACCTTCTGCCATGAGAAACTTCTCTGATGGGGGGAGGAGCAATGAATATATTTACAAAGTCCCTTCCCATCAGTGAAGGGCAGAGACCTAGATATCAGTGTAGTGTTATCTGGCCCTTCAACCAACTGAGCATTGCTTTCTTTCTAATGTCTGTGGAATAATCCTGTTCATTGTGGAATGGAAAGCTCCAAAAAGGTGGAGACAAGGTTTCCAGTATTATGCCCCTGGGTCAGCTAAGGCCTTCTTATGCCCCTGGGTCAGGTAAGGCCTTCTTATGCCCCTGGGTCAGCTAAGGCCTTCTTGTACCCCAGGGTTTTCAGGCAGGGCCTCCCTCTGGACAAGCTCTAGGTTAAATATTTTCTCCTTTGCCCTTCGGTCTTTACCTTTTCTTCTGGGAATGACATCAATTTTTACAGTAAATGAAGAACCCTGTGAAAATCTTCTTGTTCCCCATGTTGGTAAAGGGGGAGCAGGGAGGAGGGGCCTTGTGTGGAACTAGGAGCTTGACTTTCTGTGGAGACTCCTCAAGTAGGCCAGCAGTTTCCCAGCTGCCCCAGCCAGATCCACCAATTTAAGAAGTCGAGAACATCTCGAAAGCTACACGCTGCTGAACACGGCAGATTCCCACTCAGTAGCTGTGGCTCCCTCAAAGCGCTTGGCATCTCTTGACTTAAACTTCCCCTGTATCTGTGGGTTCTGTTGAACAGGAGAAAAACCCGGGAGGGCCACCCTGCATGCTTTCAAAACCACTGTCACGTGGATGACTACACTGCAAGTTCTGCAGCAAGCTTAAGATGTAACTTGACCCCTTTGAGAATAATTATATCTTGTAATTTCCTTTGTAGCTCTCAGGAGAGTCAGGAAAAGCCCCACAGACACTGGCTGAAAGGACACCTGCTTCAGAGATCAGTGTTCTAGGGAGCTGTTCCTGCCACCTCCCTCTCTGTTCTGCTTCCTGGTCTCCGCACCACGAGCTTCTTAGTCACACCACACCCTCCTCACCACGTGTCAAGGTTTGGTCTGTTGCTAGGTATTGTAAGGCTGAATTTTCCACCCGAAGGTCTAGACCTACAAGTGAATCCTCACATTTCCCAGCCTTTGTGGTACAACAAACCTTGCTCCCTAATTTAAAACTATTGAGGTTTGGTCTGTTGCTCCGTACTGTAAAGCTAAATGCTGGCCCTGGTGGCCTCTGGGATGAGGAGATCCTGTGTAACTTTGCCCTCCAAGTTATCCCTGGTTGGTCAATAAAGATGCCTACAGCTGGACAGAAGAAAGATAGCCACAGTTTCGGTTCCCAGGCTTAGGATTGGAGGCAGGGCCACGAGAGAGGGAGAAGAAGGTGGAGAGAGGAGAAGCCATGGGGTAGGTTAAGTCATGAAAATGTGGCCATGCCATGAGGATTGGCCAATTGGAGTAAGAGGGGCCCAGATGGAACATGGCAAGTTATAACTTGGGGTTATGGTTAGGAAAGTAGATCCTAATAGTTTAGAAGGTAGAAAACTGCCCAGCTCTAATGCATAAGGCTTATCAAATATAAAAGTTTTATGTCTTCTCTCTGGGGACTGAATGATCAGAGGCAGGGTAGAAAGGTGATTGAGTTTAAATATTTACTCCAACACGACAATGGCTGATCCCTCTGAAATGGTGGACAAAACACATCTTTCCTCCTTCCAAGTTACTCTTTCAGACACTTGCTGAGCAACATTGAGGTAGGCAACAAATGCCACCACAGCTGAGTATGGCAAAAGGCACAGCTGAGTACGGTATCCCCTACATCAGTGTGCCCCACTTTCTGTGAAGGCTGCACGGGATATACAGAGCTTAAAGGAGAAGAGGCAGAGGGAGCCACTGGATTAGCAATGACGAAGGCCTCCAAGGTGGCAACAAAGGATTCTCTGATGTCTTCCTCAGACTCCCGCTCTCCCTTCTCCTCAACCATAACTTAGTATACAGTCTCTAGTTAAGATGTACTTCCCTCTCTTTATGAATCACAACCCTGCAGATCCTCCTGGACCCCAGAGTTCCTTTTCAACAATGGAAAATGTCTGGTGAATCTCGGGAAGTTTCTGAACCAAGTTGAATTCAAAATCAAGTGTGGAATGAACCCGCGGTGTTTTCCACTGCGCATGCGTGGGTCATGAACCCGCGGTGTTTTCCACTGCGCATGTGTGGGTTGCTTCGCGAGGATTCACGGGAAGCTCGGTTCTGATCCCACATCCTGCTCCACTGGTTGCTGAGTGTACTTTCATGCTACTTGAGAGACTACTGTACACCATGAACCGCAGCTCCCACCATTCCTGTGCGAAGTTTTCTGCTTTTGTAGAAACATAATGGTTTCATTATGGAAAAGAGAGACTTCATATCTCCTTCTGCCTTTCCTCAGCATGTATCAGATTAGTGTAACTCTGGATTGTGTTGTGTTAGATTTACTGTGGTTTTCAACCTGGGAACGGCAATCCCTTGGGGGCCGCGTATAAGATATGCTGCATATCAGATATTTACGTTATGATTCATAACAGTAGCAAAATTACACTTGTGAAGTAGAAAGAATGGGTTTATGGTTCATGGGTCACCACAACATGAGGAACTGTGTTAAAGGGTCGCAGCGTTAGGAAGGTTGTGAACCATTGTTTAGAATATTTGATTTTAAGCAATACTGTGTGTGTTGCTGCTTTGAGGTTCATGAGGAATTGGCAATGAGTTTTGACATGAGATTAAGCCAGAATTTCTAGCAACTTCTGACACGGCTCGGACATACTTCTGTCATATTGAACTATGTCGTTATGCTTTTAGCATTCACGATTATAAAATCAAACTTATGGCCAACTCTGAAAAGTGCTGATGATTCACAGTGCCCCTCAGTCCCTCAGATTCAGTCGTATTCAATAGCAAATGAACACACTCCTTTCGACAGTATGCACATTTGTATGTATACCAAATAATTATTTTAAATTTAAATTTATGTATAACGCATTACCAGCAAATGTTTGCTTTGTATAGGCATCTGCCTGGGTCACATAAAATTTTCTCAGGTGAGGGCTCAGTTGGACAGATGTTTGTGTAGCACATAGGACTTCCTGGACTTTATCCCCAGGTCTGTATTAATCCAAACACGGTAGCATAAGTCTGTAATGGCAGCGTGAAGTTCAGAAGTTCAAAGATATCCCCTGCTACATTGTAAGTTCAAGGGCAGCCTGGGCTATATGAGATCCTATCTCAACACGAAATAAAATAAAATAAAATAAAATGAAATCCCACACTTCTCAATTGAATAGAGGTCAGAAGTGGACAGTCCTCCAAAGCCCTGACTAGTGAACAGTTTCAGAGGCAAGCCTATTACCGTGAGGTGTGCTCTTGATTCCTCTCTAGATGCTATTAGTACATCAGATAGTGACATCGTTATCTTCTGACATGGGAACACTTTGGAAACTCAGTACCTGGAAGACCTCTGGGTTTTATTCTGAAATTCCACCATAGAAGCTTCTGAGAGTCCAGAACTCAAGCGTTCAATGTGAGGCATTGGGAAGAGTCTCACCCATGGAAACTAGAGACCCCTTATGAGGCCAGTGGACACGCGTCATATAGTCACAGGACGTCTACCAATAATCTCAAATAAGGGTCCCATTTAACTGATGGGCGAACACTTGAGGATGTGGGTAAGGGGAGGAACTCAGTGGACATTTGCTGCCAGTCAGGATGACTTTCTAGACTGCAGATGCTGCCACGTGGGAAAGCCTCAGAGATGTCTCAGAGAGTCACCCTGAGCTTGTCACCATGCCTGTCTGCTGCAGTCTTTAGCTAGGCATCTGCCCCACAAATGCTGCTTTTAGAGTTTTTCGGAAGTTGTTGAAGATTTAGCTCAACTCTGGGTGCCACAATAAGACATTGTTCCTGAACGGGCTCTCCTCCTACCCTCTGACCCTTCCTCCTGGGGTGACTGTGCATTTTCCCAAACTCTCAATGGACAGCACCTCGATAACAATGACCCTGCATGTAGCTTACACTTGCAGGGTAGAACAGGAGCTCCTTTGTTGCTGGAGGTAGGGGAAGGGGCATAAATGAACCCAATCTTTACATTCCTGTGAAAAACACGCGGACATTTTAAAGAGAACGAAATTCAATTTTGTATTCCATTTAAAGAAAGAATTCCTTGCACAAAAACTGCCATGACAATATTTAAGGAAACCCAACTAAAAAGCCACGCCCACGGTTCCCTCCCATTCCCAACAAATGTAATCATTTTTATTTGCCACGTTTCTCTCCAACCCTTAACCCACACACCCCCAAAGCATCCCCTCCGTTGTCCGCAAAGTGCCACCAGCTTTTAGGGGAGTCGCATTGTGATGGAGATGTCTCTTTTAGATAGTTATGTACCATTATTGAAGATTCAAAATACCATTAATTTCCTTCAAGCTCCATTATGTTTACCATCCATCACGGTGGCAGCACATTAATCGTCTCCTCGGTGCCTCGGGAGCACGGATGGACTCTGCTTCTAATAGGAGTCTGAGCATCGCGCCCACAAAGGCAGGCCTTTGGCAGGCTGCTGACCCTGGGAGCAACGGGGTCTTTAATGGTCTCCTCTGAGGTAGAAACTCTCCTTTAGAAGATGAAATGAAAGGCTAGAGGGGTTTGAGGAGACAAAAGGAAATGAGCCCATTCTCCCACCGTCTCTGTCAGAAGAGCAGTTGTGGACACAGCTGCCTTTACATAGTAGTCAGGAGAATGCAGAACAAGAGGGCCTTGACTGTCCCACGGTGTCCCCCTGCCTGGGCTGACAGCTGGGCTGGAGCTGGGTGAGGCTCAGGTTGCAGGAAGGGTGGGGGTCTGGGTGCTGGCATCATCTCACAGGCTTATGCCATGTGGGGAGCTTGGGATCAGTAAGTATCAAGTTCACACTGACTCTTACAGTTTGTAACATAGTATCAAGGGAGCAGGGGTGTGTGTGTGTGACCTTTCTGACACTTTTTTCTCTCACCTGAAGCAGAAATCAAACTAACCATTTATGTAATAGGCACTCTTGAGACAAATTCTGGATGATAGTGTCTTTTTTTTTTAGTCTTTTCCTCCTCCTCGAGACTGTAATAAAAGCCCCAGACAAACGCAATTAAGGAAGAAAGAACTTATTTTAGCTCACGGTTCAAAGTGCAGATTGTTGTGTGGGCGGTTGAGGCAACAGGAGCTTGAAGCAGCTGGTCACATGACCTCTGCAATCTCAAGAGAGCAACGCATGCATTCTAGCGCTTACCAGCTTTCTCTGTACAGCTCAGAATTCCAGCCAGGGCATGATGTTCTCCACAGTGGACAGGTCTTGGCAAATCAATTAATCCTCCACAATTTTACCGAGAAGTCCACCTCCAGGGTGACTGTAAATTCTATCAAGTTGACAACTCTAAGCATCACAATGGGTGTATATGCAAACTGGGAAAGGGATCAGACAAAGATGGCAATTTGGTCCTCATCCTGTAAAATTAAATTATATTCAGTGAGGTGAAGGAGCCCAGCTTCATATTCAAACAGCTGTGAGTGCTGTCTTCACTTATTTATAACTAGGTAGGTGGGGACTGAAGGAGCATCTCCAATAGAGAGAACAGAAGTTCAAAGTCTTTATGCTAATGGGAGCATAATGGCCAGAAAGCAAGAGCCACAGATGAACAGGGACAAATTGGGGGGGGAGCAGGGGGGGCACAGTGGGAGATGTGGCTGATGGGAAGAGAGCCCTTGGTAAGGGACTATTCTGTGATGGTCAGTTCCAAACCTAGATGGTTAGGTTGAGGAAGCTGGCAAAGAATTCTGGGAGTGTTTGTGAGAGATTAGCAAATGAACATGAGAAATTCTACCCTCACCCTATAAGGAGAGTTCTGTCTGTTGGGGTGTGGATAGAATGGAGAAACAGGAGTGGGGATACCTTGAACATTAGAAGCCCAGTTTCTCCTGATCTCAGACTCCAGCACATACAGCACTTTCCCCAATGCCTTCCATGGGACTAAGTGGTTTCCAGACCTTAGTCTCATAATGAGCACTACTTTGTCTAATTATTTTTATGTTCCATGGGCCTTGAGCCATGAGCTGAGCAACACTGTGATTCCTGTCTTTCTGGATAGCAGGTGGATTGTTGTGGGACTTTTCAGAATCCACAGTTGTGTCATTAAATTCTTCTGATATAATAGATTCATATTGTCTGTACATGTGCATATACTGCTATGCCCATGTCCCTGTCCTTGTGTGTATGCATGCATACTGTGTGTATCTGTCCATGCAGCATGGGAAACCAAATTAATTTACCCTCTAAGATTAAGAAGAAGATGGGGCTGGAGAGATGGCTCAGAGGCTGAAAGCATTGACTGCTCTTCCAGAGGTTCTAAGTTCAATTCCCAGCAACCACACGGTGGTGGCTCAGAACCATTTATAATGGGGTCATCGCCATGGAGACAGATGTTAGAAATATTAGAAGATAAGGTTGATGTTTGCCACTGCTTGATCTGGAAGAGTCATCATGTTGAAGAGATAGCACTTTTGATGTTGGCTGGGGGTCCATATACAAGTTCTGCTGGGTGGTGGCTTCAGCCAGGATGACTGGGCCCCCTGACTCTATTCATGATTTTCCATAGAATGTGAACATGGCTAACCTAGTGAGCATATAGAGGTCACATGTGAGCAGAGCCTAGTCCTGTAAACACACTCTAAGTCCTGCTTTCTGGGTGGCATCCCCTGACCAAGCTGAGTGCACAGCCAGAGTGTGGTCACTACAAAGTTACATGTGACCATCAAGGTTTGAAATGGGAACCACTTGCTCATTATGTCCCACTGCAGACTAAATCCCCCTCTCTTATTCTCACCTCCTCTGTAGGAGATTTATATTATTTTTAATGATGTGTATATGTGGTAATTTGAATGAAAAAAAATGGCCTCCATATAAGCCATATATTTGAGTGTTTGCTTCTCAGTTGGTGGAACTCTTTGGGAAGGATTAGGAGGTGTGGCCTTGTTGAAGGAAGTATTTCACTGGGGATGGGTTTTGAGGGTTCCAAAGCCCACACCTTTTCCAGTGCCTCCTACTCGTGAATGGAGATATGAACTCTCAGCTACTGTTCCAGCTCCATGCATACCTGCCTGCATGCTTCCCACCATCATGGTCCTTAGACTCTATCCCCATCTGCAACTGTGTGATGGTTTGAATAGGTTTGGCCCCTATAAACTCATGTGTGTGAATGCCTGGCCCATAGCAAGTGGCACTATTAGGAGGTGTGATCTTGTTAGAGGAAGTGTGTCACACGGGGCTGTCTTTGAGGTTATATATGCTCAAGCTATGCCCAGTGTGAAACACAGTCTCTATCTGCTGCTTGCAGATAAAGATCTAGAACTCTTGACTCCTCCAGCACTATGTCTGCCGTGCTTCCTGTCATAATAATAATGGACTGAACCTCTGAAACTGTGAGCCAGCTCCAATTAAATGTTTCTCTTTGTAAGAGTTGCATTAGTAATGGCGTCTCTTTACAGCAGTAAAACCTTTTCTAAGACAGAAGTTAGTACCAGGAGGTGGGTATTGCTGTGATAAACCTGATAAAGCTTTTGTTGGGAAGAGTGTGGATTCTGAAACTTTGGGTTACAAAAGAAATTGAATGATTAAATGGGGTTTAATGGTCCATTCTAGTAAGAACATGAAAGACAATGGTACTGAGGGTCATTTGAACTAGGGTGGGGGTATGGGGGGCACTGGCTCAAGAGGTTTCAGAGGAGACAGGTTTTAGTATGTTGCCCATGTGGCTGCTTTTTGCCCTTTGTCTAAATAGTCTGCCTGAGGCAAAAGTGAAGAGATTTGGATTACTTGCATTGACAAATGAAATCTCAAAACAGCCTATCATAGACTCTGTCCTGAGGTTGACTCTTAGAAGAGCATTTGAATGAAATGGAGCAAGCTGTGTAAGGAAAAATAATATATGATGTATGGTTCAAGGATTAAAGGGACACCAGGAAGTGGAATGGAGCTAAATCCTGTATTCAAGGAGATAAACAAATTAAAGATATTGAATAGAATTAAGGGAGTGGTGGCCTTGGGGCAAGATCCCACACAACCAAGCTTTCATCTTGTGAGAAGGAATTAAAGAAAATCTTAGGTACAGGTATGGTGCCACATGCCTTTAGTACATGTCCTGAGGAGACAAAGGCAAGCAGATCTGAGTTCAAGGGCAGCTTGCAAAGTAAGTTTCTCCTTCTTCTCCTCCTTGTCCTCCTCCTCCTCTTTCTCCTCCTCCTCCTCTTCCTCCTCCTCCTCCTCTTCCTCTTCCTCATCCTCTTCTTCTCCTAAGCCAGGACCATGAGCACATGTTTAAGGGAATTGTATTTGGGCTCGTTTTCTGTTTAAGTTTCTTCTTCTTCTTCTTCTTCTTCTTCTTCTTCTTCTTCTTCTTCTTCTTCTTCTTCTTCTTCTTCTTCCTCCTCCTCCTCCTCCTCCTCCTCCTCCTCCTCCTCCTCCTCCTCCTCCTCCTCCTCCTCTTCTTCTTCTTCTTCTTCTTCTTCTTCTTCTTCTTCTTCTTCTTCTTCTTCTTCTTCTCCTCCTCCTCCTTCTTCTCCTCCTCCTCCTCCCCCTCTTCTTCTTCTTCTTCTCCCTCTTCTTCAACCCCCTCCTTCTCTTCTTCCTCCTTCTCTTCTTTCTCCCCCTCCTGCTTCTTCCCAAGTGCACAGTCTTTGTACATGATATGACTTCTTCTTTTAACCAAGCTTTGGTGGTGAAGGACACCATGGAAAATAGAAAGCTGGTAAAGATGCAATTGACAGAGGGGACCATGTTCCAGTCCTGCGAGCAGCAGTTCTTGACAGTTTCAACTACATGGTTCTGACTTTAGAATCAAGGACAGAAGAAAGGGGTTGTGGAATTTCCCTCCATGGCTTAGGAAAGCTGTTGAGGCCAGGGCTGTGTCAGGGGTGTCTCTGCATAGAGACCCAGAGAGGCCATTGTGTGAAAGGGGTTATGGAATCTCCCTCCTTGACTAAGGAAAGTCCTGTGCCGGGTGTGTGGCAAGGGTGTCCCTGCATGAAGGTCTAGAGAAGCCATTGCATGAAGCTGTGAAGGTGAAGCCTGGGTTGCCTTGGAGACCCCAAGAGTTAGAGATGCCAGAGCTGTGGGATAGCTGCCAAGGAGAGCTACTAACGGGGAGTGGAACCAGCTAGAAGAAAGAAACTAAAAGGGTTGGAGATCTGGAGAGCATTCTGACATCAGAAATGGAGATGCAGAACTTGGAGTTGGCCCAGCTGGTTTTTGGTCTTGCTTTGATCCAGTATTTCCTTGCTATGCTTCCTTCCCTACATTTTGAAATGGTAATATATATCTTATGCCATTATATATTAGAACCATGTGATCTGATGATTTTATAAGGGATTACTGTTAAAAGATTTTCCCGAATCTCAGAATAGATTTTGAACTTTGGACGTTTAAACATTGTTGAATCAGTGATAGACTATGGGGAATTTTGAAGTTGGACTAAATGCATTCTGAATTATGTTATGGCTACAATGCCTATGGAGGCCAGGGAGTAGAATGTGGTGGTTTGAATAGGTATAGCCCCTATAGACTTATGTGTGTGGATGCTTGGTCCATAGAGAGTGGCACTATTAGGTGGTGTGACCTTGTTGGAGTAAGTGTGGCCTTATTGAAGGAAATATGTGACTGAGGGTGGGCTTTCAGGTTATATACACTCAAGTTACAGTCATTGTGAAACACAGTTTCCTTCTGCTGCCTGAAGAACAAGATGTAGAACTCTTGCCTCCCCCAATACTATGTCTGCCTACACTCTGGGATGTTTTCCACCATGATAATAATGGGATGAACCTCTGAAACTGTAAGCCAGCCCCAATTAAATGTTTTCTTTACAAGCGTTCCCATGGTCATAGTGTCTCTTCACAGTAAGAAAACCCTAACTAAGACAAACTGTGAGCCCCGAATTAAATGATTTCTTTTATAAGTTACCTTGGTCATTAGAAAATTAACTAAGACAGAATGTATGTGTCTTTGTGGGTGGATATGTGCACACGATTGTGGGTTCCCACAGATTCCAGAAGAGGGGGCTAGATCCCCTGGAGCTGGAGTTACAAACAATTGTGAGCCACCCAAGGTGAGTGCTAGAAAGTTAATTCATACTGTAAGAGTCACAAGTGCTCTTAACCATTGAGCCCTTTCCAATGCTTTACATTATTGTTTCAAATCAAGGGTTAAATGTTAATTTTTAATCTCCTCTTTTCCTTGCAATCTTTCATCTTTCACTCTGCCCTGAATCTTCACTAGCTGTAGCCCAGACAACATAATTTTAACACTTAGTTCTAAAATAAAACAAATCTCGTAAAGAAGCCATGATGTAGGTAAAGGGAATTTAGCTTGCTTATGACACAATGCACAAGCGCCTCCCACCTTTTTAGATAAAGCAAATTGCAGCAAAACCAGAAATGGCCTGTTGTTTATTGCCCACATCCCTTGTTAGAATGCACTTAACCTTTAGCTTGCGTCATTCATCCTCTAGGGCCCTGGACTGAGTCTCTTTTGCAGTAAATCATGAATTTCCCATGCATGGAGAAGTATCCGGTAGGTGATCACTGTCAAATAACAATGCATTCTACCCTGTGGTTTCCTTCTTGGTCATGGTCTTTAGAACTGTCATGGAAGCTTCTTCATTGCCAGGGTGTTTGGATTGAACCTTTGACATCCCCCCTCCCCCAAAGCATTCTTTCTTGTTGGTCAGTTTCCAAAATCCACATATGCTCCACATAACAACACCAAAAGAACAAAACAGATAGATGCAAACTCCACAGTGTTTAGTACAACACATGTGGGCACACACTTAGGGCATAGTTTCGGGAATCTTAGACTTTCTTAGGATCCTGCATGAGATTATTCAATTTTGTGATGGAACCCTCTTAAGTGGGCTTTGAAAGAGGAAGTCATATCATGTACAAAGACTGTGTACTTGGGAAGAAGCAGGAGAGGGAGAAAAAGGAGAAGGAGGAGGAGGAAGAGGAGGAGGAGGAGGAGGAGGAGGAGGAGGAAGAAGAAGAAGAAGAAGAAGAAGAAGAAGAAGAAGAAGAAGAAGAAGAAACTTAAATAGAAAACGAGCGCAAATACTATTTCCTTAAACATGTGCTCATGGCTCTGACTTAGGAGAAGGAGAAAGAGGAAGAGGAGGAGGAGGAGGAGGAGGAGGAGGGGGAGGAGGAGGGGGAGGAGGAGGAGAAGGAGGAGGAGGAGGAGAAGGAGGAGGAGGAGGAGAAGGAGGAGGAGGGGGAGGAGGAGGAGAAGGAGAAGGAGAAGGAGAAGGAAGTAACTTAAATAGAAAACAAGCCCAAATACCATATCCTTAAATGTACTCATGGCCTTGGCTTTTGATGTTAATGAATGGTGCATTTATAGATTTAAAACACCCTGTAGTGAAAGCTCCCATTTGGGGTTTACAGGAACATGACCCTATGAGAGGAGACATGACCATCTGTAGAGGAGACAGCCACAGCAAGGTGTGCGATAAGGCAGAGGATCACTAAGGACTGTGCGGTCTGCCCACGTCTTCCTCTTAATGATGCTATACCAATACATTTCTCTAGTGGACCTTGGCTCCAATGGTTTAAGTTTGGAAGACTAAAGTCACAGGAACACTCTGCAAGTGGAAAATGAATCTATTTGGTGTAGGTCTTGACTAAAGCGAGAGCAAAGAAAACTTTTAAGCCAGTATAAGATTCTGGTTTCCACGTGAAATTCCTGGGGAGCAACTTGAAGCTTCCATTTTTGGACTGGCTGCTGAGACTCGGGGTCTCTGGGCAGGAATGGGTGTCTGCACTCTGCTTTCGACTTTAAGAGGCAGGGTCCAGCCGAACCTCACTGCAAGTACAGGTCTTAAATGTAAAATGTGGACTGTAGGCTTTGATCTTTCGAAACCCACTTTATTTAGGACTCTTGAGCTTCACCCTTCCTTCTAGTCCACTGGTCAGAGGTGGGGGAATAAGAAGGTTAATAAGAAAAGGGTTAATAAGAATAAGCAAACCTGTTTAGAAGTAGCTTCTTGGAGCATTTCTGCTTTTCACTGTCAAGATACCAGGGGTCCAATCCAATAGCAAACACCAAACATGAAATAGTAGAGACAGCACTATCCAGCAGAAACTGCAAGGCTCGGCTGAATCAGTGCCATTCAGCAGAAGCTGCCAGAATTAGCCCGAACACCATGAGAAACTCTTTGGCACCTTTTTCTCCACAAAGTGAGGTCCCAAGAAGCAAAGGCATCTCCATGCAAGAGCGTCCTCTCACTGTCTGTAGGGTTCAATTTAATCTTCTTTCTTAAACATCACCTACCCTCTCAAGTGTCTGTTTTACACAATACATCACATGTTTTCTCTCAAGACAGCTTCCTGAAAAACATCATGTGCTTTCTAACAAGAGAGCCTCAAGAAAAACATTACATGATACAACTGAGGTTTTAGAGAAACCAGAAACTTCCACTTCAGTTACTCATTAGGTAAACTGTTTGTTTACCTAAATGAGATCTGGCAATCCTATTAGTCCTGAGGACTGCTCTCTTGTGTGATCACACATGCGCATGCTCATGAGCACACACTCGCAAACACACACACACACACACACACACACACACACACACACACACAGCCACGGGATGTGGACTTTAACTTGTCTCTATATGATAACAGTGGGTCCAGTGGGCATCTGTTACCTGGCATCTGGTTCATCTCATCCACACGCTTGCTGAGCCGTTGAGCTTGCCTTTTGGCTGTTATATTTAAGGGTCACGTGTCTCCATCCCACTGAAGCAAAGCTTACTCACCCACTTCTGTTCTCATTTTTCCTTTGTAGTGCAGCTTATGCCTTTGACTCCTTATCATAATTTTCAAGTGCAGGAGATAGAGGCAGGGCTTCCTGTCCATCAGGCAGACACCACCACTGAGCTACAGCCTCCCCCCTCCCCCGCCCCCGCGCTGCTACTTAGTCATTCTTGAACCATTTTCTTTGTAGATCAACTTCTAGGAGTAGGGAAGTGAGAGCTAGACATGTGGTTGTCCTAGCACGGCAATATTTGGAAGGTCTGTATGAGGAGATGGTCCTGCACCTGAACACTGCTCCCAGCTTTGTCACCTGAAAACCACATACACGTCTGTGTCACCTGCACACGGCACACACATTGGTGTCACCCGGGCACCGCATACATTTCTGTCCAACACACACTGCACACACAGTTCTGTCCCCCGCACACCGCACACACAGCTTGTCCCCTGCACATGTTCATTCCTGACCATTAGTCATTTTCTCCTAACTCCAGTAATAACAGATGTTGCTATTTAAATGATGTGTCTCATTTAAACTGAGAAAAACCGCATATGCTTTGGGGTAGGTTCTTTTGGTCTGATCTTATTCTACATTCTGTTTGCGTTGCCTTTATCATATTTCATGTTCCTTTGAGTCCGACTTCATTTGTATGTTTTTCTTCTCAGCCTTGACTCCTGGAGTCTTTTTCAGACATGCGTGAGCGCTGTCAAAGGGCACCATCGGGGACAGTCATTGCTGTGTCCACATTCATGTAAATATTTTGCCTTGCATCTTATCTCTACATTAGAGTCAAAGTCATTCATTTCACTTTAATTGAGAGTTAAAAAGAAAACATTGACACAGACTATCCATTTGTTTTGTCTCCTTACATTTTGGAAAAACAATTATATTATTTATCATTTCTTCAAAGGCAAGCTGTCTTGTTCCAATTTTCTCTACAACACAGTTATAGATTAGGCAGCTTCTTTGTTTAGGGATTATTTTAGAAAGTGTGGCTGTGAGTTATGGTTTCCTCAAATTTCCAGCAGCCTATACCGGCCTTATTTATGTTCACCTTTTTTTTCCTCCTTTTGTAGAGATGTGTTAATAACACATTTTGCTGGGTCCACTCTGCCATGTGTAGTCTACACATTTGTCTTTCTCTCTCTGCGACCCACTAGACTTTTTATTGCTCTGTAGAGAACATTGTTCTTCTCGGGAAAAGCTAAGGTTTTATTTATTTTCTTCTATTTGTAGAATTTAAAAAAGGTACCCACAAAGGGGAGACTGAGGGTTTTATGGACTGTAGAAAACAAGGCAAAAATCATGAATATAAAATACGCCTGCTGTCCCTGGGTAGGAGGGGGAGAGTAAGGAGCCTGGGGCTTTCAGCCTGCAAGTCACCCTTGGTACCAAGCTTCCAGCACAGGAGACAACAAAGGCCAGCAAGATGCCTTCCCTGACCTTGGAATGTGCGGGCCTGCACGTTCAAACCCATTTTCTTCCTTTCAATAGCAGATTCCCATGTATTATTCTGTAGCTAGGATTTGCTTGTGTGTGTGTGTGCGTGTGTGTGTGTGTTTGTATCTCTGTGTGTGTTTATGTCTATATGTCTGTGTGTCTCTGTACATTTTTGATTTATGTGTGTGTGTGTCTATGTGTTTTTGAATGTGTGTATCTGTATGTGCGTGTCTCTGTGTATGTTTGTGAGTGTGTGTATCTGGTTGTGTCTGTGTATTTTTGAGTGTATGTATCTGTTGTTGTGTGTCTCAGTATCTTGTGTGTATCTGTATGTCTGTGTTTCTGGGTATGTTTGTGTGCTCGTGTGTCTATGTATTTGTATGTGTGTGTCTATCTTTGTGTGTGTATGTCTCTGCGTGTTTGTCTGTGTGTCTGTGTGTGTGAGCTGTGGACAACTTGCAGGAACTGGTTCTCTCTGGGGTGGAACTCAGGTCTTCAGGCCTTGTAGCAGGCACTTTTACCTGCTGAGCCATTTCACCAGCCCTGAGTTAATTTCTATGTATATTTTCTCTGTGGTTTTTACATATCACTTTAACACCCTTCCTTTATTTTCTGTGTCCACCAAAGGAGAGTTGATGTTTGACATTCTGAGCTCCTACTCTGCTCTGCAAGATTGCTGAACACACTCAGTCCTGATGCGGCTATGTATTCAAATGCCAAATACTGGCCCCCTAATATCAGGTCCCCAGATGAGGAGATCCTCACATACTCGAAATGATGCGATGTAATCTTGCTTCCCCATGTTAACTGGTCAATAAAAGGCTAAAGCCTGGGGGCTGGAGAGATAGTTCAGTGGTTAAGAGCACTGACTGCTCTTCCAAAGGTCCTGAGTTCAAATCCCAGCACCCACATGGTGGTTCACAACCATCTGTAATGAAATCTGATGCCCTCTCCTGGGGTGTCTGAAGACAACTATGGTGTACTTACATATATAATAAATAAATAAATCTTTTTTTAAAAAAAAGGCTAAAGCCTGTGATTGGGCAGTGGGATAGAAGTAGGCGGGTTTTCTGTTACCTGGCTGGAGTCACATATAGAAACAAACAAACAAACAAACAAAAAACAAACAAAAAAAAACCGGAAGAAAGTAAACCAAAGAAGGAGGAGGCACCGTGAGAGGAGATGGACCATGAGCACATGGCCAGGAGGGGCATCAAGCAACAAGGCACATAAGGCTGGAATGTAATTAGAATAGCTCCCAAGCCTACCCAGTCTAGGTTGACAGTTTATAAATAAAATGCCTGGATTGTGTGTATTTGATACTGCCTAGCTAGGATTTTTAATTCATTTTACATCCAGTAGTGCTAACAGAGCTAATTTTCCTAGCGAACTGTAGCTCAGTGTCCCCCTTCCTCCATATGTTTTCCCATCATGTGTCTCCAGTGGCCAACAACCAAAGCCTCCTGCACCGTGACAGTGGCCTTCTGGCCCTAACTGGAAGTTTGGTAATGCCCTCACACCCCATGTTCCCTTAGACTTGCTTTCCTTTTCATTAAAAACAACCATTTCTTTAAAATCAAGTCCCTGCGTGTTTGCTAGTGTGAGGTATTTCTTCCTGGAGGCACACGTCACTGCTTTCCTTTCCAAGTAGGAGATAGTATAAAATTACGAAGCACACACCAAGCACTTGAGTTATTTTATGAGTGGAAATTCTTCCAGTAGCCAAAGCCTAGCTGTGGACTCCAACTCCATCCCAAGCCATCATTGAGCAAGGCTGCCTTACGAGCCGCGATACATGTACCAGTTGCTCGTGCAAAATGTCTTACTTTTAATGAGAATAATTCAGACTTAATATCTGCAACGAAGAATGAGGTTCTGGTATCTGACATCAGTATGAGTCCCCTGGGATGGTTGAAATTCTCAACATCTGGGTCCGATAAGCAATAGTAAGGTCTAAAGATGCTCTCACTGTTCAGCGTCCTTTTAGTAACCTCTCTGAAGTTGTTTTAAAAAGAATCCAAATCGCAACAGGAAAGCTTCAGAACCACGTGTGTCCTTGGCTCCTGTGTCCTGAGGGTTATCCTGAGTGATGAGATGGGGACACACCCGTGCAAGATGGAATTCCTGGCTGAGAGAGACCTTGATTACAGCCTAGTGGGGTACAGCCAATGTACTGTCTGGATGAGACCCGTTCCTGCCTCCTAGCGGGAACAGTCAATGCATTGCATAGAGGACACTCATCCTGCCTCCAGAAGTTGTGACTTGGTGCCACCTCTCAAAGCAGGCACCATAGACTGGGATCTCAGGAGGATCAAGATTCAAAGGGACTCATCAGAACAAGCACAAACAAGTACCTGGTTTGATTAACATTTTTTTCCTTGACATTTTAATTCTCAGCGTTTGGGTTTTTGTACAACTTGCTTTCTCTCTCTCTCTCTCTCTCTCTCTCTCTCTCTCTCTCTCTCTCTCTCGTAAAGATTTATTTATTTATTTTATGTGAGTACACTGTAGCTGTCTTCAGATACACCAGAAGAGGTCATCAAATCTCATTACAGATGGTTGTGAGCCATCATGTAGTTGCTGGGAATTGAACTCAGGACCTCTGGAAAATCAGTCAGTGCTCTTAACCGCTGAGCCATCGCTACAGCTTTCAAATGTACTCAATAATGAGCAGGCATTCCACCAGTGCAGGCCTAAGACATGATCATAATTTACTTGGGAAACTGACCAAAAACAAAAACACATTTCTGCAGAAGGTGCCGAGTGGCTCTCCTTGCTCTTCCTTAACTTGTGGGTTGGCTCTGTCCAGTGGAAAGGCAAGGATTTGCAGATGGGGTATTGTGGACACCCCCACTTCCTCTGCCGAGCCTGTGCCATGGTCATCCCTCTGCCAAATCCTGCCTCCTTCCTCAGAGACACCAGAAAGCTGTCCAGAGAAGTCATCCCACGGATGTGAGTGGAGACCTTTTCAAAGCTCTCTAAATGAAAAGTAAAATATTACATTCAATTATCTGTCTTGAAAACACGACTTATACACTGTACTTCAGATAGTTCCGCTGGACAAACCCATGATGCGCTTGAGTTTCCGTGACTGAGGAAGATTCACAGGGAATAAAAAGTACAGATGTGTTTGTTTCCTTCCTTAAGGATGTTCAAGGCACAAAATGCTCCTAATTTTAAATTAGCTGATCTTGCGGGATATTGTCTGTGATTAAAACTACAAACAGCAAAAAAAAAAAAAAACAAAAAAACAAAACAAACAAACAAAAAAAAACTACAAACAGCATGCGTTGCTGTGCCCAAGGAAATATCTAAGGATTACCCTTCTAGATCAAAGCTCTGCTTTTGGTTAATGTGTTTCCTGGGGGACTTTACAGGGTGCATTCCCCACATTGGTTATGGAACAGACACAGTGGAAATAGGGGTCATGAACCTTTGGGTATTGATTGTGCCCTTAGGAGGTCTCTGTGGCTTTCAGTGGAGATAGAGGAAATGAGGGGGTGGACAGTGGGGTGGGGGGATCACAGCAAGATTCCCATTGAAGCATTTGGGTACTGTTGAAGTTTAGTCTTTTTTTTTAAATTAGGTATGTTCTTTATTTACATTTCAAATGATTTCCCTCTTACTGGTTCCCCCCCTCCCCAAAAGTCCCATACGCCCTCTTCCCTCCCCCTGCTCCCCAACCAACCCGCTCCCGCCTCCCCTTCCTGGTATTCCCTACACTGGCACATTGAGCCCTTCCAGGACCAGGTGCCTCTCCTCCCTTCTTCTTGGTATCCTTTGATATGTGAATTGTTCCTTGGGTATTCCAAGCTTCTGGGCGAATATCCGTTTATCAGTGAGTGCATATCATGTGTGATTTTTTTGTGAACAGGTCATCTCACTCAGGATGACCTTCCCCAGTTCCACCCACTTGCCTAAGAATTTCATGAATTCATTGTTTTTAGTAGCTGAATAGTACTCCATAGTGTAAATATACCACATTTTCTGTATCCATTCCTCCGTTGAGGGACATCTGGGTTCTTTCCAGTTTCTGGCTATTATAAAAAAGGCTGCTACTGTCTATTGTAAGGCTAAGTACAGGCCTCCAAGACCCGCGGAGTTTGCAGTCTCTGTGATTCTGCCCATAAGCTAATTCTGATTGGTGAATAAAAATGCTGACAGCCAATAGCTGAGCAGAAGAGACATAGGTGGGGTTGAGGTTTGATGGACTTGGGGGTGGGGATGGGAGTGAGGGATGGGGTGGGGGTGGGGGTGGAAGACCAATAGGGAGAAAAGGTGCAGGAGAGGAGGAAGGAGAAGCAGCCATGGGTTAAAAGTCGGGAGGGTGTGGCCCTGAGGGCTGCCCAATTGAAGCTAAGAGCATCTGGGATGAAGCGTAGTAAGTAACAACTCAGGTTATCAATAGGAAAGCAGGTTCTAATAGCACGGAAGGTGCTTGTGCTACTTAAGGCTTATTGTAAACATAAAGGCTGAGAGTGTGTCCTTCATCCAGAAACTCAATAACCAAAGGCGGGGTAGAAACCCCGCAGCATGGATTTAAATATTTTCTACAACAGGGTACAGTGATAAATTTGAAGCCCGCACTTTCCCAGACAGAACCATCTCTGAGAAGCATAGACAGAAAGATTCCAGCATGAGGAAGAAAGGGCTAGGAATTGTGAACCCCTGTATCTGGGGACACAATGAGCAAGTGGTCATGGGCCCTTCTTAGGACCTATTCCTTCTGAGGTGGGGAGTAAACCTGGTCCTGCTGCCAGCAAG
Source organism: Tokudaia tokunoshimensis (assembly GCA_036184795.1). Lineage (NCBI taxonomy): Eukaryota > Metazoa > Chordata > Mammalia > Rodentia > Muridae > Tokudaia > Tokudaia tokunoshimensis. The sequence continues at coordinate 92,213,783 of BTHU01000016.1, read as the reverse complement.
TCTCCAGCAGCCTGTTCCTGCCGGCTCCTGTACACTTGTCCTTGGCCCACACACCTGCTGGGTGCTGAGGAGGTATTTATTTCATAACCCCTGTGTCTCTATGGTTCTCCGCTAAAGAGTTTGTAAAGGATGTGGGACTGACAGTCTTCCCTTAGTCAGAAAACAGGACTTCAAGAAACATCAGTCTGGCCTCCTGGGTTCAAGATGGATCCTGTGTGAACGTACACCCTCCCAGCTGTACTGTAGTCTGAAATCATACTTCACAGTCTCAGGGAGATCTGAGAGTGAGGGCGCTCATCGAAGAAAGAAACTATGTAAGCCAAAACCCATGCCTTCTAGTTTTTATTTATTGGCATGTGTGTGAATGTATATGTGTTAGTGTATGTGTGTGTATATATATGTATGTGTATGTGAGTATGTGTGTGTGTGTGTGTGTGTGTGTGTGTGTGAGAGAGAGAGAGAGAGAGAGAGAGAGAGAGAGAGAGAGAGAGAGAGAGAAAGAGAGAGAGAGAGAATGCGTATCTATCCACTTTGTCTTTTGAGATTGATTGTGCCCTTACTGGCTTGGAGCTCACCAAGTAGGCAAGACTGAGTTGTTATTGAGACCCAGGGATGTGCCTGCCTCACCTTCCCAGCACTGAGACTGTGGGCATGAACCACCACTGTCTATGTTAGGGTTTTATTGCTGTGAACAGACACCATGACCAAGGCAACTCATATAAGCCCCTTTGATTGGGGCTGGCCTACAGGTTCAGAGGTTCAGTTCATTATCATCAAGGCGGGAATCATGGCAGCATCCAGGTAGGCATGGTGCAGGAGGAGCCAAGAGTTTTATATCTTGTATCAAAGACAGGAGAATACTGGCTTCCAGGCAGCTAGGACTAGGGTCTTAAGCCCACCCCCACAGTGTCATGCTTCCTCCAAAAAGGCCACATTATCCCAAGGCCTACAAATAGTGCCACTCTCTGGGCCAAGCATATCCAAACCACCACAACCACACTTGGATTTTTTTTCTTGGATTCTGGAGACTGAACTCAGGTCCATGTGCATGTGAACCTTGCTAGTGGGCTACCTCAGTTCTCTCCCACTTTTGAAACTGAAGCAGTTAACATGAGATTCTCTTCTGAGTGTTAATTCAGTCTTATAATCAAAAGGCCAGACCAGAATGGCTTCATGTTGGACATCACACGAAGAAATACAGAGCAAGGCACACCATTATAAAGATGTCTGAAGTCCAGCGACACAAGAAACCAGCAAGCACAAACTGACAAAACAGACCTTTGTTGCAAGAAACACCAGTCTCGGCCGTCCAGCGAAAGGAAGCAGGCATTCTGGTCTTCAGCATCTTCCAAGCTACAGCCTTCCTAGGAACACGTGATGTTTTCAGGACTAGAAGGGCCCTTTTTTCCCCTACAAGCAGTGATGATCTCCAGAGAACTGAGCAAAGATTAAGACTTGGGAGGCAGTGTTGGGGAAATGGGAATGAAATAAATTCCATCTGAAGTAAACACTGGTAATGCTGAAAATTCAATGCATGGATAAAAACACCCTGTAGAGAAAATGCCAAGCACCTGTGCTGCAAATCCCTCCCACCCCCTTCCACTCCACCTCCCTCCCACCCCCTTCCACTCCACCTCCCTCCCACCCCCTTCCACTCCACCTCCCTCCCACCCCCTTCCACTCCACCTCCCTCCCACCCCCTTCCACTCCACCTCCCTCCCACCCCCTTCCACTCCACCTCCCACTTCAAGGAGATGTTGGAAAGGGGCTGGAGCTAAAGAAAATGGGCTAAAAAGCTCTGTGGTTGTTTTTCCATTCTGTGTGTGTGTGTGTGTGTGTGTGTGTGTGTGTGTGTCTGCTGGGGTAGGGGCGGCTCTTAGGAATGTTGCTGACGGGGTGTGTGCACAGTGATTAGTCAACCTTAAGCCACACTGCTGAAAAGACAGCTAGACAGCTCTAGCACGCAGGGACTAAGCCAGAAACACAAGGGAAATGTAAACAGAAATCACAAGCTAATCCAGAATGAAGACCCCTAATATCAGTTAAAGCAATAAAAGAAATGTTAAGTACTTCTATTAAAAGATGAAACCTCAGGCTGCAAGCACAAACTTGTGTCTCCTTCCAAAGTATTTAAATGTGGGCACAGTCTTGGCAAAGGAGTTTGCTGGAGGAAGCACGTGCTCTCTCTCACTCCTTGCAGAGAAGCTGGCCGGAAAGAAGGAATCCAACCATCTTGTTCAGCTACAATTCTCTGAAAGTCTGCTGGATAAGGGTTCCCTGGAGAAGATGTAGCTGGGAAGGACACACTGCCTTGACTCTTGGGTAGGTGACAGTCTCAGGAGGTGGTTCAAGGATTCACCTATGAATGGAAAGAACCAAGGACTTACACCAGTCCTTTCAAACAAAGACATCAGCTTTTTATGATCTGAGCACCCATTTGTGCATATAACTTTCTTTTTTTTTGTTTTTTTATTTTCTAAGTTTTTTTTTTTACATTCCAAATCATTTACCCTTTCCCGTTTCCTCCCTCCCCGAAAGTCCCATAAGCCCCCTTCCCTCCCTCTTTTCTCCATTCAACCCCCTCTCGTTTCTCTGTCCTGGCATTCCCCTACATCCAGTCTTTCCAGGACCAGGGGTCTCTCCTTCCATCTTCTTGGAAATCTATTGATATGCGAATTGTGTCTAGGGTATTCCAAGATTCTGGGTTAATATCCCCTTATCAGTGACTGCATACCATGTGTGTTCTTTTGTGATTGGGTTACCTCACTAAGGATGATATTTTCAAGTTCTGACCATTTACCTAGGAATTTCGTGAATTCATTGTTTTTAATTGCAGAGTAGTATTCCATTGTGTAAATATACCACATCTTCTGAATCCATTCCTCCGTTGAGGGACATCTGGGTTCTTTCCAGCTTCTGGCTATTATAAATAAGGCTGCTATGAACATAGTGGAGCATGTGTCCTTATTGCATGCAGGTAAAGCCTCTGGGTATATGCCCAGGAGTGGTATAGCCGGATCCTCCGGGAGTGTCATGCCCAGTTGTCTGAGGAACCGCCAGACTGCTTTCCAGAGTGGTTGTACCAGCTTGCAATTCCACCAGCAGTGGAGGAGTGTTCCTCTTTCTCCACATCCTCGCCAACAACTGCTGTCTCCTGTGTTTTTGATCTTAGCCATTCTGACTGGTGTGAGATGGAATCTCAGGGTTGTTTTGATTTGCATTTCCCTAATGACTAAGGATGATGAACATCTCTTTAGGTGCTTCTCAGCCATAAGAAGTTAAACTCCAGAGAGGCAAGTAACCCTATTAAAAAATGGGGTACAGAGCTAAACAAAGAGTTCTCACCTGAAGAATATCTAATGGCATATAACTTTCACACAGGAAACATCGGAATAAATCCTCACCTTGTGACCATATCCTTTAAATGCAACCCATTCTGTGTGCAGGATTTTTGGTTTTTTGTTTGCTTGGTTGTTGTTATTGTTTGTTTTCTAAATTCAGTGTCTCAGGCAGCCCAGACTGTCTTAGGACTCAGTCCACAATCAAGCGCCATCTAAAGCAACAGGCAGAACATAGCTGATTCCTGAAGCTGTTGAGAGCAATCAGGTAGAGGCCAAGTGTGATGCCTGATGATTCTCACCTGTGACCGACAGGAAGGTTGGTCACCTGGGCCAAGTCTGGGCTGCTTCAGGCTCTCGTCTGTCCCCAACCAGGAGGCAAGAAGCCAGTGCGCTCCGCTGTGGAAGGAGGAGGAGGGAAGGTGCATGCTCTGCTGACCTCTTCTACAGGGAGGATTCAGACCATAATAGGGACACCGGAAGAAGCCCAAAGGACCTTCTGGTGTTTTTCTGGTGGCTCCTGCCATCTCTCTCAAACCTTGTTCCTGGAGAATGTTCTCCTGAGTGTTTGCTTTGCATGCAGTGTAACGTTCTTCCAGGTGCTTGGGCTGATAGGAAGCCTTTTTACAGACCTTTCTGACATCCCTTGACTCAATCTTCCCTGTACAAAATAAACCCTGGGGAGCTTATTGCACTAAGATTCCTGGGCTCTGATCCAAACCTACTGAATCACAGTCTCCTTTGGTGGTCCCAATGCTCTTAAGTTAGGCACTCCTGCAGCCAACCATGCTTGCTATATGTAGGAGGAGGGATTGATCTACCTGTCACTCACCCACCCTTCCATTCCTTAGCCTATTAATCTACCCAACCATTTTCCATTCATTAACCCACTCTCCTACCCTTTCTTCCCTTCTTCCCTCTTTCCTTCATTCTTTTCTTCCATCCCTTTACCCACACATCTATGTATCTATCCATCTACTCATCCATTCATCTATCTACTCTCTCACACATTCATCTATCCAGTCACTCATTAATCTAGCCTTTCATCATCCATTCATCCAACCATCCATCCACCCATCTAAGCAGTGATCTATCCATCTGTCCAATCCATCCATTCATCCATTCACACATCCACACATCCATCCATCCACATCTACCCAGTGGTCTATCCATTCATCCATCCATCCATTCATTCATCTATCCATATATTCCCCTACCAACCTATTCACCCATTCATCCATTCATCCATCTACCCACCTACCCAAATACCTACTTACTCATCTGTCTACCTGTCCATACCTCTATCCATCTATCTATCTTACCTCCATAACTTTGCATTTAGACACTCAAGCAAACAACCACTCATTTAGTCATTCAGATGCACGTTGAAGATTACTGTGTGTCAGACTTAGACTAGAAAGTAGGGCTTACACACAGGGTTAGACAGATATACCTCCACAAGAAATGTGACTTGCTATAAGGGAAGCTATGCAGTGTATTGGGAGTAAAGAGTGTTATGGAAGCCAGAAGCAGAAACAAGTGCAGGGAGTGTGAAGAAGCTGCTAGAACTTCAACACCAGCGTTAGAGAAAGTTCTGCAGGAAAGTAGCATTTTCCTTGAAGATTTATAAAAGCACAGAAGAGCCCGTATGAAGACAACCTCAGGGGAGAAAGTCCCCATTTGAGAAGCCAGCAACAATATGGCCAGGGGTGATTCTTAAAATAGAAAGCCAGTACAGTTGAACTGAGGCAGCCGGAGAGAGAAAAGGAGTTGCTGCCTAGGACGGACTAAGAACTATTTTTAACTCTGGCTGAGACAGGAGGCCTTTGCAAGGACTGAGCACATGGCCTGTGATCTGACTGGTTTTTACAGGATCACTCTGGATGTCTGATTAGAGTGACCTTCTAGAAAGGAAGAGAAATGGATGGAGAAATCCCAGCCAGGGGGTAACTATAGTTCTCCCAGGGCTGCCTCTGGAAAGGCTTTCTTACGCAGCTCTAGAGGGGGCCAGGGCACAGACATGGCTGTAGCAAGGTGGCATCTTGGGCCTGCTGGGGTGAGGGTATAAGAAATGGGTTTGTTGGAAGGTAGTGGGATCCTGGACCTTTCTTGAAGGTAGCACAGACTCACTGAAAAGGTTCCTTTCATACTGGAAGTTGGGGTCTCTTTCCTTGTTTTCCCCCACACAGTGACCCTCATTAGAGCAAATTCAGGCAGAACGTTTGTTTAGATTCTCAGGAACCAGAGGAGAGAAGAAAACATTTCCCTAGTCTCGAAGCAAGTCACCACTCCCCCAGAAAGTGAACCCAGTGTAAGGAGACAAGATGCCTATTAATAGCACATCATATTTATGCAATGCCATGGTAGGGATTTTTTTTTTTAGTGTTTTCTGAAGGGAAAACCACTTTGTCTTTGATGGATTTTCTGTTTTGCAGACATAATTAATCATGTCCTAGGAAATCAATTTCTCTAAGAGCAAAAATAATCTATGTTTTACCAACTGCAGATACCACTTTTATTTAAGATACACTCTTCCTCCCTCACTTGTGCGTCTTGGCGCCAACAGCAAGCACGCTGTCCGCACACTTGGATAACAGGGATTCACTGGGAAGTGTATGGCTCTCAAGAGTGGTGAAGACTTAACATGCTTCTGCTTCGTCTAGAGGACTCTTCTGTCACAGAGGGGAAAAAATAAGTGGCAATATACACAGGGGCAAGTGTCCTCTGAGCCTCTGACCAATAAATATTTCCTGAGCATCAATGTGGACACATCTGCAAGCAGTCTTCATTCACAGGCAGACATGATTGTCGTAGCTCTGCCTCTGCCTGCGACCATTGAGTCTCCCTGTGCAGTCATTCCAGGAGAGGGGCTGGGAGTCCAGAGAGTCATGTAGAGACACCATCCCCATCTCCTGCTTCTACAGCCTTGTTGTTGGAAGGTTTTGCTGTTGAAAAATCCACCTTCCTGTCATTTCCCCTGTGAGTTGCAGGTCTGCTTTCTGGGATTTAAAACAATATTTTTCCCAAAGAGGGAGATGCATCTCACTTATCTCTGTGTACATGTGTGTGCGTGAGCATGTATATGTGTGCATGTGTGTGAGTATGTGTGTGCATGTGTGTGTGCATGTATATGTATGTCTGCCTGTGTGTGCATGTGTGTGAGTATATGTGTGCATGTGTCTGTGCATGTGTGTGTATATATATGTGTGCATGTGGGTGAATGTGTGTGCATGTGCATGTGTGTAGACTCATATGTATGATCCATAGGAGCACCTCCTGTGTCATTCCTTGGGTATCATTCACCTTTCAGGTTTTTTTTTGAGGCAAGGTCTCATGAGCTAGGAGTATGCTAGGCTGGTTGTTGGGCCTAAAGGATTCATCTGTCTCTGCATTCCAGTATCGATATAAACACAGGCTATGGCTTTTGTGTGTGTGTGTGTGTGTGTGTGTGTGTGTGTGTGTGTGTGAGAGAGAGAGAGAGAGAGAGAGAGAGAGAGAGAGAGAGAGAGAGAGAGAGAGAGAGAGAGAGAGTTCTGAGGAATACACTCAGTTCCTTGTTCTTGCAAGGCAGGCACTTTATAGGGTGAGCCATTTCCCAGGATGGTAACAATTTGGAGTTCAGGTTTTTGTTGCGGGACCTCCATCCTTGTGAAGCCATTCATGACTACCAGGGAGGCTCATGTGTGTTTGCAGGATCTGCCCTGGGTTTGTGGCTGGCCTGTAGGTAAGGCATGTCTGAGCTTTGCCTCATTCCTGCCATGGCCTTTCACATCTGGGGTCATGCTGGGAGAAGCCCTGCCCTTTGCAGATGCTCCAGGAGCTAGCACTTTGGCACTTGGCTCACCTCCCCCTTACTGCCCCCTCCCCCATCCCTCTCCAGATTTGCAGACTCTCTTGGAAGACAAAACGCAGAGTCCTGAATCCAGCCTGGCTCTGGAAGAAATCTCAGGAGAGAGTGACTTGATTTTAAAACTTTAACTATCGTTGTCATTTTTTTTTTTTGCCAGGCCTGATCCTTTTACAAATGTGCTTTTAATTAAGCCTCGCTTTGCTTATCATTTCTCCCACCCTCTTCGGTTTCCAGTCTCCAAGCCAGCTCTCTCCCTCAACCTCCTTCTGTGTCTTGCATTATTAGCACATGGCTGCTGGAACTTTGGGGGACACCATGGCAATCGATCACCTTCCTCTGTGCACCATGGTTGCTTCCCCAAAGATCAGGTTCTGAGGAGGAGAGAGCACATGGCTGCCCCAGGCCATGAGGACAGTCTCGCTGCCCTGCGCATAGTTTTGAGATGATGAAGGGCTGGAAGGATCCATCCTGGACGGAGTTTGGAATGATGCCTCCTGGGTGCAGAGTGGTCAACGCAGAGGGTCAAGCTCTCCGTTCCAAAGGACGCAGCTGGAGAAGGTTTGGGTCATGGAGAAGAGCTACCATCCCAGAGTGAGAGCCGAGAACAGATGTCTCATCTCTAGAATTAAAAAGGAACAAACACCCATGGAAACCCAGAGGGAGGTGACGGGCAGTTTGGGTTGTGTAACAAGCCACCTGATTGTATGAAAAGTCCTTTCAAAACAACTTCAGAAAGGAATGGGGACGGGTGTGTCCTCACTGCATTGAGCTGGGTGACATTTCCCTATTGAAAGTAAAGCCCCAGCATATTTTAAGGAGAGCCAGTTTAAACACACCTGCTTAATACAATGCCCAAGTGCCCTTTCTAAGCCTTCCTTGGGTAGGCCTGAGTCTGGCTTTTCTGCAGATGGAAGTATTGAACCTTATGGTGGATTATAATGACCCTTACCCCTTCAGGTGGCTATTAACACCCTGGCCACAATCCCATGAGTAAGAGACACAGGCAGGGTTTAGAAATCCAGCTTGAACAAACCTGTTACTCACCACCGTCACTGTCACCTCTAGCATGGAAATTTACAAAAGTTCAGTTATAAGGCATCTCTGATAGCTAAATGGAAGCTGTCGCGTTATGGGACAACTGACTCATACCTGTCATTGTGCCTGTAGGGAGCCCAATGGTTCAGAACATACTTGGCAGGTATGACATTGAAGACACGTTTCCTTGCAGAAGGATCGGCTCCTATATTTATTTATTTAAACACACACACATATATGTATATATGGATGTGTGTATGTATGTATGTATGTATGTGTGTAGAAGGGGTATGTGCACATATACGTGTGTGAGCATGTAAGTGGGAGCCAGAACTCAACCTTGAGTTTTGTGTCTCAGGAGCTGGATATCTTGGTTTTGTTGGTTTGTTGGCGTGCGTGTGTGTGCGTGTGTGTGTGTGTGTGTGTGTGTGTGTATGTGTACATGTGTGCTTGTGTGAGTGTGTGTATGTGTATATGTATGTGTACCTGTGTTTGAGTGTGTGTGTATGTGCACATGTATGCTTGTGTGAGTGTGTATATGTGTGTATGTATGTGTGCATGTGTTTGAGTGTGTGTGTGTGTGTATGTGTGTGTGTGTGTGTGTGTGTGTATAGGCCAGAGGCCAACAAACCCCAGCAATCCTCCTGTCTCTATCCCCAGAGCATATGCAACCACAATCAACATTTTTTAAAAACTCAGGTCCTCAAACTTGCATAACCAACACTTTTAACCCTGGGACCATCTTGCCAACCGCACCTTGGTTTTTGAACTGGATCTTCTCGCTGGGACCTTTGCTCACTTCAACAATGAAGCTAAGCTGGTTGGCTACAGAGTCCTAGGGAGCCTCCGGCCTGTGCCTCCCCAGTGCTGGGATTACAAGCGAGTGCCACCACACCCAGCTTTTCCCATGGGTGGTTCAGAGGAAAGCAGGTTCTCACACTTATCCTGGAAGCACTATCCCAACTGAGCCACCACCCCAGCTCCTCCCGTGAGTTTTGAGTTCCACACGCGGTGGAAGCTATAAACATCCAGCTACTGCCCAGGGTCACAAAGCACCAGTCCCTGGCTGGGGAACTCAAGCTTCTCCTGTGGCAGAGCCTTGTGCTCAAGGCCCATAGCGATTGGGCAGCAAAGCAGGTTCGGCCTCCTTATAGCCCAGAGCCTGCTTCTGTACCTCCAGGATCCTTGGGACCCTTTAGGATGAGATGTTCCTGACACCGGCATTTGGAGAAGTGCATTGTTTCTGTGTCTGGGGAGAGGACAGCAGGGGATGCCAGGCTGCTGGCCACAAGTGTCCACTGAGTGGCCTGGCCTCTCAGCTCCAGCAGCCTCAGCAGCACGAATGACAATAGAGCACTTCTCACCTGTCAGTCTTCCGGGGACCCACTACTGTGGATGGCCCCAGCTCTGTCCTGACCAACACTGCCACTTGTGCAGTTGTTGAAAGGTGCTTGTGAGAGGAGGTAGAACAAGGATTAGTGCAAGTGTTAAGTTAATGACATAAGGGATTAACAGAGAGAAAGGGTTGTGCGGGTGTCCCTACCCCTGACAAGTCAATGATGTGACATTTAGGAGAAAGGCCCACTGTGTCATAAAATGCCATAAATTCAGACTGGAGAAGCATTTCTCCACAAGAAAGACTTGGAAGAAATCTTGGAAAGAGATAGAGAGAAAAAGAGGAGGGAGGGAGGGGAAGGAAGAGGAGGGAAGGAGAAAGAGGAGAGAGAGAGAGAGAGAGAGAACATGAAGGTGTGTTCAGAGCAAGCAGTGGCCTGCCTGGAACTCTTACCCTCTGTGTGAGGTGAGGTTTCTGCTTTCTGAGGACTGTGGGGATGGAGATTATACAAAGGTCAAACCACAGGAGCAGGCCACAGGGTGTGACCCTGGTGTCTGAAAAAAGCCATTAGGAAATTTCCCACCTGACACTTCCCCGCCCCCCCCCCCCCCCGAACAAAAGGACATGCTTATCAGGCTTCTTCAAAAGCAAAGACAAATACAAACAGTAAAATAGAAGAGGGCGTGGCTGTGTTTGCGTGCCCCCTGGGATGCTATAGAACTTTCTGGAAAAACAGAGGTGGGTGTGTCACCCTCAGCCACTGGAGCACAGGCTGTTTTGTTTTTCACACACACACACACACACACACACACACACACACACACACACAAATGAAGTCTTTTACAGCACACACTTGCCTTTTCCTGTGGCAAGAAAAATGCAGCGGAAGCAAAGATGGGGTTGCCTCCCATGTCTGTGGTTCCCTCCCCTTCATCCCCATTCCCATAATTCCTCCTTTATCACACTTCTGCCCCACTCCCTTTCCTCTCTCTGACCACAATCTTCAGCTCACGGGCTCTTCTGTCATTAGTCACCTTCCAGACAGGTCCCACAGACTCCCAATGTCAAATCCAGGGAATTTCCCCCACAAGACTGTTTTGTTAGCCAAAGAAAGGCAGAGGATAGGAATGAAAAATAAATTAAGAGGGGTTCACACATCTCCTCCCACCCTCTGTGGGTGCAAGGCCTCAGCCAAGTCCCCTAGCATGTGTTCTGCTTGTTGAATAATTAACCAAAAGGGTTTCTATCCAGGCTTTTGTTACCCTTGGCTGACAAAGCATCATTTCAAGGGGGTCTATTTTTCTCAGCTCGGCCCAAGTCACTTTGGCAAATTTAATCTGGTCTAACAGTTTTGCTATTTACTGCTGGAATTTGTGTGTCTTAAGAGCACCCTGGGAGCTGAGTTTAGCGGCTGGTTAGCGGCTAACCAATCGACTTACAGCGAGGAGCCAGGTGGAAGTGGGGCAAACTGAGATGAGGCGCTCCAGTACTGTTACCTCTGTGGTGAGAGCCTTTCCCCACAGGCCCAGGGCTGCTGGGATCAGGTCCAAAATGTACCAAGGTGGCAGTTTGGATGTGAAGATTTAAAGCCTGCCCAAGTGTAGTGACTATTCCTGGTTGTCAATTTGACTATATCTGGAATGAACTAATCAAGAATTGGAAGACTCAACTATGATCCTATATCTGGAGGCTCAGAGATACAAGTTTCTGACCTGGATCTTGGCATGGAGATCTTGAAACATACTGGCTATGAATTCCAGAAGATTAAGACAAGGAGATCTCCAAGTTCAAGGTCATCTGAGATTAACGGCGAGGTGGCCCACACCTTTAATCTGGGCCACACCCTCTGCTGGAGACCTATATAAGAACATTGGAAGAAGGAAGATTTACTCTCACTCTTCCTGGCTTGCTTGCCTCATGGGACTGAGCAACTGCTAGGTCCTTGGACTTCCATCCACAGCTACTGCTGACCATTGCTGGGGAGTTGGACTACAAGCTGTAAGTCATTGACAAATTCCCTAACTATATAGAGACTACCCATACGTTCTGTGACTCTAGAGAACCCTGACTAATACACCAAGTGGGAGAGAGATGCATCTACTTGGGGCTGGGATTCATGGCCCTGGACTCTGTGGTTTACTAGCTCTCTGAACTCACAATTTTCCTCATCTGCACCTGAGGTTAATGGCAGAACTGTGTGTCCTAGGAACAGTGAGGGGATGGGGGCTTAGGAGGAGTGTTGTCCTGGGGATGAGCACATTTCTAGATCTCTATCTATATACCTCCATCCAAATCACTCTTGCTTGTTTTCCCGAAAGGAGTCTGGGACATGAGAGATGAGAGTGACCCTGAACTTTGTTGATGGTGTCCAAGTTGATAAAGCTTGTTCACAAACTTCCCTCACCCTATTCTTCAAAAGTCTTAGGAAGAGATCACAAAACCCTGTGAAAACCCAAACAGCAGCAGAGCAGAAGCCATAACGATGATGTGACATCCATGTCGATGGTGATGACGTCAGTGGCAGTCATGGCAACCACAGCTAATATCCAGTGAGAATTCTTCTTAATGAGAAATACCTATTTTCAAAATAATGGAAGATTATAATTTTTTTCCACTCTGATAAATGTGCTTGGGCAGGCCTGTCTATGTGCTACAAGAAATCAGATCTTTGTTTTAAGATTTCAATATATCTAAGATGAGAGATGACACCAGTGGTTTTTGATAGAAAACCTAATCCTGCCAAGATGGCAGTCCTGCTCAGGGAAATCTACAGACTCAGAGGAGCCGTCATTGAAACCTGACAGTCTGTTTTGCCGTGTTTGACAACCTGGCTTTGAAAGTTGAAATCTCAAAGGTCAGGAAATCCATGGCGATCTCAGTGTAGCAGAAGAGGGCTAGACCTCATGCATGACTCTATCATGGCCCATTAGGAATCCATACTAAGGGAAAGAGCTTGCCTGCTATGGGCAGGCCGGTCCGGAGCCCACCTGGGCATGTGCTTTCTCACTTGTGAAGACTGGCACCCTGCCCATCAGTGTGGGAAGGGAAGTCCTCTCAAACATGGTGCTGAGTAAAACAGATGGAGCTGGTTTGTTTTCAGGGGCGGAGATGTGGTCCAGGCCTCGTATTAGCGAGGCAAGTGCACTACCATTGAGTGAAACCCCCAGTCTCTCCTTCTCTCTCTCCTTCTCCCTCTCCTCTCTGCACCATGGCACACATGAATGGGCCAGAAGGCAGCATTCAAGGACTGGTTCTCTCCTTCTATCATTTGGGTAGGTCCTGGGGCTTGAACTCAGACTGTCAAATTTGGCAGCAAGCACCTTTACCTGCTGAGCCATCTCACTGGCCCCATATCTTAACACAGAAAAAGCAAACATAACAGCTGGTTCTAGTACCTAGCAGTACATAGGTTCTACCCCAAATGTGATGTTGAACAAAAGAAATAGTGAAAGCTATTCACTCAATTTAAAAATTAATAACTCTTAAAAAAAAGTTTTCTTTAAAAAATTCTGAAGTTCTTGTTAATGTTATAAGATGTTCCGGACTGTGGAGGAAATTCTGGGAGAGACTAAAGCAGGGCTCTGTGAATCTTTGTTTCCTGGGTTTCAGCACTGATATTTGAGCATTCTCAGTCTATTGGAGCTCATCAAACCCTTTATGACTATTATTGTATATTTCTACTCATATATATTTTTTGTATTTCTGTGTTCTTAGCACTCATCAATAAAAAGCAACAGGATCCGTCAAGTGCTGCCGTGACTTTATGTTGCCTTGCACAGTTGCCTCTGGTCACACCCGTGCCCTGTGATGGACGCTCCTGTCTGTCCTGTTCTCTCTGGTTCTCTGCTCTGCCGTCTCTGGACTCTGCCTGTATCAAGCTCCAGTTTTCAGGTCCTGGTAAATGTGATACAAGTGGACTGAGCTCCTGCACATCAGTGGTGTCTCCTTACTCCTGCTAAGGGCCTGGCCTTCAGCTGGGAGTATACCCAGGTAGCACCGAGACATTCCCATAGCATTTTCTTCTCCATTCTGGATAGATAAGTGAGCCACACTGTGAACAAGAGAGTCATGTGTGTGAACCTGTGTAGACTTGACACCCAGTATGAGGAGGACCCTAGCAGCCTAAACTGGAGGGACTCCTTGTCCTTTCTGGGAATGCAGCCATTTCCTTCCAAACTTCATTCAAAACTTACCTTCTAAACAACTTCCTTGGTGCCCTCCCCATACTGTATAGGTATTTACAGCAGGCAGTCTTGAACACCTGAGGTTCCAGACCCCAAAAGTGTTACAAGTAAGCCGCTATATCTCAATAGCAACAGTCACGTGGGCACTTCATTTCATCTTCCCTGGGTGATACTCACTCCCACTTTAAGTACAAAAACTGGACAGAATGAGGCAGGCTACTGTTGTATGTACCTTGAGAAGGGAAGCTGGTTTACCAGCTAGACTTGGGGCCTGTCTGGGGAGCTGGTTCAGTGGGTAAGAGTGCTTACTACGCAAGAATGAAGACTTGATTTTGAATTCTCTGCTCTGTATATAGAGCTTCATATGTCCAAAGACGTGCCCTTAACTCCACTTTGTTGAGGGTGGAGGCAGGAAGATCTCTCTCTGGGACTTGCTAGGCTCTCACTGACCTTCCATATTCCGTGAGACACCCTACCTCAATGGAATAAGGCAGAGAGTAACAGAACAAGACACCTGACATCTTTCTCTGTCTTCCACATATGCACGGGTACACACATTCTCACACATATATGTACATGCACCACTGGGATGCCCTAATCACAGGTCAGCACATCATCAAAGCTCTGGCCCTACTGCTCCTTGATTCTCTGTCCCGCAATGTCTGAGGAGCCAGTGTGCTGAACACTGGCTCCTCAGACATTGCGGGACAGAGATGAAAGCATACTGATGACAACTGGGATTAAGACAGAAAAAGAATCCAGGAACAGCGGGGCCGGAGTTTAGACGGACAGGCTCAGGTGCTCTGTACACCCAAAGACAGATTGCTGAAATGACTTGGAGCTTGTCAGCTTCACAGTGGCATTGACTTTCAGTTTGCTCTGAGGGTCCTTCAGAGGACAAAGCAAAGACATAGACTGTCAGGTGCAGAGGTCTGCTCTAAGACATGTCACCAGGTCAGAGGTCAGAAGAAATACAAACAAACCTGAAGCCCACAGGAGAACCCTTGGTCTAAAAGTTGGAGGGGACATGGCTGATGAGAGCTTTATTACTGTATCAAGGGAGCTATCTTCTCCATGGCCATGACAAGTCTAGGCTAGCTTTTTACCCAGGACATCTCCTCCTAACTACCCCTACTTAATACCCATCTCCACTGACCTTTCCATGAGATTTGAGTAAGGTTGCTGCTGTAGGCCTTACAGTGAGCAACTCCTCTGAGCCTGACATCATGCACACACTTACTGGGCAATGCCACTCTCTATCTAGACCCTGCCCTTCCTGTCTTGGTTTGGGTTTTATCACTGCGAAGATGCCATGAACATAGCAACTCTTTTCTTTTAATTTACTTTACACCCTGATCACAGCCCCTCTTCTCTTCCAAGTCCCTCCCCCATGGCCCTCTCCCCTTCTCCTCAAAGAAGAGGAACGCCCTTGGCTACTACCACCCCACCATGGAACATCTAGTCCCCATAGGTGCAGACACATCCTCTTCCATTGAGGCCCAACCAGGCAGTTCAAGTAGGAGGGAAGGGGACCAATGTCGGGGAACAGAGACCAAGACAGCCCCTGCTTCACTTGTTAGGGGACCCACATGATCAATCTGTACTTTTGCTACAAACATGTAGGGGTGTCTAGCTCCTGGAGCTTGGGGTTGGCTTAGAGTTTCAGAGGCTTAGTCCATTATCATCATGGTGGGAAGCCTGGCAGTGTGCAAGCAGATGCTACTGAAGAAAGAGCTGAGAATTCTATATCTAGGTCTGCAGTCAGCAGGCAGAGAACTGGCTCGAACTTCTGAGACCTCAAATCCCACCCTCCAGTGACACACTTCCTTCAACAAAATCATGCCTACTCCAACAAGGCCACACCTCCTTATAGTGCCACTCCCTATGGACCAAGCATTCAAACACATGAGACTATGGGGGTCTTGCCTATTAGAACCACCATGCCTGCCTCACAGAAGAGAAGTCAAACCTTGGAGATTTCACTTCCTTGTTCAAGATTAAGCATACAGTACCAGGAAAGGCTGTGATGGATGGAGGTAACTGGTTAATCCAGGTGACAATAGGCAGAGTCATTGGGTCAGGTCCAGAAAAGGAAATCCTTGCACCACTACGGAAGATGACATACACCCTGGCGAGCTGAAGGGAAGGATTGTAGGTGAACTCCCAGACACATCTCTGTTACCATCAATATCACTGGGAAGCAGTCAGCTTCTCTGCTGCCTGCAGAGTCTCCTCCTGCTGTCTCTCCACTGAACTCCACATTGAATGAAAGTCTTGAATGGAGCTTCTGATTGGCACATGTTAAATCACAACCAGGATCTGAGCTGTAAGAAGATCTGGGAAAACAGCATGATTTTTGGCCCTCTGCCCTCAGTAGAGAAAAAGTCACATTTAACTGAGTTGGAGACTGAGCGAAGTAAGTCTGAGAGCCAGCAGCAAATACCCATGTCCCACGTTAAATGGTAGCTTTGCGTGTATGTAAGTTTTGAGGGCAGACACAAACGGTATGTCTATGTATTTAGTGTTGGGTATTCGTGGAGGTCTAAGGTGTGTGTAACTATGGATGTGCATTCTCTCTGCCCTTTTACCTGTGTAAGGCCTGAAGAGGAAGAAGGTACTTCCCACTCCCTCTGACATCATATATAAAATCTTATTTACAGGTATTTTTAGCCAGCTAACAATGACTACCGTGAACGAAGTTAAATCGACACAAAACACGTGCCCCTCTTTCTTGCCCAAACACCTTCATAAGACTCTTCCTTACCCACAGAAACCTCATTGGAATGTGTGTGGGATCCTTTGTAGCATACAGTATAAAGCTGGCTAAGAAGATTTATAAGGCATTATATAAGTTTACTAGTTTAATAAACTGAAAGGGACAGACAGTTAGTATTTCCTTTGCTTAGTGTGTGTGTGTGTGTGTGTGTGTGTGTGTGTGTGTATGTGTGTGTGTGTGTGTAATTCTGTCTGCACACTATTTGTGTGCCTGGCACCTACAGAGACCAGGAAAGAGTATCAGAGCCCCTAGTACTGAAGTTATAGATAGCTGTGACCTTCCATATGGTGCTGGGAATTGAACCCTGGACCTCTGGAAGAACAGCTAGAGCTCTTAACCACTGAGCCATTTCTCCAGCCCCTACTTTTGTTTCTTGCCCCTTGCTTTCCTTTGTTCCATTCTGGAAAGGTTACTATTTTAGTATGGGTTTTATTGCTATGAACAGACACCACGAGCATGGAAATTATGAAAGATTATAAAAGAAAACATTTAACTAGGGATGGCTTACAGTTTCAGAGGTTTAGTCTATTATCATTGAAGTGGAAACTTAAGGGTTCTTTGGTGAGTCAGTTGTGTTGGATGGCATTTTGCTGGGGCAAATACATGAAGGAGTGTTTTCCTGAAGTAGACACAGGTGAAAGGCTAAGGCAGACTCATGAAGGAACATTTCACTGAAGCGGACACAGGAGAGAGGATGTTCTGCTAAAACAAACATGTGAAAGGACACAGGATGAAGGATTCCTTGCTAACAATATGCATGTATTGGTCCGCCTTACATTGCATAGTTGAGCTCCATTTGTTGGGACTCCGAGGACTTGGACTGATTGGATGCATATGTTAATACAAGACCAGTGCTGAGGCAAGACACATGGAGGATATGAGATGTTTGGTGGGACTCCAAATAGGACTCCACAGAGTGATGGAGACAGAGCTTGACTTGCTGGTACAGCTAACTGTGCTGTGCTTGTGGGTCTTGAGCCTTCACTGATCTTCCCTGAGAGAGGCACAGCAGAGAACTTCTCCTGGTGTTCCTGCTGGTCCCTCCTGCAGAGGCTGAGGCCTCGCTGTCTCTGCTAAGTCCTGTTACCACTGCTGCTAACCCGACTCTACTGAACTGGACTCTTGTAATTGTGAAATGTTTTTGAGTGGATTGGGCTGCAGCTGCCTGCTAACCTGTGAACCGAACTACCTGTTTTCAGACAGCACAAATAGGAGTTGCTCCAAAGAACCTTTCTAAACCAGTTCACTTCCCTTGCCCTTCCTTTCTTTTTCCACTACCTCTGATGGGTGGTGGGCTACAAGGGAGGTTAAAGTGTTTTAAGAACCATCATTAAAAATGGTATTTGAAAAAAATAAAGTTACAATCATTATGGTGGGAAGAATGGCAGCATCCAGACAGACATGGTGCTGGAGTAGGAGCTGAGATCCACAGGCAGCAGAAGGAGGCTGTGCACCACACTGGGCAGAGCTTGAGCATCGGAGACCTCAAAGCCCACCCCCACAGTACACACTGCCTTCAACAAGGCCACACCTCCTAATAATGCCACTCCCTATGGCCCAGAATTTAAACACATGAGTCTATGGGGGCCATTCTTATTCTAATCACCACAGTTACCATGTTTCTAATAGATGGAACACCTATTTGATAACCTTAGAACAAGAATGTCAGAAGGGATGCTGTGATCTCCAACAACATATAGCAGGTGGCCAGGATGTCCTTAACCACACAAGCAAGAGCTTACAGCAGAAAGGGACTAGAAAGATGGCAGTGCAATTGAGAGCATGCCCTTCTCTTGCAGAAAATGTGAGTTTAGTTCTCAGTACCCAGTTTGGGTGGCTCTCAACTACCTGTAACTCCAGCTCCAGGAGCTCCAACACCTTTTCCTGGGACTCAAATGCACACTCCTATACACAAACATGCACACATAATTAAAAATAAGATCTTTAAAAATAACTTATGCTAGAAAAATTATGTCAATATTTTTGTGCTTTCAAACTAGTGAACTCTACAAGGTTTTTTCCTTGGTCTCTGCCCATATTTACTAAACTCCTGGCCCAGAATTTCAGAATCAAAGAAAAGTTGGACCTACAAGGCTAGCCTCTACTCTACCATGTAATTTATAAATATTCATTTGTGTGTTTGTGTGTTTGTGTGTGTACAAAGCTAGAGTTTGATCTCCATGAGAGTGGGAACTAAATGCACATTAAGATAGTTTAAATATAGAGTAGAATAAATTCACACCTCCTTTGATGTTTCCGGAATATTTGGTTTAGGAATTTCATGATAGTATTCACATTTGGAAGAATGTAGGTAGTAAAAGACACTCATCTTGTGGGAAGGTTAAAAGTCTTTGATTCTAAAATTTATCCTGCAAACCTTGGTTTATCTGTGGCTGAGTGGCAGCCAACCTGAAATGCAGTCAATCTGCGCAGTCATTGTAGTGTGGGTAATGACCCTGTGGGGCTTGTGCCTCTGCTCCCTGTTGGTGGCACCATGCTCATCCCTGGCTCTCTGCAGCATGGGCCTGGGCTGAGCTGGAGGCTTGAGTTCTACATAGGGGTCTGTATCCCAAGTCCATGGGACAGTTCACGGGGGTCCTGGAATCACCTGAGGGAGAATGGAGACAAGAGACCCAGAAAAACGGACAGCAAGTCAAAAATCCTGATCAAGCTGTCAAATTTTATTTTTTTCACACGGGGTTCTAAAGGGTAGCAAGCAGGAAATGGGGAGGGGAAGTGGGTGAGGCGTTAGAAGAATATGTTCTAACTTGTTCTTGACACTCCAAGGGACCTAGCAACAGCTACAGAACATTGGGAGGGGGCAGACATTGTTTCAGGGGGGTTGCTATGACTTGTTCCCGGGACCTAAGAAAGTTGGCCACGACTGCAGGATATTGGCTACTAAAAAATCCAGGTGTATGTTGTGTTGCTATGCAATGCAACCATAGGAGAGCTGCATTTGTTCTGCAAGCATGTATCCTGTTTGGCTAAGGCTTGTAGCAGTAATTTTCCAATTTAGCAAATATGTAAGTCAAGGTAAGGGGCTATGAGTTGCAAAGAGAGTGGCTCCTGGCAGGTCTGCTTGCTCACTGCCTTCTCAGGCTTCTGTGTAGTGTAGCGGCATCAGGAGTAATGACTTCCTAAACGTCAGCTTGAAGTGGCAAAACACCAGCTGGTGAGCTTTAGGTGCAGTCTTGCACAACAGAGAATCAAACTCTTCTGTGCTCTCTGGTTTTAGTCAGCATGGGTCCTGTCCAGATTTGAGCAGAGAGAGGCTCTGCATGCTGGTGCAGATGTAGCAGGGGACACTGTAGAAGGCATACAAGCTCATGGTTGGTAGCACTGCTGTCTTGGATGCTTCCTCTATTCTACATCTCTACCAGCAAGTTTCCCTGTAAGCGATGCTATTTAGTAATGTCATATACAAGAAGAACTAATAGTCCAGTGATACTACCTACCCTCTCACCCCACCCCATCCTCAGTGTTGCAAAAACCCTTCCCCCAAGGCTTCTCTGGCATTGGGATGAAATCTGCAGTGGTTTTCTCTAGATCTGATCTCTGGGCTCCAGAACCATCTACTGTTGGGAAGTGTTATGATTTGTATATTTTCAGCCTAGGGAGTGCCACAATCAGAAGGTATAGCCCTGCTGGAATAGGTTTGGCCCTGTTGGAGTAGGTGTGTCACTGTGAGTGTGGGCTTTAAGAACCTCATCCTAACTGCCTGGAAGCCAGTATTCTGTTAGCAACCTTTAGATAAAGATGTAGAATTCATCTCCTCTTGTACCATGCCTGCCTGGATGCTGCCATGTTTACACCTTCATGATGACAGACTGAACCTCTAAACCTGTAAGCTAGCCCCAATTAAATGTTGTCCTTTGTAAAACTTGTCTTGGTCATGGTGTCTGCTCACAGCAGTAAAACCCTAAGAGCGGAAGGAAGTAACCAGCCTCTCCCCAGAGCAGGATCTGGGGCAGTTTGGCAATGGAGAAATCTCTAACATGCTTCAACATATAAGACTGGACCTAAACTTTGCCCTTTCTCCCTGTGGCCCTGGATGTCAAGCTCCTTTCTCCAAAAGCCCATTTCACACCTCCTTTTCTCTTGACTCCCAGGGGGGAGGGAACCTTACCTCTTTCGAGGTTATTGTGTTATTGAGATGAGATCATCCCCACACCTCTGGGTGCTTGCTTAAGACTTGTATAGTCCAGAGAACCAAATAACCCTACTAAAAAATGGGGTATAGAGCTAAACAAAGAATTCTCAACTTAGGAATACTGAATAGCTGAGAAGCACCTAAAGAAATGTTCAACATCCTTAGTCATCAGGGAGATGCAAATCAAAACAACATTGAGATTCCACCTCATACCAGCCAGAATGGCTAAGATCAAAAACTTAGGTGACAGCAGATGCTGGTGAGGATGCGGAGAAAGAGGTACACTCTTCTAATGCTGGTAAGATTGCAAGCTGGTACAACCACTCTGGAAATCAAATTGGTTGTTCCTCGGAGAACTGGACATTGTACTACCAGAGGACCCAGCTGTACCACTCCTGGGAATATACCCAGAAGATGCTCCAACATGTAATAAGGACATATGTTCCACTATGTTCATAGCAGCCTTATTTGTAATAGCCAGAAGATAGAAAGAACCCAGATGTCCCTCAATAGAGGAATAGATACAGAAAATGTGGTACATTTACACAATGGAGTACTACTCAGCTATTAAAAACAATGAATTCATGAAATTCTTAGGCAAATGGATGGATCTAGAAAATATCATCCTGAGTGAGGTAACCCAGTCACAAAAGAACACACATGATATGCACTTACTGATAGAAACTTGGAATACCCAAGATACAATTCATAGAACACATGAAGCTTAAGAAGGAGGAAGACCAAAGTAAAAAAAAAGGAAAAAAAGTATGAACAGAGATCCTGGAGTTGGTGCCCTGGAGACCACTTCCACTCAGATGTAAGATACCCAACCTCCTGAAGTTGTGCAGAAGTGGTATTGGTTGTGGTTCCATATCTGTGCAGAAGTGATCATAGACACACCCAGGCACATATGGCCATTTGTGTTGAACAGCAGTCTTTCTCATCTTGCCCTTTCTAAAACTCTTGACTGACACCAAAGCCAAAAATAAAACAAGCTTGTTTGTGTACACACACACAGCAACCACTATTCAGTAAAATCCAAATGCTGTGGCATTTTGTCCAATGGTCCAAAGGCAGAGGGGTGGCCTGGCCACAGTGGAATCTGACTCTAGAGTCAAAGGGGTAAGTTTCTGGAACTCCAGTAAGACTTCATGTGGTCATGAAAAAGTCCCTGGTTCCTAATAGGAACAGCTTGCTGAGAAAGTTGTTGTGTAATGCAAATACTCTGGAAGTGATTCAATCATCCGACATCTTTATTGGCCAAATGATTACAGAAGCCCAGAGGGGTGAGGGGACCTGACCAAGGTCAGCAAGCTTGTGGGGGGCAGAGCAGCTCATGGAACTCAGAAGTCCTCATTTCAGCCACTCAGCAAACACATCCTCCCCTGATGTGTGATGCTTGGCTAATCAGGATTTGCATCCTGGAAGTGCCGATATTTTTCGCATTTCTGCTTGCTCAGAGAAGAGGAGGCAGAGAGGGAAAAGGAGAGATGGGCTCAGGGTCTTCTGGGGATTCCTCAGACAGCTTCAAGCCTTAGAGGGTGTCGGAAGAGGAACTCTCCAATACCTCATGCCTCTCCCCAAAGTCAAGCAAGGGAGGAGGTCCTTAGGAAGCAACATAGGCTGAGACATGGATGTAGGACTCCAAGAAACAGTCTGTCACTCCCCCCCCCCCAAACACACACATACACACACACTTCTGAGAACCTGACTTCCCAGTACTTTTTGGATTGCAAAAGTTTATTGTGATTGATGGGTGGAGAAACCCAGATTGATGAAGTGAGTAAGAAATACTGGTCCTGAAGAAGACAAGGAGAGTCTTCCTATGGTGAGTCCTTGATCAAGGTTAAGATAGACCACTGTGAATCTGAAGTCACCTTCACCTCACACACAGGTAGGGGTGCAGAGGGGGCAGCTCTGAGTGACTTCATCTATGTGTGAGTACTGAGAGGGTGGAGACCAGAGAGCAGAGTTTCCTTAGTGAGTCAGTAGAGGACAAAATACAGAATGGCCACTGTCTCAGTCAGGGTTTCCATTCCTGCACAAATATCAAGACCAAGAAGCAAGTTGGGGAGGAAAGGGTTTACTCAGCTAACACTTTCCACATTGCTGTTCATCACCAAAGGAAGTCAGAACAGGAATTCACACAGGGTAGGAACTTGGAGGCAGGAGCTGATGCAGAGGCCATGGAGGATGCTGTTTACTGACTTGCTTCCCCTGGTTTGCTCAGCTTACTTTCTTATAGAACTCAGGACTGCCAGCCCAAGGATGGCACCATCTACAATGGGCTGGTCCCTTCCAGCTTGATCACTAATTGAGAAAATACTTTACAGCTGGATCTCATGGAGGCATCTCCTCAACGGATGCTCCATTCTCTGTGATAACTCCAACTTGTGTCAAGTTGACACACAAAACCAGCCAGTACAGTTACCTTCTGAATCAGATGCAAGGAGGTATTCTGGGATCAAGAGATGGGGGAAGATGAGAGAGAGAGAGGCAGAGAATTGACAGGGAGGAACACAGATGCGGAACGTCAACTTGGGTGTTAATGCAGATGGTTCATTAACCAAAGCAATTTTGAGATTTGACATTTGGAGATGCTAGGTCTCTGGGACCTGATCTTCTTCAGGCCCCTATATATTTAGTAGAATATGGACAATAGCCACCAGCTTTGACTTTGGAAGGAGTGGAGAGGGGGATTGGGTTGGAAGGAAATGGCTTGGGTCTCTCCAAGTTATACATGAAGAGAAGGAGGGATCTGCCAGCCACACCAGCCTCCTTTACCTGGAGAGCCCCAATGGAGGCAGGAGCCTGGGGTACAGAGTGTGAGGCCCTAGGCCTGCTTGTCAACACTGAGCAACCTGGAGGAGGAAGGTAAACTCCACATTGTCTCCATCTCAGGGTCCACAGCTCTCTAATGGCACATTCTTATTGTTTAGTCAATTAATACTATAACTTAGTTGTAATGAGGCCTCTGGAGCTTTCTAGGGGTTTGACTAGTTCTGAGGTCAGGGCTGTTTTTACAGACTGTGGGAAAGAAGAAGCTCCAACCAGGGCAAGGCTTGGCTGTAGAGGTATTCATGGTACCAAGAGGGAGAGATTCTGCATCAGTGTACTGCTGGTTTTGTGTGTCAACTTGACACAGGCTGGAGTTATCACAGAGAAAGGAGCTTCAGTTGGGGAAGTGCCTCCATGAGATCCAGCTGTGGGGCATTTTCTCAATTAGTGATCAAGGGGGGAGGGTCCTTTGTGGGTGGTGCCATCCCTGGGCTGTCCTGGGTGCTATAAGAGAGCAGGCTGAGCAAGCCAGGAGAAGCAAGCCAGTAAGGGAACATCCCTCCATGGCCTCTGCATCAGCTCCTGCTTCCTGACCTGCTTGAGTTCCAGACACAACTTCCTTTGGTGATGAACAGCAGTGTGGAAATGTAAGCTGAATAAACCCTTTCCTCCCCAACTTGCTTCTTGGTCATGGTGTTTGTGCAGGAATAGAAACCCTGACTAAGACAATCAGTTTTACTCTGAGCAGAGCTGTGGAGCTGGGCTAAATCTTTATTCCCAGAGATCTCCCCCCTTATTCCCAGACAATGTCACTATAAGATGTCAAAAGCTCTACCAGTCTGACCAAGTCAGCTCAGTCAGGCGACAGGGTCTCAAGGGAGGGAGGAGGATTAAAGAAACAAAAGACAATCAGACAATATTATAATATGACTCCAGCCAGTGCTGAGGTTGAAGATGGTTTATTTTTTTCTAGTCTGCTTTTATATCACTCTAGGTACGTGCAAAGAATATGGTCAGTCCTAAGGCATAAACAAAGTAGTCAAGGAACAAACAAAGCATAAACAAAGGCCCCATGATTACTATTTTTAGTCTTAACGAGACCCATCAAGCTACAGAGAACACATCCCTCAGCTGTAGTCATCTTGAGCGTACTTTCTTGTCCTAGCCCAATGTCAATTTTTTGTCAAATTCCTAAAAGTCAGCACCAAGAGCTCTCCACACCAGCCCACAGCCTAGAGCAACTGTGGAACAGAGACCAAACAGGTCCACATAGGGACACAATATGAATCAGAAATTAACCCTGATGTGGGTGGCAAGCTATTGATAGTTCATGGTTAACTTGTTGCCATGTCATAGTTTAGTTTGTGCTGCCTTGTATAGCTTCATCATCTAGAATACGCACGCGCGCACACACACACACACATACACACGATTTCCCCCTTTTCTTTGAGGAGACTGAGAGGATGACCATTTAGCTTCTGCAGCTTCTACTTGGAGTCAGGCAAGAGAGATGAGGGTTGGCTGGGCCTTGGTTTTGCTAATCTAGAGTCTTCTAATCCCTCCCAGAAAGATCCATGAGCGCCATGGCAACACGGATAATATCAGAGGGAAATGGACACACAAGGGCTGTGGAGATGATTTCCCCCAGTAAGATGCTTACCTTAACGTCATGAGTAACCAAATACCCAGAAACCACAGGAGGTAAAAGGACAAGATGGTATGTGCCCTGGAGAAGTGGCTGGGCAGGTAAGAGGGCTTAGAAAGGACCTGGGTTCAGTTCCCAGCACCCCCATGACAGCTCACACCTCCTTCTAACTTCCATGGGCTCCTGCAGGCAAGGGCTCCCTCAGGCATATGGTGCACATAAATTCACACAAGTACACGCAATCCATGTAAAAATAATAAGTAACTTTAAAACTAAAAGGCAAGACGGGGATGTGGTAATCTGAGCTCTGGGAAGTTAGAGACAGGTTGACCCCTGGAGCTCAGCTGCCAAGCAGCCTAAGCTACTTGGTGATCTCCAGCTCAGCAAGAAACCCTGCTTCAAACAATAAGGTGGATAAAAATCTAAGGAATAACATGCATACATACATACACACACACACACACACACACATACACACACACTAACCACCACAACACACACACACACACATACACACACACTAACCACCACAACACACACACACATTAACACATAGGAAACCCCACCACAGGAGCACATAAAAATATACACGTGAATGTGAATGTGTGTACTCATGCAACAGTAAATCTCTCAATTGCCTATGTTTAAAAGAAAAAGGACAATTTCTCTTTACCATCCTTAAACTGCTGATTGGGGGGGAAAGCTTCTGAACTTTCTGGTTCTTCACATCCATACTGAAAAGATTTCTTCTGTTAATATAACATAAGGTAGGCTGCTGCAGTGAGCACAGAGGGCCAGTAATCACCCATTGCCTTGGAAACCTTCAGAGTGCACAGGGACAGGCGGGTGTCGGTGAACAATCGTCACACTGCCAGATTGTGAACTGGGGTGTTCACACGTGCCTGAGCTCACGATGGAGAGAAATGGCAGGTCCGAGACATCTGTGAAGCTGGTGACTAAACAGAATGATGGGGAGGACGTTGGCCATTTCAGCAGATTCTTTATTCGCCAGAGGCAGCGGTGATTAATGTGGGGTGGAGCCGCATGAGGCAGACAGTGGGGAAACATGGAGAGCAGATGAGGCTGGAGGAGCTGCCCAGAGGTCAGCGCTAGGGAGGGGCCTGGATTTTGTGGGCAGAGTCCAGGGATGTTCTGCTTGGAATCATGATGGGTATGAGATGAATGTTCTAGCAGGCGGAGCTGAGCAGAGGCCCTGGGTAGAGGCAGCTGCCTCCCCAGTGGTCCTGGAATGTAAAGAAAAGCTTAGTCTTCCGTGATAGATGGTGGTGAAATCAAACCAGAACGGGTTTCGGGAGCTTGAAAAACCACCTTGGCCTGAAAGACAGCAATATAATATCCAGAGAATTTGTGCTAAAAAGCCTACAGCTCTGCAGTGAAATGGCTTGTACCTACCTCCACTGCTGCAGAGAGGGCTCAGAAGGTAGGGATGAGGAAAAGCCTTGTGAAGGGAAATGTTGAGAAGAGATGGCATCTGTATTAGTCACTTCTCCTGTTGCTATAACCAAATACCTGGCAGGTACCCTCTAAGGGGTACGTACTATTTTAGTTAAGGTTTCATTTGCTGCAATAAAAATACCGTGACCAAAAAGGAAGTTGGGGAGGAAAGGGTTTATTTGGCTTACACTTGCATATTGCTGTTCATTATTGAAGAAAGTCAGGACAGGAACTCAAACAGCAAGATCCTGGATGCCAGAGCTGATGCAGACAGAAGTCATGGATGGGTGTTGCTTACTAGCTCGCTCTGCCTGCTTTCTTGTAGAACCCAGGACCACCAGCCCAGGGATGGCACCACCCACAATGGGCTCTCCCCTATTGATCACTAATTCAGAAAATGCCTTACAACTGGACCTCATGGAGACATTTCCTCAACTGAGGCTCCTTCCTCTCTGATGATTCTAGCTTATGTCAAGTTGACACACAAAACCAATCAGTACACATTCCATCATGGAAGGGAAAGTATGAGATTAGGAGCTCGGACTAGGTGGTCACACTGTGTTAGATGTCGGGACAGAGCAGACAGGAAGTGACTTGCCCACATCCTTGGCAAGGCTCCACTTCTTAAAGGTTCTAGAACCTTCGAAAATAGTGCCACCAGTTGGGGACCAAGAGTTCAAACACATGAGCCCATGGGAGACATTATACTTTCAAATCACAACAGGGCCCAGAAGCACCCCTGTTCTTTGCCAAATGCCTTGTCCTTTTTGGACAAAGGAGAACATGACCACGACAGTGCCAAGGCCAGCTCAGTAGGAACCATCCACCCTGAGAAAGGAGACAAGGGTGTGATCAGGTTTCTGACTCTGCTTGTGACTCTGGGTCATGGATCTCCACAGTCCCCTGTCTTCATGGTGAATCACAATGTGGATCTTGGGAAGAGAAAGGGCAGGAGGCAGATGTTCGATGCTCAGGCCTGGCTTTTATCAACCTTCACTGATTTCGCCTCCCAGGCTGGCTGGTGTGCTGGCAAGAACGGAAAGGGGTTTTGAATCAAAGGCTTCCGTGTTGAAATGCACACAAATTCTTTCCTATCTGGTAATCCCCTTCTGGCTTCTCCTCTCCCCACATTGTGTCCTAAAAACAAAAACAAAAAAAGCAAAAATCACATTTCAAGAAAATAACACAGGAGGGGAGAATCAGCAGACACACAATCCTAGTTGGAATCTCGATTTTAGGGTTAACAGTCTCTAGGAGACAGAGAACAGACAGGGAAGGTGCATTCTCCTGCGGGGCAGCTCTGCCTTGCAGCCAGGTCTCCTGCCCTGGGCTCTGTGGCCACTCCAGACTCTTTCAATAGTCTCACACATGATAATAGGCCTGTTTAAATGGGCTTATCCATGTGTTTATTTTACAAGATACTTTCAGGGCACATCTTAGCTGTATGACTTCGATATCAAGTTGACCCTTTTCTCTCCTCAGTCACAGAGCCCAGCGAAACAGCAACCTCCCAACTGATGTGCGAAGTCGCCGCGAATGCGGAGCGTCTGCCAACTGAAACCTCCGTTATCACTTGGGTCTGAGTCTCATCTGCCAGATGTGGGGATCTGTCTTACATGGTATCTGTCCACTAGCTGTCAATGGCAGCCATCGTCACTCCAGAGAGCAGGACTCTGCGTTCCTAATTACCAGGAACAGGCTCGGAGGCGAGCCAGCAGGGCATCAGACCTAATCTCGCCAGGACTCCAGTCTCCTGGCCATCAGGCTCCAGGACCTGGCGCACTTGACAACTTTTAACACTGTCGACTAAAATGATGGAGCAGTTGTCTGTGCAAAACTGAGCTCTGAGCCTGATGCAGACTGCCAAGCATGGCAGGATGCTTAATTAGCTCCTCAGATGGATGCCTCCACCATGCTTTTGGACCTATCTTTCCAAGCAATAAGTGAGGAACGTGTGACTCCGTCCTTCCACAAACTTGGGTGGAATTTTACCAGTATCTTACAAAAATTGCTATTTTTCTTCTTTCCTAACTCCTTCCCTCCCCCCTTCTCTCTCCCTTCTTCCCCATTTCCTCCTTCCTTGCTTCCCTCTCCCCACCCCCCTTTTTCCTGTACTGGGGATTGAATCTAAGACCTTGTTCAACGTGGGAAATGATTCTACGCTTTGAGTCACATTCCCAACCCTTATATTTTGAGACAAGATCTCACTGTGCAGCTTGGGATGCTCTCGGATTAGCTCCGGAGCTCAGGCTGACCTTGAGCTCACACACAGCCCTGCCCCACCCCTTCTATCCCTCAGCTACAGTGATATGTACTTTCAAGAAGGTCCGTGTACTTATGTAATTTGAAATGCCTTATGATTTTTTTTCCTCCACACGCTGCCAGCCCACTGAGAGTGTGTCCGGTAAGTCTGACAAGCACCACGTGTCAGGCAGATAAGTCCTGGGTGAGCCTGCTCTCAGCCAGAGTCCCTGCATCTGCTCCACCCCAGCCATAGGTTCTCCATCTCGGTCACTCAAGGGAACAAGGAGTTAACACCTAGAACTCTGAGTGATCATCTGTGGCAGGTCACCATCTGATCATGGAAGCATTTAAAATGGCTGGGCTAAGGAAGGGCATCAGAGTAGTCAGAACTACCATCCGGGCTGTCTCTGTAAAGGACAGGAAGTTCTCAGGCAGGCAAAGTCACCCTGCAAATGTGCCAGGAAGAGAGAATAGAAGTTGCCTGCAGACAGATGGGCTGACAAGAGGCGGAGAACAGCCCAGAGAGCTCGAGGTCACTGTCTCCAGGCACCTGCTCTACCCCACCAACCCTTCTTGCGGAGACATTTTCCTACCTATTGGCCAGTCCTCACCAACAACACAAAGACAGGGTTTTGCACAGAAACTGGGCATAGTGGCCCATGCTTTTAATCCCAGGACTCGGAAGACAGGGGCAGGCGGATTTCTGCGTTAAAAGCCAGCCTGGTCTACATAGTGAGTTCCAGGATGGTCAGAGCTACATAGTGAGATCCTGTTTTGAAACAAACAAACACAAACAAACAAAAAACAAAAATAAATAAACAAAAAAATGATTTTGCAAGGAGCCTGGTAAAGCCCCCGTTCGTGGTAAATCCAATTTACCATGCTGAAGGAAAAGTTGGGGATACCAAGTGGTTTTGAGTTTGAGGAACCTGAGCTGTCCCAGCAGAGGCGCAGCATCCTGTGTGCATTCCTGAAGAACCGAGGCAAAGGCGAGGGATAAGGTGGAGAGGCAGGAAGGGAAAGCATCACAAGGCAGGCAGCGAGAGGAGCTTTGTTAGCATCGAGCTCACCGTCTGCTGCTGGAGAGGGTGGAGGACAGTCTCATTCCACTTTTAGACGTTTGGTTCCCAAGGTGTTTGGCCATGGAGGATGTGAACCTAGGATCTGGGAGAAAGAGCAGGGGCAGCCAGAGGGGGAACTGAAGTTGTCTTTAACTTTGTTGGTAAACTGTTTGCTTCTAAAAATGAATTGCGTGATTTGCTGGGGACTGTCAAGACCCAGGCTTCCAGGGATGCTCCCAGAACCTGAGCTCCCATCTTTGAGGAGCCCAGCCTGACTTTCGGAGCTCGATGACGCCTAAACAGGCGAGATTCTCATCGTTTTACAGACCTATGTCCACTGTCCATGGTGAGGGGCAAGTAGGGTGCTGGCATTCTCTGGGGCTTAGGGCACACCCTTTAACTTGAGGCTGTGGCTGGAATCTCTTTTTAGCTGATGTGCCTAGCAAGCTCTAGCCTCAGAGTTTCCTCACAACCCCATTGTGGCCCAGGCCAGATAAATAGCAGGCACAGTAGGAGACAGGGAGGCGGCTCATCCCTGGGGGCTGGGCCTTGGCCTCAGAAGGGTGATCTGTTCCTTGTACTTATCCTTGGCCAGTTGGCTGACTCCCGGTCCTCAGGTCTTGGCCCTTGGGCTGACTTTGAATCCAATTCAGGATAGGCCCATCTGCAGAGGCAGAGAGTGGGAGAGTGATGATACAGAATCAGGAGTCAAGGCTCTAGATGGTGAGAGTCTAGGAAAAGTGCTTAGCAGGAGCAGTGAGGAGGAATGGGCCCGTCATCCTTCTCCGGGAAAGGATGCTCACAGGGTGGCTGATAGTGAAATGATCTCAAACATGCCAGTGACCACATCTCCACCTTCCTGAGGCCTGGTGTCACGTGTACATGCCACAGAGGGAAAGTGCCTCACCCTGTCCCCAATGTTGATAAGGCCACACCGCTTTCCAGGGTGTGGCATCTCTTCTCCCAGCTGTAGCTGTTGCATAACATCTGTTGACCTCTTTGGAGAGTAAACACCCGCCAGTGCTGGCTGGGTCTCCTCCGAGGGAGGCAGCCACCCAGCTAAGTCATCCACTTAACCCTAGGCCACATAACCCCCGAACATGAGCTGTCTGAGCCACATTAGGCTCTCTAGACAGACACATTAATATGCCCCAAGTGGAGCGTGCCTCCCTCCCTCCCTCCCTCCCTCCCTTCTTCCCTGGCATCCTTTCACATGGCTATTCAGATTCACCTGTTATTCTGTTTGTTCCAGAAAGAACCCACAGATTTCTTCCCCTGACATCCTGCTTTCCAATCAACTTTGACATAGTCGAGAGATGATAAAGGCTAAAAATGAAAAGGATGGTGTCGCTGAAGAGGAGCTAAGGAAGCATAGGGAGTGGACCGCAGTCCAGGACAAAGACTGTGTAAGGGACAGGGGCCATCAGAGTGAGGGGTGTGCTAGGATGGGCCCCGCCCAAGCTACAGATGCTGATAGGAATGAGGAGGAGGCGGCACATGAGATAACACAGGAAGACAGAAACATGGACGCCTTAGTTAGGCCTTCT
Source organism: Tokudaia tokunoshimensis (assembly GCA_036184795.1). Lineage (NCBI taxonomy): Eukaryota > Metazoa > Chordata > Mammalia > Rodentia > Muridae > Tokudaia > Tokudaia tokunoshimensis. The sequence continues at coordinate 92,182,381 of BTHU01000016.1, read as the reverse complement.
ATTCCTGCGCAAACATCATGACCAAGAAGCCAGTTGGGGAGGGAAGGTTTTATTCAGCTTACACTTCCCACATTGCTGTTCATCACCAAAGGAAGTCAGGACAGGAACTCACACAGGGTAGGAAGTTGGAGGCAGGAGCTGATGCAGAGGCCATGGAGGATGTTACTTACTGGCTTGCTTCCCCTGGTTTGCTCAGCCTGCTTTCTTATAGAACTCAGGACTGCCAGCCCACGGATGGCACGACCCACAATGGGCCCTCTCCCCTTGATCACTAATTGAGAAAATGCCCCACAGCTGGATCTCATGGAGGCATTTCCTCAAGAGAGGCTCCTTTCTCTGTGATAACTCCAGCTTGTGTCAAATTGACACACAAAACCAGCCAGTACAATGGCCCTAGACCAGTGGTTCTCAACCTCCCTAATGCTGCAAGCCTTTAATACAGTTCTTCATGTTGGGGTGATCCACAACCATAAAATTATTTCTGTTGCTACCTTCAGAACTAGTTTTGCTACTGTTATGAGTTGTAAAGTAAGTATCTGATAGTTCCAGTGATCTTAGGCAACGCCTGTGAAAGGTGGTTTGACTCCCAATGGGATCTCGGACCACAGGGTGAGAACCACTACCCTAGACCCAGGTGATGATTCTCACAGTGCAGCACCTTCTGCAGATAGGGAAGAGGTGTCGGTTGCAGGCCTGGATGAAGCAAAAGTCTCCAAAGAAAGTCCTATCCCAGCATCCCCAGGGGCACCCAGAGAAAGAAATGACATGTGACTCTAATGGGTTCAAGGCTTCAAGTTGGAGATATCTCAGCTGGGCCCACACTGGGGTATTCTGGGCTGAGGTTTCCTTCCCCAGAGGAAAGTCCAGCTTGGACTGTAAATGCCACCATGGAGACAAGTCACCTGATCTCTTGGAGCATCTATTCCTTAGCAGTTTACTCAAGTCTTCCCAACTGTCCTACATTCAAGACAAGCTCAGAACCATTTATGACACATGGGATTTTTAAAAATTAATTAAAAAAATTTTTTGAGATAAGATCTCACTATGTAGTCCTGTCTGGCCTGGAGCTTATTATATAAGCTGGACTGACCTCAAACTGGGAGAGATCTGCCTGCCTCTGCCTTCCGAGTGCTGGGATTAAATGTGTGCACCACCGAGGCCACCAAGCCCGTGGGATTTCTGTGCAGCATTAGAGCCAGGGACAGAGAAGGTCACCTCTGACCCCATGACCTGCTATAGGCTGAGCTGTATTCGTCACCTCCCTCACCCACCCCTCAGCATTTGTTGAAGTTCTAAGACCACCACCTCAGAATGACCATTGTACTTCTTTGCAGAAGCAATTAAGACAAGACAAGGTCTTAGGGTGAGCCCAAATCCAATATGGCCTATGCTCTTACACTAGGAAGGAAGTGGAACACAGACCCTGGAAGGACACTCTGTGAGGACACAGGGGGAAGGGGGCTGTCTTCAAAATTAGCCTACCTGATACCTTGTTAAAGAATTCTCCAGAACTATGAAAAAAAAAAACACGCATCTGTTGTCTGTATTACTTTATCTGCAGCTCTTTCTGAGGGTGCTAGTAAGTGGGTGGTCTTCACTCAGACACTTGGAGAAGCAGAAGAGGCTCCCTGAATGAGGGACACTGCTTGCCCCTGGAGACCAGCATTAACCCCTTGTGAAGGTAGGGTCTTCAACGGTTCAGGGTCTCTTCCCATAGACGCCTTAGCTCTGTCACATTGAAACCCATCTAGAGCACAGGTTCTCAACCTCTAGGTTGCGACCCCCAAATTGGCAGGGCGAATATAGGGGCCATATATCAGATATCCTGCCTATCAGATATTTACATTACAATTCATAACAGTATCAAAATTACAGTTGTGAAGTCGTAACAAAAAAATTTGTGGCTGGGGGTCACTATAACATGAGGAACTGCATTAAAGGGTCAAGGCATTAGGAAAGCTGAGAATCACGGCTCTAGATCATGGTCATTTGGGAGGACCGAGCCAAACCAGCAGAAGGTCAAAGCCTATCTAACTGAGCAGAAGTATGTCTCTCAGAAGTACACTGAACCTTGGAGGGGAGAGAAGCATTTGGAGCTTTGCTGTACCTGTGCAAGAATCCTGGGCATCCAGGAATGAATGCTCCAGACTTGTGAACTCAGGGCATGTGTGGAAAAGAGTCTCCTACAGGTATCCCAGAAGCAGGTCTGAAGTCCCTAGAGTCCACTCCTCCCCTGCCCCCTACCAGGCAAAATTCCTCTAGGGAATTGTTTAGACAGCAATCTTTGTCTTGTGGACACAGAGGGAACAGCTTGTCACTTGGTCATGGTAAAGGAAATAATTAGCTAACAACACGGGTAGATTAAAAACAAATTGTATAGATCAAACATTTGTATTTTTTCACAATCTGCTCACTGTCCGGATCCAATCATTCTTGTGTATTGTCATGACTGAATAGTGAGCTGTGTATTGATATCCTCTACCACCTTTATTTGTTAAACTATTGCTCTGAATGCAAATAACTGGCAGTTACTTTACTGGATCAACAGCTATGGACACCTCAGTGACCTGATGGCCCACCAGGAAGAGCTGTGCATTAGTCACTTCCTGTTGCTGTGCTAAAACTCCATGGACAAACAAACTTACAGAAGGGGAGTTTATTTGGGCTTACGCTTCCATGGGGCAGAGTCCAGCATGGTGGGGAGCATAGCAGTGAGAGGCAAATGTGGTGGCAGCAGCAGGAGCAGGCTCACTTCTTGAGCCTCCAGCAAGAAACAGAGTGAATTGGAAGTGTCTGGAGGAATTTAGTTCTCAGACCCACCTCCAGTGACACACTTGCTTCAACAAAGACCTACCTCCAAAACCTCCCCAGATAGCCCTGCCAGCTAAGGATCAGGTGTTCAAATACCAGACCGCAGGGGGCACATCCTCACTCAAACCATCACAAGCAGTATGAGTTGAGCCATACTCTCATCCTCATTTAGGTATTTTGAAAGTTTTTTTTAATCCCTGTTATAATTAACTTTGTTTTGCTGTTGTTATTGTTATTGTTGTTGTTGTTGTTGCTGGTAGTGATGGTAGTGGTGGTGGTGGTGGTGGTGGTGGTGGTGTGTGTGTGTGTGTGTGTGTTCAGGGGCAGGTATGCATGAGCCACAGTGCACATATAGGGGACAAAAGACATTCCATAGGAGTCAGTTCCATCCTTCTATCATGTAGGTTCCAATGTCTAAATTCAGGTGATCAAACTCGTGGTACCTATGTGTCTCACTGACCCTGAAGCCTTACTACAAAGGAGAAAAGTTGATCCATAATTTTTAACTAAAGCTAATAACCCAGATGCTTTTCTTACAATTGGAATGTCTGCTTTACTTTAACACCGGCCCCTTCCAAATTCTTTAAAACAAGCATGTTCTCTGCAATATTTTGGAACTGTCTTTTAAAATTATTGCTTATTTAAAATTTGAATTTAGCTGAGCACCCTAACTTTGATCTGGCACACCCCATATTGTCCCTGTATGGTACTGGCTGCAGTCTTTCCAGGCAGGGATTAGCACTGATTCCCCATCTTCCAATGGAGGTACTCTTGTCCAAGAAGTTCACAGAGATTTGTGCCATGGTGCTGTGCTCCTGCTGAGTCTTTTCCTGCATTCTTGGGGGTGATCCCCCCAGGTCTGGTAATCTGTTTCTGCTCCAGTGTTAGGGTGTTAGTGTGTTAGGGTAGCCACAGGAGAGCACCACAGATCAAGCAGTTTAAACATCCCACGCATATTCTCCAGAGTTCAGAAGTTGGAAGTCAAAAGTCAGGTGCTGATGCTCCTGTCTCCTGGGCATGTAAGTGGCTGTCAGTCATGCCTGTGTCTTCATATAACATTATGATGTAAATTTGTGTCCCAATCTCTTCTTCCAGTCGGGCTTACCACAATGGCTTAATTTAACCTCCATTACTCCTCTAAAGACCATGTCTCCAGGTCTAACTAGAGGCAGAGTGAGTTAGGAGTTCCCTGAGGTGATCTGGGGGCACATGGGGCAGCCTGTGGCAATTCTCTGTTTCAGTTTCTGTTCCTCTCAGGCATCAACCTTCACCCTGTTCTCTGTCTGGACTGAGTGTCTGTGGTCCTGAGAACATCCCTTCTTCTTCCAGGATTGGCACCTCCCCCACGACCTTGGTAGCTCTTAGGACAGCCTGACTCCCTGTGGCCTCCTCCCAGGGCATGACTCCAGTTCTGGGTGTTGGTTCCTTGGCAGGGCTCTGGTCACTATGGACAAATTCTCCAACATTGGTCAACACCCTTCTGGACTTTCAAAATGGATCACTGCCTGGAAACTTCTGTACGCTGCCTCACCCCATCAGGACTGTCTGATGCAGGCAGCCGTCTGAATCACTCTTGAGACCGTCTGTTTTTTGGGTCCTGGGTCATGGATGCCAAACCACCTTCCTAGGACTTGGTCCAGTACACAGGCAGCCCAGCTCATGACATCTGATATCTCAGGCCTCCTGATGCTCAGGGCCACCAAGTCATGATAATGTCTAGTTAACCATTGGCTTTTCTCACTTTGTGGGTTTTACTTATAATCTACTTTGTCTAGACCTTAGTGCATCTAATGACTTACGATGTGATTTTGATTCTTTGTGATTGGCTTTTAGAATCTTCAAATGATTATGGGGATATCATAGTCTCCTTGAACACTCTCTTCTTCATGATGTAGAAACCGCATAAAATTCACCAGCCTGTGATGTATACTATAGATAGTAAGATTTTAATCGCTATGAAGAGACACCATAATCATGACAACTTTTATAAAGGAAAACATTTAATTGGGTGTGGCTTTCAGTCCAGAGGTTTAATCCATTATTATCATGGAAGCATGGCAGATGTGACGCTGAACAGGAAGCTGAGAGTCCTACCTCAGTCCCAATTGTCAGGCCCCAGGAAGAGAGTGACACTGGGCCTGGCTTGAGCATTTGAAATCTCAAAGCCCATCCCCAGTGACACACTTCCTCAAACAAGGCCACACCGCCTAGTAATGCCACTCCCTATGAACCTATTGGGTCCATTTTCATTCAAATTGCCACACATGTCATAATTTTCCCCTAGCCACCCTGATAACTGAACACCTGAAAGAAGATAGTACAGATGTCAAAGTCTTCCATACACCAAAACGAAAAACCAGAATACAAAAAAACTAAACTCTCATCACTGGTTTTTGGTCAACCATACATTGAAATGATGCCATTTTGTCTTTTGTTATATATGGGATTAAACCAACTATGTGATTAAACCCATTTTGCCTAATTATATTTTCTGATATTAAATGTGGCTCTTGGGCATGCCACGTTGCACATGGGGCTGTCTGTGCTGTGTGTGATCTCCTTCTCTTCAACACTGTGCACTGCACTCAATGTGTCCCTCAGACGTCAAGCCAACAATCTAACAATCCCATGAATGTCACTCTTAAAACACATTTTAATATCTGCGAGACAAGACCACAGTCGTTGTCTGTGGTACACTTGTGTCTCAGATTGCCTTTTAGAAGTCCAAGCCAAGTGTTCCTCTGGATACCTTTCAAAATTATTTTTTTTTTGCCAAGTTCATAAAAAATACTCTTGGCTAATCCCTCTGCACAGCTATACATATTTTCTCCCCTCAAAGTGAATATAAAATGTGGGTTTAAAAATTCACTTTCCACAGTTTTTGAAAATCATTCTTCATAGATAATGTACCGATGAACTTATAGGCCCCCAAACTTAGATGTTGTTGGTTTGGACGTCTTCATCTTTGGAGGTTAAACAATTTACTTCTAAGCACTTGTGACTGTCGCTGTCTAGGAAGGGTGATTTGCTCTCCTTGCCGTATGCCAATCATTTGACTCTATTTTCTCTGTCATTGTGACTTGAAGGTGGGGATTTCCCAGTCTTAATAAATAATTACGGTGGTAGTGGGCATTGCTCCCAAAAATAATTTGCTGGTATTGCTCTTAGGAATTTTTACCCCATTAAACTTGGCAATGCTTCTTCTCTTTGGCTCAGGTTGCCTTCAAGGACACCATTAGCGAGGCATTTTCCTTTCCCAAGTAAAATAAGCAGTCTGGAAGGCAGAATTTCCTCCTGGCTTTCTACAACCCATTCACTATAAAAATAAAACAAAACCATTAGTTTTTTTGTTTAAAGACATATTTTCATAGGGTGACATGCCAGACTACAGACAATCCATGATGCTTTGTAAAATTGTCAGTGGGCCATGCATAGATAGGCTCTGTGCTCCCTGCCCAGAGTCCAAGTTCAAGGGAAATAAGTGTGGGCTTGGCTTGCTGTCAGGGATAGATCTACAGTTAGGGTTAGGGTTGGAGAAACCTCATTTTAATGTTCTAGTGCACTGAACGTCCATTTTAAAACTAAAATCTCTGGTAAGCATTTGTTAGTTATGGAACTCCTCAGTTAAGAGCTATCTTATGGTTTACATCAATAGACAAACAAAGAAGAGATTGGCATTCGTCTCGGAGGAAATGGCATTTTTATGGAGCTCCCCAATGAGCCAGCAGATAACTGTAGCTCTCACGCAGAGACGGGAGTGGAGCTGAGCTGCCATCAGCCAAGACTTCACTGAGCTGAGTCCGTAGAGCAGAGGCCAGAGCAAAGGGCGGAGCACACTGGGAGTTCTGATTTCTGGTCCTGGAGAGACGCACTTGGGTTGTTTTAAGAACCGGGTCAGACAAAACCAGGAACCCACTTGTAGGGTCTCTGGCTTAGTCTTGGGTTTTCTGAAGTGTGAGAACTCTGGATTCATTTCCATGCCAAAATGCGTGCTTAGCACATCTTGTCGCAGACACCAAAGAACATGAGAGAGAAGTTTTAGGCATACTTTTGTCCCTGGAACATCTCATCCAGTAAAGTGGTGGCTACTCCTCTACCTGGGCTTATGGTCCCCGGGAATTCCTATGGTGGAAGGGATATCTCTGCTGGTCCAAATTCCAAGAAAGTCTTTTGTTTTCTAGCTCTCCAAATGAGTTCTCCCTGCTTGAAGAGCAGCGCCCATCAGACTGGTAGAAAAGTAGTGTGGGAGGGGGGCGGGGAGGGGCTCAGAAAGCTCTCAAGATCAAGGGCTTTCTTGTTTGCAGTGTTCCCACTGCATCTTCAGGAGAGCAAACACTGAAGTTGTCCCCCAATCAGTGGCTCAGTTGGGTTACAGAAAAGCAGGGCTAGGATCCTGGCCAGGGATACCATTCACCCATAGTAGCCTCAAGGCTCAATCCACAGCTACTTCTGCAGCTGAGTTTGTTCTTTGAGAAGTCTTGTTTGGAGTGGGACTATCCAAGGCGTCTTGGCTGCCTCCAGGCACTTGTGATTCTTCCTCAAGACAAGTAGACAGGCACACTTGGAAACTATGGATCAAACACACACTTCTCAGCTTAAAGGGGGAAACTTTAAACTCTGCTCATCACACCCAGTGGGAGAAATGAGTTTTCTGCCGTTGCGTGCTGTGTCAGATGATAGTGATACCTGTTCAAGCTTAGCTTCGTCCACGTTCCAACATACAGATTCCCAACCCCACAGCACAATATCTGCACCGGGTCCCACTTGGGTGGAGCAGATGGCCTGTTTCCCTTGCTCCATTTTTTCTCTCCCACTTTGGGCGGTAGAGAAAAGGAGTGTGGGAAGACCCTTCTTCTCGACCTCCTCCAGGCCACCAGCTGCAGACCAGGAGCTGTTCCCAGAAGTCTGTATTTCCTCACCCATTAAGACTTGAGCAGCAGTGATCTTTAGAGCAAACGGCTTTCCAAGGCCCAGGGTGGGAACGGTGCTAATGCGCTGTGTCTTCCGCTAAACCCTCTTTAAACAAGTGCAGCCTTCAGCTGATTCAAGAGCAGATAAGAAAGGGATCCTGGTCCCCCTTTGAAACTGGGTAGCGAATCCAAACAAGCATTCTTGGATGGATGCTTCTGCTCTGGTTTGTATTAGAGAGGCAATTAAAGCGTTTACACAATGGGGCCCCCAAGTGGGATCCTTTACCACTTGAAAGGGAGGAAAAGCCTCCCAAAAGGAGGAGGCCCTATGCGCACTCCTTGCCTATTTTTTCCAGACCTTGGAAAGGACCAGGGCTTTTCAAAGAGGTTACTAGGAGGGAAGAGATCAGAGGCAGGCCAATCTGGGAAGGCCGGTCCCAAAGCAAACAGCATCCTTCCTTGCCAGCCTCTCCTGGCTCCAATCTGCCCTTCACAGAGCAGGAGCAGGAAGAGTGGAGAAGAGTCTGAAGGGACAGGAACAGCCCTGCTCCCTCCCAAGGTCTCTGCCTCCCTTGAGACCAGGTGCCACTGCCAATTCCGAGCTCCCGGGCTGGGCCCGCTCGTTCTAGCCATGTCTAAATGCAGCTTGCCCCTGACCCTCTGTGGGATGGGAACAGTACACAGTCACTGGCTGTAGCCATGCAAACAGAGTGCTCCTGTCAGGAGAAGGTGTCCCTGCCTCACTGCCCTGCAGAGCAGCGTCCTGCTCACTTTTCTGCTCTAAGATTCTGGACCTTGGGTTGGCACTCCTTCTACGCTCTGCCCAACAGGTAGGCCTGGCTTGCTATAAAAGGGACTGTTTGCCCTCTCCCTCTCCTTCTCCCTCTCTCCCTCCCCTCCCCCTCCCCTCCCTCTCCCTCTCCCTTCCCTCCCCCTCCGTCTCCCTTTCCCCCTTTCCCCTTCCCTCTCCCTTCCCTCTCCTTTTCCCCCTCCTCCTCTCCCCCTCCCTTTCCCCTCCCTCTCCCCCTCCCCCTCCCTCTCCCCCTCCTCCTCCCCCTCCCCCTCCCTCTCCCTCTCCCCCTCCTCCTCCCCCTCCCCCTCCCTCTCCCTCTCCCCCTCCTCCTCCCCCTCCCCTCCCTTCCTCCTTCCCCTCCCCTCCCTTCCTCCTCCCCCTCCCCTTCCTCTTCCCCCTCCCCTCCCCTTTCCCCTCCCTCTCCCCCCCTCCCTCTCCCTCTCCCCTTCCTCTTCCCCCTCCCCTCCCCCTCCTCCTCCCTCTCCCCCTCCTCCTCCCCCTCCCCTCCCTTCCTCCTTACCCTCCCCTCCCTTCCTCCTCCCCCTCCCCTTCCTCTTCCCCCTCCCCTCCCCTTTCCCTTCTTCCTCCCCCTCCACTCCCCTTTCCCTTCTCCCCTTCCCCCTCCCTCTCCCTCTCCCCCTCCCCCTCCCTCTCCCTCTCCCTTCCCTTCCTCTCTCTTTCTTTGCCTCTACTCCCATCTCAATTCCCCTTCCCATGCCCCCAAATAAACTCGATTCTATACTAGAGCCATCATATGGCTGGTACCTCAGTTGGTTAGGGAGTGTTTCACTCAGCATGGACCCACTGAGGTACCCAGGCCCACTGAGGTACCCCCTCCCACCTCACATACCAAGTTCTACAAAAAAAATATACTTGGCTTCATAGAGCACATCCCCTTGAAGACTATCTCACATCACTGAGACTCGGAGTGTCTGGAGAGGGAATTACAGAGTCCCCACAGGGCCAGGAAGTCCCCACATTCCATGTCTCCACCCTCTCTGCGCTTAGGTTACAGGTGCTCAGTCTGACTCTTACACAGATGCATGTTGGGGCTCCAGACTCAGTTTCCCATGCTGTGCACAAACTGCTCTTCCCAGGGAGCTGTCTCCCCAGCCTGATGATAGAATATCTGAAAGTCTCAGGAAACCTGGAACTTCGCTTTGTCACTGTCCCCACAACTGGTCAGCACTGAGTGGCATGAATGAAGCCTTTGACAGGCAGGTGGGTACACCATCTATAGTGACTATGGAACTACATTTTCTTAATGTAAAAGCAAATACTATATTGTGCCCATTTCTATTAAGTACAGAGAGAACAATTTCTTATCTTGAACTATTTACATAAAAGGTAGAAATGAGATCAATTCAACAGACTGTTCCAAACAAATGGGCTATCTTTGGAAGGTGTTCATCTTTTTGGAAATTCCATATTTTGACATGACTAAGCCTGTCTACCTTTGTCTTGTTAATTTTCTACTTTTTAAAATCTTCGATTGTGCACTGTGTCCCCCAGAGGCTCTGGGTTGAAGTTTCCTGTGGTTGGTACCTGGGCTGGGTGTTTCCATTCTCTGGAAAGTTGGAAGTAGAAGGGAGCCTACCACAAGCTTTACCAAAACAATACTCCCTGAGATAGTAGGGTTTAGTCTCTGAGTCAACTCTATCCATCAAAAAATGGTATGTAGTGAGACCTCATCACAGCTCAGTCACTGGGCTGAGTACCACCATCATCATCATCATCATCATCATCACCATCAAACACACACACACACACACACACACACACACACACACACTGTTATGTCCTCAGATGACACAATTGATCAACATTTGTTCACTGTCCAGCCCCAGCCTTTTGGGTATAACTTTAGAGAATGAGGAAGGATTGTTACTATAACAACTAGCCCCATGCCAAAGATGGATGAACAAGACCTAAAGAGATCAGCTGATCTCTACAGGGAGATGAATCCTGGTCGTTCTGGCCCAAGGCTGGGGCACAGGTTCTCACTAGTTCTTGCCTGGTTGGAGGGTCCAGCTCAAAGCTGGCCCTGAGTGTTAGAGTGCTGGGCTTAGTAGGGAGTTGCTGAACTTGGAGTTTGAATTAGAAACCTCACACTTCCTGTATCTAGTTCCTTGCTGGAACCCCGTGCTGGTTCAGACACACCTTTCCTGATGCTTGTGAGTCTTATCTCATATCCTGTGAGACAATAGCTGGAGTGTGGCTGCCAGATTACCAAAGGGTCAGTTTCCATAAACAAAATCCATCAGCCTTGCTCTGTCCTGCCATGAGAGCTGACTTCAGGGAAATTCTGTCATCATTCAAAGTTTGTAACACTCAACAGACAGGACTGTGGTTGCAATTATAGATGTCCTTGTTCCCTGGGTGTGTACTTGCGTCCCTGGCTGTATCTGGTCTGGCGTGAGTGTGCTTTCATGTTCCCGGTATCTGGTCCCTCTCATCCGGTCAATAGGATCTTAATTTTTCTTGGGGTTATCCATCATCTTTTATCTCCAAATGTATACTATAATACAAATGGTACACACTCAACTCAGACCAATTAGATAGACATTTGAACATCAAGCCTAGTAGTTCAAGGCCAGACAATGGCTGGGCTGGCTCCTTCAATGGGAAATGTCCATGATACAATCCGAAACACCCATTCTATATCATAAATACTTATACATAAAGAATAACTATTGCTTCAAAAAATTAAGTTTAATGTTGTAGCTGAAACAAAAAAAATTTGTGAAATAATTATTCTTTATGTATATGTATAAACTTTCTATCATCTATATATGTACACATGTATATAGGTATCTACCTATCTACCTTCTTATACAACATACACATACACAAATACACACACCCTCTTCCCATTGTACTTTATCTACCCATATTCCACTAATACCACTCAAGGTCAGGCCACAGGTTTCCAATTCCCTGGGATGGTGGACTAATACTGGTTTTGGATAACCAGAGGGCATCATGGGAGCAGAATGATGGACACCTGTGATGCCTAGTTTAACTGTCAACTTGACAAAATCTAGAATCACCTTGTCTAGATCAGGTTGGCCTGTGCGTATGTCTGTGGAGGACTGTCTTGATTACCCTAGCTGCTCTGGGAAGAACCAGCCTGAAAGTAATAATGCTACTTCACAGCTTTGAGCCCCAGAATGTAGAGAAAAAGAAAAGAGCAGGGGAAGCTAGCTGAGTGATATCCTGTTGGATTCCTTTCTCTCTGCTCTCAACTGCGAATGTGGTTAGCTGTAGGAAGTTCCCACTGCCTTGACTTCCCCACAATGAAGGACTTTGACCTGAATTATATGCTGAAATAAATGCCATTTCTCTCCTAAGTTGTTTTTTGCAGCAGTATCTTACCATAGCAACAGGAATGAAACTAGAATAAATAATTGTCCTCCCTGAGCAGTCAACTCTGTTCTTCTGGAGGAGGTGGCACCAGACATGAGATGTAAAGGTTGTTGGGGGAGGAGCCCTAGGCAGTGAGGGGGTGGGGCATGGGTAGGGTGGAGGTGGGGGTAGGGGTGTGGGTGGGGTGGAAGCCAAATAGAAGTGCTAACAGAGCTAATGAGAACGTGTGTTGATATAATAATCCCAGCCTCCTCAGGTCTCTGTAACCTTGGCAACCCTCTTCTCCCTTTCTAAAGGAAGGGATAAATTGAGTTAACCCTCACCCAAGCTAGGGTTCTACATGGGGAGAAGGGTTTTGTGTGAGACTCAGCTAACTGGGTGGCCCTCATGTCTGGGAGAACTTTGATAGGTCATCACAAGCTATGACCCCCATGAACCAAGTCAACTTATACAAAGAAAACATTTCATTGGGGGCTTGCTTACAGTTTCAGAAGTTTAATACATTATTTTCATGGCAGCGAGCATGGTGGCACGCAGGCAGACATGGGAGCTGAGAGTTTTACATCTGGATTTGGAGGCAGCAGGAGGAGAGAGACACACTGGGCCTACCCTGGGCTTCTGAAACCTCAAAGCCCACCCCAAGTGACATATTTCATCTAACAAGGTCACATTTCCTAATCCTTCTCAAGTAGTGACGTTCCCTAGTGACCACACATTCAAATATATAAGCCTATGGGGACCATTCCTGTTCAATCACACAAGTTTTCTGACTTAGTCACTGTTCTATTGCTGTGAAGAGACACCATGACCAAGGCAATTCTTTAAAAAAAAAAGCATGTAATGGTGGTGGTGGGGGTTGCTTAAAGTTTTAAAGAGTTAGTCCATGACCATCATGGTATGACACAGACAGGTATGGCACCAGAATGGTAGCTGAGAGTTTTACATCCTCATCCACAGGCACAGGGAGGAAATACTGGAGGAAAGCAAGACTGAAAACCACCAGGGCTTCAAGTTCCACACCCCAGTATCTGATGCCAATGTGTTCTTCAAGTCTCCCACTCCCTCCAGCTTTGTTGACACACTTTTCTCTTTTGGGGCTGGTTCCACACCCTGTTTGCAACTCTCCTTGGCAGGTATTCCATGCCAAGAGCATCTTCAGCATCATGGGTCTCCAATGCAATTCTGGTTTCTCCTTCACAGCTTCAAGCAATGACTTTCCTGGACCTCCATGCAGGGATGCTTCTAATATAAGCCTGGCCTCATCAGCTTTTCTTAATGGTGAAGAAAGATTCCATAACCCCTTTTATGTATCCCTTGTAACTAAATTCAGAACCACATAGCTGAAGCTGCCAAATTCTTCTGCTTGTTAGGACTGGAACCTGGGCCCCTCCTTGAATTACATTTGAATAAGCTTCTATTGTTGATAGTTTTCTTTGCTGCTTAAGATGATTTTCTTTAATTCCTTTTCACAGGTTGGAAGCTTAGCTGGGTGGGACCTTTCCCTGAGGGCACCACCCCCCAGTATTCCATTTTAAATCAGATTTTTCTTTAAACATTTTTAATCTCCTTGAGCACATAACTTAGTCCCAATATTACATTTCCTTATTCTCTCTTTCTCTTCAAGATGTACATGTTGTATTTCCCTATTGACACAGTCAATATTAGTGTCTTAAAATCTCCTCTGTCAATGATGCTAGTCTAAAACTCTTCAATTTAGCCTTGGGGAGATTCTTTAGACAAGCAGCCACATTCTTTGCCAAAATATCACAAGAATGTTCTCTATGCCAGCTGCTAATGTTTTTTTCCCTTTTGAAAGCTCTTGAGAGCCATAGGACTCTACAGTACAGATCACGCTCAGCACTATCATCTTTCATGCTTCTGTTAGTGTGGCCCAATAAGCCCTGCTTAAAGCATTCAAGTGCTTTCTAATACAAAGTCCAAAGTCTTCCATATTCTTCTGAGACACAGGATGGTCAAGCCTTTCACCGCGATAGCCCACTCCTGACACCAATTTCTGTCTCAGTTACTACTCTATTGCTATGAAGAGACACCATGACCAAGAAATAATTCTTATAAGGGAAAGCATCTAGTTGGATGCTTGGTTATAGTTTTTGAGGCTTAGTCCGTGATCATTATGGTGTGAAGCAGACAGGAATGGCACTGGAGCAGTAGCTGAGAGTCTTACATTCTGATCCATAGTCAGAGAAAAAGACTGGCCCTGGCATGGGCTTTTGAAACCTCAAAGTCCACTCTCAGAGACACATCTCCTCCAACAAGGCCACACCTCCTCCAACAAGGCCACACCTCCTCTAACAAGGCCACACCTCCTCCAACAAGGCCATGCCTCTTAATCCTCCCCAAATAGGTCCCCTAACTGGAAACTAAACATTCAAACATTTGGACCTATGGGAGCTATTCTAATTTAAACCACTACACCTTCCCTCAAAGCAGAAGGAAGAGGGTATGTGTGCTGTAAGCATCATCTGAAAGAGCAGTGTGGGGAGGGAATCCTGCCCATACTTGTGTGAGCTTGCTGTATCCTGGGCATGTTCCTTTGACGGCACAGTGAGGCATTCCTCAGAGCTGTTCACCTGGCCTTGCCCCAGCCCCTCCTGTCTGTGTCACCAGTGGCCTCCTGGGATGGGTTGAGGGAGATTTGCCAAGCCTCCCATAGACCATGTGCTAACTGTTCCACATGTGGTAAATGTGCGAGGAAGTGGCTAATTAATCACTAGAAAGTTCTTCCCAAACAAATCTACAAAAGAGCAAGAATCACACATTGCCCCATGGCTGTACTCGGTTCAGCTGTCCCTGCTGCTGAGCAGATGGCTTCGGCCGGGGACAACGTGACTGTTTGAAATAGCCCAGCCTACTGTTTATTATCGGCGCCTATGATGATTAGACACCATGATTCACCCACATGGAAGGATATCATCCGCATGAATAATGAGGCACATTTGTCTGTAAGCAAGGCTGGTGGGACCGTGGTGATGTCATGCTAAAAGATTCCTACCCAATGGGGGTTGGGTGGGGGTAAAGGGTGCTAACTCTACAAGGCAAATGCAATGTGGAGATATTCTCATCTTCACAGTTACCTTAAAAGCCTGACAGGGATCCCTACTCCTTGTCTGAAGTTTTCATGTACTCATATTCTTGGATTCAGTCAAAGAAGGAGAAGAAGAAGGAGGAGGAAGAGAAGAAGGAGAAAAAGGAGAAGGAGGAGGAGGAAGAGGAGGAGGAGGAGAAGGAGAAGGAGGAAGAGGAGGAGGAGGAGGAGGAGAAGAAGGAGGAGGAGGAGAAGAAGGAGAAGGAGGAGGAGGAGGAGAAGGAGGAGAAGAAGAAGAAGAAGGAGAAGAAGGAGGAGGAGGAGGAGGAGGAGGAAGAAGAAGAAGAAGAAGAAGAAGAAGAAGAAGAAGAAGAAGAAGAAGAAGAAGAAGAAGACACGCAATCAAACAAAAAAAACCCAACAACAAAAAACCCCAAAGACAAAGGTGCTGTGCATGGTGATTGGGCTGGTGACACTGCCTCAGGTGGCCTGGATTTCCATCTGATGTCCCAGCGAAGGCCACAGATGTAATGATTTTAGGGAGCAGCGGTTTGTTTAGCTCATGTTGCTAGAAGCTGGGAAGTTCCAAGAGCTCACAGGAGTTCAGTGCTTGTCCTCTGCAGGGGCTGTACATTGTGCCCTACCACAGCATAGAGGAAACATCACAGGTAAGACATAGCCAGGGGGCCAGCAGGGCTCCCTTCTTACAAAGTACCATCACTAGGCCCATTGTCAAGACCTCGTCTGTTCCTGATTTTGTCTAAATACTGCTATATGTGACCATGTCTGCAACACTGAGGGGAACTTTCAAGCTACAACATATGGATACTAATATTCAGGAATCAAGCTAGTGAATGGTGAGGGGAGCCTCCAAGCCACTGTTGGAATGAGAAATGAGCAAGATGTGTCAATGACCCATGGACACAGGGTCAGAGCTGGGAATGGCACTATGAACTCAGATGCAATCTGTGGAGACTGATGCATACAACTAGGAATGAGAACTGATGCATACCTACACAACAGCCCCACATGTGTATTTCTGAACTCCCTGTGGAATAGCACTATGGTGGCTACAAGCTCTTCCAGGAACAACAGCTTGATTCTAATATCATTTTACGATAAAAGGAAATCAAAACTCCATTAGAGAATTGTCTGATTCCAAGGCTGAAGAAAGACATGTACAAGATAGATCTAGTCCATCAAATATCTATCCATCACACACACCAGGACACCAAGAACACAGTTGAACATGCTACATACAGCCCAACTGCCATGTTGCCTTGTGTAGTTGGCATGATAGAAACCACATATGGGATGATGGATGAAGTTAAAATACACAATTGAAAAGGTTGTTGGTTGGGGATGATCCGAGGTGACGATCCTCAAATGGCATGTGGTTAAATGAGAGATTTGGCACTGAAAGCACAATTATAGGAGAGCAGTTGTGATTTGGACGGAAGCACCCCTTGCTGCGTTTTGCTGTTTCTAAAGCTGCCTTAGAAGCAGCAATAGCCACACTGGTACAGAGCCGCCTAGCCAGGTAGCTAGCCCAAATCCTTAAATGGGTCAATTTCAGCTCCAAAATACATTGCATTAAATGTTGAAAAGCTGATATTCTTGATTGGGATTTGTATAGGGATGATGATTCAGATTATGGGTGCACCCACCATCAGAAGGATTCGAGGAAGATCCCGCTAGGAACATATCCCATCAGCAATAAAAAGAACCCATCCCAGGAAGAGGGCAAGCTACCAGTGCTGGGTGATGATGCCACCCAGGGGTGGGCATAACCACAACCTGTTCTGATGACTGTTGGTGGAGCTGTCCCAATGGCTTCTGCTGAAACTGTGTTTCTGTATCATACATCTTTAGGAGAACAGCCAAGGGAAACTACACCTCGGCTCCAACCTTCCATGGAACATTTCCACAAAAGCCATGGAGAGGGGGAAGCCATGTCCAACCTGGATACCAAACTCCCCTGGACCCAAGCACTGGATAGTCAGGACTGAGAGAAGCCTGAAGCAGATGAGCAGAGTCCTAGGGAGTGACTTGGCCCTTGGCGCTGTCTACTTAAGGACAGGGGTAGGCTGGCATTTCCCCACTGATTGCCAGCTCCGTGCTTCACTATACAGGAGCAGACACTAGAATTTGGGGGTGAGGTGGGGTAGTTATGATTGAGAATATCCTTGGGTTTATGACCTTGGTGAACTCTCAACAGCCATGGAATCTGTGAATCTTGGCTCCCTTGTTGGGCATTGTAAACTCTGGCCACGACTTCCAACTTGTATCCATAGGAACAGAACCCTTCTCATCCCTACAAGAGCACAAGTCAAAGAGGCTTTCTCTTCAGTCCTGGTCAGCCTCCAGAACAGTTCCCGGATGGTTTATTAGGTCTTCGTTCAGGCATCACCACAAACCTCATGGTCTGCTCCGTATTCCTCACGTGGAGGGGGCCCTGTGATGACTGTCTCCAGGCTAGATCAAGTCCCCAAAGGCTACAAAGCTGTGTGTATGCAGATGACTCTACTTACCACAAAGAACCCTCCCTTAGCAGTCGGGGACTATCTGTGGCACTCTGAAAACATAGCACAGGTGGGCACAGAGAGTCACCACTTACGACCTGTCTAACTCACACAATCCTGCCATCGAGTCCTCGTCTTCCTTCTCTCTCGTCCCCGACTCAGAAAAGCAATCACTGTTCATGGGGTGACCCATGCAGGAAACAAAAGAGACTGCAGGCTCACTGCCCATTGCGCAGGTCTGTCCTTCTGAGTGTTTAGACTGTGGGGCTCCCCAGACCCCAGGCTAGAATGTCAACCTCTATGTCTTTTTGCTCAACATGAAGCTTGCACATGGCAGATACCAAGCTAAGGTTTGTGCCACCAGTGAATGATTGGAAGACAAGTGAAAGTCTCTCCATCACTCATCACAGTCTCAGATGCCTCCTCCTCATCTCTTCCACCACATCGTAAGCTACTTCCACACAGCATCATGCCCCATAGACCCATCTGTCCCACCAGCCACATATATGGCTCTGACTGAGGGGAAAAGATAGCCGTCCAAAATGAAGCTGAGAAGAGAGTCATGTATAAATCTATAGAATAATCTATCCATTCCTCTCAGATCTGCCAGGCAGGGGTCCCAGTCAAAGACCTTGCAAACACTTACTTAGTAACTTCCCTATACATGTATGTTTGCTTGTTTTTTGACGTGTACTTCTGCAGCTTGACCTGGTCTTGAACTTACTATGTAGCTGAGGATGGCCTTGAACTCCTGATCCTCTCATCTCTATCTTCCAACTGCTTGGATTTCAGGCATGTGCCTCCAAGCCTGGTTAATTTTGTGTGTCTCCTCTAAAGCCTGAACCTGAAAAACATCCGAAGCAGACCATGTTGGGGACTCACCAGGGCATCCTCTCTGTGTGCAGTCGTCCAAGTTCAGCAGCTGTTCAGAGAGTCATTGGTCTCTACCAGAAAGAGTCTTTGTAAGTGCAGGTATGGAAAGACCGAAGAATGAGAAGATGGGAGGGGCACCCAGATCTGCCTACATGCGTGTGGCAAGGGTGAAGAGCCCCCAGCCTCATCCCAAGAGTCTACGAATGCCTAGACTAGGAATCCATTCCCCCACCCCAGATGTCCTAAGGCATCTGGTAGATATTAAACACAGTGGCTTCCAGGGGACAGCTGGTCCAGAGAGGGGCTATGAGTTGTTCTGGTGCATTAGTCCATTTCTAAACAGATCATTAATCCGCCCAACAAATATTTATTGACCAGAAAATGGCCACTTGGAGGGCTACTTGGACTTGAAACCTCCTCATATATCTATTCTCAGTCTCTCTCCCTCTCCCTCTCTCTCTTCCCTTCCCCTCCCCCTCCCCCCTCTCCGTTGGTCTCTGGTCTTCATAAAATCTTGGAAAGAAAAGATCCTTGGGGTTTACAGTTGACCTGGAAGGAAGAAGATGGCAAGGTGGCAGCTATAAAGGGATGCTCCAATTCTGCACGTTGTAGGAGGGACCCAAGGATATCATGGAAGCTGATTGACTGAGGAGGGAGGAGGTGTGATGGCTCAAGGGACCACACCTCAGAGGCCCTCAATTCAGAGGAAATGGACTGTTTTACTATAGCAAGTTCTAGTGTTCTACAAAGTTGTAACAGAACAATGGCTGCAGATCCCTGGCTGACTCATTTCCCAGCGATCCTGAGTCCTTCTCAGCTGTTTCTAGTGAGCCTGTAACATGACAGCCTCTAGAGTTTCTTTCCCTGGCCCTTTGCTACTTGATCCTTCTGATTAATGGTTCCCCGTCTGCTCCTACAGAGTTTAGCAGCAGACACGGCTGTGCTGTTCTGGATTAGCAAACCAAACAACCGAACTTCATTTAAAGTTTTGCACAAACTGAAACGCAGATTCTGAGCAAGACCCCCATGGTTGTAAAGACCAGGGGCTTCAGGATATCTGTATTGTTCAGCGTCTCACCTTCCTTCTCTTTTCCTGACCAGGGTCCTACCAGGTAGGAAGACAGAGTCTGGATAACAGAGGGACTACAGACTTGATATTTCCCTACAGTAAGAAAAACAGAGCTGGTAACTCGTCTAGGAAATATAGTCGCACAAGGCAGTGTACAGCTGAAACATCTGGCCATATAAAACTAAAAATAACACCCCATAAAATACATTTTATTCATTTATTTTGACAGCTGAGACACACTTTCCATTACTCATGGTTCCGCGAGTCTCACAGGGGTGAAAGCGCCACTTCACATACCGCAGGACCGCTGGTGTCATGGCTGTAAGCTTCACCCCTTGGCTTTCTCTTTGCATGTTTAGTGGTCCAGGAACTCAGACCCCTCCACTCACAGGGCAGCTGTCACTCCAAAGTTCCCTCGGCCTCTGCTCATTGCTCACCCATTTCTTCCCTGGATTTCAGAGGTGACCCCATGAACATGGAGGGGCGAGGATTTGGCCTGTTGCTTCCTGGACTCTGCGTATCCCGCTCCCAGTCACTGTGGTAGCTAATATTCATTGTCTGCTCATTGGGACCTGGAATCACTCAGGAGACAAATTTCCTAACATCTTCTGTAGTGAGAGAATTTCTAGATGGAGTTAACTTTGGTAGGGAAGACCGACCTTCAATGTGGCTGGCACCATCCCATGGGCTGGAATCCCAAGCTGAAGATAAAAAAGAAATAAATCCAACTGAAAAATTAATCAGCATTCATCTCTACCTACTTCCCAACTGTGCGTACAATGTGGTCAGCCACCCCTGCAGCTATCCCAGCCACCCCTGAGGCTATCTCACTGTGCGGGACTGTATCCTTTGAACTGTAAGCCACAGTAAGTCCCTCCTTGCTTCCTCACTCCCTCACTTCTGGCCATTTGGCCACAGTAATTAGACAAGTAACAGATGCAGTTGTTGATCCAGGGAGTCAACACCCACGATTACAGAAATTGTCCATACAGGGTGGTTGTCTCTTCCCCCACTCCATCACTCATCTTTGTTCAGGACAACTTCGCTGTCTGTTGGGTTTGGCCTGATGATCAATCAAGCAACATATCTGCCTACCTTCTTTCTTTAAGCATTCTATGTCAGGGCTGTGTCTTGGTCTTGTCCTTAGGAAATGACCATAGCCTGCCCCCCCCTTCTTCAACTTTTTTAAACCTTTTAGATTTTTAAAAATTATTTATTTATTTTTTTATATATATGAGTACACTGTAGCTGTCTTCAGACACACCAGAAGAGGGCATTAGATCCCATTACAGATGGGTGTGAGCCACCATGTGGTTTCTGGGAATTGAACTCAGGGCCTCTGGAAGCGCAGCGAGTGCTCTTAACCACTGAGCCATCTCTCCAGCCCAGCCATAGCCACTTTCACTCCAGCTTCCTCTGCCTCTCACTCTCCTTCCATGTTTCTGAGACACAGTAGAAGCTGTAAGAGGTTGGGTCTTCTGTCTTCTCCCAACTTGCATGCTCCCTCTCTCTGGTCATCATTCTTCAGACTCCTATCTTGGCTCTGGTCCTGAAGCACACTCCACCCCTGCCTTTCTCTTCCCATTTCCCCTTTCCAGCTAACACAGTGGTTACTCCTTCTGAATAGCATTGGGAGGTTTCCAGGCTTGACCAGCGCTCCAGAGTCACCTACACAACCTTCTGTGTGCCCTTTGCCTGTTCCTTCCCACATTCTGAAAGAGCTAGGGCAACTCTATCAAACCTTTACTATTGTCTCCAATTCTGATCCACTGCCTGTCTCTCCTCTACTGTGAAAGGCCATCCTGGCTTAACTAAGCGGGCAGCCACTGATGCCCTAGAAACCTTTCAGCTTTTTCCTGCTTCTCTGAAGTCTTCTGCACACAGTCCAATGAGTAGACTCCTGGGAAGCACCTACCCCCACCCCCATCCCACCTCTCACGGTTATCTTCTTGTCTTAGTTAAGGTTACCATTGCTGTGGCGAAACACCATGACCAAAGCAACTTGGGAAGAAAAGGGTTTATTTGGTTTACACATCCTGAGTCACACTGAGGGTAGCCCAGTCAGGAATTCAAACTGGGTGGGAACCTGCAGGCATGAGCTGAAGCAGAGACCACAGAAGAGGACTTAGTGGCTTGCTCCTCATTGCTTGTTCAACCTGCTTTCAACCAGCCACAATGATCTGGGCCCTCCCATATCAATCACTAGTTAAGAAAATACCCTACAGGATTGCTTACAGCCCATCTTATGCAGGCAGTTTCTTAGCTGTGGTTTTCTCTGCTCAGATGAGTCAATCCTATGTCACGTTGGCATAAAAACTGGCCAGGACTCCCCTTTCCCAGAATTGAAATCCTTTTCAATCTTCATTCCCAGCTCCCTGGCAAGGAGCACCGTAGTCAGTTGTTCTGAAGGTGGCTGACCGTCCATCCTGCCCCATGGCCTCTGACAGGACCACGGAGAGAGCAAGACTCCAGCTCATATTCTGGAAATGGTACCTGCTATCAAGGGAAGCGTGAGAGAATGGATACCCGTGATTGTTGGTAGCCGCCCGTACCGCGCCCAAAGATGGCGCCGATTTCCTGTAGTTGAGTCAACAAGGCACAGCTGTTGTCCACCCCGAAGGACGCAGTGCGCATGAACCAAGTACGTCACAGCCCGCTCTCGGGGCATGCAAATTGGGCATTGAGGCCTGCACCAATCAGGTAGCGACACGGGTCTTCTAAGCATATATAAGCAGTGCCTTTTCCTCCCTCGGGGTCCCTGTTCAAGAGAGCTGTACAATAAAGGCTTGTTCGCAGAAGAATCGTGTCGCCGCGTCGTTCTTGCTGGAGAGATGTTAGGCGCGTGACACGTGATGACCTAGCAAGGGCCATAATCCAGGGGTGTGGGGTTCTCTGGAAGAGGAGACAGGAAAACATGGGAAGGGGCAGAGCCAGGTTCCTCAGCAGCTAGCCTTGAGCCAGGAAGGAGTCCATTTCAAGTGCATCTGAGAAAAATACCTGGTCAGCATCTTCCTACTTGTTCCCCAGCCTCAAATCAGATGCACCTGATGAAAAACACTCCAGAAGTTTCTATGAGGTTTCTATGCTGCTTTTATTCACTGCTTAAAAAAATTTTTTTTAAAGATTTCCTTTCGATTTGTAATAAATGATGTGTGTGTGTGTGTGTGTGTGTGAGTGTGTGTGTGTGTGAGAGAGAGAGAGAGAGAAAATTAACCATCAAATACTGTAGAAGCAATTTGGATGTGTGTACCGTTATGTACATGCATGTGTGTGTAATAGATAAGAGATGTAACCATAAAAAACTAGAAATAGCAAAACTTCACATGAAGCTAAAAGTACATGAGATGTTTGATAAAACCGATAACTCTTTGTATCCTTCCTTTCTGCCTTCATCGTCCTGCCGAAGGCTGCCTCTCCTCTACCCCGCTCCTGACAGACAGCAAGCACAGTGTGTCCTTGTGCAACCTTCAGCCCCAGCCTGGTCTCTGGTTCTCTGCTCTCACCCTGACTCTTGCTCCCCCCTCCCCACCTTAGCTTCCGTATCTAATAATAAATCCATAAAGTAGCACCGATCAGTCATCAATCAGTTTCTCTGAGAGCATGCTCTATTTAAGCTAGAAATTCCAAATTCATAATTCCTTCATCTGAAGATATTTCTTGACAGTCAGGTCCTTCCTGGTATGTGGCACGTGGGTTTGACAATGTTTGGGAGACTGGCCAGTCAAACAGGCAATTCACTATGCAGTGACTCTCACCACCTAGGCTGGCTGGAGTCACCATCCGTCTCCAGGGAGGCGGTAGGTTCTGTCCCTCCCTTTCTTCTAAAGTAGTTAAGAGGGAAAGATAGCTTTTAGTATCACAAGACCTATAAGCTGGGAAGTAGCTAATACTTTGTACAGGGAACATTCCAGATATCTCCAGGGGAACTTTAGGAAGTCTGCATTTAGGCCTTGACTTTCCTCGTCCCTACAAGTAACACGGTATGACAGACAAACCAAGGAGCCTGGAAGGTTTTCAAGGCCCACAGTGCCTTGAGAGAGTCTGCATTTTAGAGTAAGTATTTCCCAGAAGTCTCTGCTCACGATTGCCACTACAAGCCTGTTGAGTTTTCCAGGATGAAGAAAAGCCGATTGTTATACATAGACAGTGTCTGCAGTGAGCCGCT
Source organism: Tokudaia tokunoshimensis (assembly GCA_036184795.1). NCBI lineage: Eukaryota > Metazoa > Chordata > Mammalia > Rodentia > Muridae > Tokudaia > Tokudaia tokunoshimensis. Next base: position 92,158,826 of record BTHU01000016.1, on the reverse strand, counting down.
CAGGGAGCTGTCTCCCTTCTCATTGTCTGGTCTTGCTTCTAGAAGAACACAACTCAGGGGTCTGGATGCACGACCCTGTGAAGGATGAGAGAACCAGCTATGACCTCAGAGCTGTTGAAGAATGGAAATGCCGTCTGTAAAGTGCTTTGGGGTATGGTACACAGAATTCGTGCTGTAAAGGCTCCATCAGGAGGGGGGAGCTGGCCAATCACCACTAATGCTGCAAAATCCCGGGGTCTGGTGTTATACCATACCCCCCGCCCCGTTTTCCACATCACAGGACATTTGGCATATATATGAGAGACCTTTCTCTGTAGCTGTAAATCTTGCCCACAGACAATCACTACTTTCTAAAACTGTTACCAGACGGCTTTCAGAGTAGAATTTTCTAGGCTTTATAAAGCAGAGCTCATAAATATACAGTGTGTGTGTTCGGAAGATGTGCTCAGCCTGTTTGCAGGGAGCTGGAATGGAGGTCAGTACAAACAAGAGGGGAGTGTGTGATCAGCGGGGGAAAGAATGCTGGGCTCAGACAGCCAGAAACAAAGTTAGCAACGGCCTGGGACCAAAAGCTAATCAGTTAATTAGTAACATGTGTGCTTGATTAGCATGTCTACCGGACAGAAAGGCTTTGCAACTTATCACTCATCTACATGGTCTGACCCCACACTGCTTCTATTAAATCAATTTTAAAAAATTCTCTTAGCACTTCGCATGGGCCTTAGATGACCTTGTCAGATTGTTTGACAGTTTCAGGGTGGTACTGAAAGAGTATGCCGTCTCTTCCTGCCTCTTTTCTAATCTCTAGCTATTGCTTCTGTGTGGGGTGTGTGTGGGGGGGGGTTGCTGATGTGTGTGTGTGTGTGTGTATGTCTGAGTATGAGTCTATGTGTGTGTTCAAATGTGTCTATGCTTGTGTGCACATGTCTATCCATGTATATGCATGTATGTGTGTATGTGTGTGTCTAAGATCTTACATGTCTATGTATGTGTATATATACAAGTATATGGATATGTATGTGCATGTGTGTCTGTATGTTTATATGTGTCTATTATACATATATTTATGTATTATATATGTGTCTATGTATATCTGCGCAAATGCATCTATGCATCTATGCATGTGTATGTATATTTGTGTATATGTGTGTGCATATTATGTGTGTGTACATGTGCCTATGCATGTGTGTGCATGCATGTGGATATGTGTGAATGTGTATATGTGATATGTGTGTTTGTGTGCGTGCAGGTTAAGTGTGTGCAGGGTATCAAGACCAGAGGTCAACCTTCAGCATCTTTTCTTTGGTGCCACCCACTATGGGTTTTGAACCAGCATCTCTCATTGGGCTGGAGCTTGGTGACTCAGTGGGGCCGGTCAATGGGCCCCAAGAATCCTTATGCTCCTGGATCCCCAGCACTGGGATTGTAGGTCGCATTCCACAGTGCCTCTCATGTATCATGTCTCCTCATATGTGTTGGTTATTTCTTAGCACACCTTCTGTCAGTGAGGCAGGGTCCCTGTGTGATAAGAGCCTGTATGCTACTGAGCCTTCTCCCTCCAGCTCCGTGCAAATGGAACGGTGTTGGCGGGCCCCTGATTCAGCATCCTGGGCACTGTTATTGAGAACCCCTCCTTGGATCAGTGATGCCTCTCTAGGTGGTGTTTGCAGGGCCTGACCTGCAGGGTTGGTCAAAGCTCTCTTATGCCTTAGTTGACTCTCTATAGGAGATGTCCACAGAATGGATAGATATGCCTGATTTCACTTCCACATAAATCTTCAGTAAGTCAGGGAATGGTGGGGCATTCTGCTTCCTATTTCATGATCTAACTAACGTGCACAGTTCTTTCAAAGGAGAGGAAGATGTAGACACACCGAGAACAACGGAAACAAGAGCCCTGAGAGGACTGATGTCCCCCAGGAGCACCTGCCCACAATGGGACTGGGAGCCCAGCTGCCCAGGCAGTCTGTACAAGGGCAGAGGCTTTCCTGTCCACAATGGCCTTGCCAAAAAAAAAAACAGTTAAAATGCAAATGGAGGGGCAGCCTGAGAGTGTAGGAGCCCCTCATCTTGCTTTTAGCAGCCTCTAAAAGACACCCTTTCAGAGCTTCTGTTCAAATTGCAAATGGCCTTCCTTTGTCCCTTAGGCCTGAGAGACAGTGGGAATTATTCCTTCCCTGAAAGCTGCCTTTCCGCTCCCCAGACACAGAAACCAATTCGGTTTTAAAGCGCAAAGCACACATTTTGTCCGAGAGTCTTCGCCAGGATGAAGATCAACAGAAAAATTCCAGAGGCATCTTTACTATCGCGAATGTCATCTGCCACCCCCTCTCCCCTCCCCAAATGGTCCCAACCCAGTTTTTCTGCAGAGGCCTGAGACTACCACTCATTCATTTATATCAGCTTTGCAAGCATAATAAATGCACCAGAGTTCCCAAGAACTCGATGTTTCCAGGAAATCCCCCAGTGGCTTACAGGAGTGATGTCATATCTAATGGGCCACGAAAAGTCTAAGCACTGGTTTCTTCAGACTCTTTAACACTTTTTCTCTCTGAGGGGTCTTAGAATTCCACTCATCAGATGCAAAGGCCATTGCCCACAGCCTGAGAATCATGCCCTAAGCCTCATCTGATTCTTCAAGGTGCAGAGAGTGACCCAGGGATGGGTGGAGCCCACAGGGCAGCCCAGGCTAGGTTTGCTCACGGTGACAAACATATCAGGGAACTGACAGCAGTCAGAGCCGTGGGACCGGTGTTCTTAGGGTCCAGAATTACTTTGGAAGTCCTTGGGGACTCTGCACTGATCCTGGGACCACCCCACAACTGACCCCTGTCCAGAAGACACAGAAAATGGTCCTTGGCCTGGAAGGACATACAGACAAATGATAGATTTCAAATTCTCAGGAGGCCCTACTCTGATGTCTTTTTCTTTGGAAATAGTATAGGTTAGCTTTTGAATCTCAGGAACGTATGCATCCTTGACCTGAGGAAATCTATTACAGCTGAATACAAGGAGGTCCAAACACAGACCTGCCTTCCTCCTAAAAATGCCCATGAAGAAAAATGAGCAGAAGAAAAGAGAGTTCCTTTTGGGATATTTAAAAGATGTATTTCACTTTTAATTATGTGTATGTGTGCCCAGGTATGTATACATCAGTGCAGTGCTCCTGGAAGACAGAAGAGGGCACTGGATCTCCCAAAGCTAGACTCCCAGGTGGTTGTGAGCCTCCCAGTGCAGTTGCTGAAAAACAAACTTGAGCCCTCTGCAAGAGCCATCTTTCCAGTCCCCCTCTCCATATTGGATTTTTAGCTAGAGCTATCCAATGTATATTCTTTCCTAGGCAGGGAAGGCAGAAGGCCTGCGTCCTGGCTCCCTGTGCTCAAGGAATAAGGAGAGTTTGAACTGGGTCCCACTTCTAGGAAAATGCTAGGGCCAAACTGGCCCTCTGCTCTGCTATACCTGCTCTGTCTAACAGCCTCAGCTGCTGCCCCTTACCACAGGGCCACACAGGATGGGCTCCTCCCCATACATCCACTGTACTTGCAGTCAGCCAGCCCAGGATCCAGGTCTCAGAGAATTCCGTGAACATTCACCCTTCAAACTGTTGCCACGAGACTCACCCAAGGTCCTGGGTTGGCCAGAATGGGGAACCCATCTTACAACAACCTGGTGTCCTTTGATCACCCGATGGCTCCAGACTTCAGCCCACAACAGAAACAGCCTGTTTTCATTTCTTTCAAATACATCTAAGCCTCCCTGCACTGGTTTACCCACCACGCTGCAGAGAATTGAGCCCTGTTCTTATCACCGGCTCTGTGCTCCTGGGCTTACACATCACCCACCCCCATCGAGAAAACAGCCTGTGATATCCAATCCATCTGGTGTGTGGTCCCGTGGCTCTCTGCCTTGTGCTCCAATGGAGCTGGAAGCCTTAGCCAAGAAAGAGGGTCCAATTCTGAGACCCCAGTCTCTTAAACGTACCCATCACCCAGTAGGAGTCCTGGCCCTTCCCTAGGAATGCAAACAGGAATGGAGCGTAGAGTCTTGTTCCCAGGCCGCAGACCTATGACCTGTTTTCAATCCATAAAAAAGAAAAACGTGTTACCCCTTTTATCTTCCCACCCTGGAGCATTTTGCCTCTATTTCCAATGACAGTCTAAGAGGCAGCAAGATCACCTTTGGTACATCCAGGTAGCTGGGAAGCAGAAAGAGTCAGCCTTTCTTGGAATGGACCAGAGATGCTCCAGTTCCATGTTCCTGTTAAATACAGAAAAATCAACCACAGCTATGACTACGTGGCAAGAAGACCACCAGGAGGAGCTGTGCCTGGTAGCCTGAGGCACCCCTCCCCCCCACCCCCCTTTCCCCCATTCTCTACATCTTAGGGCTCTGGCCCCTGCGGGCTCTGAGCCCACAGGTATGATGGTTTTGGCTTCTGCTGCTGAGATAGATGTGAAGCCTGGCTTGTGGAGTAGGTGACCCACAGCAGTGGCATCTCCTTTCTTTCATGGGGCAGCTCCTCCCACTGAAGCCCACCCTGCTTCCTGTTTCCCATTTCAGCTTCTTCCTTTTCCTGCTAGGGCGGCAGCTGCCTCCTGTGGTCACTAAGGCTGCCGTGACGCCCTGTGTTAGGCCTTTTGGTTCTTCTAACCTGATACAGTCTCATAATTAGGCTCCCTGTTCTTTGGAACTTTGAAGAATTATTTTTCTCCTCACCAGATCCCACCTAGCTGCCTACCGCTTGCTTCGGGGCCACTTTGTCCTGTAGCAGCTCTGTTCACTCAGCTGGAAAGGATGTAAAACAGTTGCTTTTCTCATCTTTGTGACCAAAATGCCTGACAGAAGCAACTTAAGGGAGGAGGGATTTATTCTCATGCCTTTTACAGAGAGGATAGAGTCCACCATGGTGTAAAAGGCTCATGTCAGTGCGTGAGCGCGAAGCGTGGTGTGTGCGTGCTTGCTTGTGTGCGTTTAGCAAGGGATGATTCAAGCTTGCTTGTGGAGGCTTCTTACAAGGCAGAGGATCAGAAGGAACCAAGAAAGAAGAGTCAGAGGTAGAGGTAAGCACAGCGTTTAGATTCCACCCACAATACAATGACCCTCCCCCAAAGCAGTACTACCAGCTGGGATCCAAGTGTCCAAACATCTGAGCCTGTCGGGTACATCCCACTTTCAAACCACTGCACAGAGTAACAATCAGGTCTGCCCTGGGGCATTTTGCACGGCTCCCATGAGACAACACTTTGAACTTGTTGCTTGAAAATCATTCAATCCTTTTAAATCCAGTCATTAGGTATCAGGGCCTATACAGAGGGTCCTGATGTCAGGTTAAAGGCTGGTTTTAGGTCATTTCCATACTGTTGATTAATGGATTTGAACTCAGCACAGAGGGTTGGGCTCTTTTTAAAATTATTTTTCCAGCCCTCCTGGAAAGAGCCAGAGTTCTCTATTACTCTTAGTCAATCTTGAATATATCCGTAACACTTGGAGGGTCCAAGTCCAGGCAGCTCAGATACAGGGCACAGATGTACAGAGGTGGGATTCAACAGCATTGCTCTGTTTACATGGAATTTATTTTTATAGCCCGATTCTACTGAGGGCAAACAGCACCAGTATTCCATTTTGGGAGGTGATAAAATTTTCCTTAAACAATGAATTCATTTAAGTGAAGGGAAAAAAAAAAGATTGACTTGGGAAAACATAGGAGTTACCCTCATGCACAAGCTGGGAGACGCTCAGATGACCTAAGTCCGAGGGCTCACGGTGGTTCTCGGTCTAGCTGTCCGACTCTGGGCAAAGCACAACAAAGATGTGTCTGCCTTGGAGGAGAGCGTGCCTCTCAGCCAAGTTCAACAGGAATAATGTGACAGAATATAATTAAAGAGCAAGTAATTTGTCACAGATGCAAATTCCATAAAAGTTCAAAGCTGTGTGGGCTGGAGGGCGTTAGGGGAGGAGGAGGAAGAGGAGGAGGAGGAGGAGGAGGAGGAGGAGGTGGAGGAGGGCGCCACGGAATTCTTGGTGGCAGACACAGGTGTGGCAGAGAGAGGACCGCAACCCGGGACCGTGGACCAGGGGAAGGCTGGTGTGGTGAAAATGGATTTGGGTTTCTGGGGAAGAATCCCAGGTTGGGTCAGTGAACACTTGGGACAAAGGAATATGCAGACCAATAGGTGGGAAATGAAGATTCTGCACCACTGAACATTAGATTGCTTGGGATGCAGGAGCCCTCCCAGGGTCATTTTTGGCAGCCACGCCCAGAGTCTGGTTGAGGCACAAGGCACGAGGACCAGGGAGAGATAGCTTTAGAAGGAAGAGATGAGCTTACTCATGTCAGACCGTCAGGAAGAATCAGAGGGCCAGCTTCACCCGCTGCAGCCCTCACAGCCAGGAGAGGCAGTGAGGAAGCTCAAAGCTGGCAGGAGCAGCTGCCTTGCAGAGTCCTTTTGTGAAGGTGGTTCTCTCTGGTGGGAACCTGGCGTAGCTGAACTTTGCTTCCCCTCTTTCCACAGGAGCCCCCTGAGTGGCTAGCTGGGAGACAGACGGTGGTGGATATGTTTGCATCTGGAGGTAAGCTGAATATCCAAAGAGACTAATAGAAAGCACACCTGCTGATGTCAGCAAGGGGAAGGTCAGGAAAGGGCCCAGGAAGGGCTACTAGGATTAAGGAGTCATACACCTTAGCCAGCAAGCCAGAGCTCTCTCAGCTGGGGTGAAGGGTATGCTCCCTGCGAACCACAAACCTGCACTCTGTCTTTATGGGAACTGCTTCCTTGTTTTTTAATTTTGTGTATGTGATTTTTAATTGACAACATAATTGTGCAGGCTTGTAGGACATGGCGTGCCGTTTTAATACACACGGCAACGTGACACGAACAGTTCGGCCGTTATACGCATCCATCACATCAAAGTTCTTTCGTTACTTTCTGACTGGAACATTGAGATGCACAATCAACAATGACAATGTACGGTCACCCTACAGTCTCAGGGCATTGGCTTTATGCGCTGGACAACTTCGCCCAGCTCCACACTGACATCCACTACTCTAGTCTGTTCTCCTGTAAGACCAGCAGTGTTAGATTGCACACATACGTGAGACTGTGCAGTGTGGTGTGTGAATGTGCATCCTTCTCTTTATTTTGCTTAAGGTAACGATCTCCAGGTGAGGGTGCTTCTGTTTTAGGACTGAGTAGTATTCAGCTGTGAATACATGTTACCCTTTCTTTAACCACTCGGACCTTGGTTATTGCTACACTCACTAGCATATCACAAGTGACAGAAGAGAACTGTAAGAGAAACACAAAGGATGCCCTCTTCCTTCTTATGGCCACTGGATGTGTCAGGGCAGCCGTTTTCATCAGGGACAGCAACTCAGCCTCTCCCACTCAACAATACAAACAGCACACACACAATTAATTCTCTCTCATCATTCATCGTTAATGTGTAGACACGACTGCAGAACCAAATTCCAGGGCTTATAAAACCCACACTAGTGTCTACTATAAACTATAATCCAGTCTCCTCTGGGGGCGGGGGGATACATTTAACCATGTCACAGTCACAAGGTTTGAGCAGGGACAGCTGGGCTGAGGACAATGTCACCTCAGCAGTCCATGAACACCATTCAGGTGCTGACTGGGTGCCAGTAGGACTCAGTTGCAATATCCCCAGGCTCATGCTTTAAAATCGATGCTTTCCTTGAGAATCAGATGTCTCCTCCACTTGGGGAAAAAATCCTTTCAAATTCATCTCTAATAGTTGTGATTTGTTAGGGAGGAAAAGTATGAGCCCTCTCGACTGTGGGCCCAACAGGCTGTCTGTTAGGCACAATGCAGGGGACACAGGGTCAGACCTGTAACTGGCTTCAAACCTGGCTAGTTTTCCCAGAACAGACCATGATCTGGATATAGGATACAGGTTTCAGAGGTGGGTCTGTTTGCTGTTCACTGTGTGGTCAACCTCGCCAACCCCAGGTAAAGAAAGCAAGAAGAACCTCTAAACTGCTCTCTTATTTTCTAGGGTCTCGTCTTTTGGGGCTCCTGCCTACTGCTAGGAATCCCAACCCTCACCTACATTCACCCACAGACTAAGGCAGGGTGGTTTCTTGAACTGTGGGCTGAAACCACTGGAGTGTGGACATGAAGAGCTGCAGGAAGGGACTTAGACCCATTGGAATAGACACGTCCCAGGATGCTTTGCCAGACCAGTATGAGAGATGCTAGGCCATTACCTCAGTTCTCGTTGCTTTGCATCAAATATGTCTGGAGAGGAGTTTTCCAAGGCAAAGATCTATCAAGAGGGGTGTGGTCATCAAAAGGAGTCCTGGAGAAGCTGTGCTTTCATTACATTACGGTAGCACAATCTAGATCTTGGGCTGTACTCCAGGCTAGTCCTCAGCCTTGTGATCCAACTTGTGTGTCGGTTACAAACCCCCAAAACACAGGCTGCACACGACAGCATGTCCTTCAGTAGCCTAAGACACTTGGTCTGTTCTGAAACTGGGTGGAACACGCCAGGATTTGCCAGGTGGTTGATTCAATTGACAGTTGTTAGATGTGTCTTGTATGCTAGGTGTTCTTCCTGTGACTTTATAATCTAGGTGATGGAGAAGGACACCAGGAGGGTAAATAGATAAAGGAGGTACCAATATTCAAGGCTGTTTTAAGTGCTGGGGGAAGGGGCTGGAGGGATGGCTCAGTGGTTATGAGCATGCACTGGTCTTCTAGGTGATCCAAGTTCAGTACACAGGATCTAATGGGGGACTGGCACATCAGGCCTCAGTGCATAGCTGAGGTTACCCCTCCCCAGATGACCATAAAAGCACTTTAGAAGGCATCCCCCACTTGCTGGCAGTGCCGTGAATGTTTCCTTCTGGAGACATACAGGTGAAATTTTGGGGGTTTTTTGTCTACCAAGTCAGGTAACCCATACATCTCCTAAGCTGGCTGCCAGGTCAGTGGAACACATGCAGAACTGCCCTGCTTAGTGACAGAAAGGAATGCGATGCAGAAGTAAGATTTCCAGCAGATTCATGATGTAGAAAAGGGGAAGAAATGGAAACGCATGGACTTTCAACATCCTCAGCACCTCTATCCGCCTGTACTCTGCTCTTCCTCATGACCCCTGGGTCAGGACAGACATTGTCTCCAGTTTGCTCCTAGGGGATGTGCCTTCCCCAGATCACAGCCCTGGAAAATCTCCCAGCTGGTCTCAGTTCATGGTCGAATGAGGCCAACACTCATGCCCTGGCCTTCACACCCGCCCATTTCCAATGGTGTGAAGAATGCAGAGAAAAGGGGGTATTGTGGAGAGGGAAAGGGAGGTGAAATGGCCCTGAGCTCCATTGCACAAACTGAATCTGATTTTCAAGACTGTCTCTGTAACCCCAAACCACCAGTCAATTTATGTGTTCTGAGCAGCCGGCTGTGGCCTGGGAAAAGTCACTAAACTTCCTGTCTGGTGCTCAGGTTTCTCTTCATCAGTCTATCTAGCTGAGCAGATTCTGAGGGGGACAGGGCTTGAGGTTGGAGCATCTGAGTGGACCATATCTTCTCCTGCTTGGAGCGAAGACATGAGTTCTGTTTATTCTAAGTTTCCCTGTGGTTATAGAGGCAGGTACTTGATAAGGCAAGACAAACTCACACTGCCAAAATGAGCTTTACAGAGAACAAACTGAAGCCAGTGTATTGCAAACAACACATCGTTTCGAAATACTGAGCAGAAAGCTCTCGCCCTCTCAGACTGACGCTGAGTGGATTTTCATTTGCCCATGCTGGAATCGGCACCTGTTACGTCTTAAACCTAACAGGTTTTTGAGTTTTGCTTTGAGCTTTCGGACTTGCCTCTGTAAGGTTACTGCAGAGACCACACCGCCTTCCTTGTGGCTCTAGAGTGGCTTCCAGGTCTGTCCAAAGTCGCCAATGATGAATAGACACTAGACCATCCATCTCTCAAAATCAGTCTTCATAAGAGAGTGGGAATGGATGGACAAGGCAGTGAACAGGCAGGAATGGACTGGAGGGAAAGGAGGCATGGGAGTAGACACAGAACCCAAGAGAGGGGCTTAAAATCAGGATGTGCCCATTTTCAAAACAGATAACAGCATCAGGTTCTAGCAAGAAGACCTTTTCCTGTTCCAGAGCTGTGGGGGCCATGCCTGACTTGTACCACGTCCCTCATGAGGAACCCTCAAATCTAGACCACCAAAGGACCAGTTTGGGTATAGGGAAATAAGATCCATTTACCGTTTGTTTCCATGTTCAGCTAAATAACTCCTGTGGCTTCTCTTTTGAGCGAACCAGTCGGTCCACAGACACCAGGCCCATAGGCTGGGCTCTGAGATGTAAGGACCCCTAGGGCTAAGAATGGATGTTGGTCCCCAGTCACCGAAGCAGAAGGACAGCTAGGGATGCTGTAAGTAAGGGATGCTCAGGCTGATCTGGGAACCAAGGGAAGCCTTCAGTCCCTGCCCCCTTGAGAGCAGCGTTTCCTATAGTTTAGAGGAACTTGAACTCTGAATCTTCCACCCAGGGGTGTGAAGAAACATGGTGACCCAGGATGCAGCTTGTACAACTTATTTTTAAAAAAGACACTTTAACATATCCGATGAGTATACTAACCGAAGCTTTGTTTAACAGATTAGATATGCGTGTGTGAAAAGGAGCAGAAGGAAATAGCACAAATCCAAATAACGTTGTACCCATAACAATTATGTCAACTTACATTGAGTGCCTGCCAGAACTAAGCAAAACATTGGGGGGGGGATCCAACCTGGGGCTTATGCCCTGAGCAGAGAACCCATGAGGTAGATGACTCAACTCCACAGATAGCTGGGCTCATCTGTTGTCCTGCATACAGGAAAGGGGAGTCCAGACTTCTGAGAGGCATCATGTCATGTCTGTGAGGAGTTGGACCCCGCTTTTCAAATAGAAACTGATGATGACCATGATGATGATGATGACGACAACGACAATGATGATGATGATGATAACTGAGGTGAGCCTAGAAAGCCGGCTGGGAGCACAGAGGCCCAGCAGTGAAACACAGGCAGGAGCTGAGCTGGTGACATCATCAGGCCTTGAAAACTGGTCTCCTGCCTAAGCAAAGTGAAGGGCTTCTTTCTGCTTGCAGCGTTCTTTTTAAAGCCATGTGTGTTCATGGCAACAAAGAAGTCCTAATATCACATATTTGACTGGAAGCCCACGGAGAGTCAGTGACCCTGTGAGAACTGTGTAGAGAAAAGAAGACCTAACTGGGGCCCAATGATGATCAAACATAGGTGGGGTAGCACATCAGAGCCGATGCCCTTGGTTTGAGGGTGAATCTAGATGCTGGTGGGGGTGGCCACCGGGAACTTAAGTGCTGCAGAATCTCTAGGGTGGTCAGGATGGCCTGGGTGGGAATTTCTTCTGGGAACTGGAGGGGGAGGGTGACTTACAAGGGATGCTTCTGCATTCTTGAGACTGTTCAAATGGAAGAGAAAAGCACTGTGGATATGAGGAGCCAGGGAAGTAAAGAAGAGAGGATGACATCTACCACCACCTCCCAGGACACCACAGGTCACAAAACCACAGCTGATGAAGCTGCCCCTCCCCCAATGCCCATAAAGTCAGTTTAGAAGTCAGTCCCCCCACATCTCCCTATGTGTGTGTTCTGGGGACACACACATGGCTGAAGACCACACTAGGGAACAACTGAAGATTCCACTGTCAAGTATTAAGATCTCCATTTAATTTCGATTCCCACCTGTGTCCTCCTCCACTGAGGCAACTCAGGAACTTGTCAACTGGAGGCGATAAGAATGTACTTGAGAACTGAGGGAGGTTCTGTTCCCCCTGGGGGCTGAGATTTTTGCACCATGGTGATGACTCTTTCCATAAACACTTCATGTTTTAGCCTTGGACATTTGTACAGACACCTGTGCACAGTGAACTTTGTATTCGAGTAAACTTTTGCTCTCTGTTAACTATAAATTCAAAACCTTCACACTCCTTACAAGTCATAAGAATGTCCTGGAAGGCTAAGACCTCAGCCATTCCTCATCTGCTCTGTTGTTTTCGTAGGCAGTGGTAGCAGCAGGGAGTGAGACAAGATTCCATTAACAATGGTTGGTTTCTAGCCAGGAAACCCCCCTTTCCTTCATCTCACGCACATAATCTCCTTAGCAAATTAGGGCCTTTATCTTCAAAACAGAAATGGTGCTGCTTTCTGGTAACTCATGTGTAATTCATGCCCTATTGGGATTGCACACATATACAAACACATGCACGCGTGTGTGCGTGCACACACACACACACACACACCCTCACGACATACATGTACACACATGTGCACACACAGAAACATCTGTATACCCTACAATCACATTTTCTTTCCCTCTGTTCTATACTTGTGTGGCACGAGGAATGAACTCTAGAAATGAATTCTATTAGCTCTGCTATGTAGCATTGTCAATAAGATTAACATGTGCCACAGGGCCCCGGCATGTGGTATCAGGTAGGTGCTAGCAGCATCCCCATTCCCAGAGAAGGGCAGGGTGCCCCAGACCTAGCATACCATCTGCAGAACCATCTGTTTTCTCCCTGCATTTCATCTTGACCTGGCATGATTTGATGGATAAGGGTGCCTTCTGCCAAGCCTGATGACCTGAGTTCTGTCCCCATGTCCTCAACAATAGGAGAGAGTCTACTCCTGCAAGTTGTTCTATACAGAGAAAGAAGCATGCACAGCCTTCTTCTCCTGTGTAAATACTACTGAGCATTTCACTGGGACAAAGTGACTTTAGATTTATAGACTCTGCCTCCAGATCGCCTGCTCTGTTTTGCCTTCTGCCAGGAGGAAGATGGAACGTGCCGACGAAGCATGCTGGTGTCATATTTTAGTCACTCGTCCAACACATTGGCTCACCTACATTGCTCAACACCATGATTTGCATTTATTGATTCTTAGTAAAAGGTGAGGCTTCTCGATAATTACTGTTTTTAATTACTGAAGTAATATATGTTAAGTATGACAAGTTCAGATGCTAAGATCTTGGAAGTAGGGGCTGTTCATCCAGTCAGCGTTTTAGTTGCTTTTCTTTGCTGTGATAAAACATTGACAAAAAGCAAATTGGGCAGGCGGGGCTTATTTGACTTATAGCTTACAATACACCAGGAAGAAAAGCCAAGGCAGGAACCTGGAGGCAGGAACCGGAGCAGAGGTCACGGAAGAACACCCATGATCATCTATCTAGTGATAAAAATACTCCCAGTGGGTTGGACTATCTCGTATTAATTATTAGCTGCTTAACACACTTGGCTACAGGCCACTCTGATCTGGACAGTGCTTCCATTGAAGCTTCCTCTTCCCGGGTCACTCCAGATCTTTGTCAAATTGACAGCTAAATCCAATTATGACAGTCAGTAAAGTGTTTATCATGTGACAAGGACTTGCATCAGATTCCCAGAACTCACACAAAAGGCTTGGAATGGTGCTGTGTGCTCCTGATTACAATCCTGTGGAGGCCCCAGAGACAGCTGAGTTCCCTACAACTTGTTGGCTGGTCAGCCCAGCCCAGTAAGGGGACCCCAGGTCTCTGTAAGAGATGCTGTCTCAAAAAATAAGGTGGATGAATCCTGAGGAATGATATCCAAAGTTGACCTTGACCACACACACACACACACACACACCCACACACACACACACACACACCACACACAAACACACACACACAAAGCAGAATATACAATATTTGACTTCTCAACCTAAACTAATCACAGTTTAATACCAAAAGGTTCTACGGTTGGTTTTTTTTTCTTCTCCAAAGTTCATTGTTGGATGTGGTTTGGATTTATAGGGCATCTTCACTACCTTTCTGTTGCTGTGATAAATTACCTTGAGAAGCATTTTATGGGAGGGAGGGTTTATTCTCCCTCACAGTTTGAGGGGATACAGTCTATCATGGTGTGAGGGTGTGGTAACAGGCAGGGAAGGCCTGAGCAGGAGGAGGAGGCTAGGCTGGTCACACTGTATCTGTAGTCAGGAAGCAGAGAGTAAACAGGAAGTAAGAACAGAAGACCCGCCCCTCCATGACTCACTTCCAGCAAGGCTCGACCTCCTAAAGATTCTACAGCCTTCCCAAACAGCTGGGAGAAATTTTACACCCAAAGCACAACAAATGAGGTTATTCGATCCATTTTTGAGACAGATTTCTCCCCATGATGAACCTGGCTCCAGTTGCCAGCAACATCGTAGTCTACATTATTCAATGACATTTCCTAGTTTTCCTCAGGTATCAGGATCTGCCTCTAGATGCTTGGAAGTGTCTGCCTCCACCCAGACTCCCTCCCTGCAGGCAGTTGGCTCTAACACCCTCAGAGGATTGGGTGTGGTAGCCTAGGGCAAGAATGTACTACAGTCTCTCTTGTCTGCTCATGTGTGGGCTTCTCCCTGTGTTCTAATCCCCCCTCCCCTTTAATGCTGCTGTGATACACAGCTACTCTGTGAGGCTTCCTGTGGAACACACCCTGTGGGCATCGTGTAGAAATGCAGTGAAATGCAGAAAAATGAGGGGAAATGCAGGGAAATGCAGCAGTGCAGAAAATGCCAGCACTGCTGTCATAGAAGAGGCCAAGTGTCTCTGGAGTCACCCAGGCTGGACAGAAGGATCGCCTATCTGCACAACTTGAAGAACTCAGGCCAATGCTCTGTTCTTCCTATCTATCTTGAACTTGTATATCTCACATAGTTCGGTATGCTACCTGCAATGCACTCTGGGAAGGGTGTCAGGAGTGTCTTTGACTTCATTTCCCTGAGAAGATAGTTAAATACTTCCGTGCCAATGTGGAATCATCGTTTCTTGGTGTTGACACCCAGTGAGCTTCGGAGACTCTGGTGGGATAAATGCAGACGAGGCAGCTGCGGAGGCCTCACTGGGGTGTCTGTGATGTCTCTGTTCATCTCAGCATAGATAGCACCCTGTTCTAATTAGTATAATGTTATAAAACTGGGATACATAGCCAGCTTCTCTCCCTCTTCCTTCCACAGACTTCTTCCTTCCCTACTCTTCTTGGCCCTTTATTCTTCCATATGGATTTTATGATAAAAGCTAGTCAGACTCATTAAGTACTCTGTGGGGCTTTGACTAGAATTTCATGGACTTCATAAGTCAACTCAAGCGGTTTGATATCTCTATAAGGCCATCCCATGTATAAACCCACAGTGTACTTCCATTTGTTTAGCTTAAAAAAAATCCAGTTAGAATTTCTCAATAAAAGTCCTCATCATATTTTGTGAGATTTATTTCCAGATTATTGTAAGCCTTGATGTATTATTGGCAGCAATATTACAAGTGATTTTTTTAAAATTGATTGTTGCTGGGAAATAGTCATAATGATGTTTTGAAACACGTTCTTCTTATGATTTATTTAGTTTGAGTTGGGGGATGGGGGTGGGATAGAAAGAGGCATCTTTCCCTCCTTGCTTGAGAGTTTCTGGGTTCTAGTGCAGAAGCATTGAATCCAGACGACGTGTTCTGCCCTTTATTCAAGTAAGCTCTTGGAGTTTGCTGTGCAAATGGAGTGTTTCTGGTTGACCTGTCTTTGAACAAGTTAAGGATGTTGTTGGAGGTGGATGTGGGGGGACTCCAGGGGCAGTGCTATGGTTAAAACGTGTTGTATGAAACTCTCAAAGTAGTAAAAAAAAAAAAAAAAGAACATTGCTTTTCCTCATCATTTTCTCAGTGTTGTCGTCGATCACGCGTGAGTGTGCTGAGAGTCCCCGCGGCTACTGAGATGACCCTGTGACCTACTCGTGGATACTGGGGACACAGCTGTTCCTGCTGGATTCCTTCCTGCTCAGGACAACTGTCTGCTTCGAGCGTTTTATCTCTTTTCTTCATCTTATGATGATTTAAGAACTTTATCATTTGTTGTTATTTCCCTGTTGACGAATTTCATAGCTTTCGCTAACACAGGTAGGAACTGTTGCATTTTTTTTCAATCCCAGGAACAAAATTTGGAGGATGAAGTCCTGTGCCAAAGCAGGAGTGGAACGAGAAGTGACACAGGTGACACGGGGCCGCTGTTCCCCGCGAAGCTAAGGAGCTTTAGCCTCCATGTATTCTAGATCTAAAACTTTTCTAGCAATTTTTTTCTTATAAAAAGTTGACATTTACAGTGCCTGGCAGACATAGCCAGGCCGTCTCTTAGCTTTACCCCTAGCTTTCTATATTCAAAGATAAGAACTGAAGGAACGCAGCCCATGCCAGCTGGTCTCAGCTCTTGCTTTCAGAGCCCACCCAGCATTGAAGGCTCCATCAGAAGAAGAGGCAGAAACTAAATGCTGGCTGACCTGAGCTCAGAGCTTTTGGTCCCTCCAGCTGTGACGCACACATGACAGGCTCAAAAATTAGGCCTCTCATATTCTGCTAAGGTGTCACAGGTTTATGACAGGCAGGGCTGTGCTGAAAAGATACTCGTGCGACATCTGTCTTCCCTCAGGCTCCTTAAATATGTGCATTTGTTGTGTGCACGCCTTCTTCAGATTACAGACGTTGTCCTAACTCATTCTTCACAAGGCAGACTAGAAGACCCAAAGGAGAAAAACCACCGAATACATGGCCAAAGTCACGACAGGCAGGCTTGGAGATTTGCTCAGATTAAAACACAAGAGAGTCAGAGAACGAGACAGACACCAGAATGTTCCAGAGAGCTAAGAATATATTTAAAACAATAAAAGTGGAAAGCATGCGAGACCAGCAGCTGCGTTCAGGAGAACATACTGAGAGGTCATGTTCAGGAGAACATGCCGAGAGGTCACAGGGCATGTCCTGATGAGGCCATTAAATTTCAAGAGTAAAGATGGATACTATGAGTTGTATTGTGTAACTTTTAGTCAGTGGTGTGTGTGTGTGTGTGTGTGTGTGTGTGTGTGTGTGTGTGAGCCTGTGGTTCCATGAATTTCATATAATGATAAGGAATTACATGGAAAATACATACGTACCTCAGGCCAAGAGTTGCTGTCAAGTGAGGCAGTGCTCATGAAGGTTTCCTTCTCCACTGTAACTTTCCCATGGTTTGGGCCACCAGAATTCTCAAGGTAAAAGAGAAGTGTCTCACAATTCAGTTTTTTCCTTGCAGCCACATTGCTGTCTGGAGGCAACCCACCCACAGCCTTAAACACAGAGGAACTGGGAGTCTCAGCACCCCTCAGCCAGTGCTGCAAAAGGCAGCTTCCCAGACAATGAATGTAAATAAGCAATCCAAGCCACGGACTAGGACTATTTCCTATTGGCAAACAGAGAGAATGACTGCAGAGCCAGGATGGTGTGGTTCTGGCAACAATTGCTCCCAGCTTGTCCTGTCCAATCTTGGATACCACAGGACTTTCAAATGAACAGATAAAGACTGTCACTAGAGCCTGACACACAGACGAGAGGAGAGGTTCCGAGTTCAGACAGTTAGAGAAGGCTACCAAGGACTGGGAGAATTTGAAACACCAATGAGTGTTTATTATCCATATTTCTTCCTTAATTTGAGTCTTTCTGAAATCAAATGTTGTTTTTGTGAAGAAGGGAAAAAGGAACTTGCCTAAGAGCCATCTGTTTCTTACAATTTAATGCATCTTTGATTGATACCATTTATAATATTATACAAGTTTTAAATGTCTTTATTGGCACATATTAATTATACATTGTAATGGCTTTCATCACGACACTTTTGTGCATGTACATAATGCATTTTGCTGTTCCAGTTTATAAAGCCATTCCCCTCTTTGTAACAGTACATTGAAGTACATTGCATTTTGGAATTTTGCAGTATAATTTTTTTTTTTTGCTTTTACTCTTGCTTTTGCTTTTGCAATTGTTTGGATCATGTATACGAAACACTGAAGCCATTTCCCCCCAAAACTCAGGAAAATCCCTCTTACTGCCCTCTGCTCCTGGCAAACATTTAATCCTTGTCATCAAATGCTTATCCAACAGCCCCCCAAATCCCCAGCTCTCTCTGCACAAAGGCTTCCCACTGTAGGAGGCCCTCTTGCTCTGTAGTGACTTGCTTTCCCAGTACTTGCCCTGCCTTGGCTGCTTCCCTTTCCAGAACCTACTGGGGCCCCTCAGGCACCGCAGCCGGTTTCTGGCTTGTGTGTACAGCTCGCTGGTCTGTCAACTGACACATGTTCCAGCGTAAAGGGATCTTTCTGGGATAACTCAGTGCTGTGGTATCTGGGAAGCATCCTCCTGCGTTCCCCTTACTTTTCAAAATCCTCCTGACTGTCCTCAGACACTTACTTTCCCACGTGTGGTTTAGTATCACGCTGAGAAATTCCAAAGTATCACGTTGCTCTCTTACTTAATTCTTCACGGAATAGATAGCCCTATCTAGGGTAATTTATTTCTCTTCACTGCCGAGTCTCCCCTTCCAAGAGTGAGATATGTTATCTCAGTTACTCACAGAGAACGTCCCTCAGTAGCAGTTCCTTCTCTCTCAGAGCAGAAGAAAAGGCTCTTTTCACATAGACCCGGGACTTACTTTATCAGATGTATCCCTTGCTATTCATACGATATAGTTGCTGCTGTCTGGATGCGCCTTCTGTGTTATTTTTGCCAATTGTTCATTTTTCAAATAAAACAGTTGAGTTTTTGCATATCAACACCACACAGTTCTTAGAAATCTATCAATTGTAATTTTTTTCCTGCTGATTATTTTGTACTTTTAGATAGAGGCTGCATCCTCTTCTTAGCTCCCACATTGACACACTAAAAAACACACACACAGGCAAACACACACACACACACACACACACACACACATATACAGACTCTCACAGCAACTAACATTAACACATACACTCACACACGCACACTCATATATCACCCACTCACTCACCCACACATAGTCACACACTCACATATATACCCAGGCACACACACACAACACACACACACACACACACACACACACACACAACACACTATAAAACCGGCACCACATTTGAATTCATTATACGTCTTTGAACCAAAATCCAAAACATGGGTGAGTTAACACAGATACCTGTAGGAGTCAAAGGTCATCCCGAGGAGTCAGGGAAAGCATTCTAGCTTTGGGGTATTCTTTGTGAAGGAAGGTGATGGAAACCCCCACCCTACATCTGGCTTGTATAGTCCTCTTCCCCATCTTTCCAGAGCGTGCTGTTGATAATAGCACGATCCATTTGGGTCAACGTGTTGTCATCTCTAGATTTGTGTTGTCTTAAAAACCTTTCACATCTGTTATTGTGATCTTACCCTCAATAAAGAAACAAAAAAGGCTTCCAGAATGTTGCTCCAGTTTTCAGGGGAAACTTGAGTTTCCTAGAGGTTAGGTGCTGTTCTCTCTTCCTGCTTACAGACAGCAGAGCTGGGTTAACCGGGGGCTGCTGAGATTTCTCAGTTACCTTGACCTGAAAGCAGGAGTACCCACGGGTTGCCTGCGGGTGCCTCAAAATCTTGGCTACTGAAATGTACTCTTTCAGACAGACCTTTACTACACCCAGATGAAATGACTAGTAGCCCCATCTCCAGTGACCTTCCCTCCTTCTATGGAGTCGCTTCCAGAAATTATAAGGAAGAGAGAGGAAGTCAGATGTAAAGGAATACCGAACTTCCATAAAGAAAGTTATAACCGTGAGTCAGGGAAGAGGAAACAGATTTAGACATTTGATAAAGAGGATTTTATTAACTTGTTGACCTTGTCTGTCTGTCTAGGAAGCTCAGCCCCACTATGGCAGTGACATACAGGGTCCTTAAGCTCAGAGGGAGGTAGAGGGGTATGTCCATACCAAGAATAAAAGCATCGTGGTGCCGGCATGCGGTCTACTTGCCTCTATTCCTGGGGGATATTTGCTGGAAGCAGGATTTTCTCAAAAGACGAAGCTGGGAATTTTCCATCTCTGGAGAAGGAAAACCCAGTGCATCAAAAACTGTAATGCAATACAAAGTGGAATGCGCATTTCTTTCTCTCCTGGGGAGATTAACTCATGTTTTGAGGAATATCATTTTGAACCTAAAAACTGGTCACATCTGAATACTTTCACTGCAGGTGACTGTCTTAGAAGGAGATGGGGCTGGGGAGGAGGGGGCACATGACATGGTCAGGACAGTGAGCCTATGCTGTCCCTATACTGTGACCAAGTCATTTCTGCAGCTGCTTTCAGAGCCTTGGGGACTGGGTCCTTGACTTCTTTTCAAAGCTTCAGTGAGGTTACATTCCCCTAAAACCACCAAGCCACTCCTCTTTCACCTACCCAAGTCGTAGTAAGTCTGGACTCCAGAAGCTGCCAGCTCCAATATTCCCACAGTAAGGCTCACAGGGCATCCTGGAGCCCACTGCTGAATACCTGTCTTCTCTCCAGGAGTCTGGAGATGGTCATGTGGACCACTGTGCCTTAAACCTCCCAAGAGCTGTTCTGGTCTGCAGTAAATGTC
The DNA here is from genome assembly GCA_036184795.1 of Tokudaia tokunoshimensis. Lineage (NCBI taxonomy): Eukaryota > Metazoa > Chordata > Mammalia > Rodentia > Muridae > Tokudaia > Tokudaia tokunoshimensis. Next base: position 92,138,380 of record BTHU01000016.1, on the reverse strand, counting down.
AAGTCTTTCCAGCAACTCCACAGCCATCCCCAGATTCTGTCTCTCTTTATCTAGAATCTCCTGTTGGTTCTCCCTGACTCTACACAGCCAGGGTGGTGGACAGTGTAGGGCCTCATGCAAAATGCTTGTCCCAGGTGACCCCGGGTCATTGTTTATCACTCACTCAGCAAAGACCCCAGGCCAGTTGCGTCTGGTTGACTGTGTACCTTCTGCTGTAATTCAGGTCGCTCATCCCACCCCGTGGCTTATGGATACAGCCTCACATGTCATTTGTTAGTGTTTTCTGTTTGCTGCCCTGTAGAATGTAGCACCAGGAGGCAGGGGCTTGGCAGGCTTTCTCATATCTGCATTCGAAGCACGACATAGCACTTGCTTGTTGTGACAAACGTGGCTGACCTCTTTCCCTTGCAAGACTGTAACCCTGGGAACCAGAACAGGTGGGAGATAAATAGTCTGGCTTTATTTTCTCCTCAGCCCCGGACAGAATTCCGGGTCTCAGCAGGAACACTTGCACATCTCTATGCCAATGCTTGCTGCAATGTTGTGGAGATGTTGGAGGAGGGTGCTCTAAAGAGTAGGTGATCCTTGGTGATTGACAGTGGGTGGCCCCAGCATCATAGGGTGTGGGGGAGGGGACTGGAGGAGGCCTCAAAGTAGCTTAACCCACTGCTTTAACCCCAAAGTAGGGTTCCAGTTGAGTCACAGCAACAGGTGGCTATTCCTCTGACACTAAGGTTAGTAGCACATACATGCCTATATTCAAAACAGAATAACAGACCGCAGGAAAGGCAGCCCGGGCCTTCCTGACTAATCAAGAGCCAATACCCAGGGTACGGATGTCATTTTCACTCTTTGTCCCTCTCTCTTTCTCCATAAGGGTTTATTTATTTTTTTGTCTTCATTAGCAGGGAAGTTACATACAGACGGAGGAATTTCAAGGTCTGGAGAACAAACCTATCCCAGGGAAGCTAGCAAATTCCTTGCTGATGGAGCCCTCTGATTTATCAGATGGAAGGCAGAACCGGAGAGGAAATCACAGGCCTGCATAGCCAGTGATAACCTTGGGTTAGCACAATATAAACCTCAGGCCTTATTTTCTGCATCACAACCTGAAAGGACCTTGGTGTGTCGAATACTGCAAACAAAAGCCAAAGCTGGAGGCCCGGTGCTTGGAGGAGACTTGGTTGATTGAGGACCAGGGCATCTGCAGCTCCACGATTGAGGACCAGGGCATCTGCAGCTCCACGATTGAGGACCAGGGCATCTGCAGCTCCACTCTACCATGATCATGCAGAGCCGATGCATCTTGGCTGAGACGTGTTTTATAAAATGGACAACCTGAGAGAGAATGGATCCCTTCTATATCTGGAGCAAAGCTTTTCACTTCGAGATGATTTCAAGGCAAAATGTGGCTGATTTTAAGCAGACACAGCAGATGATCAGATTCTGAAGAATCTGAGTTCTAGAAAGCTGGTGATTTTTCTTGGTATATTATCATGCAGATTTGGGGCTGGAGAGACTGCTCAGAGGTTAAGAGCACTTGCTGCTCTTGCAGAGAATCTGGGCTCAGTTCCTGGTATCCATATCAGGCGGCTCACAACCATCTATAACCGCAGCTCCAGGGAGCCAAAGTTACCGGCCTCTGAGGCTGTCCTACTGAAACACTCATATGCCTGTAAATAAAAATAAATCTTTAGAAAATAATGCCGTTTGGGCAGTGTGTCTCCACATTTTTAGTATTTTTTTTCAAGATCCTGAAAGCGTTAGTAATATTAGTTCTGCATCCTTCAAAATATGTCTTTCTAAAAAACCTGTGGAAAATACAGCCTGAGGTTTTTGTGCAAAAATGTCCAATGTTTGTGTGTTTAACAATGAGAAAAGTAAAACAAAACAGAACAAAACAACAATAACGACAAAACCATAAATACCTAATAGCAGGAAAATGGCCAAGTGAGTCACAATACATTCATAATGTGGAGTATTTTGGATGCATAAAGAATACATTCTGTCAGGCAGTGGTGTCATACACCTTTAATCCTAGCACTTGGGAGGCAGAGGCAGGTGGATTTCTGAGTTCCAGGCCAGCCTGGTCTACAGAGTGAGTTCCAGGACAGCCAGGGCTATACAGAGAAACACTCTCTCAAAAACCCAAAAAAAAAAAGAATACATTCTTACAGACTAGACTGTTAAAGAACCCAGGCAAAGTCTAATAGAATATAAAGAAAAACACGGCAGCCTTCATAGAAGCAACATGTTGAACTTTGTGCCTTGTAGATGCTTTTATTTTCATTTTTATTATCTTTCTAGCCATTTTTTTAAAAACCGCATTCATAAAGCACTTTCATCCCCTAGCAAAATGCTAAATGCCACCTTAACATAAAATGAGCCTTGTTGAGCATTGTTGTGGCAGAGTGTCTACTTGGTCTGGTTAAATCTGGGACTGAGGAACTATGTGACTATGTAAGTACCCGTGCCCTAGGGGGACACTGCCTGGTGTCATCAGCCCTTAGGCTGGGGAGAGATTCCTCGAGTTCAGAGGTTGGGGAGTCATTTGAAGCCTTCCTCGTGCCCGAGAAGGGGGCATCTGTGTCTCAGCAGGTCACTAGTCATCACTCACTTCCCTGGACGTCTTCCTATGTCTTAGAGATCTAGAATGAATTCTCCTTACCTTGTCCTGAAACCACCTCAAGTCCCAACGTCTTAGTCTGAAGACCAAATATAAGTGGAGCAGGGGTAAGAACTTGTTCTCCAAGTTTGGTGATGAAATTAAAAGGCATTTTCATCTTGGGCCATAGTTTACTCTCGGCAAGTAAAAATAATGCCTGAAGAATCCCAGGCTCCAGCAAACATAAACTACAGCCCCCAGAAAGCTCTTTTTTTTCCTTTTTTTTTTTTAAATGCAGCCAATTCTTGCAAACAACTTAAAAAAAAGATTCAGCATGGGGGAGGATGGGGAGTCAGTAAAAATGCCTGTCTAGCTAGCTCAGCCCCTCCACATGCTTGTTGAAGCCGAGTTGACCCCAGTGTGTCCTGCTGGATATAGTATACATATGAGTCAGGCATCGTCACTGTGGACCAAAAACCTCATCTGCCCAGGAGAAGCCTCAACTCTTTCATAACTACTGTTTTATTTATTGATTCAGAACGCGTTCATTGACCAAGGAAACGGACGTGCCCCATAAAGTCTAAGCCTTGCAACATAAAATAGAACCCATGTGCCGTGCAGATTTATGACAGAGGAGCAGGCTCAGAGAGTGTAAACCCACACAAGGATACCAGGGGTTGGATGGTCACTGCCTGTGTCCCCAGAAACAAGATCTCTTTATCATCAGGCTTTGGGCTCCTTTGTGACTCTACCTCCATCTGGGCAAGGAAGGACCACATCAGAGGACAGGGCTGAGTCAGCAGTTAGAAGCACTTGCTGCCCTTAGAGAGGCTCTAGGTTCAGTCCTCAGCAACCGCATGGTGACTCACAGCTATCCATAACTCCAGTTCTGGGCGATCTGATGTGTTCTTCTGACTTTCACAGGCACTAGGCACACAAGTGGTGCATATACATACATGCAAACAATCCCCCCCACACACACACAAACACACACTAAAGTCTTTAAAAGCTTCCAGAGACTATCCTATGAGACACAGAAGAGCACACTTACCAGCCTGGTCATCGCCTGTTGAGAGAAGCCCTTGTGATTGTTCTCTTAACTCCTGGCTGGGTTTTGGGTTGCTCCCCTCCATGTTTGATATGCAAATATCTGTCAAGCACCTTTTTGTTAAGTGTATTTGTCCAAGTACCATAAGATAGAACCAGATGAAGGTTTCAAAAGGGTTAAACACGGGTCATGAGGGAAAGGAACACAAAGTCTGGCTGTGGCCGAGCACGCCTCTTACAAAGAGGTGGGTCGTCCATCTCGCTGGACAGAGCCATTTCCTCCTGCTTATTGACTTGGTGAGTATTGGATGTCCAGGAAAAAGACGTGCTGGTTTGTGCTGGCCAGACTGTCATCGCCGCGTCAATCCTCTATGGTGGCAAACACCCAGCGTAAACAGTGTCCTGCAGAAAAGGCTTGTTTTCCTCATGGTTTTAGAGGCATCGATCTGTCATGGTCGGGAGGGAATGGCAGGTCAGCTCACATCATGGTGGACTGACAGCCTAGAGCAGCAATAGGATGCAGGGACCGAGGCACAGGAAGCCCCTAAGAACCTCCTCTTAGCGACATGCTTCTTCCTATCCAGCCCACCACTTCCGAAGGTCTGTTTAAATTTGGGAGCCATGTCCTACCCTGGACCCTTCCTGTGTTTCCTCCACTGCTTCATGTTCATCAGTATGTGAGTCTCCCTGTCCATCAGCATCAGAGTCTCCCTGTCCACCAGCATGTGAGTCTCCCTGTCCATCAGCATCTGAGTCTCCCTGTCCACCAGCATGTGAGTCTCCCTGACCACCAGAATGTGAGTCTCCCTGTCCACCAGCATGTGAGTCTCCCTGTCCATCAGCATGCGAGTCTCCCTGTCCCTCAGCATGTGAGTCTCCCTGTCCATCAATATGTGAGTCTCCCTGTCCATCAGCATGCAAGTCTCCCTGTCCACCAGCATGCGAGTCTCCCTGTCCACCAGCATGTGAGTCTCCCTGTCCACCAGCATGTGAGTCTCCCTGCCCCTCAGCATGTGAGTCTCCCTGTCCACCAGCATGTGAGTCTCCCTGTCCACCAGCATGTGAATCTCAATGTCCCTCAGTATGTGAGTCTCCCTGCCCCTCAGCATGTGAGTCTCCCTGTCCATCAGTATGTGAGTCTCCCTGTCCACCAGCATGTGAGTCTCCCTGTCCACCAGCATGTGAGTCTCCCTGTCCACCAGCATGTGAGTCTCCCTGTCCACCAGCATGTGAGTCTCCCTGACCACCAGCATGTGAGTCTCCCTGTCCATCAGCATGTGAGTCTCCCTGTCCATCAGCATCTGAGTCTCCCTGTCCACCAGCATGTGAGTCTCCCTGTCCACCAGCATGTGAATCTCCCTGTCCCTCAGTATGTGAGTCTCCCTGCCCCTCAGCATGTGAGTCTCCCTGTCCATCAGTATGTGAGTCTCCCTGTCCACCAGCATGCGAGTCTCCCTGTCCATCAGCATGCGAGTCTCCCTGTCCATCAGCATGCAAGTCTCCCTGTCCATCAGCATGTCAGTCTCCCTGTCCATCAGCATGTGAATCTCCCTGTCCATCAGTATGTTAGCATTTCTGTCCATCAGGATGTGGATGCTTCTCCTACACTCTCCCCACCATGATGTACCAAATTCAACTCGTACAAGAAGTGAAAAGCATTCGAGATTTTTTAAAAATATATGTGAAAAATTAAAAATTGGATTTTTGTTTGTTTCAAATTTCTTTCATCCAGACAACATTTGTCACTGAAATAAGGACATTTGCTGGTGTGACTTCCAAATATGTGGCTGAGACTGGGCCATAGGAGCAACAGGGAGAGCTATGGCTGGATACAAAGCTGTGTGTTACCTCAGGTGACAGATTAGCTAGAAGTGGAGGCTTTTCCCATTTATATATGTTTTGTGTAGTTTGGGGAGCACACACCAGCCACGGTGCATGTCAACAGACAACTTATAGGAATCCCTCTCTCTTTCCTCGTGTACCTCAGCATCGAACCTCACACCATCGAGCTTGGCAGAAGCATCTTTATCTACCCAGCCATTTTGCTGGCCTGCTAAACATATTTTTAACAATATAAATATCAAAAACCCATATAAAACAGAATCACAAAAGGCACTTGCTTAATTATAAAAGGCAAAGAAGGGGAAAAAAAGAAGAAATGAATGTAAAATTAACAAAACAAAAATGTAGTATTTATGATCTGTATTAAAGATATTGTATTACAGTTTTTAACTGTTATTATTCTACATCGATAATATAATCTTAAACCCAAATGCATCATTAAGTACATGGAATGTCCCTGGAGAGACTTGAGGCCCCAGGGAGTCAGGAACCCTGGCAGGGTCAGGGGAAGGGTGGGGATATCCTCTTGGAGACTGTGAGGAGGAATGGGATGAGGAACTGTGGGAGGGCTGGCTGGGAGGGGGATAATGACTGGACTGTAAAAAAAAAGATTAAAGATAATTTTTAAAAAGTACATGGAATGTAAGTTATCTAAACCTACATTGTTCCATGTGGTGGTCACTAGACATTTGTGCCCATTACAATTTAAATTTAAATTCAGGCCTCAGGCAAATCAGAATCATGAGGAGTGCTCGGTAGTGACCTGTGCTAGCGGCTGCCACCCTGGGCAGTCTAGACAGAGAACATTTGCATTGCTACTGAAAGCTTTTTGAATGCTCTAGTAGATAGCCCTGGACTAAACACGTGACCACAAAAGAGATAGATTAGATGAGAAAACAAGAACCAGATACAAGGTGTCTGGAGATGAAAGGGAACGAAGAGACAATGAAACCATTCTGAATTTAAAGACCCAGGTGAGCAGAGTCTCCAGAACAAGACAGGAGAGACACCATGATGCGTAGGGGGAAAGAGTCAATCCGGGCAACATCTGCAGTGACAGGGAAGACACCTGGTACAAGAGTGTTCTCCACAAAGGGCCATGGACTTGCTTTTAAAATAAGCCCCAGAACCTTTAAAAAGATTAAAAGTCACAGGTTTGCTAACCATGATAAAATTAAATTAGAAATCAATGAAGAAACATTTATTGCTGGACACGGTGGCTCAGGCTGAAGGCAGAAACAGGTGGATCGCTATGCATCTGAGGCCAACCTGATCTGTTTAGCAAATTCCAGGACAGCTCGGGGGCTACAGAGGGAAGCCCTATCTCTAAGAAATAAAAACACAACACTTACAAAAAATAATCCTACACAGCCATTCAGGAAGTAGACAGAGGAAGGGACCTCTCCAAATCATCATGCCTACCAAATCCCTGGGAAGTATTTGCCAACTTCTGCTGAAGAGAGCTTCTGCGTCCAGCACCTTCCCTTCCCAAATTATTCCCTATACACAGCTGGTTCTCTGTGTGGATCTCATTCAGCTTCCCTACAAGTATTTCAATAAGAAATCCATAGATAGCTCTCCTTAGTTCTCCTATAACACAAGGCAAGTTCAGTAATCTCTTGCATTATTTTTATGAAAGTCTGGACTCTAAAATCTGTGAACAATGGAATAAGGTAAAAGCAGAGCTTACACAAAACTTCTCTCTCTCTCTCTCTCTCTCTCTCTCTCTCTCTCTCTCTCTCTCTCTCTCTCTGTGTGTGTGTGTGTGTGTGTGTGTGTGTGTGCATGAGTGAGACAGAGTAATTAAAGGTAGAGGGGAGCTTAAAGAACCATACAGTGTTATTTATGAAGTCTTACTTTAATGATATAGAAAGCTCTAACATCTAAGAATCTACTTTCTTATCTTAAACTTATCCAAAAATGTTAACACTTTAGGATCAATTAACTGCTATTTTTTCTTTTTTATTTAGGAATTGTCTTGTTTGTGTGTGTGTGTGTGTGTGTGTGTGTGTGTGTGTGTGTAGGCATAAGTACATGAGTTCAAGTGATCTCAGAAGTCAGAAGAGGACATCAGATTCTCTGGAGTTAGAGTTATGGGCAGTTGTAAGCCACCATGTGGGTGCTGGGAACGAAACTGGGGTCCTCTAGAACAGTGGCAAATATTCTTAAACCACTGAGACATCTCTCCAGCCCATATTTTTAAAAACGTATTTGAATGATCCCAGCTCATTGTAAATATCAGTCATCCAACAGGCCAGACCCCAAAAGGGGGCAAGTCAAACCCTTGTGCTGGTGCTGGCTGCTTTGCACTGGGTCTGTGGACAGTCTGTTCACACCAGTCGGCTTTAGTGATGGGTTCTTAACCCATCAAAAGCATCAGCTAAGTGAAGAATCTCAGTCAACCCCTGGTGGGAAAAGAAAAGGATTACGTAAGGAAAACCTGACACTTCTGAGCTACTCTACAAATGCCATCTTGAGGTCTAAAAGCCCTAACAAAACAGCAGCCACACCCATTCACGCACCTCCAGCTCCATCCCACAGAGCAAGTGCCAGGAGAACACGTTGGTCTGCAGAGTGTAACACCAGTGTGTGCCTGACTTCTCTTTGGCCAAATCTCTTTGGCTTAACATCTGACTTTGAATGGAAGAACTAAGAATGCTACTCATCCATTGTCACTCAGCATGGGTGGGGTGGGGGCTGGAAAGGTCTTCAAACTCAGAGCAACCTGGCACAGAGAACAGAGGGCCACCTGAGCTGCACAATGACTGTGAGAGCTGCGTGTTGAGTACAGAGAAGGAAAGAGGGTTTCAGAGGCAGGTGACCCTGGGCAGATGCTGCCAGATGCTGCCAGATGCTGCCAGACAAGCACTGCCCTTCCAGTAGAGGCTGCAGACTCATCTGCAAGCTAGCCAGCCAGCCCTCTGCCCTCTTCACAGATGTGATTATCCTTCCTACCCCTGGCATCGTCCTCAGCAGGTAACTAGAAGGCACAACCAGACAGGCCAGCAGACTGCACTTCCTGATAGAGTACAGTGTCCCTGCCCACCACGGCCGATCAATCAAGACCCCCACTCTCCAGCAGCCCTTTCCTGGAAGTTTGTGACAGTGCGTTTGGGTGACATAACTCACTTGCTTTGTACCTGGAAGCATTTGGCAGCAAGTGAGAGTGACGTCTATCCAGTCTAAGGCTTACTCTGCTGTGTGCATAAAAATCCTGATAGTTCACTGTGACCTGCGGTTGCTCTTGGAAAATTAGGAATGCTGGAACATTCCATTGTTGAAGTAGCCTCTAAAAGTCTAGGGGTATTGCTGTAAGCCTGTAGTGTTAGTTATCTGGGAACTGGAGGCAGGAGGATTAAAAGAAAGTTCAGTGATAACCCTGGGGAGACCACATTTTATTTCTCAAAATAAAATCTGAGAAAAGAGCTGAAGTCTTGGGAAAGGACAGGGTAGAGGAAGACAGTAACCAGAACATACTGCAAATGTATATGGAATTGCCAAAGGACAATTGCTGCTGCTGCTGCTGCTGCTGCTACTGCTGGTAGCAACAGACTGTAGTTTCATGGTAAAAACCCTTGCCTAGATTCCAGGAGGCCTTGTGTTCAATTCCTAGGACTGCAACAGCCACAAAATCATTCAAATGTCTCATTGGAAGCAGCTCTTTGTAGTTCCAGCAGGGCCTGAAGTCTGGAAAGTTGTGTTGTGGTCAGAAGAATGCCTGTGCTGAGTGTGGTCACACATGAGCACACATACACACAAGCACATACACACAAAAACAGAGAGACAGAGACAGACATACACAGAGACACACATCCACACACATACTTACACAGAGAGAAGCATGCATACATACACACACACACACACACACACACACACACATACACTGACAGCAAGAGAAACAGAAAGAGACAGACAGACAGACAGACAGACACACACACACACACACACACACACACACACAGAGAGAGAGAGAGAGAGAGAGAGAGAGAGAGAGAGAGAGTTAGAGATTTCCCTTATGTGGCCTCTGGGCCTCTGTCTGCCAGGTGTTTCCTTGGATTCTTTCCCTGGTCTTTCTCCATTTCATCCTTCCCCAGATTTGGAGGGCCTTTCTTGTCCCCTCAGATTCTGACCCCATCTAAGAGGAATGGTGGCCACGTCCTAGGTATTAGGTCTCCTAGCTGCTATGAGACAAGTGATCAGTTCTTCCGCTGTCACATACCACTTTCTACCGATTACTGAAGTCTCATTATCCCAACACAGTCTTTGGCAGAGCAGCAAAGTGTTACCAATGTGCCCTCACCGTGGGTCTGCAGGACAGGGAGTAGAGTCAGCCCATGCTCTGTCTCCCCCGGCAAGGCACGAGTATGACCATGACGCTGGTGCATCTCAGAGGGGGCATTGCTCTCCTGCCTGAAGATCAAGGACAAAAGGCCCGGTGACTCTCCCACTTTGTCCAGCAAGGACTTCCAGTGTCTTGCACTTGTCATCCTAGAAAGAGAAAACCTGTGCACACACTGAAATGTGAAGTCCAGTGGTTGACTTCCTCTGGGGTGACAGCATGTGCTGATAGGTTCCAAGGATAGGACAGAAGACATGGGCAGCTGCAGAGGGAACGGCCTGTTTGAAGAGACAGGGTCAGTTTCTTGGCCAGCCGTGCATTCATTCCTAAGGCAGCTCCTCCAGGTATTCAGAAAGCCTCAGGAGCTGGGAGCTGGAACTGAACTTGACTAATTTAAGAGTCTAAAGCAGCGGTTGTCAGCAGTCTCCAGCCTGAACGTGTTTATGCAACTGGCCCTTTCGATTACATTTGGCCACATGTGACCCTGGTTGCTGAGTACAGACCTCAGGGTTACATCCCGGAGGTGAGCTGTGACGAATAGTGAGCAGGTCTTATTTCCACTTGACACGTTTCAGAGGAAAAGACAGTTGGTATGAAAAACACAGGGTCTGTGACCTAAGGCAACAGTGGGGGCACGCCTACATGCAGCTCTCAATTGCAACAAGCCCTCTCTTTAGGAAAGACTGTGTCATGTGCTGCACGGATTTCCCACAAACCCTAACTAAAATGATCAGAACACCTTGGAGCCTCAGGGATACTCTAGCAACCCAGTTACTGAGGTGCATAGGAAAAGTCAAGCTCAGGCTCTCTGGAAACTTAATACACACATAACATACAGACGGAAAATTCCAGTCTCACCAGGTTAGCCTGTGACACAGGAGCAGAGTAAAGAGTCAAGAATAAAAACGGGTGTTCTGTCTGCATTCTTGAGAAGTGCAGGGTATAATCTTTCACTCGACAAAGAATGCAGAAATCTGCCTGACATTAAGGAGTTTTTCTTTCTGTGTTGATTTTAATATCATGTTACATTCTGAGCCACGAGGGCCTTTTATCCTTGCTCTGAACCAAACTAAAACCATCTTTAGGCTTCCATTGTCTCATTCCAACTAAAAGGTCTCCTTACAAGACCATGAACATACATGGGCATTTGTTCACACACACACACACACACACACACACACACACACACGGAGCCATTTTTAGCATTGTGATGTTCTCCTTCTATCTAAAGTGTGTATATAATTCTCCACGTACTTAGAAGTATAGAAGTATTCTTTTCTGAACAACATGATGATGGATGGATGGATGGATGTGTGGGTAGGTAGATGAATGGGTGGGTGGATGGGTGGGTGGGTGGGTGGATGGATGGATGGATGTGTGGGTAGGTAGATGAATGGGTGGGTGGATGGGTGGGTGGGTGGGTGGATGGATGGATGGATGGATGGGTAGGTAAGTGGATGGGTGGACAGATGGGTGAGTAAGTGGATAGGTAGATGGATGGGTGGATGGACGGATGGGTAGATGGGTGGATGAGTGGATGGATGGATGGGTGGATGGATGGATAGATGGATGGGTGGGTGGATGGATGGGTGGATGGATGAATGGGTGGATGGGTGGATAGATGGATGGGTGGGTGGGTGAATGGATGGGTAGGTGAATGGGGAGATGTGTGGGTAGGTAGGTGAGGAGAAGAAAGGAATGAGAGTGAGAAGAAAAGAGAAGAGAGGAGAGGAGAGGAGAGGAGAGAGAAATATATCAGGAAGAGAAGAGAGAATGGAGAGACAGAGGCCGGACTAAGGAATTTACTTCCCAGATCTCCATAGTAATTTCATCTTGCAGACCACCTAGCCCCCAGGGATTATAATCCCCTTGCAAATGCAATGAGCAAGCTCTGCTTTCGCACCTGTTCCCTAGCAATGCCCCGAGTTTTGGATCCCATTACACCGTGATCTCAGACAGCTGCCAAATGCCAACGACCAGGCACTCCACATAAACGGGAGGTGGAAGGTCCCTTGCTCCTTGGCTGGTCTCAGGATGCATGGTTGCTCGGATGTTTTCTTCCTCATCCCCAGCTCTTTATTTTGAGGGGAAAAAATCCTTAACAACTGTCCATACACTCCTTCCTTCTTAACAACTGCATTCTCTGCTCTCAGTGTGATTCCATGAGTCACGCCTGTGACTTCAAGATGTTGATCCAGAAGAAACTGCCTGAAGTGCATTGACCCACACTGACCTGGCATCACAGTCTTTATTATGAACTAAGGTTGTGACCGCAGACCCCCACCCCCACCTCCACCACCACAACCACTGCCAACCTCTACCTAACCCATCAGAATTCAATCACCATGGAGAATGAGGGAGCTGTAGTCCCTGAGACAGCCCCCCTACCCTCCGCATGCCCTTAATCTCCCACTTCAATTGTGTTCACAGGCAACCATAGTTTCAACTACCTAGTTTGTGTTCAAAGCTCTGGGTAATAGTCATAGTAGCTAAGTTTAAAGCATCATTTTTCTGCAGAAGTCTGAGACCAGGTTAAATCACGAGGGGTTTTTATTTTGTGACATGTTTTGTTTTCAATAATAAAGGTCATTAAAAAAAATGAGGCAGTGCCAGGGGAGATGGCTCTGTGGGAGAGAGTGCTTGCTGTGCACACAGGAGGACAGGAGCTCAGATTCCCAGGATGCTTGCAGAAAGTCAGGCATGCCTGCACTGGTGCCTATAACACCAATGTTGTGGGAGTGGAGGCAGGAGGATGGATGGGGCTTGCCTGCCAGACTAGCTCCAGACTCAGTGATGGATTCTGTCTCAGAGGAATAAGATGGCATGTGGTAGAACAGGGAACCCTATGTCCTCCTCAGGCTTCCTTGTCCATGTGTATTCAGCACACACACACACACACACACACACACACACACACACACACACACAGCACGCACACATTCATGCACATACGGATGTGCACCAGATAATTCTTTCCTACGTGTGATCAGGTAGTGTGGGCGTGTCTAACCCAATGCAGCCAAGGACACTGTTGAAGATGGATCCAAGACAAAATTTATTTCAAACGAGGTCACAGGATGCACACCCATGCCACACCCACGACTGGGAGCACTGTGGATCCTGCCCCTTGGAGGTGGAGTACCTCACATTAGACCTTATGTATACCGGGAGCTCTCCAAAAGTGTCCTGGGAGATAGATAAATGAGGGAAGTTGTGAAAGAAAGGAAGGAAAGAAGGAAGGAAGGAAGGAAGGAAGGAAGGAAGGAAGGAAGGAAGAAAGGAAAAAAGAAAGAAAGAAAGAAAGAAAGAAAGAAAGAAATGGCAGTCATGTCAAAGCATGATATGAGCTAGCCTGAACTACAAGAAGCCTATCTCTTCCCACCACCTAAGACACATGAGATTAAATTGAGAGTTCACCATGGTAGGAAGCTGGAAGATAACACAATAAAAAAAAAACTATCGCTGGCCTCATTCCACACGGGTCAGGGAGACATCCGCTTACACACAACTACTGGGAAGCTACTCATCTGACTGGAAGTGTCCTAGGAAAGGTGGCAGCATGAATCACACAGTGAAGCAGACTTTCCTAAGCTCCACTCAATGGCTGACACCAACTGGGCAGAATTTTCCCATGTCCTCTGGCCAACCATACTCGGTTTCTCCCAGCTTACACCGCAGCATGCCTGCCCCACCCTGCCTGGAGAGGCATGTAAAGAAATTGCACAAGAAAAAGGAGACAGATTTTCCAGGATGTTCTACAGTTTCTCTGTCCTGAATAGGAAGCAACGCAATAGGGATTTTTGTCATAGTATGACTCATTCGAATAGATAGCAGGGTCAAGGGATGAACACCCAAGTCAAACACACTTGTCAGTAGAAAAGACAAGCAGGGAAGTCTGAGTCAGAAATGGGGGCACATTCTGGGGAGGTGTATAAAGCACTGTCCTGTGTTAGCATAACAACTACCATAACGATATTTGGATATTTGGCAGCAATTTGGTTATCATAAACCATGTCCTGTTCTGGCCTCCAAGATGAAGAAGGTGGTTCACAGGGAGGCGAACAAAATGGACAAATATTTGGAAAGCAAGACAAATGGGGCAACTGTGTTTTGCTTTGTTGAGTGAGTGAAGGACTCGGAGGGTCCAGCTTGGAGAAAAGAGCAGCATTGGACAGTTGTAAAGTATTGTTTCTTTACTCTTCAGGGACCAGAGATTGAAAAATATACATCAGTCTCTGGCACTTAGGTCATGCTTTAGACATTAATTATTAGAGACTGGGGTTCAAAGTTCTTGCATATTTAACCAGACTTTAAAGATTCCATCAAAATCCCCTGAGGTCTTCTATAGAAAGCTAGGGAAGGCCCGGGATAAGGGAGGTCACAGTTATCTCTGTTGACACCCCAACACTTGAAATGTTTACTTGTCTTGATTAACAGGGCTTGCTGTGTTTCTCATAGGCTCCCTCAGACATCCAATGGCAAGCCACAAAACAGTGTTGGTACTTGACTGGCAAGGGCATAAAACATTACTCCAACATAGGTGACATCCAGATCGATCATGGTGGGGCTGCAGACATGGCTTAGTCAGGAACATGCTTGCCTGAGTTTAGATCCCCAGTTCTCACATTAAAAACCTGGACAGTGTCAGGCATGGTGGCACATGCCTGCAATTCATGCACTTTGGAGGCAGAGACAGGCAAGTCTCTCTGAGTTTGAGGGTAGCCTTGTTTCCAGGACAGTCAAGACTTTATCGTGAGATCCTGTCTTAAAAAAAATAAGGTAGAGAGTTGCTAAGGAATGACCCTTGAGGCTGACCTCTGACACCCCCCCACAACACACATGATCGCATACACATGCAGTCATGTGCTCACCTCCACACACATACACATAGATACAGCACAGTGACAGACACAAGTTTCTGCCTGAGGCCCTGTGCATCCTGAGGGATGGAATGCAGATGACCCACAGGTATTGATGGACTCTAGTCCTATCTTGGTGTGATAGTTTGTATATGCTTGGCCCAAGGAGTGGCACGATCAGAAGGTGTGGCCCTGTTGGTGTAGATGTGGTCTTGTTGGAGTAGGTGTGTCACTGTGGGTGTGGGCTTTAAGACCCTCATCCTAGCTGCCTGGAAGTCAGTATTCTAGCAGTCTTCAGATGAAGATGTAGAGCTCTCAGCTGGACTGAACCTCTGAACCTGTAAGCCAGCCCCAATTAAATGTTGTCCTTATAAGAGTTGCCTCAGTCATGGTGTCTGTTCACAGCAGTAAAACCCTAACTAAGACACTTTCATTGGACTTTACTTTTCAGTGAACTTCAGTTTCTTTCTGTGAAGTCAAGAGAGATGACCTTACTGCTTGGCAGTCATGATAATCTTCTGTCTGTCTGTCTGTCTGCTTGCTATGGCTGTAAAAGGGTCTCTACAAGCCTGAGCAATGACTGAGCAAGCCATGACTTTAAAAAAGATTGCATATCAGAGAGTGACCTAAGGTGGTGTCCGGGCAAGGTACCTGGATTCATGTTCTCCTTGACTTTATAGGCAAGATAGATGTCTAGGCTCTTTACAGTTAGCGTTGACTGAGCATGCCTGTGTAAGGGAAAAACCCAAAGATTACAAAGAGGCGGAGGAAGGGAAGTTCATGCTGCTGTGAACATACGAATGTAAGCACTTAGCTCTTAATGGCGTGGGTAATAGAGGAGTGTCCAGTACTGTGACATTTATGGCTAAAATATCAGTCGCTGTACTGATTGCTACAGAAGAATATTCCGCCTATCTTCTGACTTCAAGTCATTAATTAAGGAGAAACATCTAACTGTCTGCCTACACTGTTTTCACAAATAAGATTGCTGTTATCTGCAAGTCAGGGGAGTTTGGAATGTGGTAATCTTTGCTCTGCCAGAGAACCTTTCTCATTCTTTACACCATGAGAGCAGAAGGCCCTTTTCCCTGGGCAGTGGTAGTTTTGATAGCCCAGACCCTAGCTCTCCTGTCTGAATCTGTACAGGGTTCAAGTACAGAGCCTCATCGATTATCCCAGGGAGAAAGCAACAGGGCTCAGTGGGTCAAGTCGAAAGTCTCAGATGAGGGGCGGTATGTCATGAGAACGCACAGGGACAATGGAAAGTGGCAGGTGAGGGGTACCTCAGATTTCAGGCCCGCTGTGTCTAAGAAACAAAAAGAGGTTTGCCTTGAGGAGCTGAGAGTCGCTTGGGAGAGAGGAGCAGACAGAACAAGAGACAGGCATCTCAGGAATCATGGGGGCGTGTCTTCAGATGGGCCTCATTTAGGAAAGGCAGCTGGCACTTGGTAAATCATGGAAAACAAGGAAATAAAAGCCTTTGCCAGGGTGTGGGCCTTCCTGCCCACCCTGTGGGGGAGGGCTTCTTTGAAAGCCCAGTAAATGCTAGTGCCCACAGATGAGAGGCCTGCTCGGGTTCCCTTTGACCTTTCAGAAGGCAAGAGCAAATCAGCTTTCACCCTTGAGGTTTAAAAGCTTATCCTGGCAATCTCAGGTCAGGATTCTTGGTTTCCCAAAGACCTTTTGATGACGATCATGTCATTATTAAGCATTTTATTTGGAGTCTGGGTGCAGTCGCTCACTGGGAATGCCTTTGTCTTCTTTAGCAATAAAGACTCCTGACCTAAGTAGGAGTCATCCATGCAGGGGCTACAGTTTGGAAGGAGGAAGAACCTCCAAGAGGGCCAGTGCTTCCTTCACGCTGGTCATAAAATGAAGTTTGAGTGGTACCATTTCACAAGAATCAGAACGACGTGGTTAAAAAAAAAACACATAGAGCCATTTCCTGCCCACTCTAGGCGCCATTATCCCTATGCCAGTTGTCAAAGAAATGCTTGGGAAATTGGAAGTGTCTGCAGTAGCCACAGGACTGGAGGCTGAAGTCAATACAGTCATTGTTCATTTCAAAGTCCAATTGCATGAGCAGGGGGCGATTTTACGAGACACAAATTATAGCTCTTATTAGCCAGTGTTGAAAAGGATGCTGGAAATGAGTCGTTGTGCAGAAGGTGGGCAGAGAGCTGCTTCAGAATTATGAAGCTCAGTATTTAAAATGCAGAGCGAATGCCGGAAGGCGCTGTGCCTTTCTTCTTACTGTTTGTTCTTTCAGTAATTCCACTGGCGTGAGATTAGGTTTCAAGTCTACCTAGAAAGCTGTAAGAAAGATGAATACCATAATCTTTGGGGGATTTAGTTTCACCCAAGATACTCCGAAATTTTCTTTGTCTGCGTACAGTATCTCTTGTCAATATAATATGGTTAATGGCCAGGAATTGCTGGGAGCCACGTTTCTCAGTCCATCTGCCTCTGACACATTGAGTTTAACTTAATCGGGGGTTGAAGCTGACTCCCTGAAGCACTTTCCAGGGTCCTTGTGTAAAAGGGGGAAACTGTTCCCACTCTCATAGGACATATGGTTGCCATTATGGCAAATCTCATCTGTGCCACTCTGACACCCCCTCCCACCATCCTTCCTGTGTATTGAGCCTAATCTCTGTTCCAAATACACTCATTCTTCAGAGTTTTCTGTGTCAGGCATCAGCGGAACCCCTCCCCACAAAGTGGGGGCACGTCTCCTCCTGAACTCTGCACCTCAGCACTGGCCCACTAGGGACAGTCGGTTGAGTTCACTGCATTGCCACCAGTAAGCCCAGAAAGAGCTGATCTGAGGTCCCACACAGATGGAGCCCTTCATGAGGGGCATCAGGGTCACCTCAGAGAGATTAGTAGAGCAGAGCCCTTCAGAGAAAGAGTCCCACAAGGAACTTGGATGGCCATGTACTCTTGGATGGCTTCAGGACTCTGAAGATCACTGACTGCGGTGGGTTCCTCAGCTCTCATAATTATGAACTGTGGTCAGGGGTCTTTTCCAAGCCCTCAGTGCTCCCACCTGTGAAATGGAAAGGTATCAAGGAGATACCATGGGAGTAAAGTAAGATAAAACACCAAATGGGTGTGACCAGCAGCCAGGATAGAGGAAGGGTTGACCGGTAAGTACCAATGCATGGCAGCCCTTGATAAGCAGAAATCATCACAACAGCTACCTCAAAGGCTGTTGGGAAGGTTAAGGGAGGGAGGAATAGAAAATCATAGTGTAACTTGGGGTACAGTAAGCGATACACAGCAAATGGTCCAGGGGTGGTACCCGCTCTCACTGTATGCTACAGGCCCTATGGTCTCGACTGCCATCTCACAGACCCCACAGAGGCCTTGGAGACAACCATAGGAAGTTGTATTGACATGATTTGTGGACCAAGTCTGAGAATAATCAATATTTGGATCTGGACAGTCAAGGTGTAGGACACATGGCCAGGCCAATCGTGGGAACCTTAAAAGACTGTGGGACCAGAAGGGATAGGTTGGGTCTCTCCCTTGTTGAAGGAGGAATCCTTGCTAGTTACAGGATCCAAACATTTTCATAAATTCTTCCTGTCTTGCTCAGAATCTGTTCAGCTTGAGCAATCAGTAATTGGGAATTGGACAAAAAGGGAGGAAGAGGCTAACACGGGATGGTACTGCTGAGGGTTGCCAGGGAAATGTTAGTGATCCCCCTCAAAATAGCAGCCGATCTGATTCAACTAACCACAGGGTCTTTATTCTAGTAGGTCGCCCCCTACCCCATCAGTGTACCACCATCACACAGGATGGTTTTAGTGGTGGGGGAACCCCGAATATCTATCAGGGCAAGGCTTTATAGTAAGCAGCAAGTGGGAATAAGTGTGCAATTAGCATCTAATTGGAAAGCTACCATGGCCTTTAACATAATTGGCTGGGAGTCATACCATAAACTTAATTTCTGTTCCCTTCTGCATAAGGCAGGGGGTGGATCTATAACCTGAGGGTGCAGGTTTGTTGGGGGGATAACCTGGAGATGCTGGTCTTATTGAGGGTGTAACCTGGAGACACTGGTCTTGTTGGGGATTAGCTTAGAGACTTGAGCTAGGCTGGAGTTTCGTTGGGGGGTGAGAGGGACTTGGAAACTAATGCTAGGAACCAGCCTGCTAGTTTACTTGAGTTCAAACTTAGATCAGGTTCTCTAAAATGGAGTCTGAACTTAAAAGGTTTTCCCTCTCAGTGGCACTGAGTCAGGCAGGGTTTCTGTGGAATTGATTGTAGGAAAGGCATCAGTACCTGAAGGGAATTCTGTACAGGAATCAATCGACCAGGCAGGAAAGAGTTCCATGATTTGCTGTCAACAAACAGTGAAGTCAAGCAACAGCAGCAGCAACAGCAACAACAAGCCAGATTTAAAAACCAAATCAAACCAAACAACAACAACAGCAACAACAACTGATAAGGATAGACATTGTTTTCAGCCTATTGATTCCAGGGTTAACCTCTCCCTAAAACAGCCGCTCCTACACATTTAGAAATAAGGTTTGGCCAACTTCTTCGCTTCCCTTTCACAGGTCACATGAACATCCAATGGTTAGCATAGTTAATGTAGCATTAACAGTCACACTACTCATCACTCCCTCTCTGATGAATATGGCTGGACCAGACTAGGACTCCGACCCGACCTGGACCATGGCTCGGCGGGTCTCTAGACTCTGCCAAGGTCTAGTTTAGAGGTCAGGCCAGGACTAGGTGCTCATCTGAAGAACATGAGTATAAGGAGACCTTCATCTCAAGACTGTGGCTCTGTCTCTTTTGCAGCCTTTAAGGGAACATACCCTGGGGTCTTTCTCTGGGGTGTTAGAGCAGAAGCTGCCCTTGGAAAAGAAGCAAGCCCCTCGTACTGTATTATAGAAACAGCATGTGATTGATGCTGAAGCTTTAAATATTGGGGGCACCTTCTCAGCTAGTACTGAGCTATCACTAGTAGTAAACTTGGAAAGAGACCTCACCCCTTACTCCGAGTGTATTTAGCAGGACCCCCCTTTTACTTTTCTCTGAGCTGAGATAATTTTACCAGTCCATTTGGGGAGTTTCTCAAGGGTGGCAGGCTCCTGCTTTAATGTAGACTTCCTTCTGTAAAACTCAGGACCCAGGAGGAGGTAGGTGTTCAGGAAACACCAGGACCAGACGGTGTGCATAAGGCCTAGGACTCTGGGACAGGCACCCAAGCTTAGAAGCTACATAGGACCCAGCATCGACCACTAAGGCCATGCCCATTCCAGGTGGCCAAGGTCAGCCACCAGGTCCACAGTCTCAGAACAGTTGGTGGTTGGTATAGGTCACAGTGACAAGGAAATAGGTTGCAGACACTTGGGGGAACCTAACTCATTGCTGCCAGGCGCCAAGGGGTACCAACCACAGGATGACCCTCTGCTAGGAGAAAAATGTTAATCGCTCCCACGTGCCTGCAGCTCATAGCCACACAATGCTCTCAATGTAGTACATGCAGGCTTTCTGCTCCCAGCCCCACCTCCTTCTATGACTCTGGAAGCATGGTTGTACCAGGCAGGCACTCTTACTACATTAGGCAGTGATTTCTTTCAGCAAGAATTTGAACTGTCTTTCTGGCTTTAATAATGTTGCAAGGAATGTGTGACTACAGGAAGCTTTGGTGGATTTGAAATTCAGGGTTCTGTATATTTGGGCCTAGGCCCTGACAACCCACAATGTCTCTTGGACAATTGTTGGTGACCCTACAATTGTTATGAGGATAGATGAGTGTCCATATGGGAAGACCTCCCAGAGAGAGGCCTGGCCCCTGCTGTCCTCATGACCCTCCTCCCTCCCCTTCTGTAGAATGGTGGAGGGAGTGACTGTTAGCTCAGGCTGTCTTGTGCTGACAGTAAGCACAGGCAAGGATCTGCTACAGCTATGCTGTCAATCTTGTCTAACAGCAAAGATACAGGAGGTTCGTGACAGTGAGGAAAGTCAGTGATTAGAGGTTCAATCGACCCCTCGATGTCACATCCCAATGAAGGAGCCTTTGGTCAACGCCTCAGCTAATGTATGCTGTGATCCCTGTACATCCAGGGAGATTGGTTCCAGGGTTCCCAAGAACACCACCCCGTGCACTTCAGAATTCTGCAGACAACTCAAAAGACCTTACTCCCTAGACATCTCTGTAGAAAACGATAAGGATCTGAGTGCTGTAACACACACCTCTAACCTAAACACTCAGCAATGTGTGTGTGTGTTATCACACTGTGATACTAAACTGATAACTCACATCGTGTGAGTCATTGGTACACTGGATTCTTTGTAAAATACCAAGAAAAGTGTCTGCATATGTTTGGTAAGGATGCAATGCCTCTGCCCAGGGTGCAATTCCTCCATCTACTTACAATCCGAGATGGGTTGCACCTTCAGATTAGCACCCCGAATGCTGCTGCCGTTCTGCAGTCACACCCCTTCCTTTTTCTCCTTTCCTTCTCTCTCCTTTTCCTCCTCTTCCTCTCCCTCCTCCTTCCCCTCTTCTTCTCCCTCCTCCTCCTCCTCTCCCTCCTCCCCCTTTCCCTCCTCCTTCCCCTCCGTCTTCCTTGTATGTCTTCCTCTCCCAATTCTTTCTTCTGTTGTGTAGTTGCTCTTATTGTCCGTGACTTTCTGTTGTTTGTTTCTTAGGTAAATTCACTATGTAACAGAGGCTGTCTTTGAACTCCTGATCCTCCTACCTCCCCTGCTGAGTGTTTAGGTTAGAGGTGTGTGTTACAGCACCCAGATCCTTATCGTTTTCTACAGAGAGAAGCTTGGGGAAGAACAGCAGTGTTATAGCACGAGAGCAAAGGAGCACAATGGATTCTTAGCCAATGTGGCTCCATACACCAGTGTGCTGGCTGCAAGGGCAGAGCATGGGAGAGTGTGGTTTGAAGGCACACCCATGGATTCTTGGACACATTGTCTTCAAGAGCTGGCTTAGTCCCCCTCCTCCCGAATGGTGGCTGTACTTTGTGAGCTTTCCTACCACTGAATAGAATTTAGCAGAAGTGAGACATTTGGCTTCCAAAGACAGGTTACCCAAATCATCCAAGCATGTCCCTCACTTTCTCGAGTCCTCTCGGGGGAAGCCAGCTGACAGCATAAAGTTACTTAGGCAGCTGGATGGAATGATCCAATGCGAAGGAGCTGAGGCCCCCAGCAAGCAGCCACAAGGATTGGAACTGCCTGCCAAGAACCCTGTGGGAGAGGAGACCCATTCAAGACTTCAGATGCCAACATCTTGCCTTAAGCCTCGAGCCAGAGCCTTCTGGCTAAGTTCCTCGGGATTTCCCTGTGCACAGACACTGTAGGCAAGGATGTTTATTGCTTCAAGTCGCTCGGTTTAACAGTGATTGGCACACAGAAATCGAAAACTAAAACAATATGATTTACAAATTCGGGAAACAGCTATACAGAAAACACCGTATGCATGAGACTTCCTTTTGTCTTCACCCCGGTCCCCAACAGGGGCAGCCAGCTGGGCTTATGGTACACAGCCTCTTGCCCAGGGCTGGTGAACCCATGAAGGCTGTAGAAGGCTGTAGAGCTACTGAACATCTTAAACAGGGAAGCAGAGCCAGCTAAGGTTTGAATGTGAAGTGCCTCTCATGAGATTCCCAGATGTTGGTACTGTTTGGGGAGGTGTGCTGTAGGAGGCAGAAGTAGGACACTGAGGACTGGAATGACATCAATGTGGGTTCTGCAGACTAGCCATGTCCAGTAGAATCTGATGCTCTGTTTCCTAATTGGTGGTATCTTAGTTAGGGTTTTACTGCTGTGAACAGACACCATGACCAAGACAACTCTTATCAAGAAAAACACTTAATTGGGACTGGCTTACAGGTTCTGAGGTTCAGTCCATTATCATCAAGGCAGAAGTATGGCAGCATCTAGGCAGGCATGGTGCAGGAGGAGCTGAGAGTTCTGTGTCTTCATCTGAAGGCTGCTAGGAGAAGACTGGCTTCCAGGCAGCTAGGATGAGGGTCTTAAAGCCCACACCCATAGTGACACACCTACTCCAATCAAGGACACACCTCCAGACAGTGCCACTCTGACCCAAGCATCTACAAACCATCACAGGTGGGAATATAACTGGCTCCCACCACAGCAGACAGAACCCCAGCAGGATGGAACTGTGAGAGAAATGCTTCCTTTTTCTCAGGTGATTGGTCATGGGAAGAGACATCAATGTGACATGGAACCCTATTGGGCTTGCACAGCAGACAGAGCAACCTGGCAACTTTACGAAGAGAGCTGAAGTAGGTGAGATGAGAAATCAATGGGAGGCAGAGTTGCAAAGATGAGGACAGACAGACAATCCAGGGAGTTCAGGGAGTCATTAGTGAAACCTGCAGGTTTTCCTTCATTTCCCTCTGCCCCTAATATGCAAGGCAAATGCAGGGTGTTCAGGAACTTTTTTAATGAATCTGACTTTGGTGACCTAACACTCATCCAAGCCTCTGTCTTATTCTACAGATGCAGTGGTCCAGATGGATAAAGGAAGGTCCAAGGTTCTGCAAGCACATCAGCACAGAATCCATCAGGAACAACTGGCCCAGCGTTCTGACACACCTTATTAACGGCAAGCATTCATCACACTTCCATCTGCCAGATTTTATACTAAGCCCTGGGCCATTTTACATTTTCTCAACATTCCTTCATGCTAGGCACCTTCTTGATTCATGTTTCACAAATTAGAACAGGGGTCCATAAGCTACTCTTTGCAGGCCGAAGCCCACTGTCGCTTGTCTGTGTAAATATTTGGGGAGCTCAGGGATGCTCATGTGTCTACGAGCTGTCTCTGGCTGCCTCCAGGGACAGTGGCTGAGTGAGTAATTACTGGGACTGGAGATGCTCGGACCCTGATTTTGAGCAGATGGGCAGGCTGGGCCATGTGGAACCAGCGAGCTAGGTGTGCCATAGATCTGGCCGGCCTTCAGGCTTGCCTGCTAGCATGCTGAACGGGACTTTGAGGTGGTTCTTCTCTGCTCGCCCTTCAGCACAGAGAGGGGCAGCTTAGAGAAGCTGCAATGTGAGGTCTTTAGAAACTCCCAGGGTGGTTTGAGGGCCAGCAAGAGAGTATGTAACTTTGTTCCCAGGAACGTGGCGGGAGGCGCTAGGGGACGGCTGATTACAGACTTGGGTTTGTGTGTGCTCGACTTGTGTCATCTGTCTATGCAAAAAATGAAAGGGGGTGGGGACTGGGTTTCTTGCTTCTCCAGCTTGAACTTTTGGGACCTCACAAGGAGCAAGCCCAGCCAGAGAGAGAGAAAGGGATTGGGGAAGAGGGAGGGCAGACAGGTACTCTGCCTGATACCTGAGTGCTACTGAGTCTGTCTGTCAGAAACCTGTCCCCAGTGGTCTCCAGCTGGCCTACAAGTCTGCAGAGTTGACCTCCTGTGCTCTGGTGGCTGTATTTGGCTTCTGTTCTTTCCTAGTAGACATTTTCCTGTATGGACTAAGATCCTCTTCTCTCTCAGCGAGGCTCTTTAAAAATCTGCTTTTTAAAAAAAGAAAAAAAAAGTCAGAGGTGATGGCACACAGCTTTAATGCCAGCACTCAGGAGCCAGAGGCAGGCAAATGTCTGAGTTTGAGACCAGCCTGGTCTCCATAGCAAGCTCTGGGCCACCCAAGGCTACATAGTGAGACCCAGTCTCCAACAACAAAAATCCTACCAGCAGGCCTAAAGGCAGACAGACCAAAGTAGAAGACAGACAGGGGGTGGTACTCGGAGAAGATGGGGCCATGCCCACCCGAGTGCTGGCCCTCAAAGAGAAGCTGACTGGACAAAAGGCTTTGGAAATGTGTGCAGAAGGCTGAGCCATTGTGTGTCCCAACAACACCTTTTGGGCAGTTCTGCTTTCAAGAACCATTTCCTCTAGTGGCTGAGATCTATCCTCAGAGCCCTAAGCCCATCTCCTGTCCTCCTGTGGCTTGGTCTATCTATCATGCGGACCTCGAGGTAGTCAAAGCATCAACCCAGAGTCTACAAAACAAAACTGTGAGTCTGGGTCCTGCTCTGGGCAGAGTGTTAAACTCAGGCTTCTTCTACCCCATCCTGGGGACCAGAACAATGCGTGCCTGAGAGCATCTCTCTCTGGTTCTGTCCTTCCTCTTCCATTAGCCTGAAAGGTTTTGAACTTCATAGTTCCCCGGTCCATCCTAAGGAAAGGAAAGTGGTTACCTGAAATGCTAGTTGCACTTCAGGAGTGTGACAGAGGGCAACCTAGACAGTGGGGATGTTGGGGGACAGGACAGGGATGGGACTCATCGACATGATGTGACCCAACTCAGTTTCTTGGAAGTTTGGAAGTTCACATGGTAGTTTGCATGTGAAATATCCCCCAGGAGTGCTGCTGTTCCTCCGAGAGGTTATGGAACCATATTTGGAGGCTCACACACACTTCTAACTCCAGCCTTAAGGGATCTAAAGCCCCACTTTAATCTTCGTGGGTGTTCGCTTACAGGTGACTCCACGAGGCTTCTCCCAGGAACCTAGCAATGACTTACATCATCTGCTGCTGCCACTACCTGCCCCTGACAGGCTTGGGCAGTGTTGAAAATGACAGCTCGCCATCCCAGCTAGCTCTCTCTATTCCCACATGTTCCAGGCAGTTCTCTCTCTCTCTCTCTCTCTCTCTCTCTCTCTCTCTCTCTCTCTCTCTCTCTCTCTCTCTCTCCCTCTCCCTCCCTCTCCTTCTCTGCCCTCGTGGCTCTGCTCCCCATCTGTCCACCTCTACCTCTTTCCCGGGCCCTCACTCCCCTCACTTCCCCCAAATAACGCCCCTTTATATCAGATCTGTTACATGGTATGGTTTTCCAGGAGGACACCTTGGCATGGGCCTGCCAGGCACCCCCTCACCTCATTAGAATTCATAACAATAGGTACCAGCATACATACATACATACATACATACATACATACACACACAGAGGCAAATAATAAATCTTTTAAACAATAAGATCATAGATATAATTCTGCTATTAAAGTGCAAGCCTGATGACTTGAGTTCAGTCCCCATATCCTACATCTGCATCTGCATCTGTATCTATATCTATGGGCATGTGTGCATATACACATATAATCAATCAGTCAATTCATCAATGAAAATAATTTAGTCGATAATGTCTAGCTATGCAGTCTCAACAGCATGATGCTCGTGTCTGCTCCTCTCAATTGGGAGCCTTGGGGTGGGAACTAGTTAAGTCTCATGAGACCTGAGTTAATCTTTTCCAAGCAGTGTTTCCATGACCTCACTTTCTTGCTCTAGGCTCCACCTCTTAAAGATCCCACCTCAACACAAGAACCTCCGAGGGAGACAAACCACCAGCAGAGGAAATATTAAACACAGCTTCTACAGTAGCCCGGAGGGCTCAATTATCTACTCACAGGAGACGTGTGCAAAGACACCTGCTGCCCCAGTCAGTGCGACCCCTTTCCTTTCAAACACAGCAGAAGGCGTGGCTATTGTGGATACCACAGAAGATATTGGGGAAGTCACCAATTGGGAGCAATGGGACCACTTCCAAATAGAACGGTGACAAAGGGCCATGTCTACATTCAGGGCTAAGGGTCTGGGTAGCTGGCTAAGATGTCATGAGGAAACAGATTCCCAAACACAGATTCCCAGGGAAAAGAAGGGAAAGGTTGGAGCCTCTGTGCACGCTTGGCTGCCTTCCCTTCCCAGACTGTGCCCCGGCTGATTTCCCTGCTCGATTACCTCCTTTGACCTTCTCCCAGAGTCTTGGCAGCCCTGCTTTGTGGCTCTTAAGTGCAACCTTCCGTGACCTCTGTGTCACTTGAGATGTCACCATGGAGATTGCGGGACCTCCCTGGAGTTGACCTTTCCAATTCATTCTTCGGTTTCCAGGCCATGGGCACCACCTCCCAACACACATCCTCCTTCAGCTGAGGGATGTGGCCCGTAGGACTCTGCGGCTCCATGGATGGGTGTCTGGGGGTGAGTTGTCTTGCTGACATGGTGAAAATGACATCCTGACTCACGTATTGTCAGCTCCAGCTGACTTTGAGTTTAATTCCATGTAACTGAGGCAGGGACAGACAACTAAAGACAGACAAATAGCAAGCCTCTTTCTTTCCTAAGTTCCCGTCAGTAAGCCCCCAGTCCCCAGGAGGCCTGGTTGTTACAGTCATTTGCTTAGGTGCTGACAGTATATCGTATATATGTATACATATACATATCCACATATAGCACACACAGGTGTGTATACAGACACACACACACACACAAACACTTTATTTTGTCTTTCTGAGCACCAGAGGGATAGTTCTCCGGATTCATCCTCAGTGGTTCAGCACAGTCGTGGGTCCCGAGTAAATGTCTGTTATTCCACTAAAGTCAACATCATGAGTCTGAAGTTCTGTGATTATTGGAGTCTTGTATCAGTGTGTTTAGGGTTTTAAACCCAAAGGCTGTCAGCGCTCCTAAACGTCAGGATTACCCACGCAAAAATGTCAACCAGGCTTCCATAGATCTCTGAGTGATAAGTGGGATATGAGAGGTTGGGTGTTCTCACAGGGTAGGCTGCGATCTGAGTAATGCCATCAAGGTCATTGCACAGTTGTTCACCATAGCAACAGCTGGAAGCAGAAGCGGGACCAAGAGAAAAGTGGTGTCTTCCTTAAGGCTTTACTGCTGTGAATAGACACCATGACCAAGGCAACCATCTTATAAAGACAACATTTAATTGGGGGACTGGCTTACAGGTTCAAAGGCTCAGTCCATTATCATCAAGGCAGGAGCATGGCAGCATCCAGGCAGGCATGGTGCAGGAGGAGCTGAGAGTTCTACATCTTCATCTGAAGGCCATTGGAAGACTAACTTCCAGGCAGTTAGGAAGACCGTCTTAAAGTCCACCCCCACAGTGCCACACCTACTCCAACAAGGCCACACCTACTCTAACAGGAGCACACTTCCCAATAGTGTCATTCCTTCGGCCAAGCATATTCAAACCTCCACAGTATACAAAGGAAGGCCCAAGAAGGGCCTTATGTGGACCCTTCCCTCTAGGTCCACCTATCCACAAGATGGCAATGTTGGTAGGCAGTCAGGTGCATCGCTGAGCCTCTGAGGCCCTTCTTAGCTCCCTTTTGTGACTTCCAGTTAAGCCTCCTCCCCATTGCTCGTGTTCCTCTCCAGTACTCCCCTTTGCCTGTGGAACCTGTCAGGGTAGTCATGGGCATCTGGGAGGTCCTCATAGGCTGGTGATTTGAATGCTCAGTGCCCAGTCCTTTGACACCATTTCAAAGTCTGTGGAACCTTCAGGAGGTAGAATATTCAGGACTGAGGGTAAGAGGGCACAGAAGTCCAGGAGTAAAGCAGATGTTGGCATTTACCTTGTAAGAAGCAGTGTCATTAAGCCAAGTGACAGTGGCTGGAATGAGGACCTGGGAATACACGCCCAGATTGCACCCTCGACCTCTGACCTCTGAGCGCTCCTTCTACCCTACCCCTGCAAAACACAGAAGGCAGAGACCTTCAGTCATGCTCTGGGTCTTTCATGCTTTTATTTTCTATTTTTTGACGCATTGCTATCTTGAGGGGCTTGTAGGGCAGAAGCTGCCCCTCCCAGGGTTAGTTCCATCCTAGAGACTGAGTATCTTGCCGATCAGGTCAGCATGCCCCAGCATGCACTCAAAATGGACCTGGAGTCCACAGCATAGCCACCGCCTTCCTCTAGATCTCAGACACCATGACAGTATTATCCTCCTCTCAAGCCCTTCACACCAACAAAGGCAGAAGGAATACATCCTTTCCTTCTGGTGGCCTGTGTTCTCCATTTGCTTCCCAAATGAGTTATGGACCCTGTGCGCCGTGGCTTGTCCTCTTGGTCTTAGGAGCTGTACCAGACTGTTCACCCAAGGAAGAGTCTGTCGTCTCCCTATCCCTGAAACATTAAATGTCTGACATGTTTTCTAGCTCAAGCCTGGTCCACCTGCAACACAAAGTAGCGGGAGTGTAGAGATGGTTCAGAGCCTCCGCTGCAACCAGTGCAGGGGGCTAAGTCAGCAGCCATTGAGCTGTGAGAAGTGTCAGAGGCAAGCCATTCCCAGCCCGGGGCAGCCCTGAGAAGCAGATGTGACAAACCCTGGTGCTCCCCTGTCTCCAGTGTTGACTTCTCTCCCCTGCTAGGTCCTCACTGTCCCTTCCAGATGGAATAAAACCACCTGCCTGAGGCTCATAGCCATGGATTGCGTGCTCCTACTCCCTGTGGCTATCAAGAAAATTGATGTGGCTCAAATGCACCCAATTTCCAGGTCTTGCTTGCTTCCATGTTCCTGGCATAGATCTGCATTTCACGCGCTGGTTGGTCTAAGCATGTATTAAGGGTGAGGCATGCACTCAGAAGTCCCCTTGCCAGACTGATTTCAGAGGCAGTGATGGGTGTCACGTTGCCGGTATGTAGTTCCCTATGATTTGCACTTCTGATTGCTGCATCCTTCAGCTGCAGGGTGGGATCCAGGGATGGCTGTCCAGCTGCATTTCCATCCAATGCATGGCTCGTGGTCCCAGATCTGGCCTTGAGCAAACGCTGTTTCTTATGTCTTTCCTCTCCACTTCTGTGGCATTCTGCAGACTTCAGAGGTCAGGCAAAAATGTGAGCTAGATTTCTTCTTCCACACCCAGCCTCTCATTCTGCACATCTCTGTGGGATCATCATACCACTGAGGAAAGCTCCTGTCTATGAGATGAAAACCTGTCCCAGCAGCTCTGTAAAAGACTGATGTGGAAAGCCTCTGCTCCTGATTGGATACTGTGAAGTTCTGGCCAATCAACAACCTCAGACTTGTGCTCTACTTGGAGCCCTGTCAATTTGTAATAAGCATTATGCCAGGCCCATCCATGCTGAGATGGGAAGTAGATTGCTTTGGGGAGGAAACATACATTCACTGGAAAGAATATTCTGCTCCACATTGGCAGGCCAATACTACACTGTAATGGTTCTTCTAAAGCAGGAATGAGAGGGGATATGGCTGTCTTGTAGTGACATCCACCCTTGGGAACTCAGAGGCTGGGAACAGCATCCAGCACAGGTATGTATTCTTACTGAATGAGAACAGGGATGACAGGCTACCCAGGTGTACTGGCTGGTTTTGTGTGTCAACTTGGCGCAAGCTGGAGTTATCACAGAGAAAAGAGCCTCCATGAGATACAACTGTAAGGCATTTTCTCAATTAGTGATTGATGAGGGACAGCCCATTGTGGGCAGTGCCATCCTGGGGCTGGCAGTCCTGGGTTCTATAAGAAAGCAAGCTGAGCAAACCAGGGGAAGCAAGCCAGTAAGCAGCACCCCTCCATGGCCTCCACATCAGCTCCTGCTTCCTGACCTGCTTGAGTTCCAGTCCTGACTTCCTTTATTGATGAACAGCAGTGTGGAAGTGTAAGCTGAATAAACCCTTTCCTCCCCAACCTGCTTCTTGATCATGATGTTTTGTGCAGGAATAGACACCCCGACTAGGACACCAGGTAAATCAGAATTTCAGTTAGATGGGGAAGACTTCAGTGGAAGTGTGACTCAGGTGTTCCTCAAACTCAAATTAAATTTAAACAGGCCATAATGACTTCAGCAGCAGTCCTGGAAGAGGGCTGGGCAGGTTCCAGCCACTGACCTCACCAAGAGGTCAGATGCAAACACCCAAGTTCAGAGGAAGGGAAGCAGGGACAGCAGCCAGCCAGGGAATGGAACTCGGGTGGGTGTAGGTCTGGCACAAAAGAGATGAGACCAGGTCAAAATGTCTGGAACAGCAGGAAAGTCAGTCACCCTCACTGGCTACAGTCAGGCTTCCCACTCAGGCCTGATGTGTGTCGATGAATAGGAGCAGAAAAGTAACTCCTGGGGTCTCGGAAAAGATATGGACAAAGCCTAGGAAGGAGAAATGCAGAACCTGGCAGACCTGCCTCCTGGGTGTGACTGCTCTGGCTCTGGCCTGTACTCTGGCTTTTGGGGACACAGAGCCTCACCCTGCAGTCTGCCCTGGCCCCTCTAGACCTTCCTCCCATTCATCACTATAGCACAAAAAAAATTTTCAACAGGAAAACAATTGCACAGTGCCATTTGTGGTGTGGCCTCAGCCGCTATTTCCTCTGATATCAAAGGGCAAATAAAATGAGATAAAAAAATCAGGAAAGCAGAGGTTAGGAGTCCCTGCTGCTCCGTGGTCCTCCACACTGCTGCTCCGTGGTGCTCCACACTGCTGCTCTCTGGTGCTCCACACTGCTGCTTGTTGGTGCTCCACACTGCTGCTCCCTGGTGCTCCACACCAACATTGGCTTTATTCTTACGTCTCTGCTGCCTCTTGCCACCCACTGTTCATGTTCCAAAAGTGCTATTTTTTGGATAAGTGACTATAAAGGGCCCCATTTAAAGGATGTGGTCCCAAGTCTGACTTTGTTGAGAAACTTCAAAATTAGATCATCAGGAAAGAGTCCTTGAAGAGGTATTGGGACCCCAGTTCCCCATGTCCAGTGTCCCATGTTGGTGTCCAGTCCCCTATGTCCCCTCCTCCACCAACCTGTCCCCTGCTTTCTCACATTCTGGCTGCTTACTCCATCGAGTACTCACACCTGGATGCGTTACCCTGCTAAACAAGGTAGCAAGCCAAGTGCAAAGCTCTGAAACTCGAAGCCAAAGCAAACCTTTCTTTCAAGTTGACTGCCTCAGGAGTTTTGACACAGTGACAGAAAGCTGACTGAGACAGTTGGCACCTTTCCCCATAGAAGCCTGGGGGTACTCAATGGTGAGGGTAGGGCATTGAGAACAGTGCCATGGGCATTTACCATCCACGAGTCAGCTGCACTGTATTCTGAATAAATCCAAATGGGAAACACACAGGGACACTGTACACATGCGCATTTGAATGTGCAGGAGGAAAATGGCCGCTCATTTCTCATTCCGACTCTGTTCCCTAGTGACAGGTGAGAAAAGGGAAAATGGAGACTCAAAAGACTCGCTCACCTGCCCAAGGCCCACACCTACTGGACAAGCCTGAGACCTGAAGCTACTTGGTCACCCCTGAGGATGTCAGTCATAACTAATTCTAACAAAACAACCTACTTAAAGGTCAAGTGGGCCACTGGATCAGGTCCTTCACCCCCACCCCATCCATACCCCATTCCCTTCAACCCTAGTGTAGACTATTCAGGTAGGGACTGTGGTAGTTAAGATTGACTGTTGACAGGAGGCAGACATTCCTTATAGACACTATCTCTGGGCATATCTGTGAAGGAGTTTGTAGATTTGGTTAACTTAGAAGGGAAAACATAGGAGGCAGAGGCAGGCAAATTTCTGAGTTTGAGGCCAGGCTGGTCTACAGAGTGAGTTCCAGGACAGCCAGGGCTATACAGAGAAACCCTGTCTGTAAAAACCAAAACAAATAAAAACCAAAATAAAAAACAAAAAACCACCCTAAAAGTGGGCAGCATCAACCCATAGGCTGGGGTTTTGGGCTGAATTAAAAAGAGAAAACCAGCCAGGTACCAATATCATCTCTCTCTGCTTCCTCATTCTCCTGTTGCCATTCCTTCTCCACCATGATGGACTGAACCTTGGCTGTGAATCAGACAAACTCTTTCTTTAAGTTGCCTTTGTCAGGCCTTTGGACACAGCAAGGAGAAAATCCACTCAAGCATCAGAGAAAAAAAAAGAATCAAATTGCTGAAGGCTCCTCTCCCTTTCCTTCTGTCATGAATGTAGGCAGATGTCTCCATGGGCATCTGAACCATGTTTGAGGCCCAACCTAGCTCTCAGGACCTCAATGGGAGCCATGAGGGGTACTGAGCTAGTGAGCTGTGTCCTTACAAGGTGCTAGGAGGGACGCCCAGGCTGCCTGGATTTTTTTTTCTCATGGCAGTATTAACAAGCTCTCTTGGACTTACTGAGAATATCAACCAGGGGCTTTTTGCCTATATTTGACATTGTAGGGACCAAGCGTCATGTCCTTAAATAGATGAGATAGCTGAGCGTACCAGACTCATGGACAACATGCCAGGCTCTGACCCAGGAACAAAATTCCTAAGAGAAAAAAAAAAAAACTCACGCTAATCCACATTCGTGGGATCCTGGGATGCAAGTCCCCACCATTCCACCAGGTGGGAAAATGCCAATCGTATTTTGTATTGGAACAACGATATTTTTAGTATTTATTAAATTTAGACTTCCCAATCTCTCTGTTGCTAAACATCTACAGACAAACAAGATGCGACTTTTTCTGGCCCAAAATAAACAGAGCAAATACTTTCCCAGATCCCACAGTCCCTAGTCATGAGAGAGTGGACAGCTGCTATGGGTGTCCTGGCCTTGTTCTCACATGGGGACACAGTTGGGGTCAGGGTGCCCACTGCGAACCAAATGTCTCCAGAGCACCAGTGTAATGAAGTTGCTGCTTGGTAACCACCTTCCTTTGAGAGGTTGGGGAGCTCTCACAGGTCAGCTCTGGGGTGGAGAGAACCCTGTCATGGTGACTATCTGGCATCCTCGAGAGAGTCTTCTACTGTCGTCTCCATTAACGGGTCAGTTCTTCCATGACCCCTCCATACGCATTGCAAGCTCTGCTCTCTAGGGCCAGGCAGACCCCACTAACTCCCCCCTTCCATATGAGACTCACACCCGAAAAGAGAGGGCACTAGTCATGTTGCCCCAAGTGAAAGCGAGTGCTATCTTACTAATATTTAAATAATTGCTGCATGAGTTATCTGAAATGGGAATGAGGTCATTGGCTAGCTGATTGGCTAAGTCCTTTTCTCAGCTGCCGAGCCAGATGTAGATCCACTGGATTAATGCTGGAGAGATGCTTTTAAGATGAAACCGTGAAATAACAAAACATTTTTCGAATAGCATTTGAGTAGTAAAACAAATCTGTGTCTAAATGTGGTGCTTGCAAACATGACACCGTGATTGGAATTTACCAGGGGGCATTTAACATTGTTTTCTTAAACCTAAAAAGTAGATGCATATAGAAGTTAAACTGACCTGTGAAAAATTAAAAGTTAATGTGCATCGTGGAAACTTTCAGCTCATATGACAAGCAAGTCGAATATTTAGTATTAACAGGGACTTTCTCAAAATATCAATGACTATGAAAAACAAGGTGTTCATAAAATAATAAATTCACATAGCCAATAATCAGTAAAGTAAGGATTTTTTTCCCTCTGTATACCAGAAACATACCAATGTAGAAGACATTCTTCTAACCTCGTTTTTTTTTTATTTTTTTATTTTTTGTTTTTTTTTTATGTTTGTCATATGCATGTAAGTGCAGGTTCCCAGAGGCCAGGGGTGTTGGATCCCCTGAAGCTACAGTTGGAGAGAATTGGGAACTGAGAATTGGGAATTCTGGAAACCTGACTCTTGCACTTAACCTCTGAGACATTACTCCTGCTCCTGGTTTCTACCTCTTTTGTTGGAAAAAGTTGAGAACATGTATTGCACCCAGCCTCAGTGTAGTCTGGGAAACTAGGGTCCCTGAAGAATGGTACAATCCTTCCTGGGGGGAATGTGTCACAGCAGCAAAGCAACAGAACACAACACTCTGACCCAGAAATTTCTCTGCAGCCATTCCCACTGAGGAGACACTATTAGGAGTGTTGGCCAAAGGCTGAGATTCAAGCCTGATACTTGACATGAAGGTTGAGGCTATACTCGGATAACCCTAGAGGAGGGAATGGGAAATAACATTCTTGGTGGTTTCTGAACATGCCCCTGACAGGCTAAATGAAGAAGAGAAGGCCTAGTTAGGTTTGGAGAACCCTGCACGCACATACTTCCATGCACAAGTCCTACTGTGTCACTACAGCTAGGTGCAGAGGTTAAGTCTGGAAGGGTCTGATCATGACATTCCAAGTGGCTTCTGTGTTCTTCTTGTGTGTTTGGTATTTTGTAATTCTTTTAAGAATAAGCTAGGATTGATTACAATAAAAAACCAAGATAGTGCTTGACATCTGTTATGTCAGTAAAACAACAAAGAATTAAAAACCCAGAGCTGTAGTTGTGCCATAAAGGACACACCCCCTGCCTATTTTGTGACTATATAACTCAAAAGGAATATTTTTGGAAGTCAGTATGGCTTTATTCACCAAGAACTTTCTGATTCGGTAACACTACTCTATCAAGATTCTGCTGAACAGAATTGCTCTGCGCAGGCATCAGGCCAGGATTACACTTTTGTATGAGAAAATGAAGACATGTGTGAAAGCGGTAAGCAAGAGAAGATAGTTGCTATTTGGGCTGTTGGACCAGCATATGTTTGCAATTGCAACTTTAATTCAGTGCCATGGGATCTCCTGTTTGGGGCCTAGGGATGTTTCCAAATCACCATGTGCCATCACGCCAGGACTGCATGTTGACACATGTGTGTTCAAGTGAAAGGAGACATCAAAGGGATAAGATTCGCTGCTTTCATGAAGCTGAGGTAAGGGAATCAATAGCTAATCTTAGTGACATAGCAATTTCCTGTGGCTTTGCAAAACAAGAAGAATGATTTTAAATGGTTGGGGTTGCCTAGGGATAATCCCATCTTTCATTCCTTTTCATTTCATCTTTCATTGTCTTTTTTCGACAATTCCTGGGTCCCTTGTGTAACAAGTGGTGTTAATGTTTGCTTGGGTCCCTGTCCCCTGTGACAGTTCAAATAACTGGATAGTAAATCAGTCAATGCTGGCGTCCATTTCTGACCACAACAGCCCTGGGTCCCACCCACCCCCAACAGCAACCACAGTGGAACTGCCGCCATCTTTAGTCCTCAAACACTGGGCCGTGTTTTACTCTCTACAGTTGTTATCACTCTCCTGTTTGACCACAACTTGTTCATCACAGACACAATGGCCAAGATTTGTGTACTTGTTAATGGGCTGAATAATGCTTTAAAACTCACAGCACAGTGGTGTGCTTTGCCTTTGGAGGATCCCAAGAAGCCCACATGAGGGAAGGAGCTCTATCCATGACTGTGGTGGGACTCTAGCTGAGTCCTGCAACCCCCCCCTTTTCTTTTCAAATATACAGCTAGGCAATGTCTACATCTCCCTGCGTAGCTTGCCTGGGTCACTGAAAGGTCAGGCCCGGGCCTTGACCGCTGTAGTGTGACCTGTTACTTTGGGAAGCAGCTGTCTAGTTAATTTAGCTTCAGGTTTCTTAAGCAGCCAGTTGTCTTAAGTATGTAACAGCTGCTGGCTTTCTTACTTCCCTTCATCTTCATCTCTCCCTGACCCCCATCTTGAAGTCAGCTTGGTTGAGATTTGCCCAAGATTCTCTGTTGTGTCAGGGACCACCAAGGACAGTGGTCCTACATCTTTGAGTGGAGCTCTTTTCTCTAGTGACTTTGCCTATAACTTAGATTTAACAGTAAAATAAGATCAACCCATAGGGTTGCTAGAGAGAACCATTAAAAGTTATACCATGCTTTAGAATGTTAACCTACATAAAATCTTTCTGTGGCCTAGTTCCAGATCTCCACAAGGGCTCCTTAATAACCGAATAGGCTTATAGGTGATAGCCAGAGAGATACCTGACACCTACAGTTACCTCAGGACAGGGAGGTGCTGCTATGCCTCAGGTTACACTTGTATGGTTGTCATGGGCTGCTGTGCCTGATATAGCTATCTCCTGAGATAGCTGAGGTAGAGATAGAGACTGAGATAAATCTGACAGTGCCTGACAAATACAGAAGCTGATGCTCTCAGCCAACCAATGAACTGAACACAGGATCCACAATGGAGGAGCTAGAAAAAGGACCCAAGGAGCTGAAGGGGTTTGCAGCCCCATAGAAGGAACAACAATATGAACCAACCAGTACCCCCAGAGCTTCCAGGGACTAAACCACTAACTAAAGAGTACACATGGAGGGTCCCATGGCTCCAGCTACATGTGTAGCAGAGAATGGCCTTTTCAGACGTCAATGAGAGTCACAAAGGGTCACACACACACGTAGGAGGACCCTACACAGAGTCACGAAGGCCCTCCTTTTCTGTCTACAAGTTCCAGGTGCCTTTTAAGCCCTTAGGCTCTCTCTGGACTTCTTTTAGCTTTTGTCTCTCTTTCCACCCCAACACACCAAAATCACACTCTTAGCATCCCCATCTCTGCCCAAATGCTCCTCAAGACCTGCTAAGTTGCCACCTGCTCCGCAGATGGAGAAGCTGAATTCCCTGCTGGGAAGGACATGGTGCAGACCTTCTACCTGAGGCTGAGCAGACAGAGAGGCCTCAGACCACCCAGGGAATTATCCAGAAGCCAAAGGATAGTATGTGGAGTATCAGCATTGTTTAGCTGTGTGTCGACCAGGAAAGTGATACCTGGAGGAGGTCAGAGAGATAATAACAGACTACATCCTAGGGTCATCACAGGAATGACCTGTGGAGACTAGAATAGGAATGAGTTCATTTCCAAGACCTCAGGATGCTCAGGGCAGAGGCTGAGGTCTATAGCAAGTCTGCTGGGGAAAGACTCAGTGTAAGGTGTGTAAAGGGTGTCACCTGCTACATTGTGTTTATGCCCATCTTCCTAGGGCACAGGGTAATAATATCTGTTTCAGAATTAACTCTCAGCAGGTTCCCTGTTTAATTATCCTTCACAGTGGCTGCTTCCATGCTGAGACAAGAGAACACAGCTAAGGGGACCCAGAGTGAGGAAGGGTAGGGCACAAGGACAATGGGCATCTCCTATCAGGCATTAGCTCACATCTTATCCTTTGGTCAGTGTACATTGTGCTGATGCCCACCTTGGTGCTCAGCAACTGCACAGGAGTGTGGATCAGGGATAGATGGCAAAAGATCAAACCCCAGCCAGGACAGTGGCAGAGGGGACATACATTGTTGCAAAGATAATGACAGCCAAGGCTCAGCTTTCCTGAGTTCCTGCTGCAAGCCAAGTTGCTTTGGTCTCTGTGCCTCATTTTGATTCAAAGGGAAGAAGCAATATTTGCAAAAGTATGCAACCAATACTGGAAGAAGCTTGTTCTAACAGGACAGCTCCTGCTCTCCCCAGGCTGGAGTTCCCGATGCATACAGCCAAGCCAGAATGTTCATGCTTGGACAGAGATGCTTATCGGAGGATCTAAGAAGGAACAGGCTGCCATGCATCCAACTCATCAGACAACCTACAACTAAGAGGAAACCAAGGAAGAAGTATTTGGTATGTCTTGGCTCTGAGAATGGTACTCGTGAAATGTGAAGCTTGTGTCAGTCTTCCTTAGCTTTAGAGGGAACAATGAGTCACTGGTTGAACCTCAGATTGTCCCAAACTCAACTGAACATCCCTAGTTCAAAAAATCAAACAATAACAACAAAACCCCTGAAGTGCTTTGAGCACAGACATGATGTGCCATGAGTAGAGATCACCACAATAGCCCTAGTGGGATAGGTCATAGCTAAGGGGCAGGTTTACATATTGTAGAGGTTTGAATGAAATGGCCCCCATAGACTCATAGGGAGTGGCACTATTAGGAGATGTGGCCTTGTTGGAGTGGGTGTGGCCTTATTGGAGGAAGCATGTCACTAGGAGGAGGGCTTTGAGGTTTCAGATGCTCAAGCCAAGCCCTGTGTCATTCTCTCTCCCTGCTGCCTGTCTATCCAGATGTAGAACTCTCAGCTACTTCTCCAGCACCATGTCTGCCTGCATGCCGCCATGCTTCCCACCATGATATTCAACAGACTAAATCTCTAAATCTGTAAACCAGTACCAACTAAATGTTTTTCTTCATAAGACTTGCTGTGGTCCTTGTGTCTCTTCATAACAATCAAACTCTAAGACACATATCATACGGAAGAAACTTCAGGTAAATTGAGATATAAATGGCTTATTTTTTCACCTGGTCCCACTCCTAAGCTATCTTCCTATGTATATGCAATTTCAAAAAATCTGAAAGCACTCTGGTTCTAAGCAGTTTAGATAAGAGCCCTCCAGCCTGCGTTGTCTGCCATCTTCTGATATTTGGAATTCAGCAATCTCTTATTCCCATGACCTTTTTGTGGAGTGATGTGTATTTTTCCAAAGCAAGATAAGCTGAATGTCCTGCCCATGAGTGGAACTCTGCGAAGGCCTCAGTGTTTTCAGATGATGCAGTTTCCATGGTATTTACAGCCAGAGCACCAGTACAGCATCACTTCCTGGACGGGACTCTGGGGGAGCCCTGAGCTCCACCTTCAGCAGTTTCCTATAGTTCCCACAGGATGTACCTTGCAGCAGAGCTTATGATCTTTCTGCCCTTTGGGCTGTGAAGGGAAGCTGAGCTTCAGCTAATCTGGCCTTAATCAAATTCCTTGTAGATGAGAATGGGGTGGCAAGGTTGGCTGGGCCATGAGCTCAACATTGGAAAGGAAATTAATGACTGTACTTGATTGAGGTGCTGGCAGAGAAAGGCTGCTAATGAGGCTGCTACTCTGGGACCTCAGCGCCCTTGACATTGGGAGGGACACACATCAAGCGCCAAGGGAAAAGGGAGTATTAGCTAACTGCTGGTTCTTGGATTCATGCTGCATAGAACTGCAGGTGGCTGTCAGGACTCCTGTAGATTCATTGACTAAGAATCTGATCCCCCACCCTGCAGAATCCTGCTGTGTTCAGAGCAATAGTGGAATGACTGTGGCCATTCTGAACCCTATTCTGCTTATTGTCCAAAGACAGTGTCTGGTGACAGTATCACCCATGACCAGGCCTGTGCCCCACAGTTCACCAGGGTGTTCAGGCTTCCTGGAGTTCCTGAACAGCCTTAAAAACACAGAGGAGTGGGGAAGACGGTTCAATGGGTGAGGGCCCTTGTTGCACAAGTCAGATGACCTTGAAACCCAAGTAAATAGCCTGGTGTGGCCGCACACACATGTGACCCCAGGACTGTCAGCGGCAGAGAGGCAGCAGGGCTTACTGGCTGCCATCTTGGTTCCAGGTTTTGTGAGAGACCCTGTCTCAAAGGAATAAGGAAGAGAGTATAAAGTAGGACATCAAAACTTCTCCTCAGGCCTCCTCAGTGCCTGTGTTTATGTGTCCATGAACACAGGCACACACATGTGCACATAATCATAAACACAAACACACACACACACACACACACACACACACACACACACCATGAGGAACTGGAGAGAGGCATGAGCTTATCATCTCACCTACTCCAAAGGCCTGAGGTAAGGGGTCACTTGAGCCCAGGAGTTCAAGTCCAGTCCAGGCAACCTAGTGAGACCCCCCCCATCTCAAAAACCAAAAGCAAGCAAAACCAGAAACACCTATAGGCAGAAAAGAGGTGTGCCTGCGAGTAGCAGCTGCAACCGTCGGTCATCCTCAGACCCTGGAAAAGCATGGCCCTGCTCGGGCCATTCATCAAATCTTTTCCTTTTTAAAATTTATATTCAGCACATGAGATTTTCCCCCAAGAAAGTCTCAGTTCATGGGCATGGCCATTTCTTAAGCTTTTATTTTTGCATGGCTTGTGTGAAATGGATAGATATTTTTAGAAGTGTTCTCTGTTGCCGCAAATGGAAGAAAGTGCACGGGCCTTAGAGGTCACTTCTGCTCTCATTTTATTGCCCTCCATGTTGGTGAGAAAAATGCACTTTGAGAAGCCCAGAGGCCCTGTGCCAGGCCTTCAGCCTGTCTATCACTGACTAAGAATGCAATGCATCTTTCTACTTGGACCCACAGGCTCCCTTACCCTTTC
This sequence comes from Tokudaia tokunoshimensis, assembly GCA_036184795.1. Lineage (NCBI taxonomy): Eukaryota > Metazoa > Chordata > Mammalia > Rodentia > Muridae > Tokudaia > Tokudaia tokunoshimensis. The sequence goes on along the minus strand of BTHU01000016.1, from coordinate 92,097,992 downwards.
CACAGTCCCCCAAAGTCAATATCTCCAATCCTAATTCATGCTCCTCCTGTGACAAGTGAACCCCCATCCTCACCCCACCCCCAAGCTTTACTGGGCAAGTGCAGGCTTCCTGTGTCACCTTTCTGCTAAGAACAACAGTACAGAAGGATCTTTGTACCTGTCCCAAATCGTAGGCAGCTGACTGTGAACTCTTTCCAAGGCTGAGTTTCCCCCAGTGATGGCTGTGTCTGCCTCTGCCTTCATACACGGGAGGCGCAGGGCCCCTTCTCATCCCCTTTTCTATGGTGACCATTGACTTCCAGCTCACCCAGGCCAGGGGAGATGAGTGACAGAGCCCTAAGGCTCCCTCTGAGGTTCCTCTAAATGCCCTGCGTTTCCGGAAGCGGCTCCTGAGAACTTCTGCCCAAGCATCTTTGTCTAGCTCCTGCTCTTACCCCAGGGGTTGTCAGAGTCTTGGTGTTTCAAAGACCCTAGAGGTACTGAGGGTTTGGAAGAAGAGGGAATTTGCACAAATGGTCTGTGTTTAACGACTGGACAGCAAAATAATTTACAGTGTATCTCAGTGACACAGACTCTAGGATCAAAGTATGAGAAAAGTGTAAAAGTGTCTTGGGTAATAGAGGATTCCGATGGTGTCTGCACATGCGCAGAAGAGTGCAGTGAAGTGAAGACCCCCCTCCCCCCGTGCTCAGCCTGGGGTGAAGCTGATGGGCCACACAACTTTCACGCTTATCAGGAGGGCAGGGGTTGTCGAAGACTGGAGGTGTGGTTCCTTCCGGTTTCCTTTCTGCATTTATTCATGCACTCTATGTATCATTCTTGAAAATTCTACAGTTGGGACTATAGGGAAAGAGCTCACAGGTACAAGGATCCTTCTGTACTGTCTGTAAGGAGGTACCATCTATAGAGGGGAAAGTCATGAAGATGTATACATATGATATTATATGCATACGATCATGTATACTTGATCATAAGGTTGTTGGAAAGATGTTTAATCCAGGTGGGAAACCCCAAGATTGCTGATGAGAGGCTTCCTAGCCAATTATCAAGAAACAGGTATTGCTAGTTAGAAGAGGGGGTAAGGGCTACCTCAGGGAGCTCCGGAAGTTCTCAAGTGAGGGACCATGAGGCTAGGTAATGGCTTGGGACACCTGGTATGTGTGTAGACAGGAGGGTGTTGAGGTGAGCAGCTCAGATGGCCCAAAACTTTGTGGTCATCTTAGGGAAAAGAGGCTCCTGGCGGGCAGGTATCATCAGTCATCGGGAGCCATGGAGAAGGGGCATTGACCTCTGTAGGCTTGGGAGAGACCACTTATGCCAGTCCTGCCAGGACAGCTCCAAATTTATCTATCACTTGCAGCCTTCCCTCCTTTCTGCAGCCAGGTGTTTCTGGTTTTGCTTTGTGTTTTATTTGCTTTGTTTTGTTTTGGGGATCGGGATCGAGCCAGGTTTCACAGGCTAGCCTTGACCTCCTGAGCTCATGTCCTCCCCACCACAGGCTTCCAGAGTTGATGAGACCACAAGCACATGCCTAGGCCAGCTCTTGCATATTTATCTTGTGAATGCATGCTTGCATGTGTGTGTATGCATATATGTGTATATATGTGTGCATATGCATGTATGTATAAATGTATGTTTTTTTTGTGTGTATACCTAGATCTGTGTATGTATACATATGTGTTTCTGGGCCCAAGTACTCATGGAGGCCTGAAGAGAACACAGGGTATCCTTCCTGTTCTTTTCCTTACTCCTTGAGATAGGGTCTCTCAGTTAACCTAGAATCAAGATGGCAGCCAATAACCCTCTGCCCCACACAGTCCTGTGGTCACATATGTGTCTGTGGCCACACCAGTTTTATTTGTGTTCCAGGGTTCTAGTGCCTGTGCAGCAACTGTTCTCACCATTGAGCTATCCCCCTAGCTCCTCCTGAGTGTTTCTAATGGCTGTTCTCAAACTCCAGGAGGTCTGAACACCCTGCTGAGCTGTGAGACCCAGGCCTGTCCATGGGTGACATCGTCTTTGGTGGGTCTCTAGAGCTACTATCCCAGGACATGAGACAGGAAGGGGAAATTTCTTCTGTAGATAATTTTGGAACAATGACATTTAGGAAAATAATTTGTTTAGATGACTTCATACCACACACCAAAATATGCCCAGATGGCTTAAAGAAGGACATTTTAAATTATCTATCTCCATAAGAAAACATAACCCAAGCATCCGGATAATCCTTCTAAATTTCAAAAACATAAAATAAATGATTAAAGGGAAAAAAATAGTCATATTTTGTCCAGATAATCATTTTAAGTGCTGACACCATTAAAAAATAACATAGTTTCATAAATGTATTTTTTTTTCCAAATTTGCAGGCAGGGAGTTCATTGCACATGAATGGCAAGTTCTTCCAACCCAAAGGGTTGCGGGTCATGAGCCAAGAATTCACAAAGGAAATGCAATTAGTAAACAGACACTTGGGCAGATTTCCTGCAACATTGGGGATGGGATAAATAAAATTAAAATAATTACATACCATTTTGACCTATCAAGTTAACAAAGTTTAAAAAAATAAACAGCACTGCCAGAGAAGGTATAGAAACACGGTCTCTTAGGCAACCAGCGGCTGACTCTTCCTCTGGTACTCTGCAGCCATCTGTGCAGACAGGCTGAGTTATCTAACTTCTGGGAAGCCCGAGGTATTACAAACAAACCCTGTAAGTGCTCCAGAGACAAAGCTTTTCAGCACAATGTGTAATTAATAACAACGACAAATTGGAAATATTGTAAGCAATCCTCCGGGAGATAGAATGCTTAAGGAAACACGTGGCTCTCCATCCTAGACGAGTCTATGACCATGATGAAGAAAGCATTGCTCCGTACTGAACGGATGGCATGGGCTAGACCATAGCGCAAACATTGACAAGGAATACCAGCAGGAAGCAAGTGGGGGGATGTTTGGGGTGGGGTGGGAAGTGGTTTCCTTCTCAGTCTGTGCTTGCTTACACCTGGTATGGGGCTTTAAGATATTCACGAGTTCTCAGATTCTAAGGGTGTCAAGTCTCACTAAGGCTCTCCGTAAATGAGGAATTCCCCAGTCCATATGATGGGGTCTACAGTTTGCACCTACATTTTTACTAGCATTCCAGGGGTCGGGTCTGCAATCTTTGCTGACACCAACTGGCTTTCCTACCACCCCACTCAGCTCTGAGGCTATCACCTACCTGAGAGATTCCCCACTATTCAAGGGAAGGGCAGAGTTCCTCAGTTTTCAACTCTAACTACATGGACTTAGTGTCCCATTCCACACCCTGAAGGACAAGCTCTCCTCAGGGCAACCACTTCCAGGGATACACTACCTACAACTATCTCCAGGATGACTTCATCTTCTTTTTCTGCTGCATATCTGAGTCAAAACTGTCCCTCTGGAGTTTCTGTGTTGGAGTCTTAGTTTCTAATTACATAATGCTAATTTTATTTGAAGGTAACCTCAAGTAGATGAGGTCATAAGTCCAGAGAACCATGACAGATCTGTGACTTTAGAAGGTGATCAAACATAGCACATTTGCTCTACCTCATCTTGGGGTGTCTCTGCCATGTTCAATGACCCAGGGAAAAGATCCAGCCCTCAAGATAGTTAGAAACTCCCCATATCACACTCTTGGGCTTCCTACTACCGAGAACCATGAGCTAAATGAGCCTCTGTTTTCAATAAAATGTCCAACTTCGAGTATGAATATCTTGTGATAGTAACAGAAATGGATTAAAGCTGAATTTTCATGGTCTATGCTCAAACTTGTTAATTCCCTCAAATTACTCAGGACTCAAGAAAACATTAATTATAGTTTATATTACAGGATCTAAAGGAACAATCAGCTGAAGATGCAGACGGCTTTAGGTCTTGGGTGAGGGAGATGGGCAGGGAGCATATGACCTCATCTTTGGGGCTTCCTGGAGTCTGGTTTCTGGATTTTTATTGAGGGTTTGATTTCCTAGACAGGACTGATGGATGGATGAAATCACTGGCCACAGGATCTATTCTCTCCTCCCTAGAGTTCAGGGCATGAAGTTGTACATCGCAACCTTCTAATCAAGTCTCCTGTCTTTCCATCCTGATCCTAGTCAGCCCCTCCCTTGGAAACCTCAGCACCAATTGGGCAGGAGATGTTTTTTTTAGTGAATAACTAAGAACTCTCCATCATTCAGGAAATTCCTAAGGCTTTGAAGTTCTTGAGCAAAGGCCAGACACAGTATCTATTAATTCGCAGCACTCATGGCTAAGGATTGCAATTTGAAAAATGCTAGGATACATTATTTAAATCTTTGAAAATAGGGTTGAAAGTTATAAGGAGAGAAAGTGCCTGGGAAGTTCAGAGGTCGGGGTCCAGAGGCTCTTGGGAAGGCTGACTGGCGTGGTAATGGTGGCGTGGGATAAGAGAGAAGGCCTGGGACAAACCCTGGATGAACCAGAATGGTCTGTAGCCAGCAGAGTTCAAGCTCTGTGGGGGCAAAAATGATCTCAAAGGACGTGACTGACAAATGATGCTGGATGGTGGCCCACCACGTTTGCTACGTGGGGGAGACGATGTTGCTCTGATCTTGATGTCATGTGCCTGGCATGGCTGATGTCTAGAACAGCTAAACTGACAGACAAGCCAAGAATTGGAAAAAACACACACACACAAAAACTGGCTTTAAAAAAGCCTGTTTCCATTTTGAATATGGGGCTGGGGAGCTGGACATGTGTGCGTGGGATGGGTGCCTGTGTGCCTGCATACCTGAGGAGATACCAGTTATAGCTCTGGCCTACATCTCTGATCCAGAGCTTCTAAAAGCAAAACATCTGAAAAGCAGTGGGAGTGGTAAAGGTAAGGCAGCCTTCGTTACCCACAATAATCTTCTTCCAGCTGCAGCTAATTTCTATCCATCAGGCGATTCTTGGAAAGTCCCAGAGGGTTAGGTTGTTACAGAGGTGGGATGTCCATCCCCATTATTTCTTTGGAGAAGAGGAGACTGGAGATTGACTTACCTGGTGGATGGTATAGTAAACCATGAAGGTATTGTAAATGCTTCACAGAAGTCCCAAGGATGCCTCAGAGAGGTTGTGCACACACACAGCACTTCCCACCTCCCCTGACTCTTCTATCTTCTGTCCTGAGCTGACTGCTCTTTATCATAAACAGGTAATCCTGTAAGTAAATGTTCTGAGTTCTGAGCTCCTCTAGGTGGCTATTGAACTGGAGGAGGAACAGGAGAAGGAGGAGGAGGAGGAGGAGGAGGAGAAGGAGGAGGAGGAAAAAAGAGAAAGAAGAGGAGGTTCACAAGTTCCTCTAATTTATAGCTGGTGGTTAGAGGTAGGGGTGACAATTTGTACCTCAGACTGCTGTCTTGAATGAAGTACTTTCTGTGAAACTGAGCCCTAAGCCATGGGATGAGATCTTGACCCTAGGTAGCTGTGGGGTTGAACTAAAGCACCAGGTTAAGATGATGGGGTTAAACTGTAGTATAAGGCATTAGTTATTGACCAAGAACAAAGAATTTTTGAAAGTGTGTATGGTGTGGTGTGGCCTGTGAGAGCCTGCGTGGAGGAGATACTTGCATAGGTATCTGTTGAATTAATTATCAAGACTCAAATTGCCCAATTGGCAGCATGTGCATTCCTTGCCACCCACCCAATGTTCTAGATTCTCAAATGAAACACACACACACATACACACACATCACACACACTCACACACAAATCACATACACTCATACACACATCTCACATACTCATACACACATCACACACACACACATCTCTCTCTCTCACACACTCACACACACATCACACACACTCATACACACATCTCACATACACATACACACACTCACACACATGTCTCTCTCTCTCTCTCTCTCTCTCTCTCTCTCTCTCTCTCTCTCACACACACACACACACACACACACACACACACACACACACACCACACTTTTGCAGTCTTCTATTTTAATATGCCGTAAATAGCATGTCTTAGTTAGGGTTTTACTGCTGTGAACAGACACAGTGACCAATGCAAGTTTTGTAAAAGGCAACATTTAATTGGGGCTGGCTTACAGGTTCAGAGGTTCAATCCATTATCATCAAGGCAGGAACATGGCAGCGTCCAGGCCGGCATGGTGCCGGAGGAGATGAGAGTTCTACATCCTCATCTGAAGGAAGCCAGGAACAGACTGGGCATCCTCAGGCATCTAAGAGGAAGATCTCTAAGCCCATTCCCACAGTGACACACTTCCTCCAACAAGGCCATACCTTCTAATAGTGCCACTCCCTGGGACAAGCATATACAAACCACCACGTGCGGCACACCACTCTCAAACTTCCACAGTGGTAACACCTCCCCTCCCCTCTGAAATTTAGAATACTAAAATCTAAATTCCGTCTTTGCTACCATAGACCCAAACGAGGGGCCCCTTGGGGCTGCTCCTCCCCTGGCTCTTATATAGCTATACATTCTCAATTCTCCAGTTCTCAAGCCTGATCTCTCTGCCTGCCCAGCATGGCATTTCTAAAGTCTTTTTTAGATTCCCTCACCCAGGAAATCTAAAGTCCTGCTCTGTCTCCCTTGCCAGCCATTGACCGTAGACAACTTTGATTCTCTTGAAATTTGGGTGACCATAAGGCAAACATCAAACCAAATCCATAACGGGATCAAAAGTGGCCAGTGAGTAGTGAGCAGGAGGAAGGAAGGAATCGTTTTCCTTGTACTTGGTTCCATAGATAAACATGTTGAAACTGCAAGTGACTCCATCCGGCTGGGAGCTGTAGAAGTGAATACATCAATGCATGGTAGTGTACCCAGGGAGCAGGGATGGTCAAATAGTGTAAAGAGATTGTCTTTCTCCCAAGATGATCTGGAGCTCCAGCGAAGCCCTTCAAAGCAAGGCCAGAAGGTGGGTCAAGTGGGACCTTCGTGGACAGGGAGGTGCTTCTACTGAAATGTTCCCATATCTCCCGAATTTCAAAGTTAGTGAAGCTACTGAGCTAAAGAATGACCAAGATTTCCCAGAGTGTGTGTGTGTGAGGCCGACACAAGTCCAGGGAGGGTGAGGAGTGAGCGGGGAAAGGTCACTTAGCTACAGGGACTTCAGAGGATGCCAAAATATGTCACCTGTCCAGATGTAGGTTTTGCCTGTGAGAGGGAAAGCAGGAGGGTGGAACTTGTAGCCACCAGGGTTTCAAGGACACAGAGGAGGCTGCTAGGGAGACTGGAGGTAGAAGTCAGGACCCTGGAGATGAGATTTCCTGGAGGAAAAGAAAACCACACAAGCAGTCGCAGCTGTCCTCCCTCCCCCAACCCATTGGAATGTGCAGGGCATGTTATCCGCAAAGCTCCACCATAAAGGAGGCTTGAGAACACAAACCAGAGACTTCCCAGAGCCTGGAAGGAGGATCCTCTCAACACTGGGGACTTAGAGACCTTTAGAGTCAAAGGCATTAAAACCCCATATCTCTGATTAGCATGGAAAGAAATGGGGAGACGCTATTTGGGGCCCCCGTTAGGTTCATGGGAGCAAGAAGCATGTACAGAGATTGCATCCCAGTCAGGAAAGCCAGTGAGTCTTTACCAATAGCCCCAGGATGGGTGGCCCATGATCACAAAACAAAATATCAAGGCAGACCTTCCCCTTAAATAGAAGGCAAACAAGTGTTTTGAATGGCTGAGTTAATGAATCATAATAAGTCTATGAGCATTGTCCTACTCTCCTTGACTAGAAGAATTTGCCACGTAATCATTCACTTGTGTAAATGATTTTGAAGGTCAGCCAAGATAAAAGCAAACCAAGAGGAGGCATCATGGAGAGGTCATGGGGAGGTCACAGGAGCATTTCAGAAAGAGCGGAAACAACCTGTGATGCTGTGTGCGCCTGTCCCTGGGCACCAAGGAAACTAGGTCTGAAATAGGAGGCCAGACTTAGACAGGTGTGGGGTAGGGGGATCCATAGGTTCCTGGACAGCTTGTGAGACTTAGCGAGAGGACAACCAGGTCCTGGTTTCTCTCTCCCTTTGTTGTTAGGTTACCGAAGTCCCAGGTAAACAAGGCCACCTGGATCAAGGGCACTGCCTGGCCCACTTCCATTTCCTCCCGCCTGTCAACACTGATGTTTGCAAGCTCTTTGAAAACAAATGACCCCTGAGTTCCCGAGAGTGGATTTTATCCAGGAGTCTAATCCACAATGTTTGCTTTCCTATTGACAATCACCACTTTAGGGAAATAAGCCTGGTGTGCTTTTCGTGGATTGCCTGCAGATTTGGTTTTCTAATTACATCCTCCGTCAGCAAACACATCCAAGAACAGCCTTCACCTTACTGCATCCAGAAAGGCAAGATACCCGCAAATAAAGACCTCTCCTGGGAAAGAAGAGAAAGAAGCCGCACTGCTAGGCTACATACCTTCCAAAGTTAAAAAACAATTGTGTGTGTGTCCTTGTGTGTCTGTGTTTGTGTATGTCTGCATGTTTATCCCTGTGTATATCTGTGTGTCTCTATGCTTATGTCTGTGTGTCTCTGTGTATCTTTGTGTCTCTGTGTTTATGCCAGTGTGTATCTGTATTTGTGTATGTGTGCATTTATCTGTGCATCTCTCTGTGTGTCTATGTATCTGTGTGTGTATGCCTGTTTGTATCTGTGACTGCATTTGTATACATCTGTGTGTTTTTGAGTCTCTGTGTGTGTTTGTGGTGTCTATGTATATGTGTCAATGTCTGTGTGTGTCTTTGTGTATGTATGAGTGAGTCTCTGTGTGTGTCTGTGTGTGTCAATGTGTATGTGTCTATGTCTACATGTGCCTCTGTGTGTGTGTCTCTGTGTGTATGTGTGTGAGTGAGTGTATGTGTGTGTGTGAGTGAGTGAGTGTGTGTTAGTGAGTCTCTGTGTGTGTCTATGTGTATGTTTTTATGTCTACATGTGCCTCTGTGTGTGTCTTTGTGTGTATGTGTGTGAGTGAGTGAGTGAGTATGTGTGTGTGTATGAGTGAGTGTATGTGAGTGAGTCTCTGTGTGTGTCTATGTGTATGTGTTTATGTCTACATGTGCCTCTGTGTGTGTCTCTTTGTTTGTATGTGTGTGAGTTAGTGTGTGTGTGTGTGTGTGTGTGTGTGTATTTGTGTATTTGTGTTTATGCATATGATTAGGGGTACCCATGGAAGCCAGAGGAGAGCTTTGGATCCCGTGGAGATGAAGTTACAGGTAGTTGAGAATAGCCAAGCATTGGTTCTAGGAAGCAAGCTTGTATGTTAAGACATACAAGCAGTGTATGTCTTAATTGCTGTGTATTGCTCCAGCCTCCCTGCTGGCATTTCCCTGATGGATTTCATGCCATTAAACACAGGAGAGCTTTGCTTCATCTTATCATATTTTCAGGAAAGAAATGTTTTTTTAAATATCTGGCAGCCAAGCCAGAGTCCTAAATTCATAGAGCTCTTTATACTACTCTGTTGTTCTTTAAACATGGTTTCACCGTGTAGCCCAGGATGGCCTGAAAAGTCATTATGTAGACCAGGCTAACCTTGAGCTCACAGAGATCAACCTACCTCTGCCTTCCAAGTGCTGGGACTAAAGCTGTACACTCCACACCAAGTGATGATACAACTCATTTTATTTCCTAATATTAAAGAAAGAAACCAAATGTTTATACAAAAAAAGAGTTAGACAAAAATACTATTGTCCTTGTCAGAGCTGATAGAGCCCTGTTGTTCCCTAGGTCCTTTCCTTTGGCATGGCACCCAGGAGGCTAAAGTCTGTGCTTCATGCCAAAGGCACAAGCCCATTCACAAAGGTGGCACAGCCGCAAGAATTTTTAGGGATAAACCTGGAATCATAAAGACACCATTAACATCCGTGAGCTGCAAAAGGCAAGAACATGTCTGACTTGTTCTCTAGTTTCCCACTGCCCAACTCTATCCACTCATGGACCTTCACAGACAACCCTTCTTCCACATGCTTAAACATACAACATACATGTCACTCCATCCCACATGCATGTCACTCCATCCCACATGCACCTCACTCCATCTCACATGTACCATATATATATGCATTGTATATATGCATATGTGTATATATATACACATAATATATACACGTATATACATGCATACATACACATGTACATATGTATATGCATGTATATATAATATATACATATACACATACATATACACATACACACATATACACATATGCATACACATAAGCAAATGCATATACACATATATGGATGGATATGGATATATTCAGAGATCTTCCAGTCTAACAATTTAACCGAACATGGAAAATCTGACCCTTTTCATTACCCTGATTTTATTAGAGGATTGTAAGATACTGTCTGCCTGTACTAAACCCTGTTTTTCATTTGTCTCGATCTTTCCTCTAAAACTCCCTTTGTTGCCACTCTTGGTACTCTGTCTGGACTCCACCCCCACAGTTACCTGGCAACAGCCAGGTAAGCCTTGCCCTCTATAAAAGGGGTTGCTTTCCCCCTCCTCTCTCTCTCTTGCCTCTTGCCCCCTTGCTCCCCCTCTTTCCCCAATCCCTTCCCCCCTCTCTCCACGTGGTCATGGCCGGCCTCTACTTTCTCCTTCTCTCTGCCTTTCTCTGCCTCTACTACCCTCTTAACTCCCCTCCCCATGCCCTAAATAAACTCTATTCTATGCTATACTATTGTGTGGCTGGTCCCTCAGAGGGAAGGGATGCCTTGGCATGGGCCCACCGCGGCACCCCCTTCCCCCACATCTCACCACACCCCATCGAACACATTCTTATACCTCTTTATCTTTTTATGGTCACAGTAACCACCACTGAAATCTTAGTCATCAAATCCAGTGAGGACCAGGACTCTTGTGGTAACTCTGGAAAAACAGGTAAATTCGACTTTGGGAGGATTTTCCTCCTCGGCTTCTGAGGTCTTTCTTTCCTAGGGCACCCCTGAAATCTGTTTCTTTCACATGTCCTTTCCCTGCCTCTTCCTCCTCCTTTCTCTCCTTTTCCCACCTCCCCCGTGCTCCTCCTCGTTCTCTTCCTCCTCCTCTCCCTCCTTTTCCCACCTCACCCGTGCTCCTCCTCGTTCTCTTCCTCCTCCTCATTCTCTTCCTCCTCCCCCTTCTTGTATCTCTGTCTCTCTATCTCTTTCTCTAAATTTTCCTTCTTCCCAGTTTCCATGGATGCCACCGCCACACCGCTATCCTTCCTCTTTCCTGAGTACAGTCAGGCCGTGTATACCCTGGTGTTACAGGCAAGCACACCTACCTTAAAATTAACTCTGCCCCAACGATCTGGATGGCATTAGCCAAGTCACCCACCTCTCCAGGTGCCACATTCCTTGTCTCTGAAATGGAGGTCTCAGGCCCACCTCGTGGGCTCTGTGGAGAGTTGGTTAATATGTTCATTCATGCAGGAGAAGTGCCAAGCACACACCAGAGAAGACAAATGCCAACACCTGGTAATGGTGCTCTTGGGAACCTCTCTCTGGATCCAGCAATTACTTGTGGCAGATTCTAATTTCACAAGTCACTAACTTGGGTACGCAAACATGTTCCCATATCGGGACTTGTGCCTGTTGTGTACCTACTACTACTGCTTGAGATGCAAGACATCATCTAGTCGTTTTCACGACACTCAGAGGCCCCTCCCTGGCTGCTCTACTAGAACAAGACAGCAGCAAACTTTGTCCACACTCCACTGAAGTGTCCGTGCTGCGGGGGGCTTCCCATTACCCACCCACCTATAGGGACCGCAAGGCAAACTTGCTCTGATATGTGGCTGTGATCTCCAGCACCCCTGCAAGCCACTTCGATGAGAACACATGTCTAGTCCCAAGGATCTCCCATATCCTAACAACCAACCCAAGGCCTGCCTCCAGTGTTGGAGACAAATCTAGAAGCTTATTCCTATGAGCATCTCAGGTGAGCAAACCACATAGTCAGACCCCCCCTCCCCCAATCACACCAGCTCTTGGTGGCAGATTCAGTGAGCTCTTGTGGAAGGCCAGGCCATCAAGGGATCACAGGATTCTCTGAAGAGCAGGGCCACAGAGCCTGGCTATGGTGGCTAGGGACTGCTGGTCAGTTGCTACCCACGGTAGCCAAGGAGGCATCATCAAGCAGGCTGTGTCAGCTACTTGGGGGAAGAAAATAAGAGGTGTGGGGGGGGGGACACAGGAATATGGAACCATAATGGTTTTTTTTCTCCACAAATCATTAATTTCATAAACTCTAAATAAATTTAAGTAAATTTTCACATACAGTGTTTTGAACCCATACAAAAAAACTTCCTTCCCGACCAGCTCCCAGTGAAGATGTCAAGAAAGAGCAAAAGACTGTGTTCCTGGTTCTAGGGGACCCCCTTCCAAGCACACATAATTATGTGTTAATTAGCGCCATGTGCTATTCTGAGGGTGGGCTCTTGTGATGGGATCAGTGGTCTTCATGTAAGTGGAAGAGAGGAGACAGCTAGCTAGCATGTTAGTTCAGCATCCCTGTGGGATACCTCTGCCGTGATGACTTGGCAGTAGTTCCCTCTCAGATGCCAGCAGCAAACTCTAAGACTACCTAGCTCAAAATCCAAGTGAACCGGTATCATTTCTGTTGCTCTGATAAGATGCACTGATTGTCTTAGTCAGGGTTTCTATTCCTGCACAAACATCATGATCAAGAAACAAGTTGGGGAGGAAAGGGTTTATTCAGCTTACACTTCCACACAGCTGTTCATCACTAAAGGAAGTCAGGACTGGAACTCAAGCAGATCAGGATATAGGAGCTGATGCAGAGGCCATGGAGGGGTGCTGCTTACTGGCTTTCTTCCCCTGGCTTGCTCAGCTTGCTTCCTTATAGAACCCAAGACTACCAGCCCAGGGATGATACCACCCACAAGGGCCCCTCCCCTCTTGATCACTAATTGAGAAAATGCCCCACAGCTGGATCTCATGGAGGCACTTCCCCAACTGAAGCTCCTTTCTCTGTGATAACTCCAGCCAGTGTCAAGTTGACACACAAAACCAGCCAGTACACCGATAAAAGCAACTTCAGGGAGACTGGGTTTGTTTTAGCTCACAGGTTGCAGTCCATCAGGTGGACAGGAACTTGAAGCAGCGAGGCACATCACATCTCTGTCAGCAGAGAGGAATGAATGCACACAAGCTCAATGCTCAGCTCACCATCTCTGCTCTTACATAGTCCAGGTCCCAAACGCAGGGAATGAGAATTATGTCACATACTGTGGACTGGGTCTTCCTAGTCCAACCCTATGCAGACAATGCTCACTGGGACTGTCTTCCCATATGATTACTTTGTATCAAGCTAACGTAACTAAACACCACACCAAGCTAATAACCCTTTGTTTCTTAGGGATTATGCTGTCTGTAGAACTCAAGGACAGCAACAGGAAACAGACTAAGGCATGAACATCCCATGCCAGACTCTTGAAGGCCAGCTTCTGGATAAAGCCTTTTTAAGATGCTGTGTGGGCCTGGCCAGGCATAGACACAGATCATCTCAGATCATCTCAGATCATCTCCTCTCCTGTAAATGCTTGGGAGGGCAAGCCAGACCAGGGCACCAATCACAGAAGGTCACACACATTATTCACCGGCACATGAAGTGAGGCTCCCAGAAACTTTACAAGGAGAAACTGCACAGGGTGCAGTCAGCTATGGAGAGGGGAAAGGAACTCACAAGGCCCTACCACATACTGCTGATCTGTTGCCTATCTCATTCTGGAAGGGGGGGGCTGGTATCCAGTGTGAGCCACTGGTACCCACTGGCTCCCACTGGTGAGTCAAAGGGTCTGACCCAAACTCAGGATCACAGAGACAGTCATGATTAAACTCTGTGACACATGAAAGAAAGCCAACCTAGTAAGCAGAGGAAAGAGGATGACCGAAGAGGGGAGTGGTGGACAGATGGGAAGTGGGGCAGGGACCAGAAAGCATTGTCCATATATGGCAAGTATGAAAGAGCCAAGCTTTGCTAAAGAAAAGGTCTCACATGTTGGAGCACATAGGCTGTTGCGGTTTGGGATTAGTAATGCTCATTTATTGGCAACGCTGATGAAATATTATATTAAAAAACTCTAAAATCTGAAACACTTTTGGTGCCAGACTGTTCAGGTAAAAGATACTCAACCTATCTATAAAAAAAAATTGAAACACACACATACAAACACACACACACACACACTCACTGTTATACACAGAGACATGACACACACATACACACTCGCACATAGACTTACACATACAGGCACAAACATACACATGCACCTAAGCACTCCTACACACACACACACACACACACTCCAAACACTTGTATTCTGAAAACACACACAGATATATGCCCACTCACATATACCTTTGTGGCACACGCCACACATTCACACGTTCACACACAGGGGATTTGTCAATAAGCTGATCAGCAGGAAATGAATGGCTTTCAGGTCTATACAACAGTTGAAGTCAGAGAAGCCACAAAGGAGAGGAGAGCAAGCGGATGCAGGAAGATGCATCTCTGTTGTCCTTCCACTGGTCAATTCAAACCACTGGTGCTGAGCAGCTGCTGGGGAGGGAGGGGGGCGTCATCCTCGAGGTCCTGTCAGTCACAGAGGCGCTGCCCTATGCGGCTTAGCAGGACTTTGCTCATGCCGCTTCAGAAGGGAAGCACGAGGCGATAATCTGCTGGCCCCTTGCACGTGTGAAGTCCCTTAAGTTGCATTCCCACCAGGCACTGACTGATGTGGCCTATCTCTTCATCCTGTTATTCTTGGAGCAGACAGACTACTCACAGCTCGGATGTTGCCTTTGTAAACTTTGATGCCTCTGAGGGCTGAGGAATCACGGAGCTGAGCTGTTTTTACAGGCGCAGAAATGCCAAGGCTGGATCTTTGTGGCTTTTCTATAGATTACAACCCTCCATGGGCGCCAATGATAACTGTCCAAGGAGGGAGCGCTGGCTTGGCTATACAGAGCTCTGACGATCACAGACCACCACAGAAATGCCGTAGCTGGACCTTTGCTAAGCACTGTCCCCTATGTTTTCCCCAGTGTCACTGACAGGCTGGTTGATATTTAAACTGTGTGTGTGTGTGTGTGTGTGTGTGTGTGTTTTGTGTGATGTACAAGCATATGTAGGTGTGTTTGCTCATGTGTGGAGCCAGAAGGCAACCTCAAATGTCGTGCCTTAGGTGCCATCATTTTTGGTTTCTGAGACAGGGTTTCTTCACTAGTCCAGGGCTCATCAAGTAGGCCAGGCTAGGGCTTTGCCCTTCTCCATCTCCTTAGCACTGGGATTGCAAGTTCACATCATCATGTCCAGGTTTTTATAAGTTTTATAAAGGGGATTTGAACTCAGTTCTCAAGCTTGCAGGATAAGCACCTTACTGATTGGCCAGCTCCCAGTCCTGGATCTTTTTATAAGGAGCTGCTTTCCTTGCAGCTCTGATGTTAACAAGGTGTCCTGGCCCTCCCCACTGGTGCAGACAATCTGGAGAAGCCTCTCCTTTGCAGCCTTAAGCCCTTCCCTTGGTTGTCCATTCATATAGACTCTCGAACAACGAGCATGCTGGTTGAAGATACTCCATTTTGCCAAGCACTTTACTCTGAGCAGAAGATGCCAAAACTCTTGGGGGAGAGACACTTAACAGAAGCAGGCTTTTTGTTAGCTATGGAATCAGGTATCCCAACTCAAGACAGAGCTATAGGCTAGCTGCATGCAGAATTGGTCCTGTCTCTCAGGGGACAGTGGAAGAGCCCAGAAGGCTAAATAAGACAGCCACCAAAGCAAAGGACTTGTGAGAAGATGCGTGGGTAGAAGGGAGCAAATATACAGAACAGCTGGTACTTGATGCCTGAAATCCAGGGCTGCACTGTGATATTGATGCTGCTTATTGTTAATTAAATTAAAGTCTTTCAAAGCGGTGCTGGCAGGCAGGGCTGCCTGCAGGATTTGAGGGGTCTGTTTGCCCAGGTGCTGGGTGGGGCTCAAGTCAAGGGAAGTGAAATAGGATCTCCTCAAGTGTGGGGCTCCCCTCAAAGCAGACCTGCCATTTGTAACAGAGGCCTCTGTCGCCAGTGCACCCCCTGGTTTCCACACATCTTGCTTCGATTCAGCACTTTAACCGTAAAATTCCATGCAGAAAAGAAAAAAAAGCCTGACATAATGACTTTTATTGGAAATTATGGCTTTCTAACACAAAACATATTAGACGCCATTAAACCTTACAGGTTATAATTCCCCAGAGGAGGGTGCACCGTGCAGGCTGTTGAAAATGGTACTTTGGTGAATTTAGAGTCATGTAACTTATCAGATGAGAAAGATCATCAAAGGATTTCAGTTATCCATGGGGACAGGAACAGTGAACAGCGCCTATTAGCATCTACATTGGGCTGCTGTGTTCACAGGCTGATACGTGTAAATGAATCCATCATCTTCTATATCGCACTGGGGGAGCTTGCTTGGTTTATCTTGAACAGTGGAGGAGAAACACAATATGATTTGCTGTGTGTGTGCGCGTGTGTACACATCTGTGTGTGAGAGAGAGTGTGTGTGTGTGTGTGTGTGTATGTGTGTGCACTGCCTTCTTACTCCAGACATTCATGTTGGCAAATGTCCTTTCACCATCTGTCTGCTGTTGTCCCTTTCTCATATCTTTGGCCTTACTGGTGAGTTGGAGGATTGCAGTACTCCCCATGCAAGATGGTTACAACGGCAACTCTGTCCTCAGTGTTAGAAAGCCAGTGGTATATTACGGGGACTATATACACACTGTGGTATCTTATGGAGACACTGTACACACAGGCATGGGGCTTATGTGGTCAGCAATGACTTCAGGGTTAGAGAATCAACAACAGGTGAAGTGGAAACTTCTGCTTTCCTTAGCAAGTCAGTTATGTCAAATAATGTTTTGCTGGGGCACACAGGTGAAACGATGCTTTGCTTAAGCAAACATGCAAAAGGACGCGTGATGTTTAGAAGGACTATAAATATGACCCGCAGACAGTGGGAGCTCGAGGATTGGCTTGCTTTGCTCCGCCTCGCTATTCTTTGCTGATGACACTCATGTGTCGGTTCGCCTTACATCGTGTTGCTGAGCTTTGCTTGTGGTGACTTCACAGGGAGACACTCAACAAAGGCCTTCTCATGAGGTTCCTGCAGCTTCTTGCTGCTTTGGCTGGTCTCAGGCTGTTTGGTGAGTTTCACAGTGTCTTCTGGATTGAACTGCAGTTGCTGATTTGTGAGTGGTGTCTGCTGACTGCAGCTTCTGATTCAGGTGTTTTCTTTGCTAGTGGACTGGACTGAGAACAATGAAGATTGGAATAGACCCAAAGAACTATTTCTAAAAAGGTCCACTTCCCCCCGTATCCTAATAACCTTTCTTTTCTACTACTTCTGGTGGGTGGTTGGCTAGAGGAGAGGTTAAATCCTTACAGGTTGAGAACATTCTTTTTGTTATTGTTGCTGTTTTTTGGGGGTTTTTTTTTTGCCTACAAACAGGTAAATCAGGAAAAAGAATATACTTCACACTTAGGAAGCTCTGGAAGGTTCTATAGTGAACAATGACATTACAGGGACAGCGACTGAACCTGGGACTCATGAGTTTATGTTTCTTTGACTCTGGGTCTCATGTACCCCAGACTGGCCTCAAAGTCACTGTATAGCTAAGCATGACCTTGAACTTTGGATCCTCCTGCTTCCATCTCCCCATATCCCAAATGTTGGGATTACAGGTGTGTACCACCATGTCTAAGTCATGTGACTCTGAAGCTCTGAGCCAGGGCCTAATGCATGTTAGGTGGGCATCCTGCCAACTGAGCACATCCACAGCCCAATGACTGATATTTTTTGAAATGTAATGACAGGAACATCATAAAGAGGAAAGCCAGAGAAATCTATGACATAACACAGAGTCAGTAACATGTTAAATCCTTATTGTAAAGAAATATTACATTCAATTAGTTATTCACAAGAAATCCATGCACAAAACAAAGTAACCTTAAATATGAAACACATAAAAAGCTAGTTTGCTTATTGATCAGCTGGTGAAAATGGGACTGAAGGCTCATAGGGTCAAACCCTGTACCTCCCTGGGAGCAATGGCTCAGGATGTACTAATATCGTATCCATGGCAACATTATAAACTCTAACTGCCACAAAAAACAAGAGTTGACTATAGCTTTTTAAATTACAAGATTATTACAGGCAAAAACAACTTGAAATGTGAAAACACACATACACACACACCTAGTACATATTCCCAGGGTAACCTCCCAGGGAAACAGAGTCAAGCAGGTGCACACCCCTGCACTTATTTGAGGCCACATCATATGAATATACATTTTTCACTATTTGTGATCATTTTTGAGGTTTCTTTGAAAACATCACCTTTCTGAGTGAATATTTTAAAATTTGATTTTTAAAAATGTCTATATAATATCCAATCCTATGGATTTTCCTGATGTGTTTGCCTAATTCCTAGCCAGTGGGCCAATTTTATAGGTAGAGGTAAGGCAGGGTATTTACTGTACGAGCGCAGGGAAGGCCGTGAAGGATGAACGGAACCTTGCCAAGCCATGCTCTGCAGTCTGACAAACAGGACATAACTCGCTCTCATTCCCTCTAGATCACCACATGGACCAGGCAGGCTTGTGGCTGGAGCTCAGGTTGTTTCCAGACTGTGAGCTGCCTCATTCATCACCCCTCCTTGCAACAGCCACTGAGACAGCAACTCACTGATCAGTTCTGAGAGGTGGATGCCTAAGGTAGCAAGCAGCAAGTACCATTGATTGAGATTATTTCAGCCAATAGAATTTGGGTAAATAGAGGCCACAGTAAACCCCACCCCCCAAAAGAAGGTCTCACTGAGTAAACTAGATAGACAAAAGTTTTGGTGGGACTGATACTAGGACTCTCTGAAGGTCCTGAGCACATGACAGTCATCTCAGCCACCTCTGAGAAGTGCTTTGATCCCACAGGTACATATTCTATAATTAATTGATTGGACCGGTGTTGGACAAATGCTACTTGAGAGAGAAAGAGAGAGGGGGAGGGAAGAAGGAAGAAAGAGAGCAGGTAGGCAAAAAGGAAGGAAGGAAGGAAGGAAGGAAGGAAGGAGGGAAGGAAGGAAGGAGGGAAGGAGGTGGGAGGGAGGGAGGCTTCTACACAAGTGATCTTATGTCATCTCTCTCTGTGGAGGCTGCTAGGAGGCCCCTCCCTCCTTAACCCTAAATGGGCAGAAGGATTCTGAATGAGGTCATGGCATAGTTTTCAAGCCCATTTTGTACTGGAAACTTCCTTTACTCTGATTCTAGCAGAGTGCATCCTGCTCAGGTACTGCCTCTGAAGTAGAGATGAGTAAATGGGTCAGTCCCAAGACATATTGCTTCTCTAGAGAGATGCTTCTTATGTTGTGCTTGCGGGACTTCCAACTTTTGTTTTGGAGTGCGTTTCTTACCCACATTTTAGTCAACAGCATGACTTTATTAAGATTCTATACCCCAGTGGCAGAAGAGATGCTGAGCAGTTAAGAGTACAAAGGACATGAGTTTGATTCCTAGCAATGATGTCAGCTACCTCACAACTGCCAGCTCCAAAGGATCTGATTCTCTGGCCCTCTATATAAATCTTCACACAAACATATACCTCTACAAATAATTAAATATAGTAAAAATACACCTTTAAAATCCTATAGTCCAGCCTTCACAGACCCTAGGGCTCTTTGCCTTGAGCTGTTATTATATTGTTGTTTTATCCATTAAGCAAAGATGCTCTGGACCAGAAACAGTCTTTAAACATAGCTTCTATATGTAGCCTCATGGTGAGGCACTACTCACATGCAGCAGGTTCATCACGCAGGCACAGCCCCACTAGTAGTGGTACAGTCACTTGGGGATGAACTCTCCTGACTTCCCTGACACCCATAGGAAAGATCCAGATTCATAACCAGCTGAGAGGACTGTGACATTGCTAGGACTTTGCTGAGTGGGTTAGGATGACCCACCTGACTTAACAGGAAGTTCCCATCCAGACACTCAGATTTTCCCCAAGCTTCATGGAGGAGCTGCGATTCCCAACAGTATGGGTACTAGGACAGATGGCTCCAAATCCAGACTGTCTGCTGTAGGTTGTGCCAACAGGTGAAGGGGATGAGCAGAAGTGACCACATGAGTAGGGGACAGTGGTGGACCCTAGATGGGAGGTAATGGTGGATACTCTATCTCAATACTGCAAGTGAGAGACTCGGAGATGAAGTTTCCTGGGGTAGGGGTTGGGGATGTATCTGGTCTGAGAGTTTCATGTGCTCCACATTACTTCCTATTCCTTTGTTTTCAGCTGAGCTACTGTATTTGAGTCTCTGGAAATTTTATGTTGACTTAACATGGTGGATAGTATGGCTAGGTATAAATTTTCTGGTTCAAAAGTAATTTTAGAACATTGATATTTTTTATTATCCTATGATCCTGAGGGTCTTAGTTAGGGTTTTCTTGCTTTCAAGAGACACCATAACCATGGCAACTCTTATAAAAGAAAACATTTAATTGGGCCTGGCTTACAGGTTCAGAAGTTTAGTCCATTATCATTGTGGTGGGAAACATGGCAGCACCCAGGCAGGCATGGTGTTGGAGATAGAGTCGAGAGCTAGATCCACAGGCAGCAGGAAGGGAGAATAAACCAGTGAGCCTAGCTTGAGCTTCTGAAAGCTCAAAGCCTGTCCTCACTGACTTATTTCTTCCAAAAAGGACTTGTGTACTCTAACAAAGCCTCACTTCCCAATGCCTCTGGAGAACATTTTCATTCGAACCACCACACTGAGGAATCTTATATGGCCTGCATTTGGACAAAGGAGCTAAAACCATCCAGTGGAAAAAAGATAGCCTTTTCAACAAGTGGTGCTGGCTCAACTGGAGGTCAACATGCAGAAGAATGCAAATTGACCCATTCTTATCTCCTTGCACTAAGCTCAATTCCAAGTGTATCAAGGACCTCCACATAAAACCAGACACACTGAAACTAATAGGAAGGAAACTAGGGAAGAACCTTGAACATATGGGCACAGGGGAGAATTTCCTGAATAGAACTCCAATAGCTTATGCTCTAAGATCAAGAATTGACAAATGGGACCTCATTAAATTACAAAGTTTTTGCAAGGCAAAAGACACTGTCAAAAAGACAAAGTGGCAACCAACTAACTGGGAAATGATCTTTACCAACCCTACATTCGACAGAGGGCTAATATCCAATATATACAAAGAACTCAAGAAGCTAAACTCCAGAGAGGCAAGTAACCCTATTAAAAATGGGGTACAGAGCTAAACAAAGAGTTCTCACCTGAAGAATATCTAATGGCTGAGAAGCACCTAAAATGACTAAGGATGTTCATCATCCTTAGTCATTAGGGAAATGCAAATCAAAACAACCCTGAGATTCCATCTCACACCAGTCAGAATGGCTAAGATCAAAAACACAGGAGACAGCAGTTGTTGGCGAGGTGTGGAGAAAGAGGAACACTCCTCCACTGCTGGTGGAATTGCAAGCTGGTACAACCACTCTGGAAAACAGTCTGGCAGTTCCTCAGAAAACTGGGCATGACACTCCCAGAGAATCCAGCTATACCACTCCTGGGCATATACCCAGAGGCTTTACCTGCATGCAATAAGGACACATGCTCCACTATGTTCATAGCAGCCTTATTTATAATAGCCAGAAGCTGGAAAGAACCCAGATGTCCCTCAATGGAGGAATGGACTCAGAAGATGTGGTATATTTACACAATGGAATACTACTCTGAATTCACGAAATTCCTAGGCAAATGGTCAGAACTTGAAAATATCATCTTTAGTGAGGTAACCCAATCACAAAAGAACACACATGGTATGCAGTCACTGATAAGGGGATATTAACCCAGAATCTCGGAATACCCTAGACACAATTCGTATATCAATAGATTTCCAAGAAGATGGAAGGAGAGACCTCTGGTCCTGGAAAGACTGGATGTAGGGGAATGCCAAGACAGAGAAGCGAGAGGTGGTTGAATGGGGAAAAGAGGGAGGCAAGGGGGCTTATGGGACTTTCAGGGAGGGAGGAAACAGGAAAGGGGAAATGATTTTGAGTGTAAATAAAAATATTTTTAAAAAAAAGGAATACTACTACCCTTGTACAGAAGAGATATGTCTCTACAGGACGGGGAAGGCAAACTGTCACCATTCTAACTTCTGGGAGTTTCCCTAAAGAGAGGCACCATAAGCTACTAGTGTAAAAAAAAAAAAAAGAAAAGAAAAGTCTCAATAAGTAGTCTGTTCTTTCTCTCTAGAAGATATTAGGAAGAAAAATGTGTGTATACAATCTTACACAATTTCAGTAGCCACACCCAAAGATGCATCTTTTTGGCTCTCTCTCTCTCTCTCTCTCTCTCTCTCTCTCTCTCTCTCTCTCTCTCTCTCTCTCTCTCTCTCTTTCTCCTTTTCTTTTCTTTTTCTTTATCCTTTGGCTATCCTTTTTCAATAGCTCCATTCCATACTGATAACTTTGATCTTCTCTTATTTTTTTTTCTGCTCCTTTACAAATCTGCTTTTCAATCATCGAGCCTCCTGTTACAAGGTCTGACACCCACAGTGTGCTTCCTTTACTACACATCCATCCATCTATTCTGTGTGCAAATGCTTCCAGCGAATGGAGGTTTGAAACTTCCTGCAATAGTCTGCTCAACAGTGGACTTCCTGTTGAAAACTTCTAGACCAGTGAGGTGGCTGAGTCAGTGCAGTGCTTGCTTTGTAAGCATGAGGACCGGAGTTCTAGTCCACAACCCTTATGTCCAATGCCAGGTGTGGTGGTGAAGGTTTGTAATCCCAGCACTGGGGAGGCAGAGACAGAGGATCCTTGGGGCTCTGTTGCCAGGCAGCCTAGAGTAATCGGTAAGTTCTAGGCAAGTGAGAGACCTTGTTTCAAAGAAAAACAATAGTGGTGCATGAGGAACAATCCCCTAAGTTGTCTTCTAACCTCCTTTCTCTGTCTCCAACTCTGTCTTGGCCTCTTTCATACACACATACACACACAAGAGAGTGATAGAGGGATTTAGAGAGACTCCTTGTGGGAAGCCTTCCTTTCCGCCCCTCAATGTTCATCTGACACCTTCTGTGGGTCAGGGTACAGCTGCATCTAAACTCTTCCTATGTAACACTCTCCATGCCTCCACCCCTTAGTTTCTTTTTTAGGTCAATGGTTGTCATTTCTAGTTGTTCTTGAATTCCATTCTACACACCTGTCTCCCAACCAATCCTACCCCACAATCCCTCAGTCACTGCGGTCTATGATTATCCACATCTACAAGGTTTCTCCTCCGCAGCCTCTCCATGCCTGAGCACCAACTTTCTGCCCTGGATGGACACCCTCTTCTCTCTCTGGCCGTTTTATATGACATTCCCATGTCCAGCTCTCTGTTTCTTCCCTTCAGATCTGAAGCCTGTTATTCTCGTTGGGGGAGTTTGGGACTAGGTGTCTGCGATTCCCATCTTATCTGTGCACTAATTGCTTGAGTAGCTCAGGCAGCATAGCTAAGTTTTCTCAGCCCCTGATTCCTTCATCAGTTTCTTTTCCAACACCAGTCCTTGGATTGGCGCCAGGCAATAGAAAAATTTTTATGACTGCATAGCTAAAGGAATCCCTGGGAGACACAGATGCACATGTGTAGAATCTCAACTTCTGGTCTGAGTGCAGGTATTCCTATCCTTTACTTTGACATTACAACTTTCTAGAATGGTTTAGTGAGGAGTTAAGATGGAATGTAGCTGTTGATGAAATTGTCATTATATTATAATAAGTAACATCTGCTCAGTTCTTCATCTTCCATTAATAATAATAATTTAATTTATTATTAAATTATATATGAAACATATTATGTATATATGCTAAATTTTATAAATAAGAAAAAGGAGGAAAAGAAGAAGAAGGAGAAGGAGAAGAAGGAGAAAAGATTAAGATACTTCTTACTATAAGAAAATGAAAAGTTGGTCACTTTGATGTGGCCACTCCCTCTCATGATGACCAGTGGCCTCTTAACAGCCAAAGACAAGGAACAATGGGTTAAAGAATTCTTCCTTTCCAAAAGTCAGACTCGTGTGAGCATAGCTACCAGGATTACAATTTTCTTGTCTAGTGACAACTATGACAACAGTATTTAAAACCCATGTGATGTGCTTTTACAGTAAACACCTTCAAATGCTATTCTTCTCCTTTTGAAGAATCTAAGGTCCCAAGTCTTTTCCTGCCTCTGAGACTGAGGACCATGGCTCCAACATAGAACTTACTGAGTTTGCTCTGTACACCTGCTTGTTTTAAATGTTGTCTCTTTCTGTTGTTTTCAGCCTGTTTTTATTTTATAATTTTCACTGTAAGAGAGACCCCTGGTCCTGGAAAGACTGGATGTAGGGGAATGCTAGGACAGAGAAGCGAGAGGGGGTTGAATGGGGAAAAGAGGGAGGGAAGGGGACTTATGGGACTTTCGGGGAAGGAAGAAACGGGAAAGGGGAAATGATTTAGAATGTAAATAAAAGAACTTAGAAAATAAAAAAAAGAAAAACCTTTTCTGAGGTAGAGCATAAATACTAAGCAAAAGATAAAAGAAGTTTTAACATTACATATATGTTAATATATGTATGTATGCATGCATGTATATATGTATGACCGATGGATACTGAGTGTATGAACCAACAGTAAGTTTATACAGCAAGGAGATATTCTGCCCTGCCTACTCCCAGATGCTATATACCGGAATACAGTTTGATATTTTTGTACTTTACCATTTTTGTGGTAGACAATTTGGCAATAAATACCAAAGGCTTTAATATGTGAGTGGTTTCTGACCACGGACCCTCTGCCCTTCTTTCCAAACACAATTATGGATTCTTTCAACTAATCAACTGCAAAGACTATTCTAAGTGGGGCCATAGTAACAGAAAAATATTACCAGTTTGGAGGAACAGCACAATGCCATGCGGCCATTGATTGTGATTTCACACCCACTGGTCACTGTCCAGTGAATAAGGCAGGTGATCAAGCAGGACTTTAGAAAGAAATGTACTCAAGCCTAGACAATACATTGACAGTGTGTTCACAAAAATGATAGCAGCCAATATTCTGAAGGTAAACTTTAACCCTTTCTTCTCTTTTCTTACCTTTTTATTATTACATTTACTCATTTGTGTGGCTGTGTCCGTGTGTAGGCACATGCCTGCCAAGGTCCATGTGTGATGATCAGAGGACAACTTTATGGAGTCAGTTGTCTCTTTTTCTGTCAGGTTATACTGTAACAGGGCCCTAGAACTTAGCACATCTGACTCCGTGATGGAAGCACCATTCATAAAACTCAGCATGAAGACAGCACCACCTGCCAGAATGAAAACAAAGATCTAATCCATCATGCTCCCTAGTTCTGGGACAGTCTCTAAATGTGCTAAACTTGCTCCTTGGCCTCTGTAGTTCTCCTTCTGGCTAGCTGTTTTTGTTGACTGAAGTGTATCATCCTAGGATAAGATGTTTGCACTTAAAAGCCACCCTAAAAAAGTGTAGTCCCTTGATGGCTAATGAAGACTTCTATTGACTTAAACTCATCTCTGAGTAGTCTTCTCTGGTAGATACCCCACAACAATGGCTTTACCCACTGAGCCATCTCAATGACCACCTTTATGTTCTGATCTGTTCCCTTTCAATGAGCCTGTGATGTTTATGTGGTGTGAGAAATTTAAGTTAATATTTTGACTTACCTGTCATGGACTTTGTGGTTCCAGAGGATAGAGTCTATCATGGTGCCCAGGGCAGGATGAGAGGCTGAGAAAGCATGTTGTCAGTAGCAGGAATCTAGATGACTATATTTCAATCCACACACACAGGAGGCCAAGAGAACAGAAAGTAGGTTCAGGCTATACATACTTAAAGCCCACCCCCAGGATACACTTCTTCCAATGAGGCTGGACTTCCTAAAGGCTCTACAACCCCCCTCCCCAACAAGAGTCATTCACTGTATCAAGTGTTCAAATGCATGAGTCTCTGGGGAACATTTCTCACTCCAAACACCATACCCTTCCTATGTGACTGACGGCAAATATAGCACTTTTGACATGGCCCTGGTAATCTAGCATGTTCAAGTGTATGTGACATTTTTTTCTTCCTAGACTGTTGCCCTAATTTAGAGTACTAAACCTTTGGAGGGGCAGTGGACATGAGCAGGTCAGAGCAGGATGGGTCACACCAGCTCTTCCAGGTACATCCTAAATCCTGAGATCTTGGTACATGTATCTGCCCTCAAGTAGGAATCAGCTTGGAGCATATGCAGAAATGCACATGTAAACAAAAGCTAATCTTTTACCTCCCATGAATCCAGAACTAATTGGCTCAAACTTCCAGATGCCGTGGCCTCAGACATTTAGGAGTCTTCCTCAAATTTTTGGAACTAAAATCATCCCCCTTCCCCCATCATTTATGCATTCACGCGTGTGTAAATGAATAGAGCGATACAAAACAAAGCCCTCTTTGCTCAAAATATGTTGGTATAGCATAGATTTCCCCTGGTGCGAGGGCTGCATTTCTTAAATGAGAAGCAGAAGGAGGGATTTCATAAGCTTAATGCACCCATTTTAGATGAGCCATATGTAGCTGCTATTCTAGCACCCATGATGCCTCACTGTCATCTCCCCTAAACGTCTGGAAATATGGATCCCTCTCTGCCTCCTCTCACCACCTCCTGTGGTGAGGAGGGCAGTCTCTCTGTCCCACCATCCCTTGGGGTCTCATTCTCTCAACATCTTCCCAAGAAACAGCATCTAACATGAAAGTATCGCTTAGAGACTTTGTTAAGTCCTCTCCACAGCCTTGGAATAGGCAGTTTGACAAGAGAAACCTGCTGGCGTTGCCTCATCACATAAATAATGAACTGTAGTGGCTGTTCAGAAACTGGGACTTCAGTCTTTGGAGCTAGAAGGAACAAATGGACAGCCTTGTGTTTATCCTCTGTGTCTCGGTTAAAAGGCAGGAGAGCTTCGTGCAAACATGGGATTTTCTCAGATGTTCTCTCGTTACAAGATGAGCCCAGACAAGCTCAGCTGGCTCTATCCCAGAAGGGATTCGGGCAAACAATTTCACGATTCTGTTCTAATTTAACTCAACATCTTGTTTTTGAAGCGGTTGGAGGAGAATGAGATGACTCGGGGGAAGAGACAGATACGGAGTTGGATAACTGTAACGTGCCCGAAAGAGAACAATGAGAAGCAATGGGCTTCACTCGCACGCATGGGATTGGAATTGCCTGATGAGGCCCGTCTTGCCTGGCACTCTTCCTGCTTCCTCAACCTGACTGCACCTTGGTAAACGCTGTCGTGCCTGGAGCCTGCTAGAGCCTTGCCTCATGTGAGTGAGTGGCACATTTGCTGCCTCAATCCCCTGCTCTGATTTGGATGCTGTCTGAGTGTGGTCTGGTCTGTAAGGCTCGTGTCTAGGGAGCTTAGTCCTTAGGTTGCTGGTGTTTGGGGGTGGTGGCACTTTTAAGAGGTTTGACTTAGTGGGAAGTCCTTAGGTCGTTTGGGAACTCCGTACTTGGGTGGAATTGCGGGTTTCTGATCTCTCATTGGCTTCATGTTCCCCGTCCACATCTCATCTCTTCCTTACAGAGAATCTCGATTGTGACAGATGAAGGCCAAGGGGTATCCTTGAAGCTCCAAGCTATCTATTAAATAAGGATTTTTTTTCTTATAAAGTTAAGATATGCCTGGGGGATTTCCGGTGTAGTAATGCAACTGAAGTACCTGGAAGGAGTGAGGGAAAGGCCAGAGACTGGAGAAGGTCTGTTTGGGCCACAGAGAAGTGATGTAATCAGAGCAAGGAGAGTAGGCCCCCCTCCTCCAGGAGGAGTCAGGAGAGACAGGACTCCAGATTGTGATCTCCTCTTCCTTTCTGACTTGGGTCAGCAATCTTCACTCCTGAGCTTAGGAGGTAGAGAAGGCTTAGCAGACCACAAATGTCAGTCACCTAGCATAGAGAGCAGAAGCAGAGCACTGGGCAGAGGAGAGACAAATGCCAGGTGTCCTGCTCAACAACGCTCCCACCCACACCTGCCCTTTCTGGTTGCAGCAGGCATGACCAGTGTCCCTCTCCATGGATCCAGCTTCCCCACAAGCGGCAATGGTCATTCCTACCCACCCTTGGGTCTGCCTGAACCCCTCCAAGCTGGTACTTACCCCATCACTTGTCTTCTTCCCTGGTCTAGATTAAAGGTTCCGTGGAGTTAGGAACGGTGTCTCCTGCCATCATATCCCAGGTGCTTAGCCAAGCGACCTGTCATTCAGTATTTATTGGGGAAAGATGCAGAATGAAATAGAATGCACTGCGTCATCAATGTAAGAGCTATGCATCTTTTTACTTTGTAATCTAAAGTTACAGATGTTGTCTTAGTCAGGGTTTTACTGCTGTGAAGAGACACCATGACCAAGGCAACTCTTTAAAGGACAATATTTAATTGGGGCTGGCCTTCAGGTTCAGAGGTTCAGTCCATTATCATCAAGGAGTGAGCATGGCAGCATCCAGAGAGATATGGGGCTGGAGATATGGGCTGAGGGTTCTACATCTTGATCTGAAGACAGACAGGAGAAGACTGGCTTCTAGGCAGCTAGGATGAGGGTCTTAAAGCCCACACCCACAGTGACACACCTACTCCAACAGGCCACACCTACTCCAACAAAGCCGCACCTCCTAATAGTGACAGTTCCTGGGCTAAGCATATTCAAACCGCCGCCGCTGCCACCACCACCAACACACACACACACACACACACATACACACACACACACACACAGACACACACACACACACACATGGGCATGCACACTTGTATAGGCACCCACGTGTATAGAGGCTGGCTGTCTTATTTTATGACATAGACATGTAGAAATAGAAATAGGTTACATGTCTGTCAACTTGCCTGCAGCTCACCAGTTGGCTAGACTGACTTCCCAATGAGCCAAGAGATCCCTTTTCCTAGCACCAAGATTACAGACATGTAACCATGAAGGTACACAGTGAAATAAGACTATATTTACCCTTCACTCCCTCTCTAACTCCATCATATCTTCTCCAACATGTCCTCCCTTCTACCTTCATATGTAACCCACGATGGCGGTTTGAATGAGCTGTCCACCATAGTCCCATGGATTTGAACACTTGGTTCCCATGTGGTGGTGCTGTTTAGGGAGTTTTAAGAGGCATGGCCTTCCAGGAGGAAGTGTGTCACTGAGGGTGGGCTTTCTGAGTTTAGAGACTCAAGCCATTCCTGGTGGATTTTTCTCTCCTTCATACTTACGCAGTTCAAGGTGTGAGCCGTCAGCTGCCTCTCCATCCACCATGCCCGCTCTATGCTGCCTTAACTTTGCCAGCACCGACTCCAACCCTCTGGAATTATAAGCTCATATAAGGCCTTTCTTTTATAAGTGGCCTTGGTTATGATGCTTTATGACAGCAATGGAAAAGTAACTAAGTCCAAGCACCCACCGAGGCCAGTTAGTGCTGCCTGGGTTTACAGGGGTGGAGGGCCAACGACTGGAGCAACACCAGTGGCCACATCCTCCAACAAGAATGATTGTCTCTGTCAACGGTCACCTCCTAATAGCTTGTCAGGGCTTATTAGAAGGGCAGGGCCTGCAGATTGTCTATCTGTGCCAGAATTCTGGCTGGCTCAGTCTTGCCCTGTAGCCAGCATTGCTGTGAGCTCATGAGTGGGATAGCCACGACATCTTGAGCTATGGCAATACACTTGCCTAGCTTGTTGAACACGCAGAATGGACTCATCTACAGAACTGGACTAGTTTCCCTGTAAGCCCTTTATAGCAGTGGTTCTCAACCTTCCTACTGCTGTGACCCTTTGACATAGTTCCTCGTGTTGTGGTGACCCCTCCCCCAACCATAAAACTGCTTTTGTTGCTACTTCATAACTATAATCTTGCTATTGTTGTGAATTGTAATGTGAATGTCTGATATGCAGGATATCTGCTATGTGAGCTCTGTGAAAGGGTTGTTCAGCCTCTGAAGGGGGTTGAGAACCCCTGCTTTATAACAACTACAAACCAAGTGGTAGCCCCAGAGGTCATAGGTGCAAGTCCTGATCCCCCAAGACCTCAGGATATAACAGCCTTTATGGATAGGCTCTTAAAAGAGAAAAATAAGGTTAAATAAGATCATACAACATGGCCCCATGTAGAATCCAGGAGAGAGACCTGAAGAGAAATTGCTCTCTTGTCACTACCATCCTAGACCCCTGCCTACAGACCCTGACAGCTGAGTCCCTAAGCTACTGCACTGCACCTGTGACTCCCAGTCAGTTCCACATGACCTGAGGGGAGCTATGAATAGGATTCGCAGAAGAGCACATTTTCTGGTTTTAGAATTCTGAAAATGTCATAAGGTAATGTACAAAAGCAAAAGAACAACAACAAAATAAAATTCCGTGTTTCCTTTTCAGACAACTTTTACCATCCTTCGCATTCCAAGCAAGACCTTAACATGTAATTTCAGAAAACACACTTCCTGTGGGTATATACTCATGGGACATGGCTAGGATCTGGCCCCACAGAATCCATAAAAGCAGACGATGTGGGGATTATTTGCACGGCATTGCAGAACTTCATGTGAGCTGGGGCAAATTGGGTTCGAGAGCCCCGCATCAGGCACAGCCATGGGTGGCTTGGTTCATGGCCCAAACGAGGTTTTCTACACAACAGATGAGCATTCCAGTGAAGAATCACTGAGCCAGGATGGCGGGTCTGCCAGGTCCTCCCTGCCACACATACCACACTAGCCAGGATGGCCGATCTCCTGGGCCCCCCCGCCACACACACCACACACCTGTTATTTTATTAATTACCCAGATGTCTCTGTCCCTGTTTGACATGAATCACAATCCCTCAGCCACTGAGTGTCCATTGTCACAGAACTGAGGCAAGGGTAGGGTGCAGGGAGATGTTTGCTGAAGCCTCAGCCTCAAGTCTGTCTTCAGAATCTGGCCCAGAGAATCCTTTGTATGCTCCCTTGCTTGTGTGTGTGTGTGTGTGTGTGTGTGTGTGTGTGTGTGTGTGTCTTGTTCCTACATAGTCACCTTTTAATTCTAGGCATATGCCTTGATAGCAGGTCCACTTGGATACCCCCTAAATATATGCAAATCACTTCCCTTCGGAGTAAGTGAGTGTGCTTTTATTTGGAATAAGAGTCTTTGCAGATACAATCAAATTAGTATGAGCCTCACATTAAGGTTAGGAAAATACCTCAGTGGGTAAAGGGCTTACCTTGTAAGCATGAAGACCTAGGTTTGATCCCTGGCACCTACTTGAAATCTGAGTGTGTAGTTCATTGTCACAGCACTAGGAGGCAGTGACAGGTAAACCCTTTTGGCTCACTAGCCATCTAGTCTAGCCTGTCCTGGCCAATGGGAGACCCTGTCCGAAAGGAAGTGGATGGCACCAAGCTAATCCTCTGGCTTCCAAATATACCTGCTTGTAAAAATGATGAGGACGAGGACTTGGTTTAATCCAGTGTCTGGCATCCCTATAAAAGGAAGGTATGGGAATGAAGTCACAGAGTGACGGAGAGAGGAGATGCCCCAGGAATGGCCAGGCAAAGGGGGACATAGAAAGTGGCATGTGCGACAGCCATGTGCTGAGAAAGCTAGCAGAATCTAGGGGTGGGGGCAAGGAAGCTTCTCTGAAACCCCCAAAAGAAGGAGACCTTAGGACCCCTCATTTCTGACTTCTCCCTTTCCAGACCTGCTAAAGATCTCTCTTTTTTCTTAAGCTATCCAGCTTGCAGACATTTCTTAGAACAGCTTGTTAGAAATGAAAATGTTTTTCTCTTCACCAATTCGTTCTTGTAATATGGAAGAAGTTAGCATCTGCAGTGATAACAGGTAGGGTAAAAAGAAACAGACACACAAACAGACACAGGTACAAGCACACGCATGCACACACACACACATGCACACACACATGTACAGACATACTCAGGAACACACACAGATACATACATAGGTAGTCAGGCAGGCGCGCGCATGTGCGCGCGCACACACACACACACACACACACACACACACACACACACTTTCCAAGTACAAATACATACATTAGGCCAAGCAACACAACACACTGTGAAAACCCTGCTTTCCTCCTGATTAGAGGAACATGACACAATGAAGCCATGCTCAGTGAAACCACTCTCCCAGAAGTGGTTCATTTACTATACAGCTCTCTGCGCTAGAAAGAGAAATGTACTTACTTGACATTAGCCAAAACCAACTTTGAGAAAGTTTGACTTATTCCAGCTGTTTCTCTAAGCATACTCTGGCTTGTGACATTTAAATGACAGCCCAAGGAGTAAATCCTGCATTTATCATTGAGGCTATCTACCCTGCTTGTTAAAAGTATGCAACAGAACAATAATCTCGAGAGATGCGCGGTTTCCTCCTGGTTAACTTCGGAGCGGGACTGAGATTCGCAGTCAAGGTCTATAGGGGAGAACCCTGCGATCCGGTCCCTGACAGGGGGTTAAATGTGACAGTTTGTCAGAAAGAGAAACAGCTCGTTTTCCATTTCATCATTCTTGGGTGGGAGCGAGGGAATCATGGACCACGGATGCTCACTCTTGCTTCCCACTTTTTATAAGTGCCCAGTTCCCTCAATTGTAAATGTCTTCATTTGCAAGGCCCTGGGTAAATGCTCTGCCTCACTCAGACTGTTAAGGACAAGTAGATTCCTTAACAGTGAGAAGCAGAGTCCTTCAGACATGAGAAGGTCAGGCCAGATGATGTTGCTTTGATCTTATGCAGGATTCCGCAGGGTAAGATCCCATCGTACAAGTCAGTGCTAATTTCAATTATATTTTTCCTATGTGAATTCCCAACCCTAGATCCCTAGCTGGCGAGCAGTTTTGGCATGGATAGTAAAAATCAAAATAGATGCAAAACAGACTGACTAGTAAGGCAGCTCTGAGCCATTTCAAGTCTGTCAGCATGCGTGTAGGGTTGTTTGTGTGTGTGTGTGTGTGTGTGTGTGTGTGTGCGTGCAGGTACGTGCATGTGTGTGAGCGTGTGGAGGCCTGAAGGTAACAATGGACATCTTCCTGGAGCGCCCCTTTACTGACTGAAGTGGGGTCTCCTGACAAATCTGGAGCTTGCTGATTCTGACTAGCTACTCAGCTTAACCCAGCGATCTCCTGTCTTGCTTCATGAGCTCTGGGGTTTTAGGGAGACTTCCATGGCTGCCTAGAGTCTACATTGAGTGCTGGGGATATGAACGTTGGTCCTTATGGTGGCACAGCAAGTCCTTTATCTATCCAGCCATCTCCCCAGTCCCCAAATGTAGTATTTTTTAAAGTAAACCTTTGGAAGCTGATTTGTAATAACTGACAACCAGAAAAGCTCTCTACAAATGAAGGAACTTGGTATCCACAGGGTTGATAATTGTGGAACAAATACAGACTCTGTGAACTCGGTCCTAGATGTTAAGCACTCTGCTATGGTCAGTCTGGCCCAGCAAACTCACGTAGCACGGTCGTCCCATCCAGGTCTTGTTTCCATGGATCAGTGGCTCCTCAAGGAGACAGCCTCCCTTGCTTGTGTCTAGGAGCAGTATCAGACACAGGCGACTTAGAGGACAGTATCAGGCACAGGTGGCTTAGGGGAATGAGACTGCCCGAGGCACACCTGGACCACAATGGCTCCCCAGGAACCCTTGGATCCTCAGTAGAAATGTGTCTACTGCTCATCCTTCCTAGTGATTTCCCTCAGGAGGAGGCTCCTCTGAGAACGGAGGCGGTGAGCAGGTCCTGAGATCCCCTAAACCTAGGCTGGTTCTAAAACCAAACACCTTCATTTTTGAAGCTCCTTAGTGAACAGGAGGGTGTGTCCAGTTCTATACCCCTGATGACCTTTGAGGACTCAAACCTTTCTGTTGTTCAACAAGTATCACAGAAGAACATAAGTTGGCACCAGCTCTTGGTGGGTGGGGGTAACTGACATAGCTACTCCTATCTGTTGAATTTGTAGCTTTTCTCTTATAGCTCAGAATCCAGTGATCAATGATCTTTGGGAAGAATGCTGAGACACCCAGCAGTACTTTGGCGCTTCATCTGTGATACAGAGTACAGCAGAAGCATTGCCCCAAGACAACCCCTTTGAAAGCCTGGCAAGAGGCTAGCTACAGTCATGGCCAAGGTCACCGTGAAGAGCCCATCTCCTGCACATGAATTTCCTAACTCTCATTACTGAACCCCCATATGAGGCTGACACTTTACCTTTGACCCCATTGACCTCTGCCTCACAACCGGTGTCCTCAGTTTCTATATTGTGATAACCCCAGCTGCCTTCTCCTATGACAAGAAACAAAGGAGAAGTATGTTTTCTTGAAGGCTAAAGCAAGTTAGCTTGCGGTTTAATTCCTAATAATGGTATGAAGGGGGTGTTTGTCGTGTTCAGATGAAATTATCTGCTGTCTCTCATACGAAAGGCAGAATGCTCGAGGGCTGAGGTGACAGATGGAGAGAACCTGAACAAAAGCCAAATGCCTTTCTCCAGCCCCAGCCCCGTGTGAACAGGGAGAGGTCTGGTTAGCGGCCCTATGTACGCCCATTTGTAATATGAAGTCAGCGACACCACACTCCGTGGCCTCTGCTGCCTGCAATTTAATAAAGTGAGAGCCCAAAGCAAGGGCTCCCTGAAGGAGCGCCATCCCCTCCTGCTGAATCACATTTCCCAGCTCGCGCGTGAGCGTGGAGAAGATGGAGGCAGACAAGGACATCAGACTTCCTCCTATTCAAAGGAGACCCCACAGTTTGGCAGAGCGAGCCCACAATGCCTCCCCTCCTGAGACCCTTCCGACCTCTCCCTCTGCCTTGATGTCAAGGGTCTGGCTTCCCAGGGAAGCTCACAGTCTAGTGTCCTGTTTTGTTTTAATTTTAAAAGGTTTTACATTTAAATATTTTTCATTTTTAAAGATTCTATCTCCATGTAAAAAAAAACAAGTTAATTTGTAA
Organism: Tokudaia tokunoshimensis; assembly: GCA_036184795.1. Classification (NCBI taxonomy): domain Eukaryota; kingdom Metazoa; phylum Chordata; class Mammalia; order Rodentia; family Muridae; genus Tokudaia; species Tokudaia tokunoshimensis. The sequence continues at coordinate 92,062,923 of BTHU01000016.1, read as the reverse complement.
AGCTTTTCAAGGAAGGAAGAAACAGAGGAAGGGAGAGAAGGAAGAAGAGAGAGGAAAAGAAACGAATGCTACCTGAACGGTCTAGCCCAGGCTCTTCTATGTTTGTCTTATGGACAGTGGGTGCTAGGTGCATGATTTTAAAGATGCAGTTGTGGTTGTGTGGTGTGCACAGTTCTGCACCCAGTTATGTGTGTCACATCACTTCATAAGAGGAACCTGTAGACGTGTTGGAGGTGTACCTGCTGTGTGCAGGGACAAGCCCAGGGGTCACTCCACACCAGTCTCCGCCTGCAGAGAACAGTAAGAATGAGGGCTGAAGTCCTGGCTCGATGGGTAGAGAGAGCTTGCCTAGCATCCACAAAACACTTGGTCCAGTCCCTAGCACCCAATAGACTGAGTGAGTGTGATGTACACACCTGCAATCCAGGCACTAGGAAGTTAGAGGCAGGAAGACCATTCTCAGCTATATGGCAAGTTCTAAGACGCCCAAGATACATGAAATCTTGTCTAAACAAGGAAGGAAGGAAGGAAGGAAGGAGGGAGGGAGGGAGAGAAGGAAGGAAGGAAGGAGGGATGGAGGGAGGGAAGGAAGGAAGGAAGAAAGGAAGGAAGGAAATAATTGAATTTATAGCACTGGTTCTCAACCTGTGGGCCGCAACTATTGGGAAACACATATTTCTGATGTCCTTAGGAACTGAGACACTACTTAGTAACAAAATTACAGTTATAAAGTAGCAAGGTTACTTTATGGCTAGAGGTTCCTAAGATCATTGGAAATATGTGTTTTCCCGTGGTCACAATCCACAGGTTGGGAACCAGTGAGCTACAGACTTACAAAAACAGGAAGAGGCCAAGTTATATATTTAGCAAAGCATCTGACAGTCTCTCTGTGTGTGCTTCTCTAGGAGAATACAAAAAAATGAAGCCTGAAAGTGGAAATTTAAAGAGGAGACATAAACTCAGAGGGTTCCAGGTACCTGCTCTTGAACCCTGTCCCCAGTGCCTGTCTGTCTGGTCCAATCGTCTCCCTCACCCCTACCTGATCCTCCATCCTGGCCTCTGGCCCTGCAACTTGGCCATGTAATGTGTTCTTCCTAAGATCCTATCTGGTTCTTCTGTGTTTCTAGTGAGTTTCTGGACCTGCTTCTTGGCTGTTTAACCTCTGTTTCTAGGGCCTGTTTCTGAAGTACATGATAGTACCAGTGTCTAAACCAACAGGAACCCCTGACTTGAGTCTTTTGGTCTTGGGAGCCACCCACATTCCTGGGAACTTAACAGGACTCACCTGGACATCTGGACCTTCCTTCCTTCAGTGCTGTGTGGTCCCAGACCATCCCTGGCCATGGTACCATGTGTTTTGGTCACCACCTTGGTCTTCTGACTGTCATTTGCTTTGAGTCTCTCTAAGCCTACCATTGCATAGACAGCTCATTCAGCATCTAGAACATTCTTGAGGTGCCCCAGGGGCTATGATCACTTCAGGTTGACCAGAAATGCTAAGAGGACATGATATGAAATATAATGCGATATAATGTAACACCGACATGAATAAGAGGGTACCTGGTGGCCCCATGCCTAGGTGTCCCCCTGAGAAATCAGACCACTTGGCAGGCGTAGTATTAAAGGAGGTTTATTGTGGGAAGGGAGGGGAATAGGGACTTGGAAAAGGTATAGAGTCAGAGAAAGGGAAGGGGAATGGGGGCAGAGAAGGGGAGAAAGAGGGAGAGGGAAAGAGAGAGAGAAGATGGGGAGTGGGCAGAGGAAGGAAGGAGGAGAAGGACAATGAGGAGGACCAGACAACGAGGAGGACAAGGAGTAGGAGGAGGACCACAACAATGACAAGGAGAGGTGGGTAGGGTAGTGAGCAGTCCTCTTATAAGGTACCACACCTGGAGCGCACATCTGGTGGTGGTGCAGGTAGTAATGGCCTTAGTGGTAAAGCAAGTTATTGCCAGGCAGCTGTTGGGTAGAGCCTAGTGAAATTGTCTGTAAACCAATAGGATGTTCTTTAAAATCCCCCCACCCTACCCCAAGCCAACAGAGGCCTGGAAGCCACGAATATCTTCACAGGTTCCCATCACCTCCCTGCAGATTCCAGAGAAAGTCTGTCCGGCTTTTAGAGAAAGAGCTGATTCATTCTGTGGTTTTGGCACAATTTCCCAAACTCCCATTTATTGGAACGACCCTTAAAAACAAAAGCAGCGTGTGCCAAGTTGCATGTGCAGCAGAGTTCTGCACACGTGCCTCCCACAGGTTCTAACACAGCAGCCTTTTATCTGAGGTGTGCTTTTGAGCCCCGCTTTGGGTGGGCTTTCTGGAGAGGGAGGCAGCTTCTCCTCCAACGCCTGTCAAGGAGAGCAGGCACACGGGCAGGTGGTGAGGGAAGCCTTGTAGGGAGATGAGTGTGTCAAACCATAAAGAGGGTAGAACCTGCAGTGAGTGGGATGCCAGCAATGCCCCCCAGACTCTTGGGACTCTGCCCAAGCCTGGAGTGATGGAGCCCAATGGGAAGGGAACGACAGAGAGACTGAGAGCTTTCCTTTGCTCAACCACACAGTAACAGAGGGATGGGTGCAGAGGTGCCAGGATGAAGTGAATACACCTCTAAAGCCAGCACTCACGGGTTTGCCAGAGGACCACTGAACGTGCTAGGCTAGCCAGGACTACTTAGAGACTCTTGACTCAAAACAAACAAGCAAACGAGATTAAAGGAAATGAAAAACTAGGGCCTGGCCGGGTGAGTGGAGTGCTTGCTATGCAAGCATGAAGGCCCCGAGTTCGAATCTTATGCACTCAAATAAAAAGCTGTATGACGGTATGGGGGAGGTGGAAAGAAAAGAATCCTGGGACTGTTCATCCAGTCTAGCCAACTCTTAACACCTGACATTGACCTCTGGGTTCCACACGTGCATGTGCTTGTGTGCATGCGGTCACACACGTGTGCACGCATGCATGCACCACACATGTACATACAGAGACAATTTAATTTTGAGTGTCAATGAAGTTACAACAGGAACTACATGCGCAGGAGAGCAAGAGGCCTGGAAGATATGGCAGGTTCAAAGCTGAATGTTCCCAGCTTAAAAAAAAAAAACCCTCGGCTCTCTAAAATTTACTACAGGAGACTAGGCTATAACTCGGCTTGTGGAGCTCTTGCCTCAAAGACATGAGGCCCCGGGTTTTATTCCCAGCGCCTTATAAATGGGGGATGGTGGTGCACACCTATAATCCTAGGAGTGAGGAAGGAGAGACAGGAGGATCAGAAATTCATGTTTAGTCTCGGCTACAATGAGTGTAGAGCCAGCCTGGGCTAAATGGGACCCTATCTCAAAATAAAACAAAAAGTATCCTTCTCATTTGGACCAGTTTCTGTTTGGTATACTTTCGGGGGATGGGGAAGAGGATATACTGGTTGGTTTTTCTGGAAGCTTTGAGATAGCACTAGACATTTCTGCACTCTCCTTCTCTGATGGTGAACAGGGAACCTGTTTCTGCCTTCCCAAACACTAGTTCAAAAGCCTACTTCCAAAACTCACCTCTCCCGACTCTCAATTATTGCCAAGCATTGTGGCTTGCGTGTGCCTCCACCTGAAAACCTACCTCTCCCCCCCCCCCCCCGCACCATATTTATTTTCTCACGCCTTGGTGTAACTGTTCAGGGCAGGAGCTTTGGTCTTAGGTCCCTGTGCTCCGTCCCATGGCAGGCCTGTTGATTTTGACTAAATTATGACTGCTGTGATTCATCTGGTCATTTCAAAAACTCATTAAAACCCAGTTTGTCTAAGTTTTCATTGTAACACGATCCAGTTGCTTTGTTGAACTTAGTGTACTGGGGTAGGGGCATTGGGAAGTGTAAACTGTGACTTTATGATTAATTGCTGGAAGTGATTGGGAGTTTGTTTCCCACCTCCAACATTTCCCTTCTTCATGTTAAGAGACCAAATCCAAGCCAGTGTTTCAAAGAAAGGGGGGGGCATTCCTATGCAATACGGAGATTCTTCCACAGGCCCACGAGACCTGTACCCAGAGATCTGGCACTCAGAATCAATGGAGACCCTCCTCCTGGGACACGAGTTTCTCAGCAGTACCCTCAGGATAATGTGTCACCAGCATGACACCCTGAGAGGTGCCCTGTCTCCTTTGCTGAGACCATACAAGAGAATCAGCAGATAGGACAGAAGCCCAGGCCAATGCCACCCCTCCTACTGCTCTCCCCAGCATGGTCACCTATGAGGAGTAGCTCTGCTTCTCAGACAATGACTCCCAGACATGTTTGCTAGCAGCCAGTGTCTCAGGACCAGCTCTGGCCTTTCAGCCTGGCATGCACCTGCATGAACCATTTTTGTTCTCACAGTTCTAACTCTTATTGGGATTCCTGAAGTTATAAAATATAAAGCCTCCACAGAGGAACTTTTCAATCCAGATGAGCCCAAGAATTACTGCTTCCTAACTCTTCAGTCCTAAAGGGTAGGTGGAGAGATCAGCTCTTCCCAGTCTCCAGGGAATGGTTTTAGCTTGTTCCTTTGTGCCAAGGAAAGAAGGACATTGCAGGAGACCAAAAACAGGCTAGCATGGTCTCCAGCCCCATTCATGACTTCAGACCCAGCACTCTACCACCACCTGTGGTTGTCACACTGAACTCTCATCTTTCTCTGACCAGAGTGTCCCACCATCCATGTAGCCCACAGGAGATGGGACAGGATGCCCGTCCATACAGTGAGCCTCTCTTTGGTTCTGTTGGATTCCTGCTATTGGTGACTGATGAGGATGACAGTCCAGGGCAGGAGATGGTCTACGTGGCTCTCATGAAGGCTTTATGCACAGCAATGACTAGTACGTGGCCCCCATCACATAAGGAGCTTGAAAGATATAGTGCCTCTGTTCCCTCTTCCTCCTCTATAGAGTGAATATCTTATGTCTGTATGGACGTGGCACCTGTCAATAACAAATCTGATAGCCTATGGCTTAGGCAGGAAATGGGATGTAGGATATCTTAGCGTCAAAAAGAATTCTGGGATAGTGCCAGCCAAGGGAGATTTGCCTGGGAAGATGTGGGGGGTCAGACACATTGTACCTGAGCACAGATAACCAGCCACATGCCAGAATATAGATTAGACTACATGGGTTCATTTATGTTATGAGCTAGTGAGAGAAGAGCCTAGCTATATGGCCAAGGTATTTGTACATATATTTTGAGTCTGAGTCTTATTTCTAGGAGCCTGGGGCTGGGAGGAAGAATCAGGCCTAACCTTTAGACTCCTCAGCCTCTCGCCTCCATTTTCCAGGATAAAGATATCTCTCAGAGTAAGCCTTGGCTCCCATTCACCTGTAGCTCTACCCATTGTCACCCTCTGAGCCTCAAACCCAGGTATCCATCAGTTACACTCATCACCTGCTCCGCCTCTCTACCATCCTCCTCCGGACAGCAGCCTGGTTCACCCAGGCAGATGGAGGTATAGCAGCACCTCCATCACGCTTTGTCTTACTACCCCCCCCAGTACATTTATCTGTAACCCCTCATCTGTCCCCATGACCCTACCTTAGGCTGAGTCCTCCCCTCCTTCCCGCTGGATGGCCACCAGGCTGCATCTACCAAGGACAGATACATTCCACATAGTGTAGCACATACAAAAATACCAGCCGCCTCCCTGTTTTCAGAATAGCTCTCAAAGGCTAACTGGTTCCTGATTGAAATCCTCGATGTTTCCACACTGGGTGGCACAATGCACACTTTTGATGGCCTCTGCCTCCCTGTCCACCAGCCAGGTGTCATCCATGTAGCACACATAAGAAAGCGCAATTGTCTCTGTCAAGAAGGCGTGGCTTTCATGTGGCTTAGGCGCTCCAGTACTGCAGTGTGGGGTTCAGAGTGATGGCTCTTCACAGAATTCCGCTGAGTATCTTGTTCATCTCATCCAGCCTTTTCTTTCCATCCTTGGTGTATTAATGTTGTCTTTGTAATTACTGAACAGAGTTCTAATCTCTCCTCTGAATTCTTCGTCTGGCCTTTCTTCCAGGCCATTTTCATTAGGAGCTTGCGCTGGCTAGTTTCATCAACCTGACACCCAGCTAGAGTCCTCTGGCTAGAGGCGATGTCAATCATCAATCAAGAACATGCCACACGGGTTTGCAGATAGGCTGATCTGGGGGTGCGGGGGGGGCAGAGATTTTCCTCAATTGTACTTCTCTCTTCTCAGATAACCCTGGCTCATGTCAAGTTCACAAAAACTAAAATCCAACCAGGAAAGGATCCTGTCACTAAATTTGTGCCTCAAAAACAACGTCCCCTAAGTAGTGTGACCTCTGTGGGGTGACCAAGTCCTAAGGAGCAGTGATCATGCTTGGGATTGCTAGCCTGACCGCAAAGACCCTAGAGAGCAGTCTTTTGTCTCTTTCAAACTCAATCAACACCTGACCTTTCTCACCCTTTCTGAACTCTCTCGCCCTTCCTCCCTTGTGAGGACAATAGAGAGATGCTTCCCATAATGCAACAGTCCGTGCCCTGATCTTGGACTTCTAGCAAGTGTCTGTAAGAAATAAGCACCTGTTCTTCCCAAGTCACCAATCTGTGGAGTTCTAAGAGGACAAAGGTACTCCTGCCGGAATTTTCTCTTTCTAGTGTCTGCTCCAGGCCCCTCTGGCTCACATAAAGGTCTGAACCTCATATAGACATAGACATAGACATAGACGTAGACATGGACATGGACATAGACATGGGCATAGACATAGACATAGACATGGACATGGACATGACATGGGCATAGACATGGGCATGGGCATATACATATACATACATATGTATGTATGTATCTATATATATGTGTGTGTGTGTGTGTGTGTGTGTGTGTGTGTGTGTAGCACAGCAACTTGAATGACTGGATAAGCTCACCTAGTTGACCATGACCTGCTAGAAGCACTGGTCAGTCCTCCTGGGAGTTTTATAACATTCCACATCCCATTACACATTTCGCCAGACTCCAGGCCAGGTACATCCCATCAGGTGGACAGTTGTCGGCACCTTCCAGAGAAGATAAAAGCTCTTGAGTGGCAGTTAACGCTGCCCTGTGTGCATGAAGTGTTCTGCTTTGAACCTTATCCCTAATCAGATGCCCTATCTTGAGGTTGTTTGCACATCCTGAAAGAGACACTACCAGGGTCCACAAGGAACACTGGTGAACTTGGCAAACCCCTGAAGCTGAAATCCTCAGTGTGGATTTTAACAAAAGGGACAAGAAAGTCAAAAATACAGTGTCCTTTGTTGCCATGGGTGCAGTTAACCATGGTTGTGGCTTTCTGACTGCATAGGGTCCCTAAGGCCGCTCCTTGCTGGGGAAATAGGTTTCTGATCACGAGACGGTTGATTCCATTCTTAACCACACTGTTCCCGAAGGTTCCTCTACAGGCTCCTCAATGGCCTCTGTCGCTCATTGTTTCAAAGTTTCTTCCTATACCTGCTGATAATGTGAGATTTCACACTTCCTTTCCGAAGTTTCCTCGTTATTTACAGCTAGCCCTCAGCTGCGATGTTTACACCAGTAAATCTTCCTGTCTTCTTGTGTACACTGCCAAATCCCTCCACCCCCAAATAATCCAACCCCAAAAGCTGCATCAGAATTTAATAACCGCGGTCATAAATCAAAGCGAAGGTTTTATCCTTTCGTTTCACGTTCGACAACACAGCTAAATGAGCAACCCTATGCGCCCAGGACCCATCAAGCAAGGGAAAGCCTTCCTTAATCAAAGGCGTATTTCATTTCTGAAAAATTCATCAGAATGAGTTTGGAGTGACTGTGCCTTCTGAACCTGGTGGCTGCACATCTGGAAGCCTGTTCCCTATACCCCCCGCCCCCCCATCATTATATTCAAGAATACAAGTGGGTTTGATTTGCATGCATGAAGCGGTCCCTTCATCTCTTATCTCCCGGGCCATGTGAATGAATTCTTGTGATCCAAGACTACAATTGCTCGTGTGGATTAAGAACATTGCACTGTGCAGATGGTCCCTGTGACCCAGGAGCTGCTGGAAGCCAAGCAGAGCAATCACTGGAAATGTGTCATACAGCCCTGGGGACTTCCCTGGTCCTGCCTGCTGCCTATGGTAGGACTTCCCAGAGCCACTGAATCCAGAGGTCCCAGGGATATGGCTGAGGCATGTCCTCTCTGGTCATTCTCCATCCAGAGCCACAGCTGAAGCACCACATCCGATTCTGGAAGCCCTCTCAGCCCGAGTCACTCCCTCCACTCTACTTCCGGTGATATGGGCCCTCTGTCCCATGGTAAGTGCATCAGCTCTCAACCAAGGAAAGATTTCATCATCTGTAACAGGCATGTCCTTCCTATTAACAGTGTCCAACATGCACAAAACAAAGGGTGAGTCTGAGTAGTCTGGGATTCTTTACCACCCTCTAAGGGCAGGGCTATAGGCATCCACAATGGCTATCCTCAGTGGATAGCATCTATGTCCATGACAGTGAGTTCCCATGGGGCTGCTGAGTTGCCTAAGAAAGCTGAAGATAAGTTTATGATTGAATCCGTTCCACCAGAGACAGGAGCCAGGGGGATCCCTTACTCTTAAGATCTCAGTTTCATAATTTAAATGGCAATGCTTTCTAGTATGTTTAGTCCCACCAGTTACTGTGAGAGAGGATGACAATACATATGCGCTGATCGTAGCCTAAATCTACAAGTTGTTAATTCGAAGCCGAGTGGGTCAGGCAGGCCATGCTTCCACCCAAGCCCAGAGGAAGGACCCTTCCATTTCTTCTTGCAGCCCCTGCATACTCCTGGGCATGGGACAGCATCATTCTGGGTCTTCCCATGGGATTCTTGCCCTTAGTGTCCTGCCAGAGCCCACTCTCTGAGGGACTACCCGACTCCAAACGTCCCCTTTCACAAGAACCAGACACATATTGCATTAGGGTCAAATCCCTCCACCCCCAAATAATCCAAGTCTGGCTATGGACTGAGACCATTGGCCAGACTACTTCATTTTGACTTGGTTATATCTGCAGGGGTCACATTGTGAAGTACTATGGGGGGGTCAATTCTTCCACCAATGTTTTGGGGGTTACCCGTCACCCACTAACTTAGTATGCAGATGGTATGAGAACTCAGATGCAGGGTTAGCTCCAGGCTCAACACAATGGCCATAGGATGGTCTCTCCATATCTTTCCACAATGCAAAACAGGCAGTCTGGGGTCAGCACCGAGGACGCCCTGTGGCCACGCACAGTCATAAGCAGTGGGGGACCACTGTGCCATGGGGGCTGCAGGCTCAGCAGGTCCCCCGGCCAGACGTGCAAACTCAACTTCTGCACTCTCCTTGCTGCCTGCACAGCTGCCCTACAAAGGCCTATTACGATCAGAATTAATGTGAGAATCTGAATTGGGCACAAAACCCGCTCTCTTTAGAAATCATGAGCTATTCTCCTTCCTGAAAGGAACAAGATTGTGCTTTGTTCACACCGAGGCGGGAAAGAGAAAGGACTGAATAAAGAGGAACAATTCAAAAGTGCTGTGAAGGCAAATGTTAATGTCTGGAGCAAGCATCAGCTAAAAAAGGCATGCTCCATTTTTAAGAGGATGATTTCTACTTATGTGCGTTTGCCTGGATGTGGGGATGTGCATGTGAGTGTGAGTGCCACTGGAAGCCATTAGAGGGCATCAGATTTCCCTGAAACTAGAGTTACAGGCAGTTTGGGACAACCAAATATGGGTGTTGGGAACCCAAACCAGGTCCTCTGGAAGAGCATCAAGTACTCTTAACCAATAAGAATCTCCCTAGCTTCGTATTTTTCTTAAAGATGACAAGACAGAATTGTGTTAAGGTCACAACCAGGGTTTCCAGGTTCTCAGTGTGATTAATCCCTAACCCCCAAGAACCTGTGAACATCTTTGAAGAGTCATTTATAGCATTACAGTGTCTGTCCCTCTCCCAGCCTCTGACAGCAGAGCTGCCAGGCTCTCAGAAAGACAGCTCTGTGGCCCCTAGCAAGTTTCAGAGCCATGCTTAGCACGGCTGGGTCAAGGAATCTGTGATCTCTTAGCAAGTGAAACTGATTTCAAAAAGGCACAAATTGGGCCCCTTCTCCCCTGTATAACCAAAATGGCTTTGGGGAGTATTGGGTGCCTGTCGTTCCACTTGGTAGAGCCCCCAAGTTCTTACCCAGGACCACATGGTTTAATGATCTGATGGTGTCAGTGTTCTCTGTCCTGCTGGATAACTATTGCCAGAGGTGACAGTGTGGTGTCCACTTGTTCCCAAATGAAGTCCCCCTTCTAATCAGTGTCCTCAAAAATGGCCATAGGAGCATACAATCTGCAGTCCTTTCCTCACGCTGGTTTCTCTAAGCAACTGGACAACACCAAACTAATGCTCTTGCCCTGTGGTACTGTCCTGAATTTTCTCCTCTGGCCATAAAGGTTTTCCACATAAAGGAATTTCTACTGTGTTCTCAAGGGATCAGGGCCTTGAGAATACCTCATTGATCTCAATACGTTGTGATATTTGTCAGTAGGTTCTCTCAGTGTCCTTTAAGTAGGGAGCTCCTCTCTGCCCAGCTCCCCTAAACAGACATGCCATATCGCAATCTGAGTATCCCGAGTATGTGGTCCTGGTCTCAGTCCATAGCATGAAGTACTTAGGGCACTTTCACAAAGACCTTTGTCTATGGACAGACAGACTTCTTCCCAAGTGCCCATAAAGAAATCTGTGTAGTCCTCTACAGGTTCTAGAATTTTCCACAAGGATTGGATGCTATAATAACCTGTTTCCTCCTCTACTAATGACTTCTGCTTTTGCCATCTGTCATAGTTTTTGTTGACTTAATACCTGGGAAGACTTGAGGAACTGGCCTGTGAGTGTGTCTTGGAGGGGCCATTTTCTTGATTGCTGATTAATGTAGGACAAGCCAGCCCACTGTGGGTGGTGCCATTCCTAGGCACATGAGCCTAGCTGTATAAGAAAGGTAGCCAAACAAACCAGGAGAAACAAGCCAGTTCTCTGTGGTTTCTGGTTCAATTCCTTCCTCCAAGTTCCTGCCTTGAATTCCTGGTTTGGCTTCTTTCGATGTAAGCTGAAATAACCCACCCCCACCCCTTCACCACCATAAAGTTGGTTTTGGTCATGTTTTATCACAGTGACAGAAAGAAAACTAGGACACTATTAAAGCTTCTGCTTGTCAGTTGAAAGAGTCAGATGCAGATATTTGCACCCAGCCAATGGACAGAAGCAGCTGACCCCTGTTGTTGAATTAGGGAAAAGCTGAAAGAAGCTGAGGAGGAGGACGACCCTGTAGGAGGATCAGCAGTCTTAATTAATCTGGACTCCCGAGATCTCTCAAACACTGGACCACCAAACAGGAAGCATACACCAGCTGATATGAGGCCCCCAACACACATACAGTAGAGGACTGCTGGGTCTATGTTCATTCAGAGAAGATGCACCTAACCCTCAAGAGACTGGAGACCCCAGGGAGTTTAGAGGTCAGGTGGGGTAGGGGTTGGTGTTGGGGACAGCCATATAGAGACAGGGGGTGTGGAGGAGGTATGGGATGTGGAACAGTTGTAGATAGATGGGGGGTGGTAGATAAAACGTGGAGTGTAAAATATTAATTAATTAGTTAATTAATTAATTGAAAAAAGAATGAAAATTTTGTATTAGTGGGTTCTTTTTGTTATGTTATTGGTGTGAAATGCTCTGAGAAATTCAATTTTTGTTGCAAGGAAGAAATAAGGGCATAGCAAAGAAGATTGAAGTTGGTTAATTTACATTCTGTGTTATACTGTGCACTTGCTGTAGTATGTTTACTACGAACTTCACATTCTAAATTTGCTCATTGAAAACCAACTTGTATTAGCTGAAAATTGTTGAAATTGGTCACTCTCTAATATGTATGATCACTCTCTAATAATGAAATAAAAATTCCCAGGACACACACACACACACACACACTCACACACACACACACAGCTTCTGTTTGTATATAATGAAATCATAAGAAATACCCTCAAGAATGCTGTGCACAACACTGTAGATGCCCAGTGTGAGACATGGCGTCACGTACTCTCTAGGAGAATTATTTTCCTAGGGGGACTCATCTTTGTTCACTTTAATAAAAGTATTGCAAGCTACTAATTGATTCAGGTTTTCGCTTTCTGCCTTCTACCAAGAGATCATAGCTAAAAAATTAAGAGTAAAGTTCCATAAAATGAACATAAAATAGACATGAATCACTGCAGAGTAAACTTACTTCTTGCCTTTCTCTCTTGATGGTATTGGAGAGGCCAGGGATACTGGTGACCCACTCAGGAGGAAGATGGGTTGGAGATATGGTTTGTTCAAAACATGGGCTGGTTTTCTGGGTCTTGTGTCTTTTCTATGTACACTCCCATTATCCACAGCCATCCCATGTGGCAGGGTGGGGAGACTCTGACATCTGGCAACAGGTGCCATCAGCTCAAAGGGTGTTGGGAATCACGACAAAAAGTTTCCAGTGCCATGACATCAGACAGGAAAAGAGTTGATAGCCGCTTTCCCAGAAGTTTCCCAGATATTTCCAGCACTCAGCTAACCTTGCCTCGGCCCTGACCATCGGCAGGACTGAGAAATTAAAGGAAACCTTTTCAGACCACCAACAAAACAGAACCAGGCGACAGTCCCCACTAACAGAAGGCCCGACTTGACCTTCTGATGTCTCTATAGAGAGAGATCGGTCAGGGCTGTAGTTCAAATCTACAATCAGAGGGCAGACTGGCAAACGGAAGGGAAGAGGATAGTAGAGTGGCTGTAGGCACTTCACAAAAGCATGATTCTTTTTCTGGGTTTATTAAATATGGGCTATTTACTATGTTTTGAAAATTTTGTGATTTTTAAAATTGAGTTTAAGTCTTTAAGTGCTTACCCAATTTAGCATTTGTAATTCTGTCTTTTTCAGGAGAACCTTATGTTGGCCGTTGTAACCTGGGTACCCCACTACCTCATAATCTTTCTGATACCCCAAACCCAGCATCCGCTATCCACTTGGGGTCCCAGTGCCCACTAACCACATGGGACCATGACTATCAGCCTTGGAGACAAGGTGTGAGCTCAGGGCACTCACTACCCTGGAGTGGGGGTGGGGAATGCTTCTCTGAGACTTGTCACATGCAAATGGCATTGATACCTGTTTACCCAAAACCTGATTCATCATTTTCTTCCTTATCCAGGGGCTAGGGCCCTTCCCCCAACCAGGTAGACTTTTTTGGAACAAGATGCAGCTCATGATCAGTAACTGTGAGTGGGGCTTCTACAGTGGGATTTTGACCACACACACACACACACACACACACACACACACACACACACACACAGCCCTCTTAGATGGGACACCTCGGATGTGGGTGCAAAGTAACCATCTCCTTCCTCCAGCATCCTAGGTATCCTGATGAAAGAAGCTCAGACACAGCTGACCGGAGATGGATGGTTTTCCCAAGTGCGTATCCAATGCCAGCCTGAGATTTCTGTGAGTAAAACGGGAAAGTGAATAGTCCTACTGCCTTGCTGGGTTATGAGGCATTAACAGTAGAATTTGTGTAACACTCTGAACACTTTGTCTAGAACTCAGTGAATGTTCAAAACTTTTGGTGGCTGCTCAAGGTAGTCACTATCTGTGGAACTTTGAGTAAAAATGGCCTCCACAGGCCCATAAGGAATGGTACTATTGGCAGGCATGGCCTTGCCAGAGTAGGTGTGGTCTTGTTGGAGGAAGCGTGTCACTAGGAGGCGGGCTTTGAGGTCCCAGGAGCTCAAGCCAGGCCTGTGGTTCCCTGCCTCTTCCTGCTGCCTTCAAGCTGTAGAACTCCTACCTCCCTCTCCAGCACCATGTCTACCTGCACACCACCATGTCTCTCAGCATGAAGATAATGGACCAAACCTCTGAAACTGTAAGTAGGCTACGATTAAAAGTTGTCCTTTATAAGAGTTGCCCTGGTCATGTCGTCTCTTCACAGCAATGAAACTCTAATCAAGTCACTATCCTTATTATTTCTGAAACAACAGCCAGACCTATTGATATCACCCAGGTCGTGGACAGAAGCATCTTACAGTACAGGGAAAGTGACAGGCCCTGCAGAAAGCCAGGCTGCCCCTCATAAGACCATCCAGCCATATTCAGGGCCCCTATTAATCCTTTCCGATCCTGAGTGATCCCTCAGCTTACACCCCAGAAGACACAAGGAGAAACTTTTCCAAAAGCAGAGTTTCCACCCAGAAATACTGTGTCTGCAGGAGGGCCGTGGCTCTGCAACTCCAATTTCTCTGTCAAAACAAGGAAATGAAACTAATCTCACATGATGGGCCCTCACTGAACTCTTACTGCCTTCAAATGATCACCTTCCCTCTCAGGGGGTTTATAAACCATCAACTTGAATGTCATTTCTAACCCTGCTGTTAGCTCTGAGGTTGGGGACTTGCTGGCTTCCTCTTTTTATAGAAAGCATTATGTCAGAATCCTCCCGTGAACCGCAAGCTTTCCAGAAATAGCTACCATGGAGGTGAAGTCGGAGAAGTCGTCTAAAGTGAGGCCAGCTCTACCTAGCAGCAGCCCCCGTCCTAATTATCTGAACGGTTTTCCAGTCGTTCAAAATAGCGTGCTGTCTCCACCTTCGTGTCAGAGCCAAAGGAAAATGAGTTTCTCATACAGTGATTAAAAATATTCTTGGATTTGGCTTTGGGGAGTTGGTTGTTGTTTCTTTTTTTTTTTAACGTAATTACTCCTGTTTGCCTGAAAAAGATGGATTTAGATCTGCAGAAGCCAAGGACCTTGTGGAGTTCTTAGCTTCATCATCCTCAAAGCATAGTTCTAGCTGCCACCAAATTCAACCCAGAGCCCATGGCGTTGGGCCCTTAAGGAGAAGAGGACTTAGTAATAAGGGCTAGTGTTGACCTTGTGGGCATGGGAGTTTCCAGGCCTGGGGAAATAAATAAAGCCGTGAGCAGCATCTCTGGAGAATGGCTGATGTTTTGTCAGTCCTTCAGCCATTCCTTCTTCACACAAGAACACATTGGTTTGTCCTCAGAAATACCTTCTGTCTGCTCTGCTCACGAGCAAGTTAGGTTGACATGAGGCCGGCCCTACTTTGGGCCTCAGAATGAATTCCTGAACTAGGACAGGCCAGTGAGAGGTT
The DNA here is from genome assembly GCA_036184795.1 of Tokudaia tokunoshimensis. Lineage (NCBI taxonomy): Eukaryota > Metazoa > Chordata > Mammalia > Rodentia > Muridae > Tokudaia > Tokudaia tokunoshimensis. Next base: position 92,047,758 of record BTHU01000016.1, on the reverse strand, counting down.
ACAACCATGCATCCACCATGATCAACTAAGATGTGAGACACAAGACACAGCCCAGCCAGCCCACCATCCTGAAGCACACACTGGGACTGATGAAAAGGCCCCGGATCTTTTTTAAATGCTTCAGGCTTGGCTCTCTCATCTTTGGGATACTGAGAACAAAACCCCAACAAAAGTAGAAGCTAGAGGTGAGCATCTTACTACCGTCTGCCTAGCTGCAACCAGTCTCTCTCGTTCTCGCTGGAACATCCAGTCATTTAGTTTAAATATGAGTATCGTTTCTTTCAGCTGAATGGGAAGATGGTCACCAGGTTATCCACAAAGTGTAGAACTCACGAGCCAGAGTCAGGAGCCTGATGGTGATCACCAGGGACAGTCATTATACTGGTAGTTTCCCTGCCAGGCACGTCGGAGTCCTAATGAGGACTCATTGTCACCCACCTTGACAAATGAGTTGGGAACAGAACATATACGTGCCACTTCCAGAGAGAAACCTGAGAGCAGATGGGCTTCTGAAGAAATTCTTTCCGCTACCCTGCCCACTATGGAAATATGGAGATAACGCCTCCTTTCACCTGGGTCCATGCAAGAGGCATGACGTCATGCTTCAGCCAGGCAGCTGTGGGTGTTCCCCACAGAGGAAAGAAAAAAGAACAAAGCAAAGATCAAGTTTTTGGACTCACTGATATGACATTCTGGGCTTGTTTGTTACCGTAGCATAGCTTATGGGATCTGACCTATGCAAACATTCAGCAAGAATGTCAATAAGACATAGGAGGACATCAAACAAGGTGACTTTAGTCCATAATGTCTTCTGGACAAACTTTCCCGGAACCTCCATGTGAGGGAGAAATGGCTAGCAGGGTCTTGATGGACAGATCTCCAAGGCCCGTGAGGCAAGGAATACGAGCACAGCACTAAAGCACAGAAAAGAGAGGTGCAGGGGTGGAGAATGGTAGCCGCTGACAGCCAGGATGCCCAGGGAAATGTGAGAGAGTGAGCCTGGACCAGGAAGAGGAGGGAGATTGAATCTGAAGAAAAATACAACAAGAATCACACACCTGGATAACAGAAACGAATTGACTGATGGGAACTATGCTTGGCCTGCAGCTGTCTAGATGGTTCTGTGAGTCAGAGTCCTGTGTGCTGTACTCAAGACCTATAGTTATTTGGGAGACCGTGTAAAGACCATAATCTCAAGAGTATGGTCATCGGGACCAGGCTCTATTATGTGTGTCTAATAGCATGATGTGAGGCCCTGGCTGGACATGAGCATCTCAATGACCACCAGTATACACAATAACGTGTTCTTTTGCTTGTGAATTTCGAAATCATTTGTCATTGTAGTTGATGGTTATATAACAAGTACCCCAAACCTTTATGTCTTAAAACAGTGGACTTATTTATTATATCACCAATTCTGGTGGACAGGAATTCACATGTAGATGGGCAGGATACCAAGGCTCAAGTTCTTTCCGGACTGCATAGGGAAGGTGTGATTGAGGTTACAGTCATCTATCTAAAGTCAACTGAGGCTGAGAATGTGTTGTCAAGACAGCTCAATCACACAACTATTCGAGAGAAAAAAATCCCCATCCATTACCCTATGACTTCTCCATAGAGCCATTTGAACAACTTCATAATGTGGTAGATGGCTAGGTCCTCCAAGAGCCAGAGATGTAGAAGAGACAGCCATGAAGAGGTGGTAATGTCTTCTGGTTTTAGGACCTCATTCCAGAATTTAGACCTGGTTTCCCAGCACACACAGCCCATCATTTCTGGTGCCATCTCTCATTAGGATATAAGCAGAGAGAGGGAGATTAAGGGGTTAAAAAAATGGACAAAACCATGTGCAAAGCAGATCAGCTGCTGATGGTTTCCTTAAGAGTAACAACATCAACAGACCTGCAGAGGTCTTGGGGAAAGATCCAGAAAAAAGAAAGATCAAGTCTCAAACTTCAGAGGTAAGAAGAATTTTGGCATATTCTAAGTGAACGATGGAGAGTACCTGGCAGAGCTGGGGAAGATGTAATGGACACTGATGTCTGCCTGGGATCAGTGTGATGGGTTCCCTAGAGACCAATTCTTCTGGCTACTGTGTGGCTAATGATTAAGCAGTCTGAGCGGGCACTGGGAGGGGGTTCAGGAAACTTCTAAAAAGCACAGCAGAAGATGGAAAAGATGGGGTGAGGTGATAGCAACAGAAAGAGAAGGCTATGGTTCGGAGAGTGCGGTATTCTGCTGTGGTTCTCATCAATTCCCACCTGTGGTTGTTTTCTCAGAGAAAAAATTGACAGTAGCTTCTGCCAAGCAGTTACAACTATTTGGGTGTTTCATATGATTACAGTCTGTAAGCATAGCTGTAAAGGAACAATCCTAGAGACAAAGGAATCCAGCCATCTCTGTGTGTGGGACATCACAACAGTTCAGGTCATACTTTGTCCAGTGAGGGTGCGGATGGATATTGTATAGAAATAGGTCCCACTGTCTAGGCCTCTAGTGTGAACCACACTTCTGATGATGTGACCCTCAGAATGATAGGACCAGGAGATTTGTCACCAATACCTGTGGCCAAACATCTACAGATGCAGTCATGCTGGTGGCGTGGTTCACAGAAACTTCCCAATACTTTTAAAACTACATCATTTCAAAACCATCACAGAGGGAGCGTGCACTGATTTTTTTTTTGAAGTTTTGCACTATTTCAGCTCTTTCTGGGAACAATTTCAACTCCTGAACAGTGGCTTTAGAAGGTCTCTAAACTGATTCTGTCTAAATGAAGACACAGCAGTACCCACAATCTTAAAGTCACATGGATTCTGGGAAACCATTTCTTTGGAGCCCCCAGAAAAACAATGAAATAAATAACACAGCAGACGTGTGAAATCAGAGAAATGTAGATGTCCCATAAACAGCTCCTTCCACTGAGCTTTATTTTGCGCCAGCCGCTATACCTCATGTTTGTTTTAACACAAAAACTAATAAAAGCCCCATTCCTCCATGAACCCCAGGATGGCTCAGCTTTCTTACAATTTCTTGCAAGATCTGAGTCAATTGGTCAAATGGAGAAAGCAGATGTGGGAAAACCCACGTCATCTCTTCCTCATAACACGGCTTGCTTAGCAGCTCCAAGTCTCAACTCCTGCTGAACGGACAGCAGGGTCTCCCATCCTGCAGAGGGCAGCTCCTGGGTGTATCTGTTCCAAGAGCATTAGCTCAGAGGCTGACTGCAGGCAATGCCAGGCCTCACCAGAGGACCAGCGGACGGCTGCTGCTCTGGCTAATTGGATTTGCTGGTGAGTTTGGAGCTTGCTCTCTGGCCTCCTCCAAGTCACCCAGCATCTCCTCCTCACCTGGGAATTTACCCCAGCACAGCTGTGGGCCCCGCAGCCTGTATGTTTTGTGTTCTCATTTGCTTTTGCACGTTAGCCACAGAGTGTTCTGGAAGCTTAAGAAGGAAATTGAACTGAGCAGAGCTGCATGAACTGAACAGGACTACGTGAATGTGATCGGGGGCGGGGGGGGGGGCCGAGAGCGATGGAACAGCCCTGGGAGGCCCAGACATCTGCATTTTGGTTAAGGCTTTTTAGGCAAATTCTCAAATCACTTCAATCTACTCTCCCACCCTGTGTAGTATTGGGGGTGGGGCGTGCTTACCCCTCTGAGTTTTAGATAAGAGGACACTGTCACCCAGGATGAGGGTGTTGGGTTTTTCCTGGGAAATGGTGGGAGAAACACCTGGAACTGTGAACAGCTCAGTAGCAGAATCTACGCTGCTCGCTAGAATCTCAGAGAGAGGAAGATGGCAGGAGATGCAGGCGGGGAGAGAAGTCGGGGCAGGAGGACAGGTGGACCGTTCCAAGAGAAGATATGTGAGCAGCTCTGAGTCAAACTAAGGGGCTAGGAATAGTGACAAGATGGGAATCAGATGCAAGGAATTTTCTAGAAGTGATACTGGCTTTCTAGAAGTAGCAGTTTCTGGGAAGGTATGTAGGGACTCTGGGAAGCAGTCAATACTAATGAGAAAGGGGAGGAGAAGGAGGGGGAAGAGGGGAAAGGAGCTCCTTTACTGACTGAGCCATCTCACCAGCCTCCAGAAGCTTCTGTTTCTACCAGAATATGAACATAATATACTCGGATTGGAGCATGTAACTCTCACATTCTAAATGACAAAGACGAGGTTAAATATGCACGGCATTGTTAAAGAGCAAAATAGTAGGAGGTGGCCTACCCTCTGGTGTGTGGGGCATGCTGTACACACAGATGTTCGAAAATGATGTACAGCCAATGGGGCAGGGGTCACAGAAGTCTGTGTTTACACGAGGGGGCATTTGCCCACTTAGCTTCCCAAAACTGGGCTCCAAGGCCCTGTGGTAGCTGAACCCTGATGGAGCCTGAGGTTAGAGAAGGAGTGTCAGCAGAAGGCTGTTTTCTCTTCTAGGGCAGGGGAGACAGATGCAGGCCTCAGCTCACACAGTCTTGGCAGGGAGCAGATGCGACAGACCTGGGGGCAAGTGTCCAGTTATGGTTGCAGCCTACTAAAGCTTCAAGAGACTCATCATGAGGAAATCTCCCACTTCTGTCTGGTCCTTGGATAACCACCAAGAGATGCCTGGCAAAGATGTTCGAGAAGTAACACGAGGAAAAATGAAGGAATGGCCTGTGGCAAAATGAAAAGGTCACAGGTCACAGTGGATACATAGGCCACCAGCAGAAGAGAGGAATAGTCACATGTATACATTTGACAAGGGCTTAATATCTAGCTGGCGTGAAGCACTTCTGTAAATAAACACCAACAAGGACATGCTCCTTCTTGATTAAATGGGCAAAGGGCATGTACAGACATACCTCTAAAGATCTATAGTTGGACAATAAGTTAGTCAGGAAGGAATGCTTGCCACTAGTTATTAGGGGATGACAAATCCAAGGCATGAGGAGATGTCACCTCACAGCCATGTGAATGGCTGTGACTGGAAACCAGAGATTAATGAGTGTGGGCGAGGATGGAGGGAGAGGTGAGGAGAATTCCATTGATAGAGTTGCTGTGGAAGACTCAAAGACTGGATCTCAAAGCCTTCAACAGAGGATTGGCACACTAGCAGGTCCACTTATGGGAACAGACTCAAAAGTGTAAGCAGGGACTTGAGGAGCCAGCCATTGTATATGTACAGTTGCAGCAGCAATGTTTCCAAAGGCTAAATTTGAAGGCAATTGATGTATCCATCAGTAGATTAATGGAAAACCAAAATGTGGTATATTCATATTATTCAATCTTGAAAAGGAAAAAGTTCTGATATATTATGACATGGTCAAACCTTGAGGACATTGTACTGAGAGAAATGAGCCAGACATAAGACTCAAATAGCATTATAATCCCCACTTATGCTAGTGTCCTAAAGTTGCCAAGTTCACAGAAATAGAAAGTAGACTGGTAGTTTCCAGGAATGGCAAGCGGGGCAAAGGCACACTGTCATCATGTAATGGGGACAGAATTTCAGTTTGGGAAGATTAGAAAGTCTTGGAGATGGATGCTGTTGAAATAGACACTTGAAAACAGTCATGACGATGGCAAAGCCCATATCATGTCCAGATCACAGCACTCCGTGATGCCACACCCAATCTCCAGCTCTCACAGTCCTTCAAGCCCCTCCTCCACGATGTTCCCTGGACCTCAGAGTGGGTGATAGAGATGCGCCAATCAAGGTAAAGCATGCGGCAGCTCCTATTCTCAAAACTTGGTGAGTTATAACCCTCTGCATTAACTATTTCTCACTACTAAAAGATTCGTCATTAAGTGTTAAAGCCATTCCACTCTATGAGTATGAGAGAGAGAAAGAGACAGAGACAGAGAGTCAACAGAGAGGGAGATACACACAGAACAAGAGCAAGAGAGAGAGAGAGAGAGAGAGAGAGAGAGAGAGAGAGAGAGAGAGAGAGAGAGAAGAAGGAGGAGGAGGAGAAAGAGGAGGAGGAGGAAGAGGAGGAGAAAGAAGAGGAGCAGGAGTCATTGTAACATTAACGTACGTTAAAGAAGGAAGAGCTATCACAATATGTTATATAAAAAGTAAGAGATTGTCAAAAATGTTTATGATATGTTTAATACAGTGTGCATTTCATCAAAGACGTTTAAAGACCTTGTCCAGCATCTTCCCTTTGCCCTGTCACCTGCTCTCAAGGCACAGACCTCAACGTCAACAGAAAGGTATTCTTAGGGAGCAACAGATGTGAGGCCTGTTTAGATGACACAGTAGGCCTAAGGAAGAGGAGTATTCCTGTGGGTCTGATGTACAAAGAGAACCATAGGCCAGGAACCTCACAGGTACAGCAGGTCACTGTGGAAGGCAGTGTGGAAGGTTCTCCAAACACTAACTGTGGACCCTCCATGTGGTCCATCTACACTGCTCCTGGTATTAATCCAGAAGACCACGTGTCAGCACATCTCATTGTTTATCAATGTTTACCACAGCAGTCCTCACAAGAGCTGAGTTATGGGCCCAACCTAGGCGTCTAATAGCAAAGGAATGGACAAGAGAAATGTGGAAATGGATATTACCTGAGTCAATCACACTAAATGAATTAAGTCAGTCTCAGAAAAAAATGAAAATTATGTTACCTTTCACATGTGGTTCCTAGATTTTATGCAGGTACATAAGAACATGTATGTTAACATGCAAGTGGAAGTGATACCACTGGCTGTCTATAAAGACTGACCATGGGAAGGAGAGGAGAGGAGAGAGGGCAGGGAACAAGGGGTTTGAGTTTGTGCTCAACACACAGAAGATTCACATTAAAAAACATTACCCAGCATCCTCCACAGATGGAGGGTTGTCACTCAACTCCTTAGCTAGCTGAGTGGAGTAACAGCTCCATGAGAACCTTTGAGCTTTTTCTTTCATGACTTCTGTGACTGCAGGGCCAGCACACAGGTCTGGGAATGCAATATTCCTGTGTGTTTGTGACCAGCTCCTTCCTACCCGTGATTCACCTCACTGAGATCTCCCAGGAGATCTCCATTACTAATGACAATTACTAGGAGGACAATTACTAGGAGAACCAACACCTGTGGGTTGACCAGATGACCAATAAAGCTGTTAACAACAGAGCCACAGTGCGTGCCAACCATTTATCCAGGACTCTTGATTGACTGTGTGAAATGACTGTTGCTGCTCATGGCCCCCCTCTGATGACTTTAATGTTAGGAGGAAACTCTGAGACCACTGATGACCAGAAATGTCTCTGAGAGACCCTATCTAAGGATATTCCAGAGGGTGGGTCCCTCAATTTAAATCCTTCTGGCTTGACCTATTCACCCTCTGATGCATCTGGCTTGCCAAGGATGCATTCAAATGCATTTTCTAAAGAAAAAGAGATTTTGAAATATCTGCAAGCTTGGCAAGCTATCAAAGATTGTTGGGAGCAGAGACCCTTCTAGAACACCACACCTAAAAGGTCCCATTCATTTGCAGGTTTATCTTGGTTGTCTGAAGTGATTAAAGCAAGAATACATTGCTTTGGAAACCCAAGGAGAAAGGAGTACATACTCTGAAGGTGACAACATTGTGGGCTGGCTACAGACACTGGGTGTGAGCATCCCAGGGGCACATTTATTACAGTATCTATTGGAGAACATGGCTGGGGAGAAATTGAATATCAGATTTCATGTGAACAGATGTTAAAACTAACGAAATAATATTTGTCCTGGCAACTTCCCCAAGGATAAACATGGTTACTGATTAAAAAGACAGGGTGTCAGACTGTAAGTCCTGGGTCTGCTGAAGCAGAAGGCCTGATCAGAAGACCCTGCTTCTCCCAGATTCCCCTTTCAGAAGTCCAGAGAGAAATGTATATAACTCAGGGTTGCAGCTGGTTCTCAAGAAGAAACCAAAGACATGGCTTAACCTCCAAAGCATGGCCCTAAAGTGGCCATAGATAAGGACTGACAAGCCAGAAACAGCTCTAGTTGTTAACCACCCAACCTAGATTAAGGGGTGGGACCCAGTGGTGTGTTTCAGCATTGACTAGACCATGGGGATGATGGCTGATTATCATCTTAACAAGATCTGGAATTCTCTAGGAGGCAAGCCTCCAAGCACATCAGTGGGTTATTATTTAGTCTCTGGACATGTCTGTGAGGAGTTATGTTGATTAGGTTAACTAAAATGGGATGACCTAGCTTAACAGTGGGGGCACCATTCCCTAGGCCTGAGTTCTACACTGACTAAAAGGGAGAAAGGAGGCATTCCTGAATGTCAGCATTCTGGGGATGCAATGTAGCAAGCTGTTTCTAATCCCCTCTGTTTTAACTTCTTCATCGTGAAGAACTGTAATTTAACCGTGAGCCAGTAAAAGTCTGTACTTAACTTGCTTGCTTTAGTCAGGGTATTTTAACCCAGCAAGAAAGTAAGACAGCCAAGAATGGACTAAGCCACTCATGGGCTACTCGTTCTCTCTCTCTCTCTCTCTCTCTCTCTCTCTCTCTCTCTCTCTCTCTCTCTCTCTCTCTCTCTCTCTCTCTCTCTCATGCATGCATGTCTTTTATGCCTTGACCACAACAGAAGTCTCAGCAGATGACTTTCATGGACTTCCTGGCCAACCCTGAACCAAGCAACTCATTCTTTATGAGTTACCTAATCTCCCAAACCAGAGAGAGGCATTTATAACAGGCTCATGGCAACTGTTTTGTCCTAAGTGCACGCTGTGTGGCTGACCTTAGTAGCCAGTCTGCCCAACTGGATCCTGCTATGACTTTCCCAAAACTTGAGTATACATAGCCCTGTCCCCAGAAGACTTCCATGAGTCTGTGTGTGTGGCAGGGGTTGGGGGGGAGGGGGTGTGGGGGGGGGTAGGGAGATGGGGTGGTGGGGGGTCGGGGGGAGGTGGAACTTAAAGAGTGCGGAGAAGGACCCAAGAACAGCGTCATTCTTAGAAAGTTTACTTACGTTCCACTAAATGTCTGGAAAGGGAGCCAGCTTGGGAGCCAGCTTGGTTTTGCCACAAAAGAACGAGGACCTGAGTTTAATGCCCAGAACTTATATTAAAAGCAAAAGCAAAACAAGAAGAAAGCCCGTGCAGATATGGTAGTGTGTGTCAATTATGCCAGTGCTAGGGAAGCAGAGGCAGGAGGATCCTTGGGGTTCACCAGCCAAACAGCCTAACTTAACCTCAGTGATCCCAGGCCAGTGGGAGATGCTGTCCCAACAAAGTGAGTGACTTCTAAGGAGGGCCTCCATAGACAACACATTCACACATTCACACATATGCATACAGACTTGCACACATGCAACACACACACACACACACACCCCACACATACATACACATACACACACATATACACACATTATATACCACATACACATACATAATACATACCACACCACACACACGCATAAACACACACCACAGACATGCATACACACATAATCCACATACATACATACATACCACATACCACATACATGCACATACACACCATACACTACATACCACATACACACACTACCACCATACACAATACATACACACACATACACATACCACGCACACATTACACACAATACATACCACACCACATACACACATACATACATACCATATACCATAGACATACATAAACACACAATACACACATATACACACATACATACACACCACATACTACAGACATGCATATACAACACACACATGTAAACACATATATACATACCACATACTACAGACATGCATATACACACACCATACTACATACCATATGAATACACACCACAAACTACATACCACACACAGTACATACTATACACCATATGCGCGCACGCACGCACACACACACACACACCACACTACATACCATATGCACATGCACACACACACAAACTACATATATATATACACACACACACATGCATGCATACACGCATACAGGCACACATGCCTAGGAAAAGAGTTCTTGGCTGTGATACTGAAAACATGAAATTGTAAGAGGATGCTGGGATGTTTGCAATCTTTCCTTAATATGTCAACATTCCTCTGCTCCAGAGCTTCTTCTCTGTGGCTATTTTCTCCATCACTGGGAACAGACATGAAATATGCCCTTTGTCTAAAATGCTCTAATTTAGAGTTATAATTGTTTTGTTTGTTTGGTTGGTTTGTGCATTTTTTTTGAGGTGCCAATATAACTGTCTCTATAATTGCTGTTGAGAGCTCAGTGGATTCCAGGAACCCTCTGAACTTCAAACAGGAAAAAGAAACCCTTGCCTGAGAGCATATAAGTTGCTACAGCTGTTCTCTCTAAAAATGCCTGTGACTTGTTTTTCCAGAAGAGGAAAGTGCAATATACTTTAAAAAGAGCCTAGAACTCTCATAAAAATAGCTACTTTGTCAACATGGTTTTATTGGGTTATGAGAAAAACAAGAAAGCCATTATTTCCATGTCTTAAATGCTCAAATAATTTATGTCCTTCACAGCAGTGCCCATTAGAACACAGACAGGTATGAAACACAGTGTTTCCAGAGACTTGAGTTCACTGAGAAAATGCTCGCCATGTGATGCTGAAGGAAGGCAGACAGAGGAAAAAGCTACCCACATGGTGTCCTTAAGATCGAGATAATTATCTCGTTTTAAATGTCCGCACAATTTACCAAACCTATGCTGTGTGTACCAGGCTATCAGGTACATGGTAGCATTTGTTTACATCATCTCTACAGGACAGGAAGATGTTATTCCCATTTTCTAGATGAGGAAAAGATTCTGGGAGAGCCAACAGTCTTCTCTTATTTGAAAAAAGCAGTGTTGAAACTTCATACTCAAAAAAATTCCCAAACCAGAAGCATCAGCATCCTCCAGAAAAATCTCAGTACTCCCTGGAAACAGCAGCACCCCCTGGAAGCACCAGCATCCCCTGGAAGCACCAGCATCTTCTAGAAGCACCAGCGTCTCCTGGAAGCATCAGCATCTCCTGGAAGCACCAGCATCCTCTGGAAGCATCAGCATCTCCTGGAAGCACCAGCATCCTCTGGAAGCATCAGCATCCCCTGGAAGCACCAGTATCCTCTGGAAGCACCAGCATCTCCTGGAAGCGCCAGCATCCTCTGGAAGCATCAGCATCTCCTGGAAGCATCAGCATCCCCTGGAAGCACCAGCATCTCCTGGAAGCAGCAACATCTCCTAGAAGCAGCTGCATCCCCAGAGTCTTCAGCATCCCCTGACACTCAGACCCACAGTGACCTCAGAGCATGAATTTTCACCAGCTGCCTGGGCAACTTGCACACACATTCAGCTTCAAGCACCACTCCAGCTCTAAACCACTCTCATAGGAACAGAACCCTGGGGACGTGCATCTGACTGTTAACTGTGATCAGCTGTGATTTTAATCATCTCATTTACACTTTTCTGTATTTGGCAAACAGCTTCCATCATATGCTCCGTCTATAATAAGAGAAGCACTGAAACAAGTGAACCAGCTAGACTTGTTGACGCAACAGTATGTAGCTCTATAAAAATCTTACATGAGAGCCAACTCTTTCTCTCCATCCCTTCCACCCCCGGCAGCAGCTCCAGATTTAAGAAGCTCAATTACAACTTTCAATATACACAGGAAAGGGTTAATCTACCCTGGAGATGATGAGTCAGGGAGTCACCTGGCACAGCTGGTTAAAGAAGCCTGGTGTCCACCCACCTGGGCAGTCTGCTGACCAGGGCAGCCAGTATGTGTGCCCTCTGAGGGAGGGGCCAAGCTGTCTCTTCCCAGGCAGCTGCACTGTGAGGCCACAGTTCGGAGTGACAGGAATCTCACTGTTTCCTCCAGTTGGTTCAGGCAATGAGCTGCTGAGAGAGTCAGAGGGTGGGCTATAGTGGGCAGCCATTAGAAGACTAACAGCACTATTACAGCCTGTTGCTAGAAGCCTGGCCCTCTGTAGCACTGTGCCTACATACCTTCCCAGCTCTCTGTAGGGCCTCTCTGCCCCTGTATGACAAGAAAAATGGTTCACGATGATGAGAGAGATTAAACTCTGCTCCGTCAGCCTCCCCATGCCATTCTCAGCTGCCATTCCACATTCATCAAAGCACTCCGGGAGGTAATGGCCTTGTAAATTCACCTTGGATCTGATGCTGGGGTTCCCAACTTGTCTGAGTATCATCTCCATTCCTTGATGACCAAAGGGTCAATAGGAATCCTTATGACAGAGAGTGAATGGCCAGCAAGGCTTCTCTGGACCCTAGAGCAGGACTGTGACTGACTGGTCACTTGTTGCTACAGGCCCAGCTATGACCCTTGTAAGAGGCTTTGCTTTGGATGTAAGTGTTCCTGGGCCGCTCCAGGGGGTGGTGTTTTAAAGATGAAGAATTTAGAAGTAGCCTTGATTTTCTTTCTGTGCCAAATGAAGGTCATTTCAGCAATGGGGATGTCCAGGATTAGTGTGGCTCCCAACTGGGTTGCCCATCCTCAACGTCTCGTACCCCGTGGGCTCCCTGGAATGTGATCAGCGATTCTTTGGAGATTCCAGGCAGTGTGCCCATGTGAGTGGCTTGCATTTATAGAGCAATATGAGCCACACATAAGAGGGCAAGGCCCAGGGCAGTAGAACATCAAGGGTAATTGTTAGAGACAGGTTATCAAAGAACTTATATGGATTAGTGCAAGTCTCATAGGGCTACAGGCACAAGTAATCCAAGGGACTATAATCCAAGGTACCTGCTTCTGGCACTGGTAGTGATAACAAAACCAAGTGGCCCTCAGAAGAAAGATGTGCAGGCTGGTTGCTTATTTCTAGGAACTTATGTTAAGGTGTTCCCTAAATTGCAGGGTGATTGGGAGCATAGGAGATTTGTAAGATTGCAAAGGCCCAAGGTAACAACCATGTAAAGTAGGGAAGGGACTAAAGATGCATCCACACGTCGGGGGCTGGTGACGGGGTGGGGCATGGGGATAGGACTTCCCAGAGAGCTTGGTAGGTTTTGCGTAGTGATGCTGATATTTTGATTTCAAGCTCCTGGCCTAAAGAACTATGGAGAAGGAGCTGCCTGATGCCTTCAGCCACTGAAGTGTGGTACTTATTAGAGCAGCCCTAAGATGGGGCTGACGGTGCCGAGGAGAGATTTGACTACCTTATTTATTCTCCAAATGGTTAGAGTTGGTGAGATGGCTCAATGGGTAAAAATAACCAAACAGATAAACCAACAACCCATACTTGCCTGACCACCTGAGATCAGTTCCTAGAATCCACCTGACAGCCAGATGTGTGGGTCCCCTCATCTCATTACCACTCCCATGCTTCCAAAGCAAGGTGGAAGGGGACATCAGTTCCTGACAGTTGTCCTCTGAGCGCCACTCACACGCATATACCATCTATACACACAATGATGAAAGATAAAATAAAAACATCTCTGAAAGGTGAAAAAACAAAAACCATAAAAACGGAGTAGCTGAGGACACAGAGACTAGAAACAGGCAGGAGGCAGACATTGGTCCCACTGGGCAGAGACTGCAAAGCAGTTCTCAGACACTGTTGCTAGAGGCCAAGAATCCAAAAGAGAGTTCTGCCCATCCCAACCCCTCCAACCCTACCACCTCTTCCCCCAAGCCCCAGGTTCTTATCATCCTTCTCCTTCCTTCCTGTAAGCTACACTCCAGGACAGGACTGAAGCAGAGGAAACACCTGAATACTTTGGGGTTGGGCCAGCTAGATTGATAGCTCATCCTTTAAAGAGTCCCAGACTAACAGCTGGATGCTACTGTACTCTCCCAGAACCAATAAAGGAGTTCTGAAGTCTCTCTGTCTCTGTGTGTGTCTCTGTCTCTCTCTGTCGCTCTGCTCCCCCCACTCCCCTCTCTTTCTCCATGAACCTCACTCTCTGTGGTTCCTGAATTTCATTCTTCAGATTTGCAAGAAAAACAAACAAATAAACCTGAAATCTGAACTACAGTTCAGAATGGCTTTGGTGGCTTCATTAGATTGAATGAGATGTCCCCCATATGTCTCAGATGTTTGAACACCTGATCCTAGGGACGTCTCACTTTTGTTTTCTCCAGATTCAACTACCAGTTTCCAAAGCGGGGGAGGGGAGGAGAAGGACATGTGACCACTGTAATCCAGCCCTGAGATGGGCGGGGAGCTTTTAACATCAAAACCCAACCTAGGCATCCCTATGGTGTTATGGTCTGACCAGCTTTGATGGGCCCAGGTTCCTGTAAGAGACACCAGACACCTGCAAACTGAATATTCCCAAGCCAGAAGCAAGTACTCAAGGGCCTGGGAAATCTCAGTCCTGACTTGCAAAGAGTGGATCAAATGTCTCTTTCAGAGGTAGGAGGCTGAAACAAAAAAGGGCTTAGAAGAAACTGACTGATTTTCCATTTCAAAACCCCAGCTTTATCCTGCCCAGGGTGGTCTCCTTTCACTCCACCCTCTGATTCTGTTTATCAGGTTTGCTTTTAAAGGCCCCTCAAAGATTATTTATGGGTGTAGGCTTAAGCCTTTGGAGACTGTTCTTTCAAGAGACAGACGGGTTTAAAGCCACTGTCACTTTGCCTAACTGATGTGGTCACGTGGCAAGGCACAGGGAGAGTGGGATCTGTCTCACTAAAGGATAAATATGACAGAGATTAAACTCATTATAAACAAGAGGGATTAAAAACCCAGAGCTGGCCACAGCAGAATCAAATGACTGAGAATAATCTCCTGGGGAATTCTTTTTTTTTTTCTTTTTTAAAGAGTGCTAGCAGAGCTTAGGGCTGGTATCTTAGGTTATGCTTATAAAATCATCAGTCCTGTACTACTAGTGGGACAACAAAACACAATGGTGACCTGGGAAAGAGACAACAGTATAACACCAAGGCAAGGAGGAGCCATCACTTAGCCACAGACCGCTGTCCCCTCCACGAGCTCCAACTGGACACTCAACCCTATCATTTCTGCTGGCTCCCAAATGTTTAAGGGCTTAAAGGGAAATGGTAGAGTTTTTTCTTCTGGCTCTGGCTTCTCAGGATGCAGCCCAGACATTGGCAGCAGGTACAAGGGAGCCCACAGATGCTCTTTGCTGCATTAACCTTTCATAGAGGCTGAGAGGGATGCAGGCACTGGCAGAGCATCCTCGGGGGCCACAAGTGCTATATGTAGCTGGGCAGGGTGCCTAGACCTCAGGGTACTGTGCTGAGAGCTGTGCTCAGGCCCCACAGCTCTCTACCAACCAGGCCAGGAAGCTGAGGTTCTCCTGTCTTTTTCAAAAATAATCTGGGAGCAGCGATCTGAACATTCTTGAAATGTTTGCAAGTTTTTAAACACACAAAGACAGGGGAAGGGCTATGTGTACTCATACTAGCCTCAAAACGTGTCCATGAATGTTCCAATGCAGGAACATGGGAGCTTTCTCGAACATTCCAAGGTACCTCTGTACCTCAGGACCACGATGTCAGAAATGTCAAGAAGGCACTGGATTGAATGAAGGAGGCTGTTCCCTTCAGATGTCTTGGGGAGTACAGAGACACTTGACAACATGACTCAAGATATAAGACAGCCATTGTCTGATGGCTTTCTAAATCTGGCCACATATATACCTGCAAAACATCTGTAGCTGCAGTAGGATGTCTTGGTGAACTGTAAGAGAAAAGAGGGGTGATGGGACCAATCACCACACCCTCATAGCTTTCAGATGTCTATCTTCCACAACTCAGTATAATTCACCCCACCTGCAACCCTGTAACCATGGACTTGGGCAGAATAGTGGCCATGCACCATGTGACCTGAGAGCCCTTGGCTCAGGAATTTCATTTCAAGCTCAGGTCTGTGGAAGACCTCATCCACATCTGTACTTCAGGCCAGAGCAGACATTGGAGGCTTATGAGGCTACCGGAAAGCTTGCCTAACCATATTGAAATGCTGACTTCACTTGTCGTCATGCATCTGAGAAGAGGTAAGCCCTGCACATGGAAGCCACATGTGGCCAGAAGAGGATCTGCCCTTGTTATTTACAGTAGCTGACAGCCTAGACAATATGAGGCTACATTTGGAATTTAAGAAGATATACTGGTGGTCACGTAGCCCCAGTCATGTCCTCTAAGAGAAATATGATGTGTACACACGTTTTCACAAACACCAGAAGCTCTGGGTAGCACCTAGTTCAGTAATTTGTGCAGCCTGCCCAGGCTGTCAGCTCTCTTGGTGCCTGGTGAGATCTTAATTCTTCCAGAGTATACAGAAAGCACTAGAAAAAAAAACAAAAGTCAAGATTCTTAAAAGCATTTATACAAGTTATATATCATCACTAATATTCACTGATTTCCAAAGGCTAATTTGAAAGAGTTCATGGAGTTTGAACTATTTTGATGCATAAAAATCAGCTGATCTGGCCACAGATATCTAGCAAATGAGATACATATGTTACTTCTTATTTCTTTTCCTGTGTGGAAAATCCACATAATAAGTTTATCTCACTTACATCCTGTAATAGTAAGGCTGGTGAGAAGGCTCAGTGGGTACAGACGCTAGCTGCCAACTCCGATGGCATAGTCCCATCACAAGCCCCACAAGGTGAATAAAAAGAAATTACAAGTTGTCTTGTGGTATTGACATACATGACATCAGACACACACACACATGCATGCATGCACACGTGTGTATGTGCACACATATATTAAAATAAAATAATATTTTTAATGTAGTCAACTACCTGAGATTCAAATCCCTTTGCCTCACTACTCTCCCACAGCAACATATATGATCACTTCTAGGAGACAAGTCACTTTGATGAATATTTTTCTAAGGCAGACAGGGAGCTAGAGAGACAGTTCTGTGGTTAAGAACACTGGCTGCTCTTCTAGAGGAAATGGATTCTATTCCTAACACATGGTCTCACAATGGTGTGTGATTCCAGTTCCAAAGGATATGATACCTTCCTCTGGTCTCCCTGAGCACTTCACACATCTGCTGCACAGATATACATATAGACACATATATGTATATACATAAAATAATAAATTTTTAAAAATGAAGTTAGGTATGCTACTCTCATTTTTTCTTAAATTTTAAATATTCTATCTACTCAAATATCCAGAACATTATGCAAAGCAGAGGGAAAAGATTCTCTTGGGTTGAAAACATTTAATCTCCTGAAGCAAAACCAACTTTTTCCCCCTCGTCTCCAATGGAAGTCATGGTTAGGTTAAAAAGTGGAAGAAAGGGCCCCACAATTCCTTTGTGGAAAAAACATGGAATTCTCTGGAGTGAGTTCAGGCCTCATGTGGAGAGGCACAGGAAGAAGGGTGAAAGCTGTGTTCACGCCCAGTCCTGTACAATAGTACAAACCAATCAGAAAAGTCAAGAGACCTGTTTCCATGAACACATAGAAGAAGAAAGAAATCAAGTGTCTTTGAGGTACAATGGGCAGCATTTTACTACCAGGAGAGGTGATCTCTAGTGGACCACAAAGTCTGCCCTTCAAACATACACCTTAACACTTATGATTCCAACTTATGCAAATAGAAGACTCATGTCCCTTACTTGCTTTCAGGCTCCAGGGATTCAGTTTGACTAGAACAGTGATAGGCTAAGGTATTTGGGGCTCAAGGTTAAATTATTGACATCAACTTCTGAGATAAGTAGATCAGAGATAGAATTTGTCCGTATTCAGTCATCTGGTCAACCAGACTCTACTCCATAAATCACCAACTCATGTCTTCTCAGAAAAGGAAGTGTTAAGAGCAACATTCCCCGAATGTCCCTCACCACCACTCTGGCTATATGGCTCCAAAGCTGTGTCCCTCACTCCAAAGAGATTTCTATCTCCTCTAAAGCTGGCATATGAGTCTGGAGTCTTCCCTCAACCCTGTCCAGTGCTCTGGGCAGGAATATATCCTATCACCATGCATGCAATGTTGCCTCAAGCACAAACTGTACCAGCTATTCAAATCTCCATTAAATCCATGCTTTAAAATATTATTAAGTCAACAATACATGAACAAATTCCAATAGAATACATGAAAATATTTTAAATAGAACAAAGACTATTCCATATGGTCTACTACGCTGCTAAAGACTTGAAATCTCTTCATTCACACCTCTTTTTTCCCCCTTTCTACATTTCCCCTCAATCCTCTGTAGGGATCTCTGGTTTGCATTATTTCTGGCCTGTCATTACAGCATTAAGCTCTGAATGTGGCCATCTGTTCACGGGCACAGCATCCACACACAGCAGGAACTGGCCCTTCTCTCTCTCATCTGCAAACCGAAAGATGTGTGCAACAAACTCCACCCCTCTCTTGTTCAGGTTAGAATTAGGGCTTCTGTGCTTCTCACATTCATACTCCTAAATTTTCGAGGATATACTTGAGAGTTCTCAATATTGATCCTTAATCTGCAGGATACGGAAGTATCGTTAAGTAGAAAGTTCCCCCTTTCTCAGGTCAGCAGAATGTCCTGTGTCTGGAGTGAAGACTTCTTGTTGTGTAAATGAGACTATCAATAGCAAGACTAAGAATCACAGGAAGTATCCATATTTTGTAAAAATCAGCAGACCAGTGGGAAGAGACAAAAGCAACAATATGAAGAGCTAATTCTGGAGAGAGAGAGAGAGAGAGAGAGAGAGAGAGAGAGAGAGAGAGGATAAAGGGCAGAATACAGAGGCTTCCCTTGACAATGGAATCACAACATTCAACATCAACTCAAGAGAAATGAAAAGCTATCTACCCATGAAAACCTACACACACTGCTGATATCAGCTTCATTTCTGATTGTTAAGAACTGAGAACAATCCACACATTCCTCACCTGGAGAGTGAATGAGCAGAATGTATAACAGCCACATAGTAAAAAGGCTAAACTACCAATTAACGCAAACAATTGATTCCTCTCAGACTCTGAAGTCAGACTCCAAAGGATACAACAAGAGGATTCAGTTAAACAGTGTTCCTGGAAAAGGTAACCTGTGGGGACAGAAAGCCAACCAACAGTTTCAGAGGCTGGGAGCGAGGCATGAGGGAATGAGTTGGAGGGGACTTGATGTTCTAAGCGTTCACAGTGCAGGCAGCCATTCAACTGTGGGGGTTGTCAAGACTTGTCAAACTCTGTGACAGAAAGGTAAATTTTACTACATGAAAATCCTATACAATAAAACTGACTGTAAAAACAACTAGGGAGAAAGTCTCTCAAATGTACGCTTGTGGGACCTGGGAACTAGAAGACAATTGTTATCAAAGTCTCCACCAAAGTGTAGACTGAACATTGGGGAGGATCGTGACAGCACAATGACATCTCTCATCCTGTCTCTACATTGGGAGTCTAAATTGCTCCACAGCTCATCTTTGATCCTTACCCTGTTTTCTATAATTTAGTGATGATCATAAGCAGTTGATATGTGTGCATATATACCTGCAGGATTGTCTCTAACTGCCAGCCGCCCAAATGACACAGAGACTTCTATTTATTTATGTAGATCAGGCCTTAGCTTAAGGCATTTTCCAGTTATCTAATACAATCAGTCTGTTTGTTCTAATCTAAGTTCTGCCACGTGGCTTGCTAGTTACCTCCCCCTCAATTCTGGCACCTGTTTCTTCCTCAGTGTCTAACTGGAGAATCTCCCACTTCTCTCTCTTTCCCAGAGTTCCTGACTCTGCCGGAAGTTCCACCTATCCACTCCTGCTTTGCTATAGGCCATTCAGCTCTTTATTGAAGCAATCAGGAAGTGATGGAGAAGGTGTTTACAAAACACTGAGACAGCTGATGCTTCATAAAAATAACAATACCAAAGTCCTGCCTATACTCAAATCTCTGCAAGTACAGAAATCAACACTTGTGTAATAGAAAGACACTCTTTACATAGAGCACAAGAGATTATCCAAACGTAAGAGTTTATATGTGTGCATGTGTGTCTGTGTGTTTATGTATGTATATTACAGAAGACAGCCTTGAGTATCATTGTTCCTAAGGAGTCATCAACGTGTGTGTGTGTGTGTGTGTGTGTGTGTGTGTGTGTGTGTGTGTGTGTGTGTGTTTGGTCTCTCACTGGTCTGGGGCTTTCAAAGAAGGCTAGGCTATCTAGCTATTGAGCCCCAAGGGCCCACCTGCCTCTGCCTCTTTAGTGCTGAGATTACAAATGCATGCTACCATATCTGGCCTATTATATGGGTTCTGGGGTGTCAACTCAGGTCTTCATGCTTAAACACAATTTACAGACTGAGCTGTCCCTACAGTACCTTGAATCAAACTGTAATTTTTGTTAGTATAGAGTATTAATTTTTATAGTAATTGGGTTGTATAGACTTGTTTGATTTCCTTCTGGTTTCTTCCTCATAAACATGTGGCATGTACCTGACTTTACTTGCTTAATACTTTGTTTTGGACTTTACATTGAGTCTTAAAAGATTTCATAACAAGGATCATTGTCTCCATGAAGTTGGCAAGTAGATGTGGCCCTGAATTTGCAGACAAATCACTATGTGGCTCTTTACCAGTGCAGCTGATGTCACACGAGGAAGGTATTCTTCTATCTACAATTTACTATAAACCTCAGAAATAATTATATCTTCAGCATACCAAAAGACTTTCCGCCATTAAGATGTATGGTGTAGCTTTGCACCTTGGCCTTGAACTTGATATTTATGTGATGAAATTCTGCTGCTGAATCAATTGCATCTCCACCCCAGAGTAGAAGCACAGATGCTAGGATATTGTGATAAAGATGTGCCAGTCCTATTTCATATCCCTCTTAGTGCAGCCCACACATTATTTAAGAATGAGATGTGTTCCCCAGAGTCAGGCTTCTGCCTTAGGTGTGAGATGTGGGTACCGTTGGTTGGTCTCCAGCTTCTGCCTTAGGTGTAGGATGTGGACACAGTCCTGACTTCTGTATAGTCTCCAGCTTTTGCCTTAAGTGTGAGAAGTGTGCACTGTCGGTTGGTCTCTGGCTTCTGCCTTAGGTGTGGTTGTCAGAACAGAGTGTGGGGTGCAGCTTTTCCACTCTCCTCTCCAACTTCACAGTTTTTTTTCTTTCGACTTGCATGCATGTGATGCTTCAGATAAGCGCCTTCCCAGCTTCCTGCCCAATGCATAATCAGTCAAGAAAAGAACTGGAAATGCCAACAAGCAAAAACTGCTTTCCCTTTTGGTGCGATGATGACCCTCGTTAGCATAGGAAACGCCTACTCTCTCTCTGCCTCCCTCCTTTGTCCTTCCTTCTTTCCTTTCCACCTCCCTCTTTCCTACCCTTCTCCCATTCCTTCTTAACCTCCTCTTTCCCTCCTTCCTTCCTTCTTGCCTGCTCCCTCCCCCACCCTTTCCTTTTTTCTTTTCTTCTCCCTCTCCTTCCCCTCCTTTCTTCTTTCCTTCTTTTCTTTTTCCTTCCTCCCTCCTCCTCTACCATCTTTTCTTCCTTTGTCCTTCCTCCTTTCCTCCCTTCCTCCTTTCATGTCTCCCTTCTTTCTGAAAACCTTGGCACCATAGTCATAGGGCGGGGCTGAGTCAGGTAGCATCCCAGCTAGGGTAGCACGTGGACAGAGAAGGGGTGACAGGAGCACCAGGTGGCTTGGATGTCACAGCTGGAGCCAGAGAAGGAATAGATCTATGAGAGGACGAAAGAAAGCCTGTGGAGAGTCCAGAGACAGCTTAGTACATGAAATACAACAAGCAGACATGCTAATGAGAACACGGGAAGTGGGTGCAGTGAGCCCTGTGGTCTTAACGTAGCACCGGAGTGTCTGCGAGGACTAGGACACATCTACTGCTGCTCGGACCACACAAAACAACAACAACAACAATAACAACAGCAAAAACCACACAAGGGCACCAACACACATGGTGGTGACCAGCAGAGCACCCAGGTGGCAGCCTCTGCTCTCTCTACAGAGAAGAGGGGGACCCATTCCAGTAATGGCAGCTCCAGGGCCGGGAGCCTGAACAACTCACAGGGACGCAGTGAAGAAGCACATACCTAAAGACGAGAATTTGACAAGGATAGAGCAACCACATGGAAGGATCTTCCCCAGTCCCAAATCAGCACTGATATCGTGAATGATAGCTGATTGAATAAAACAAAAGTTAATGCACAAAGAACTATTTTTATCAGATCTGAGTGACAACTAAAACATGAGAAGTATGATGGAATCAGGAAACCCTTACATCTACTTGTGGAATACCTCAGAATTAATTCACCCCCTACATGCAAAATGATGGACTAGAAAACCAGAAAGTTCGTTTGGAGGGAGAGGATCTGCATACATCGCCTCACAAGCTATTTATTGATTATGGTGGGGGAAGCAGACCATGCAGAGAAAGCTGAGGGACTGCACTTAGCCACATGTCAACATTAGCATCTCCAGGGATGGGATAGCAGAGAACCAATGGCTACTGCTGGGACCCAGTGAGGACCACAGAGCATTAGAACCGGGATGCTCCTACCAGACATGGCATATGGGTCTATGGAGAAACATCTGACAGCCCAAGCTGAAGGCCCTGTTCCAGAATGAGCAGCCTATGGACCCTAGAAGTGCCAAGTTCATGAAGGTCTAGGAAACTGCTGTAGAGATGAGACAAACAAGACAGCTAAGAGCAAGCCATGATCATGGCTCAGATATTTTGATATAAAGAAGAATTTTGGGCATAAGAGAGATGCCTCAGCAGTTAACGGTACTTGCTACTCATGCAGATGACCACAGTTTGGTTCCCAGCACCCACACTGACTGACTTACAATTGTCTGTTTCAGATCTAGAAGATTCAATGCCCTCTTCCGGCCTCGGACACACACACACACACACACACACACACACACACACACACACACACACACACACACACACTTTTTTTTTTAAAGAAGAAATAATTTTCAGACAATTGGCAAAACAGAGTCAAAGATCCCAAGAATGGTAAGGTACTCACTGTTTCCTGCTACAAATGGCTGTCAGCGACTGTGCTAGAGAGTGACCTGTGCTCAAGAAACACACAGGGATGGGAGAGCTCCCTGCCACACCCTCTCTGCTGGCTCACGGGCAATTCCTTATGCAGTTCTTATGCCTTTCTTGTTTGTTTAGAATCCTATTAAAATGAAAAAATAAGCCTAAGCTGCAGCAATGGCAATGCATTTAAAATGGCCAGCCCCAAATCTGTGTAGATTTGACCTAGAAATACAACCGCTAGAGTCATATCCTACGAATGTAATCAGAAATGTCAGCAAATATTGAGCCGTAAGCTGTTTTAGAGAGGGTTATTTATTGGTTTCAAAATGGGAGCTAACCTGAAAAAGACTATAATAGGATTTGGGGGCATAAATTATGATCTAAGCATGAAATAGAATATTAATATGGCCATTATGGAAACTGAGAAAACCAGTTAATGGCTTGGAAAAACGTTTATGATCTGTATTGAGAAGAGAAGACAGGTTAGAAAACAATATGCCTGTTTCATCTTGTTACTGAAACAAGAGCTAAACAAACATTGTGTGTATAATGGGGACAGGGCAGGATTTTAGCCAGATCCTTCACCACAAGAAAGCCTGGGGTCTTACTCACAGATGTGCCATGATCCTCCAGGGCTGGGGTGCCAACAGTGTTCCCCAAATGTGTTTGATCAGTTCTTTTACTTTCATCTTGGACTTGTCCCTAAAAATGTCCCCAAACTCCTAGTGGGCTTCCCCATGCTTCTAAGACACCAATCTTCTCCTCCTGTGCCTTTATCCTGATGGTATTCCATCAAAGTTACTCCAAAGCATCTTTCAAACACAGACTATCATCCCGCAAGGCAATCATCCAATATAAGCACTAGTAAAACCTATAGGTCCTTAGGGACATCTCTTTGTTTCATGTGGGCATTGTATTTCCGGCTGAGCCTCAAGTAAGATGGCCACTCCCAGAGGAATACCCACCTGCCTTTAGCCACAGCTTCTGCGTCTCAGGGTACAAGGACCATAAGTCCACTCTAACCAGAGAAGGAGTGTGGCATGGGCCCTGTGTCTCTCATGCAGCTCAGGAGGGCACAGAGGGTCCTCAGGTTGTCAGTCACCACCCACAAAAGCACCCCCAAGTATCTCCAGAGCATAGGGATGGGTGCGTTCACAGAACCTTTGCCCAAGTCGTCTGGAGGGAACCACTCCACACATCACTTGTGATGGGGGCTGACATGGAGAAAACATTGCCCCAGCGACTACAAAGGGCTTCAAAGGCTTTGTGATAATGTCAACCCAAAGGCTCCTCGAGAAGTGTGAAGGGAAGGTGTCTCCAGAAGCTAATAAGAAAAGAAGCTTGTTAATGGCAGGCTTCCTGTGCATGCTGGGACCATAGAGACTTCCCCAGTTCTTTCTAGATGGTGGTCAGAACTGGGGAGGGGACCAAGAATCAAGGCTTGAGAACATGGATGTCCCCCATTAATCTTCCAACACTTGACTAGCAAAGGCTACAATAAAAATTTAAGAGGATTTTCTTTCCTGCATCAATCACCATTTCTGAAGAGGAAATGTGGGCAGAAGCCTTAACCCTAACCTTTGCTCCCTGGGATTACTCCTCTGAATACATTATAGGACATCAAGGACTTTGCAGATCTGGTTAAGGTTACTAATTAGCTGACCTAGGAGTAGGGGACAGCCCTCAGTTATGTGGGTGGCCCTGATTCTCATCACATGAGTCCTGGTCTGCAGTCTTTCCTTGATATATGACCTCTTCCTCTTCAAGCCAACAGTTCCCATCAAATCCTCCTGATGCTTCCACTCTCACTTTCCCTTCTGCCAACAGTCAAGGTCCAAAGCACCGAGAACCAATGAGTAGCCATATTGCTTTCAATTCTGGGAGCACCCTGGGTATCTGACCTACAGAATTGCATTATGTGCATTTGGCTCTTTTTCCTGCAGGGAATGTACACTGCTCCTTCTCAATGAAAACACAGAATGAAACAGAACAAGAACGGAATTTCAGCAGATACACTTGCCTCAGTGTCATGACTATGGGAAGCATTTCTTTCCTGACATCAGGAGTGGTGAAGCCCAAGGAGTCAGTAACCAGAGTTACACAAGGGCTACCAGAGATAAGAGATCAGGCTGCCAGTAGCCTCCTGGGGCTACATAGCCACTCCTCCCCAGGCATGGGCAGACTGAGCAGGTCAACAGACACCAAAGTGCCATTTAATTAAACTGGCAAATCACAGAGCCCCAGAAGATCAATTCTGGGACTGATGCCTTAGCTTTCCATTACAGAAAGCTTAGCATCACATGGGGCTAAACCTAATGTTGGCTACAGTTCCATATATCTGCAGTGGAGTGGACACATTCATAAAGAGCCAAAGTTCAAGGGGCTGGGAGATGGCTCAATGGGTAAAGTGGTTGCTGAGTAAGAGGACCAGAATTCAGATCCCTCAGTACCCATATAAATTCCAAGTCAGGAAGATAACTTGATGTCAACATTAGGCCTTATACACATATGCATAGACAAGAGTACCATGCACACAAAGGCACATGTGCATATACACCGAGGTTTGATTTTGATAATCATACCAAATACTAGTAGCCATAATGTCCATTTTTAAAGAGGAAAAAAAATGTTACCTGGACTTGTTACCCTCCCCCTCAACCCTGACTCTTCTAGAATGAACAGTAAGGTAAAAAGACATCAGTTTTAATTGCCAGTACCCAGGAGAGAGAAGCCATAGTTACTGCTGGCAAGCATCTTAAAGAGCTTTCTCATTAATTCAATGTCCTTTCCTCCAGCCTGATGGGTTAAGGGGAAGTGACAGATGTCATGTGTGCTGGCTGCATGGAGCTTTTGACTTCGTTCCACTTGATTTACTCATCAGATCCAAAGTAAACAGGCCTCTGCCCCTAGCCTGGAGGGGGGCTTACGAAGCCAGTTCACTGGTTCAGAGAACCGGGACTCCCTAGATGACATCTGAGAAAAACCAGGAGAGCAAAATGGGGCTTTCTGGAGAGATGCAACAGCATTCCCAAAACATGCAGGTCACAGATCATCTGCAGTCTGAGCCTGGAAGCTGCCCTGGGATAGAGCTTCACCCAAACCCTGGGTTTGGGTCAGAAGAGGCATTGGACCTATGGTATGAATGCTATAGGCCTTGGGCTCGGGAAGTATGGGTCTCAGGGACCTCAGTCTCTGTCTATTTTGGCAGGTCTAGGAAGATAACATAGCAGCAGAGTGGGAAGACCTTGCATCTGCCTGTATCCAGGATTCATTTCCCTGGGGTTTTAAGTTAAGTAGTACTACACATAGTTCATGATCTAAGGAGCCCCCACATCACACTTCACATCTCCTCATGCAACAGTAGGCCTTGTACCAGTCTCCAGAGTCCAGGGAATATGTTTCTAAGGATACAAGACAGGGCCAGGGAGGCTTTGGGGTATGTCAATTAGTCTGCGTCTTCTGTATAGGGAGGTCTTGGGTACTTTGTTGGATTGGCTGAGTTTTCTAGCATAGTGTGGATCTTGTCTGTCTAGAGTCCACAGCTAAGGAAGTCAGTAAGGCCAAGAAAATAGAAGATAACAGAGGATGGGGTTGGTACCTCCTGGAAAGGACAAGAGCCCCCTTTTTGCCTGTGTCCAGCCAACCGTGGCTAAGTGAGAGAACTGCTCAGTGGTTCTGCCAAAATGGGAAGGAAGATAAATTCCAATTGCATGTGAAATGGGACAGATAGTACATATCAACAACTCTTCTGATCTTGGCAGCCCAAAGCATACTTTAGTGTGACTTGGTTCTGCCCAGAGTAGGCATTTTGTGATATCTATCCAAAGTGTGAAGTCCATGGACTCCAGTCTTACTCATCTGGTAACCTGCAGGCATCAGGCCTAGAATGGCAGATCACTTAGTCTGTCTTAGATTCTATGGCTCCTGGGCCAATCCTAGAACTTGTCACTGAACGCAGAATGCATGGAGGACCACATTAGAGAAAGCTGAGGTGGCCAGTGACAAGTATATAGAGAAACAACCACTCAGGGCAAAGGTTCTTTATACACATAAAGAGGAAAAGCAACCACGGGCCGAGGTTCAGATGGGTAGGTCATGCTTTGCTCCTAACCTATGGTGTGCGCGCGCACACACACACACACACACACACACACACACACACACACACACACACCACTCTGGTCATCCCATTTCTCCATGTTCTGTATCTGTCCTTCCTCCACTCATGTGTCAGTTACTTTTCCTTTACTGTGATAAAATACCATGACCAAAGCAAAGTAGAGAAGGGTTTCTTTGGGCTTGAGTCCAGAGAAATAAAGCTCCGTCGTGTTAGGAAAACATGGCGGCAAGCAGCAGGAGCAGCAAGCCAAGAGCTCAAACTGAACATGAAGCAGAGAGAACAAACTGGAAGCAGGGAGAGGCTCTTGTTTGTATCTCAACGCTCACTCCTAGCAACAATACACTTCCTCCAGCAAGGCTGCCTCACCTAAACGCCACCCCCTCCAAACAGCACCATCAATTGCAGACATTTCTCAACTCTTTAAAAAAAAAAGTGGACATCCTTAAAGTATATCCTATGATTGTTTTCATAGGGTTTCAACAGTCAAGTATATTAACATACCATCACCGTGCGTGTGTGTTAAGGACACCTAAGACATGTTCTTTTGACAACCTTGGGTCCAAATGTCAAAGAGCAAGGTCCAAAGTCATCTTCCCATTTTCTGTTATCTCTAAGTAAGGAAATGCCATACACCATCATGTGGCTATGGGTGACTTCACAACATAAAGCCTGAGGAGTGCTCACAACCAGATCACAATCACAGGAAAAGCAGACGGGGGTGGAAAGTTATCCACAGAGGGTCTGTTGTGTACCAACCCCTTCCATCTTCGTAAGACATGGGGTATAAATGATAAATGGAACAACACACAACGTGATTATTTTAGGACAGGATGTTTACAAGGAGGTGAGACAACAGGGTGCTTTAAGGGGAGGTGAAACTCTCCATCCTTCAGGGAAGAGCCTTAAGACAGGAATTAATCAACTCAAACAGCCTCAGGAAGTCCCTGAAACGTATCAGATTCTCTAGCCACTCCCAAACCCCCACAAAGTAAACAGTAAAGACTGCTGAGAGTCAAGTTCAGACAAGCCAACCTTCAAAAAGACTCCTAGGAGACAAAAAAAAAATCAAAACAAAATAGCAAAATCAGCCACGCTGCCTAGAAGTTTAGACCAACTGAGTGAGATACCTGGGAAGGACGCCCTCCAACCTGTTGAGCTGCCTACAGGCTATACAGTGTGCTCGGGGGTCCCAGCTTTTGTAATCTGTTGCCTGTGACAGGGTGATCTTCGTTGATGCTGCTGTCTTGGAGTCATTTCTGCAACTGTGTACTCTGGCATTTCCACCTCTTCAGCACATCCCTCATCTGTTCATTAGATAGGCTCAGTCCCCAGCAAGATACTCACAAGCCCGGAGGCCTCTACTTTAATATCCCTTCCCCAGGTGGCCTTCCCTGCCCCAGGACTGCTTGAAAGGCAGGTCATCATTTTCTCAGAACTCTTTCCACAAGTACAATCAACAGCAACAAGCCTGTGTCCCCTCCCCCGTTCCCCCCCTCCTGGTGTCAGTAAGTACCATGTGGGACTGGAATATATTCATCACTTGTCACTCACTCTGGAGCTGGACTCAGAATCACTGTCTATACAATTTGAGGGGAAATAAGTAACCCAGGTATCCAAATACGATCAGAACCTCTGTGCAGAGACACCAGCTGGACCTAGACCCAGGCAGCATCAAAAGTATATCGCCACCATGCCCTTGGCCAGGCTGCAGCTGGCAAACCTGATTTCTTAGAAAACATATGTGATGTCAGAGTGAACTACCCAGCACTGCTGCGTAGACAAGGGACTGCCATTCCGTCCACTAAGTCTCAAGAGTCTGGCGGTATTCGCCTTCACACCATGCTAAGCCCCAGCATTCCTGCTTCTTAGCTGACTGCTGAGTGAGGAGTCACAGGGGAAGCCCCAGCTGTGACCCTTGGAGCCCACTCAGGAGCCAACAACTGTGCGAAAGAACCATAGTGTGCTGGGCTCTTCTCTGTCCCCCTTCCCCCCAGTCCGGCAAAACCTGAGAGAAAGCGTTTAACATTAACCGGAGGGAACCTGTCAAAACACTGTCCAGCCTTAAGTATCTGTGATTTTAAGGTATCTTGGGCTCAGTATCCAGGACTTAGAGGAAGAGCAGGGGAGGGGCTAGAGAATGCTTACATCAGGGAAAGAGCAGATGCTGGAGTCGGACATAATGCAGCCCACTAACGGAAAGGGGCTGAGAGATTTGCGAGTTCCCGTTGGGATTCGGTAGAAATAGGAGGGGAAATTATTTAATACCAGTATTTCCTAATTATAACTTCTTGCTCTGTTGAAACACACCACGGACCACTCTGCTGGAAAAGGAAGATGATGGAGAGGTGGTTGCTCCACTTTAGATGACACTTCTGAGGTGCATCCCCGAAGCCTTCCCCAAAGCATTCCAAGACGTAACTCCAGCATCCGCAGGCCGAGCAGAAAAGACAGGAGAGGCCTCCAGTACAGAAAGCCAGAAAGCCACTGGGAATCCCTGTCAGTAGACCTGAGGACAGACTAGGAAAAGTCCAGTGTATTTTAGACATCCCTGTAGTGACCAGGGGCTTTAATGCTCTCTTCTGGTCTCCTCCAGCACCTGCGCACACATGCACAGCCTCAAGCACGCATGCATGCACAATGCATGGGTGTGCTGTTGATGTTACTTGCCCTAGTGCACAGCTGATTTACTGAAAACACCCAAGCAAAAGAGCTAAATAAACCAAACAACAGCTACAATGACATTCCTCCCAGACAGACCCAGCACGACAGTGAGAACCCAGGCAGCCCAGGCCATGAGCCACAGTAGGCTTACTTGTGCAGGTAACCAGGTGCTGACTTCAAGGTGAGTTCAAAAGGCCAAGAGGTCAATCTGTGAACCTAGCCTTCCCCTGGGAGCACGGTTGCTTTTCAGAATTCCGTGACATAATAAGGTTAGAGAATTCCAAGCTGGGAGCATCTGAAACCAATTATGGACCCGTTGCCAATTCTTCAGGAGTTTTGATGTCCTATCCAAGACATTCCAGCAGAGTTCTGTAGGCACCAAGGGTCTGGCTGTGACACCCAGCTAGTGCGTAGCATCTCTCAGCTCGTCATGCACCAGGATCGGATAAAATAACCACATTGGTGATGAAGACTTCCAGCCGTCAAGCTATATTTGGAGCTACAGTCACCCATCCCACGGGGAAACCGCTGCTGTGGGCTCTTACACAACACACCCCACATATTGCAACAGTGGTGGGTGCTCATGGGGCCATGTGAACACCGGCTTTCATATTTCACTTCACTGGGTAAGCCCTATGCAGGGTATAACACATGCCCACTGACATTCCAAATCTGGTGGATCCTAGAACTGGTCCATCAGGGGAAACCAGGCTCATTTCCTATTTCCTCCTTCCTGTTCTCAAACGTGCCTAGCCCGTTCTGTTCTCTTCCTCAGGAACTCCAGGCTTGCTCCTCTAGTCCCTTTCTCTGCCTGATGCTGCCTAATGAACCGATTCTCTCGCTGTGCATTTGCAGAGAGGAGATCCTGCCTGGTCCCATTCTACTTTCAGAAACAAGATTAGAGCCCTCTCCTGACTCCCTAGCTCAAGCAACGCTTTCACTGGTGGATATTTCTTGCTCTGTGAAATGATTTGGGGGAGCCCAACACATCTGGCTTGAATAAATGAACCTGGAAACAATATCACAGACAAACAGAAAACATGAGATATCTCCAGCCAAGGAACCAGGGTCCTCCAGAGAGATCTTGCAAGCATGACCACCCTTGTGCTGTATCCATCCTGAAGTGTGAGCTATCACCACGGAGAAGCTGAGTTCTGCAGTCCACGAGGTGCATGTGTCAGGCACATAGACTTCTGCCTTCCAGACAATTTTGTGGGAACCACGGTGTTGTGAGAATTCCTTCCTTGAGGAGACTCAAACAACACCAATCCTTTCTCACAAACTCCGAATGACAAACTAGAGTATGGTTTTACCAGAGTTCATCCCAGGGAACCCATAGTTCATTGGCTTATTTACAGTTATGCTGGAATACTCCTGTCCAGCATGCACAATGCCTAGCCCAACCCCAATGTCACAAAGATAGAGCCCTCCCAGTTAACCCTATGTAGTTTCTGTACTCTAGAACCTCCCCAGACCCCTGAAAACACATGAAATAGGGCAGATTTGCATACAAATGACTTGAAGGAGTGGCTGGAAGTGCAGATAAGTATTCAGTGACCCTTCCTTCTATGAAGGAATCTCAACAATCCATAGACCTAGTGATTGATGCTTGCAAGCAGGTGATCTGATGATATTGACTGTCAGAAGCTTGGTGGATAGGGCCTTACAACACTAGGAGATTCTTAAGCAGCTGGCCTCCTTAATCAAGGGCCTGCATAGCCTGTTCATAGGACAGGCGTGTCCTGGTTCACACAGAAAATTTTAGGCAAACCAGTCAGGAACCCTTTTGGCTTCCCACTCACAACCAGGGATGGCTGTTCACTTAAGGAGTGTGAAGCAGATGCTGTAGGCTCTGCACAATGCCTTCTCAGAGGAAAGGGGTTCGGGAGTCACTGAAATCAATTTAGTCAAGAAATAGCACGTGGGTGGCATAGCTTGTGTGGCTCTTGAAGTATTTTGAAGTAGAGAGTGACATGATTGTGGGCTCTGCTCCGCATTCTGTCCATCTCTGTAGTGGCACCTCACACACTCATTGTCGTGTCACCCCTCTTTCTCAGAGTCTTCTTGACTTGACCCTTTTGTAGTAAATCTCCAACCCAAATATGCCAGGGCAAAGAAAATACAACTCAATTAATCTAGCTGTGCGCCTAGATTGGGCAGATCTACCACTACACCACCCTCTTCCCCATCTATGAGGCCCCTTACAACTTTGGTATCTCCAGGCCAGGTGCTTCTGCTCCACTTTCCTTCTACCTCCTCCTCCTCCTCCATCATCCTTTCTCTCCCTCTCTCTCTCTCTCTCTCTCTCTCTCTCTCTCTCTCTCTCTCTCTCTCTCTCTCTCTCTCTCTCTCTCTCCTTTCCTTCCAAAACCTTAAGCTCCACCTCCCCCTCTTTCTCTGCCCAATCACCAGCTCTAGCCTTAATTTTATAAATTTAGGTGGGAAGACGGTTTACAGGAAATCACCTGACTGCTGACTCATTCCTTATCCAAAGCCCCTCTCAGGAGAACGGAATTAACATCAAATACAATTAGCCCCACGACTCTTTAAATTTTCTCAGTCATTGCGATCTGCTAGCTCCGTGTCGGTAACCCTAATGGACATCTTAGCCATGCACCCAACAAGGAGAGAAGACATTATGTTGCTATTCTAGAAAGCAAAGGGTCTATCTCTTATATCTACACTGAAATCCAAGCAATCTCTAATGCTGAGGAACGCCCACCTTAGCCCCCTGCATCTATGACAAGAGAGACCACATACGTGACAACCTATTTCCCAACACGTTTTCTAAAGGGATTGTAC
This sequence comes from Tokudaia tokunoshimensis, assembly GCA_036184795.1. Classification (NCBI taxonomy): domain Eukaryota; kingdom Metazoa; phylum Chordata; class Mammalia; order Rodentia; family Muridae; genus Tokudaia; species Tokudaia tokunoshimensis. The sequence continues at coordinate 92,015,298 of BTHU01000016.1, read as the reverse complement.
AGAAAGTTTTAGCAAGGCTTCCTAGAGACAGAACGGGGGTGGGGGGTGGCGTCCTATAGAACTGAAAGTCATCTCCAGCCTTTGAAGACTTTTTTTTTCCAGGGGCCAGAGAATGGGACTTCTTTCAGGAGACTAAACAGCTTCACCTTTAATCCAGGGAATGAATGCTGGTTTACTCTTTGCTGATAAGGCCTATGCTCCTATAAATTAACTCATGCTCTTGTGGAGATTATGTTATAAAAGACCACCCAGGTCGATGAATGGGAATTTTTAGCTGGAGAAAAAAAAACAAAAAACAAAAAAACAACAATTATGTCTCAGAGGCTGAATTCCACTCCATGGGCTGAGTGCTGAGAGAGCACCCTCTCCTTAGAAGTGTGGGTATCTGAGGGTACCAGAGGGGACGAGGAAGGACAGCATGCCATTGCACACAGGAATGGATGACCAGGAGGACCCAAGGTTCTGCTCATCCTGCCCAGGCTTGCAGGAGTGTGTTCGATTCGTCGTTGCTCTTCACGGCAATTAGCTGAGGTGCAGTGATGAACAGGAATCAGGCAGACACTGAAGGACCGTGTACAAAGGGAGTAAACTCGGAAACATTCAGCAGTGTGTATCTAGACCGTCCACACCTGGCTGCAAAGAGCGTTTGCTTTTCCCTTAGCGAAGGGATTCCTCTCCCTTTGCATATCTGGCTGTGTTGTGTTTCCTTTCCTTCTTTTTTTTTTTTTTTTTTTTTTTTTTTTTTTTTTTTTTTATTTAATTTTATTTTATTTTTTTAATTTACATTCCAAATCACTTCCCCTTTCCCGTTTCCTCCCTCCCCGAAAGTCCCATAAGCCCCCTTCCCTCCCTCTTTTCTCCGTTCAACCCCCTCTCATTACTCTGTCCTGGCGTTCCCCTACATCCAGTCTTTCCAGGACCAGGGGTCTCTCCTTCCATCTTTTTAGAAATCTATTGATATGCTGATTGTGTCTAGGGTATTCTGAGATTCTGGGTCAATATCCCCTTATCAGTGACTTCATACCATGTGTGATCTTTTGTGATTGGGTTACCTCACTAAGGATGATATTTTCAAGTTCTGACCATTTGCCTAGGAATTTCGTGAATTCATTGTTTTTAATTGCAGAGTAGTATTCCATTGTGTAAATATACCACATCTTCTGAATCCATTCCTCCGTTGAGGGACATCTGGGTTCTTTCCAGCTTCTGGCTATTATAAATAAGGCTGCTATGAATATAGTGGAGCATGTGTCCTTATTGGATGCAGGTAAAGTCTCTGGGTATATGCCCAGGAGTGGTATAGCCGGATGCCTAGAAGGGCTCATTAGAGCCTGATAAATGCGGGGCCACTGGCTTTTGTCTCACAGCCAAGGGCTCCCTCCTGGGCTGGGTGCTGACTCAGCACCGCGCATAGGCATTCTCTCCAAGAGAACTGGCCATGGTCGGCCTCTCATACTTGTGGTCACAGAGCAGCGCTTCATAAATGTCTCCAGCTAACAAAGTGCAGCTGACTCGAGAACGTTTGTGAATGGGATGTACCGGCCAGGCTTGCGATGTGATTTCGCATTCGCAAACGCATTCCGGTTATTCTCTGCGGCAGGCCTGGGAGTGGGTTCCATTTTGGTAGCATGATATTCTTTCAGTATCGGTGGCGGAGGAGGTCAAGGTTTACACTCGGCGATCTGAAGCAAATTAAAACCCAGAGATGCAGAGTGTAGCGAAACAGCTGTAAGACAGTTCAACTCTGAGGGCTCTGGCAAAGGCACTATTAAAGGTCATAGACAGGGGCTGGCAAGATGGCTCAGTGATTAGGAGCTCTGGTCTTCCAGAGGCCCTGGGTTCAATTGGCAGCTCATGGCTGTCTGTAACTCTAGTACAGGCTCCACTGTCCTCTTCTCACATCTGTGGGGACCAGAAGACTATATACACGAAATAAATAAGGTTTTTAAATATTTCAAACAAATCTCAAATAATAAAATGGAGAACGACTGAAGAAGACACGTGATGTTAGTTTCTGGCCACCAAATGTACACATGTGCACGCACACACACACACACACACACACACACACACACACACACACACACACCATGACTCAGATGAGTAAAGACAGCACTCTCAGGTATGGTGCTGGGTTTCAGTGGGTTTTGTTCTCTCCTCCTTAGCCATGAACTTGGGTCTTAAGAATCAAACAGGATTCTTAAAGCTACAGTTGTGTCCCTGCGCCTCCCCCCTCCCATAATAGTGGGAAAAATAAATCTCTTTTCTGCTGATGACACAGTTTTATTGTCATGAACTAGGAATGACCTCAAATGATCCAGCCACAGCCAGGAGGAATAGTTCAAGTTGAATCCTGTTTAAACCCAAAGCCACGGTCTGTGTCGGCACCCTCCAAAGCTCCAGTCACCTCTCTCCGAGGCCGAGAACAAATCAGTTATCAGCTCAGGAGTCTGGTGGGAACTCTGTACCTGTGGCTGTCCTGACACACAGGAGAAAGACTCTCCAAGGCTTTCCTGGGTCCCCAGTAACAAATGAACAAGACTGAAGATGTTTTAGGTCCAAGTGGTGTGTGATTGGCTCTGCTACATTGAAGTCTGAGGTCTTCCTAAAGACCAGTGTCAAAGATGGCTGCTAAAGAAAAACCTCAGATTTTGCCTGTGGTGGCTTCCCCCATGTCGAAGACAGTGGCTTCCAAACAGACCATGCTCCCCCAACTTCCCAGCAATGGGATGGCAGCTGAGTCCTTTCTGCATTCCTCTGAGTTCTATGTCCTGGGAGTCAAGCTACTTGGAGCCACTCGTGACTGAGTTGCCTTCTCCTCAGTCCCAGGGGCTGACATGGGGCTGAATGGCTCCCACATGGCTTCCATCTTGAGTTCTGTCTCCTCTCGCACTTTGCAGGTCACTGGGTAAGAGGGCAGGCTTTGGTGGGAGCTTCATGGCTGAAGCTCCTTCTCAAAGGCAAGCCAGCAACACCAGGCCAGGGAAGAAGGGAGGCAATGGTTAGTGTTTCTTGGCTTGAACTGAACCTTAGGAACATGCTAGAATAGCAGCAGTAGCACACTTAGACGCAAAGACCCTGACCTTAGCCAGGATCTTGTTTACAGCATCACACGTTCACACTGTCAACCCTGGGCCTTGGTTGAGGTTTGCTGCATGAAACTGTCATAAGAGAACAGCTTTTATGTTTCTATAGGAAATGTTATCCAAGCCCCTTCTCGTTATGCTGTCCAGGGCCCCACAGGGGACATCCACGTATGTTTTTATTTTAATAACTCACTGCCAGAAAACATCTTTAACCTGAGGAACTTAAGTACTTCCTACTTTCTGACAATAGAAACCACAACATGGGCTATGTCTTGCTCTTTCTCCCCTCTCCCTTCTGGAATGCTCAGACACAAATTCAAAGTTCATCCCACCTGTATTACCCATGCCAGGGTGCATGTTTTGCACTTTCTCTTTCTGTCTTGATTTTGTCTTATTAACCTTTGGAGACACCAGCCCTAGAACATAGCTTCTCTTTTACCAGTCTGTGATGTACTCATCAAAGCCATCAGGAACAGCTTCTTGATTGACTGAATGCTGATAAAGTCACACTCACACACACACTCACGCAAAACAAAACAAGAGAAAGGCTTCCATCCTTCCACTTCCTACAGGAAGCATGTCCTCTGCTAAATCAGAAGAAGTGACTCTGCTGTCCTTGACCTCCTGTCATGTGGTCCCCACACTGTTCCTCCATCTGTGTTCACAGCATAAAGAAAGTTGTGTGCATTCTCTGGGCTGAAGTCATGTTGGAAAATGAGTGGGTGTGACTGAGTTGTTTCTGCCCCTCCATGTCAGTACCATGGGCCAACATTGAGCTGACCTGCTTCATGTGTCTTCTACTTGGTGGTTCCCCCACCCCCTCACTCTGCAGGTCTTTGGGTGCAATGGCAGGTTTGTGTTGGAGCTTCCTGGCTGGAGTTCCTTCTCAAATACACTGACCCATCTATGCCTACAGCTACAAGAAAAGTCTGGAAGCACACCAAGATTCTGTAAACTGCTAAATTTCCTATTATCTCAAATTGAATATCACTATTCGCCATGTGTATCAAATGATCCAATTCATACTAGATAATGAAATGCTTTGGAGATGACCTATTCCATAGTCTTTCTTAAACAACTGCAACAAAAGAACACCGACTACTGACTGAATCTCCACTCACATGCAGTGAAGAGTCACAAGAAAGGGAAGTAGGGAAGAAAACCCAAAACCTACATTCTTACTGAAGCATCACATTGTAGAACGTCATGAGTTTGGGGCCTGGGCTCTGCTCACCTCTGCATCCTAAGGGAGGCATTCAGAGCAGATGTTAGACTGTCTGGTGGACCCAGTCAGCACTCCTGGGGGTACGAGAGTGAACAGTGAGACTCAGGAGAGCGGAAAGCTGGGGCAGGGACATAACAGTCATTTAAGCATAGGAGTGATAACTAATCTTAACTTGACTGGCTTTAGAATCAACTAACAAAGGAAGCTGCTGGGCATTCCTGCCAGGGAGTTTCTTGATCAGATCATTTGAAATGGAAAGAGCCACCCTAAATGGTAGAGGTGCCTTCTGGTGGCAGTCAAGATAATGGGACACAGGAAGTAGAAAATTTTGCTTTTTGCCTGCTTGCCCTCACTCTTGCTGGCAAGTTCATCTGTTCTGTTGCTGATGCATTTCTTTATCAATATTAGAACCAACATCTTCAAGGTAAATTGAAGGCAAACAGCTCTCCAAGAATCCTTCAGCTCTTCAGTGCCAGATGGGGACTGAGGCAAGCTCTGTGGAGCACATGTGATGTTTGGAGCACATGAAAAGGACTCAGTGGGCAGTGATGGAGACTGAGCTTGGCTTGCCTGTAGAGATAGCTGTGCAATGCTTGTTGGTCTCCGGTTTTCACTGATGTTTGCTTCGCAATGAAAGACACAGCCAGAACTTCTTCTGGCTTCCTGCTGGTCTGTGCTGAGGATGAGGCCTGACTGTCTCTGCTGGGTCCTACCAATGCTGCCACTAACCCAACACTACTGAACTGCTGATATTTCTGTGAAGTGTTTGCGAGTGGATCCAGCTGCCACTGGTGACCGCTGTAAACTGAATTGCTGATGGGAGTTGCTCCAAAGAACCATTTCTAAACAGCTCCACTTCCCCAGTATCCTTTCTTTCCCACTACCTCTGGTGGGTGGTGGGCTAAAAAGGAGGTTAAAGCATTTAAGAACCATCGTTAAAAGTAGGTTTTTGAAAAAAATTAAAGTTACAAAGTTCAGTTCAGAGTCTGGGGTGAGAGGTGGTCAGAGGAGGGAGATGTGGGCAGAAGCAATAGCATTTGTAATTCTAGGTATTATCAAGCCAAATTATTTGATACCTTTCCTCCTAGACTACTACTGAAACCCTCTGTGATCTTTGATTCCCACCCACCCCCCTTTCTCTGGGATTTTACATAGAAAGCCACAATGGAAGTGAGAGTAATACAGATGCCTGGAACCAGGACACCCTAGTTATCTCAAGAGAAGATGGACATCCTTCTGGACCATCGCTTCCTCCCTCTCAAAATGGCAGCCGAAGTCCTTCCAAAGCCTCTCCATCTCCACCTGCTATGTCTGAGTTTGGTTTTCTGCTATGAACACCACAACCAAAAGCAACTTGAAGGAAGAGAAAGGCATATACTTTCTCCATTATCAGGTTACAGTCCATCATCAAAGGAAGCCAAGGCAGGAACCTAGAGGCAGGAACTAAAAGTAGGGAGCACAGAGGACTACTGCTCACTGGCTTGCTCCCAGATTCACATTTGACTGCCTTTCCTATACATCTCAGGCCCACCTGCCCAGGCTTGGCATAACCCACACTAGCCTAGGTCCCCCTCCAACAATTAGAAAACAAAACAAAACAAACAAAAACACCCCTGAAGACATGCTCAATGGCCAACCTAATGGAGACAACAGCTCAATTGAAATTTCCTTTTCCCAGGTATGTGTAGGCTTGTATCAAGTTGATAAAGTCTAATCATCTCACACAGGTTCCCACCCATCACTCTGGGCACCTGCATCCACTAAGAAAACATTTCCAAGCATCTTCCCGTGATGTCCTCCATCACCACCCCATCCTGGCTACATCCCCCACACGTGGCCACTGACACTCTCACTTCTGCTCTCTCAGAATTTCACACCACTGGGCATTTCCATAACTCTCCTCTTTCATTTTCTATGCCCCCTACACTACCCAAACCCCACCAAAGCTCATGAAGGCATCAAGTCTAGTCTCTGAGATTTTTTTCCCCACTGATGCATCCCAGGACTGAGAAGAGCACTGGACACATGGAAGCACTCATGAAGTACTTGCTGAACAGAGGAGAGGTGTTCCTGTAGGTCCTAGACATGGGCTCATCCATATTATTGCAGTGGTTAGCCTTTTGACTCTCTGTTTGTTGTCTTTGGTTCTTGGCCATTGAATAGTCATGACCCAAAGAGACACCATGTTAGGAAGAAAGGAAACATCCTGAGAATTGGGCAGAACTTGTTTCTCAGGCTCCCGTTGTGAGGCTCAGGTAATCCTCAACTTTTACAGACAACTCTTCTCTAAAATAGCAACCACTAAAACGGTAATAGCTATCACTTGTGAGCACTTACTAATGTGTCACATGGTGTTAATGATCCTTGAGCTTCCTGTCAGGCGCTCAGGAGGGGGATACCCTCATTATGTGGAGTCCACAGAAAACAAAATGAATTCTCAAAGACAGTGAATCCTTTACCAGAACCACAGCAGTGCATCAGCTAAGCTGAGGTCAAACCAAGACTCAGTTCTCCAGTGTTCATACATTGCTCCTAGGGAAGACAATGTCACATGGGTAGAAGTCAGTAGGTGGTATATCCCTGCAAGCTGTAAGAATTTCTCCCTGACAATTGATCTGTCTATCCACCCACCCACGCATCCACCCATCCACCCACCCACACTTCCATCCATCCTTCATCTATTCCCCTGCTAATTAAGGTCGAAGTCTACTATTGTCTGGACAGCCTCTGGGCACTGCACAAAGTGGAGACTCCCTTTACTAGCATGGCTCCCCCTTCTCTGATCTTAACCCCCATGTGCCTCTATTTGCAGAATGTCACATAGCCTTGGATTACAGGTCCAACTTCTTTTCTCCCTGAGCAAACCTGTTCAGTTAGCACCTGCGGTTCCTGGAATGCCTCCCTATGCTAATGAGACATCTTACTACCTTAAACTTTCAGGCAATGACATTTGCCTACCCTGGATGTCCCCACCCCTTTAACCCAAAACTATATAACCCTTGATTCACCCCATGTAAAGTAGATTTGTCTCCCCCACAGCTGGTCCCCGTGTGTTGTCATTACCACATGTACTCACAGGGCTTCTGAACACTTCATCTGTCCTCTCTGCTCCATTTGCCATTGGCCGATGATCCCCAGGGGCAGGAAGGGTCACATCATCCACTCACACCCACTCACTCACATGTCCATCTTTTATACTCATGCCTACTCACACACACCTGTTCATCTTCTACCCATTCATCCACCTATCCACACATCTGTTTATCTTCCACCCATCCATCCACTCCTCCCTACCCACGCATGTATTCATCTGCCACCCAATTATTCATTCAGCCATTTACCCATCTACTCTCTGACTTTCCCATGTAATTAAGCAGGTATTACGATTAACTCCGTGTAAACATATCCTTCCAACCAGAGAAGCGAGTCACGGTGCCCGTCCCCGTGGCAGTCCATCACGAGTGACATCTTTGTCTTCAAAAGACAGTACAGCATGACTTCATTAGCTATACCAATATCTTGGAATTTGAAATGACAGGAATTTGGCCAGAAAACAAACAAATACATGAAATTCAACCAGCAAGAAGCCCAAGAGCCCCTTAACATATTTCTGGTACAGACAGTGTGGGAATTGGCTATGCCATCAGGGACGTCCAGTTCCTGAATCGTTTTTAAAATTAAAATTTAATTTGTCAAAAGAAAAAGCCCACACAGTCCACAGTTTAAAAGTTATTCTTGGGAGATGGCTCAGGCTGTAAAGTGCTTGCAGTGCAAGCTTAATGACCTGCCTTTAACCCTTGGCATCCAGACAAAATAACTGAGCGCAGTGGGGCACACCTGCGGTCTCTGCACTGGAGAAGCCGGGCAGGAGATCTCCTGGGACTGCTGCCCAGGCGGTCTAGAGAGATGACTGCACTACCGGCCAGTGAGAGACCCTGTCCCAAAAGATAAGGTGGAGAATGATTGAAGAAATAATCCAGTGTTGACCTCTGACCTCAACATGCATACACATACCTGTGCATGTTGCATGTGGTCAAACACACATACACACATAAAAACACAAAGACATGTGTACACACACACACAAACACACACACGGGGGGGGGGGTGTTAATGTCACAAACAGTTATCACCCCAGAGCCGGTTCTGTCTCATTTGTTAGACGTCACTGTGCTACATTGTAGCACTCCGATGCACACATCAAGTTCAAAGTAACACCCTCGCCTCTGTATGTGCTTTCTATCACTGAAAAAAAACCTAATTAGTAAGCAACATTAAAGCATATGATTAGATATCGTCCTAATAGCTTGAGCTTGGATTCCATTAGGAACTGAGTCTTAATGTCTCATTTTTGAGTCCCTTGAGCCCAACACACTTAGATCCTTGAGAGGAAAGCTACAGATGCAAGAGATTTCCATCAAAACAAAACCCAAACTTTGACTCTCACACACTGATACTATGTATCCAGCATCTCTCCAATAGGCACAATCCATGCTGTGGTTCATTTCATTTCCCACTGTGTAGAAAAGAAATACTGCAATCTCCAGCTGGCCCCTTCACTTTACAAGTGAGCGTTAATCTTCTTGGTTTCTCCCATTCAAGTACTAACCAGGCCTGACCCTGCTTAGCTACTGAGCGATGAGGTGTGAGCAAGAGCAGCCAGGACAATATGACTTTTTCTTCATAGATTAATCCAAAATCAAACAGCATACTTTACAGAAATAGAATTTTAGGTTTTGTGTTAGTGACTGACTCCTTTCAAGTTTTATCTATGGTAAATCATGTGCCGATGTCTCCTCCTGGGTTTTGTTGTTGTTGTTGTTTTTGTTTTGTTTTTTTAATGGTGAACTATTTCTCATTGTATGAGTATGCCGTATTTTGTTTTTCCATTTATCAGTAGACGTAGACGTGTTTTACTGTAATCAGTGGATCCGTGTGCCTGAGGCTGCTATTTCATCGTGTTTTCAGTTCCCGTGTGGATGCCAGGTATGGATTTGCTGGGTCATACTCTGTCCTATGTTTAATCATTAGAGGAACAGCCAGCCTGCCTTTGCAGAGTGGTAGTCACCATCTTAACTTCCCTCCAGCAGCACGAAGAGAAGCCTGCTCGTCCTCTGACTCCTCGCCAGCACTTGTGGTTGCCTGATAGACGAATTTTTGATGCTACTGAGTGATACCCAAGAAGGTTAAGAGACAGCTACAGGATATAAGAGATGTGTTCAGAAAGAAAGACAGGTATCATTACCCATAATCCTTCAACTGCCTTGTGGATCCAATTTGGCCTTATTAAATTAGTAGGTCAAATATCGGATGTCCTTTGTGTATCCGCCTCTGTCTTGAGAATTCACTAGCCATTGCTTCCTTCCTTCTTCCTTCCTTCCTTCCTGCCTTTCTTCCTTCCTTTCTTTTCTTTTTAAAAATCTGCCTGTACTTTACTTTCTGTTCAGCCTTGTCTTCTTTCTTTGGATCCCTGTTCATATGCATGACTTTCTTCTTTGGAGTGTGTGTGTGTGTGTGTGTGTGTGTGTGTGTGTGTGTGTGTGTAAAGGTGTGAACATTCATGAGTTTGTGGGTGTGTCTCGTAGAGGTGTGTGCATGTGATGGCACGTGCGTGGAGGTCAGATGACAAAGTCAGATGTGGTTCTTAACCTTCTACACTGGTTGAAACAGACTCTCTTTTTGCTTCTCCCCTGTGTGTACAGGCTAGCTATCTGCGAGCTTCCAGGGAGTCTCCCACTTAACATCTCCCCACAGAAGTGCTGGAAATGCAGCTGTTCATGCTACCATGTCAGCTTTTATGTGCACTCTGGGGCATTCTGGGATTTGAACTCGTCACTGGGCTTGTACGACAAACACTTTTACCCATTGAGCCATCTCCCCAGCACACGGGACCTTTCAAGGATCATCGAGGTGGCCTCTGCTGATATTTCTTATTCATAGACAGGTGCAAACTCAGCTTCACCTTATCACCCAGTGAGATGAACCAGCCCCACTGACTTCCCCAGTCGACCGCACCTCTCTAAACCCTGCCACACCACACACAGGTTACCGGTGGAGAAGCCGTGGATGGGCAGCATTAGAAACACGGCAAGTGTTTCACATCGATGGCTGATCCCAGACACAGGGAGAAGAAATGGGAAAAATTGTGATTTCAGGTGCCTTTTGGATATCTCTGTCCATCCTTTATGCTGGCCTGTCGGGGAAGAGGACCCTCAGACTCAGGTAGTCCTCAATGAGAATCAGCAAACCCTGAGAGGTAAAAGTGTTTTGTGAAAGGGAAGGCAGCTTTCAAGGTATAAGCATTAACTTGCACCTCGGGTCCTGTGTGTTTCCTTTTTTAAAATCCATGGCCACAGACGGAACTCCTTTTGTTTGGAATTGTCCTTGACCTCTGTTCACTGAATCTTTTTATACTAAGGAAAGTTTAAAAGGAGCATGGGTTGGTACCCTCCCCTCCTTCCTGGCTCCCTCACAGTGAAGAGGGTCACCTGCAACTAAGTGCAGCCTCAGCCAGCAGAGCCAGAGCTCAGAGAATCAGGGAACAAAGACTCCAGCCCATGAGAAAAGCAACACACTGCGCTTCCCAAGGAAGAATGTCTCAAGTCAGGACTCAAACCATAGTAGGTGTGAAATAACAAAGGCGCCCTGTGCACCAGCAGACTTATAAATCACTGATTAAACTCGGCGGAAGGGATTTTATTTACTGCAAGCTTTGGGGGGGGGGTCTAGATTTAACACCACAATGAGAATTATGAATCTTCAAGAAAATATAGCATGTGACAATTCCCAAACTCATGTGACTGAGGAGACCATATTTTACAGATTTCTATACTGCAGGACAATGGTGGACGCTGAAAACAATGAACATTCGTGGCCTTTTTCCCAAGCAGACAGGCCCTGCCTTCACATGTGGTGTCCTATTGTCTTTCGTGAAATGCTTATGTGGTAATCTATAGTCTGAACATTTTTTTATTGAATAATATAGACGTCCTGGTTTGGGATCCTTCATGCGGAAGTTCTGTGCTAATACTTTTTTTTTCAAAAGCCTTATTTTGGAGGAAAACTTCTCCCCCTACCCACAACACATTTTATAGCATCCCTTTTCTCTGGGGATTCTGCAACTCTGCTGGCAGAGTAGGACTTGGATGAAACACTGTAACCTCAGGGGCCTGCTGGTTGGTCAAGTTACTTCTCTGGAGAGACCAGGGCTTCACCCTGCACTAGAGCCTCATTGTCCAGGCTTAGAACAGCAAGCAGCACTGGAACCTGCTTGGTCTGAGAGGAAGCCATGGCAGACTAAGTGCCTAACAGGAGGATGGCACTTCCCAATCTGGTTAACCCAGAGGCACCCCTGTGATACAACACAGACTGTGAACAAACTTAGACTAAGTGACACTTGACACAAAATTGGGCAGAGAAATCACATCTTCCAGGAGTCTGCTTCCTTGGCCAGCACAATAAAGATCACAACCTGGCATCTTTAAACAACAGGATTTGTTCTCTTAGAGGTCTGTGATCCAGCGTCTGTATCGAGGTGTATGGAGGACCCTGTTCCTTCTAAGGCTTCAGCAAGAATGCTCTCACCACGTGTTGCCTCCAGAGGTTGCTGGCGTTGCTAGGGTCTCATTCATCTGCATGCATCTCCATCCAGCACACTCCCTGCATCCCTGTCCCTGGACTCGGCTTTCCTTATCTCTGTAAGGTCATCGACTTGGACCTGCAGTAGGGTCTCATTCATCTGCATGCATCTCCATCCAGCACACTCCCTGCATCCCTGTCCCTGGACTCGGCTTTCCTTATCTCTGTAAGGTCATCGACTTGGACCTGCAGTAGGGTCTCATTCATCTGCATGCATCTCCATCCAGCACACTCCCTGCATCCCTGTCCCTGGACTCGGCTTTCCTTATCTCTGTAAGGTCATCGACTTGGACCTGCAGACTCCACTACTACCTCTTCTTTCTTTGCTTTGCTTTGTTTTGTTTTGTTTTGCTTTGCTTTTTGAGACAGGGTCTCTCTATATAGTCCTGGCTGTCCTGGAACTTACGATGTAGACCAGGCATACCCCAAACTCACAGAGACCCAGCCTGCCTCAGCCTCCCAAGTGCTGGGATTAAAGACACTTGGGACCACACCCAGCTGTCAATCATTCTTAACATGCTCACATTTGCAAAGACCCAAGTACCACATTCACCGTTCCGGGCATGGATGATGGCGGGGAGGGGGGGGGGCAAGTAAGATTTGGACCTGATGTAACTTAGATTCTTGTAGGGTTCTGTAAGAATTTTGATAACAAGAGCAAAGGATTAAACACAGTGGGGGTGGGGATGGCTGGGGGCGGAGTTAAGTGTAGGGGCTGGAGAAACTTCTCAGAGGTTAAGAGCACTGGTTACCTTTCCGGAGGACACAAGATTCAATCCTAGCACTCACAAAGTAGCTAACAACCATCTGTAACTCCAGTCCCAGGGGATCAGATATCTTCTTCTGGCCTCCACAGGCCTGCACGCACACATATGTGGCACGCAGCCACATATGCAGGTAAAACCCCATACACATAAAAAGAAATAGATCTTTAAAAAGAAATAAAGTGCTAATTTTAGAATGTGTACTTAGGTTGGACTCATGTCTAAATGTATTTCAGATTGAAAAAGACAAGAAAGCCTAGAAAGGACCTCGGTACACTTCAGTTGATGATAAAGTCCCTACCTGCTAATCCTATGGTTGTTACCTTGGCAAGTATTGCCTAGGCACCAAAATTCAAGGCCAGGCTAACTCTGCTCCTTCCCAGAAACAGGAAATCCAAAACGTCTGGTTCAGGTAGGGCACATGCCAGAGGTCAAAGCCAGCAGTAACAGAGAGCAGGGCCTCTGATGAGGAGGTCAGGAGAGCTTCGAGGCTCCCGACTGACCAAGAGCCTCCCCTGCAGGCAGATAAGCACAGAGCAGTAAATCTGCTCCCTGGGGATGGATAATCATGGGGATGTGAGTGTGGGTTCGGTACACAGCCCAGCCCGAGGGCTGCTGGGACAGAGGATCCTCACATGGGTTTCTTGTAGAATGGCCGCCATCTCCAAGGGCTGGTTTTGCTCCTAACTCGAAGAAAAGAAGAAAGATTGGTGGTGCACAGGGAGGGCTTCTTACTTTGCTCACTGCATTGCTGCTTCTTGCTGCCCAGCCCTTGCCCACAGATGTGTGTGCCAGCACGGATGACCCCCAGGATGAAGAGCAGAAAGTGGGGACAAACACTGAGAGTCCAGCGAGTCACTCTTATCACCCACGGGTGCTGGGAATTCAGCAGAATGCTCTCAAAATACCACCAAAGAATCCCCCAAGCACAAATTCAGATAGGACTGGAGGGAGAGGTTGGGAAGGGCTGCAGGTATGTCAACCCCATGGGCCACATGGGTCCAAGGGTGGCTATATTGTGTCCCAATACCTCACCATAAACCTACTTAAGACTGGAGGATTTCATTTTGTAATTTGATTGTGTGATTCTCAAGTGTGAACTTGGTGAGTAACAGCTAGTCACAATGTCAAAAGGTTGGCCATGCCTGGCACAGAGACAAGGGATGTCCTAGCTGGGTCCCGTAGACTGCCAGGTATCTCATAGACCTTTGGAACTCTGTGCATGGCTTCCCAGCACTAAATGCAACTGGGACTCGGGAGTAAATGAATGTTCAAGAATCCAGGTTTAATGAGTGAGCAAGAGAGGTTCTGCAGAGTGGGCGGGTAGGGCAGGAAGATGGCTGGTAGCCTGGTCTCTGGGCTCATACAGAACTTTCCTGAAGCCGTCTGGAGTTGCGGTGTCCCGCCTCTGAACCCTGCCTTACAGGAAGGGAGGTGGTGTTGCTGTCAGGATGTGGCTGGCTATCTTCGGCCACTTGCCCACAAGTGAGAGCTCTCCAGGAGATCGTGGAGTATTTACGGCAGGGAATAACACACAACACACGTTTACACAGCCTCTTCTTAACACTTCCACCCACTCGCTCCTTCTCTGACTTCCCTCTGCCCTTTCCCTTCAGAATCACCTAAATCATCTGCCCTCAGTTTCCCAGGAGGGAACCGAACTTGGGGAGATCTGGAGCTGAGCTGATGCCACAGCTTTGATGTCGATGTCACCAAGGGTCCTCCTGGTGGGACAGTGGACACACAGCCCCAGTTTGCCCTTCCCCCCATTCTTGTAAGTACTGCTTTTGGAGTAGAGAAGGAAAGAAAATTCTCTGACCTTTAACCCTGGTAAGGTTGGTCTTTAAACAGGTGGGGACACATAAATGCTTATACCCTACCCTTAAATGCTCAGACCCTTTGTTCTGAAAATATGGTTCTACAAGTTTGACCTTTCCCGGACAAGAGGCACTTTGTTAGGGTCTATGCACCTTGAGTAGCTTCTGGGACTTCTCAATGGGTTAAGCTAGATTCCCATGGTAGATTATCAGGGCCTTCCATCACACATATACCACCACAAAGTGACCTTTGACCCTGCTGAGGAAGTCAGTTCTCAGTCTGGACACTGAATACCTTGAAGGTCACTCACCAACTGCAGGGCTGACATAGACAACTGACTTAGCTGCCCAGAACACCCGCCCTCTTTCTCACACCAGCTGCCCTGCCCAGGCCCCTACTCTGAGTGCTGTGGATGACTGTGTTAGACTCTCCTTTCTTAGAGTCAGTACAAAGACAGCAAAGGCATAGGCCTGGGCTGCAGAAGACTTGTGCATCCTTCCTCTGACCAGGCTGGCTCCTGGAGTTGCTATCCCTTCCTGCCCATTAATACCCTACATCAGGGGGTCAGTGCAATCTCTCCAAAAAGACCAGAAAGTAAAAGCTTCAGGCTTTATGAACCACACAGGGTCTTGGTTTCAACAACCAAACTCCAGGAAAGCAGCCCTAAACTCTTTGATGAAGGCATGGTGACATTCCAGTAACAGTTTATAAAACTAAGCAGTGGCCAGATTTGGGCCACAATTTGTACCTTGGCAAGCCCACCCTTAAATTGACTCTGAGCCTCCCTCCAAAGCAGGCATCCCCTTTATCATCCATCCCACACAATATTTCCCAAACACACCTGCCAGTGGACTGGTTGATTGTGGTGCACACAGGGCAGCCCCTACACTCATCCCAGTTCAAACAGAAGCCGGAGAAGAAGCCAATGACAGCTGAGCGGTGTGCCCCTGGGATGAGAAGACAAACCAGTGGGTAAAGTCCCTGCCATGCAAGCCAGAGGACCTGAGTTTGAACAGCAAGAATCCTCAAAAGGACAGACATGATTATCCCAGCAATCCTGTGGTGAGACAAGATGCAGAGACAGGAGAATGCCTGGAAGCTCCTGGACAGATAGTCTGTTATGCACAGCAGCCATGAGACCCTGTCTCAAACAAGATAGAAGATTGTCTTCTGACCTACACACATACACACACACACACACACACACACACACACACACACACACACACACACACACACATACACTCACGCACATACACAGGTATACATTTACCTGCATTCACACACAGAGATAAAAATTAAAAATTCCATTTAAAAATATTTATGATTATTTATCTGAAATTCAAATTTTACTTCTGAGCATTTGTTTTGGGGAAGGGTATCTAACTCCATCAGCTGTGGTCCACGTAAACAGTGTGCAGCCATCATATGCATGAAAACAGAGGACCCGACCCTAAGGAGCTCGCTCTCTCTCTCTCTCTCTCTCTCTCTCTCTCTCTCTCTCTCTCTCTCTCTCTTCCTGTGTGTGTCTATTTCTTTCTGTCTTTCTGTCTCTTCTCTCTGTCTCTCTCTCTCTACATGTGTGTACGTATGTATACACACACACACACACACACACATATTTCCATCATAGATTTAACTGGTCTAAAAATGGGAAGAAGGGAGGGAGGTCTGTACAAGGTGTCAGGAAATAGCTTCTATGACTTTGTGGGTCAGTGTCCTGGGACTGTGTGCCAGGACAGACCAGGCTGGGCCTGTGGAGAGCCAGCAGCCTCAGATGACCCAGAAAACCCCAGCTGGTCTCCCCTAAGCCAGACAGAGGCAACGAGAAGACAGCCAAACGCACAGTCCCAAAGCAGCTGCTGATGCCGACAGAGAGAACGTTCCAGAAGCCACTGCCCACTTACACAACCACCCTTGCTCTTTTCATAGGAGGAAGGATGATGTCTCTGTCTTCTTCCCCTGCTCCTCCACCCCATCCCATCACTTCAGTGTGTCGAGCTGGTGATAGGAAATAATGATTAACATGTGACAAATCGTTAACTAATAGCATTGGCGGTATGGTGTAGTGTGAATTGCTTAAGAATAAAAGCTAACTTTTATCCAAAGGGAAGGTGACAGGTTGAGAAGAGTCAGAGCAAATGGTGGACGAGGGTCTTGTGGAACTCACTTTTTTCCCTGGGGGAAATGGAGGCAGAGGGATATTAAAATGTCACCCACATGGCTGGCCACCGCTGGAGAGGGTTAGGATTCTGACACACCAGCCTGGCCCCGCCACTCCACCATCCTCTACCACAGGTCTCCTCAGGCTTGAGTGTATTTGAATTCTTTATCTTCTTCCACACAGCTCACTTTGATCCTATTTTCTTCTTCTTGACTCTCATGGGAAATTTTGAAAATCGAAAATAAAAGGGGAAATAACTAGCAAATCTAACAGCTTCTTGCCTTGTGGCGCACCACAGCACAAGCATTCAGGGACACACTCGGGCATGTGTTTCCATTAAGCTCATTCTTCACTGTCTTGTATCATTTGAGACCCTCCCCACTTACTTTTACCAATGTGCGTCTGTGTCCACTTCGAGATGGAGGTCCCTGCTCTCATCACAGCTCTGGAGCCTATGACACCACTCAGCTACCAAGACTGTGCACAGGCACGGGACTCAGTCAGGGTTTAGCCAGTGGCACTCACCTAGTATCTCAGACTCAGGGACCTGGCAGTGCTGTCTTATAACTTAATGCTTGTGAACACCCCCATCCTGCCTTCCCACCCCCACCCACTTCCCTCTGCTCCTCTGAGATTCCAACTGGCTTTTAGGAGCCTGCCATTAGTGGCCTGTGGGGAGGGTAGCCAGTCCCAGCAGAACCTTCCCCTAGCCTGCCGAGGTCATCCAGGTGGACACGCCACACCTCTGGGCACCCTCTTCAGACCACTCTCAGGCTCAGGTTCAGATTCGCTGAATCGATAATTCTGGTCCCAGTATTCCCATCCCATTTCCCTGGCCACTGCAGCCCTTTTCCAGCCAGGGTTTTGTGTCTAGGCTCCCCACACACCCACTGCCCCCAGATCCTGGTTCTTAGACCCAGACAAAGCTAAGCGGCGTGAGTCATCCTTAGCTGACTGGCTCCATGGATGGCCTTTCACGAACATCCTCAGTACAGAAAGGTCGGTCACACCAAAACCTTCTGTTGTTGTTGTTGTTTGGTTGTTTGGTGATTGGTTTTTGTTCTTGTTTCATTTCTCTCAGTCCTGAGCCTGAGACAGGCTGAGAGTCATGACCAAATGACCACACAGGGCTCTGTGTAGCGAATCAGGGAAATGTCCACTCTCCAGAGACTGTTGCTTTGATCCCAGAATGTGCTGTGACTGATAACAGACAGAAGACCGACTCCAAGACAGATGAGCGAGTGGGAGAGGAGAGGAAACAGACAGCTTGGAGGTTGGGTGCTTGCCCAGAGCAAATATGCAAGGCAGGAACGCAGGCAGGGATTGGCAGGGATGGAGGTCCCGGATTTCTGTCTGTCTACTTATGACTTCTTCTACCCATACTTGGAGTCGATAACTCATGGAGCCTTGCACATCACAGATAACTCCCAGGGTTGCAGTACTCTGTGTTCCCAGAGCTTTGAGGATTCTATCCAACTTTCACCCAGGTATCAATAGTGACAATTTTCTCTTGAAGTCTATCTCTGGGCTGAGAAACCAGCTCTCTCCACTGGGCCTCCCAGCACACCCTACAGCAATGGATCCACCACTACAGCCCGTTTACCTCCCTCATCCATTCTTCACTCCCCACCCTCCAGCTCAGGGTATGCGGAGAAACAGGCAGTCACCAGCTTCCAAAGGCTAAGATGCACTAGGTAAGTCCTATTGCAGGTCAGAATTTAGGAGTGTGATAAGCCGTCTCCTTCCCAGGGGACAGAGCTAGTCCCTCAGGGGCCCCACAGACCTTCTACCTAAAAAAAGAACTCTTTTCTCTGTGACCTCATCTTCAAGTGCCTCTATCATCACCAAGAGCTGCCTCACATGCTGTTTGTCTCCCACACAGGTGGTGACCAATGTCTAGACTCTACCCTGAGCTGTGAGAGGGTGAGTTCCGGAAGATGGGCAGGAGCCACGGGATGTGGAGGTGTCGCTGGCAGAAAAGCAATGGGGCCCTGGATGTGCTGAGTCTGCAGCGAGTCTCTATACTGTTTATTTCATAGACGGGGCTCGGCTCGGGACAAATTGCAATATTTAATGCACAATTATGGTTTCAATAAATTGTTCCCAGATGGCTCGGAAGAACAGCATTAAGTGAAAACAAGAAGCGATCAGATTTTAATGAAGGTTTGTTTCCTTTGCCTGGTTTCCTTCATAAATTCTGACTGAGTCTGTGGTTCAAGAAACGGGGCTGCTGTAGAATTGTAAGAGTGTGTGAATGCCAGATACAGAGAGTGCACAGTTAGCATCTCTACAGACACAGAGGACAAGCAGTGTGTGGACTTCAGGACACTCTGGGTACCAGACCCTGTGCTGGGCTGTTTATCAGACTCCTCACAGTCATGCGAGACAACAGTCTTCCCATCTCAGAGATGAGAAACTGGAGAGCTGCACCAGTGAGACAATTTGTCCAAAGTCAGCGACAGAAGCAGTAAGTGATCTAACCTCTTGGTGTTCCCCACTGAGGCTACACCACGACACCTCTGTGGTGGATATGAAGACATATGACTTGGAACACCGGCTGACAATAGAGGCTGGATGAGTGCAGACTATGAAAATCCAGGGCAGCATTGGCCTGTGAGTTCCCTTGGCTCCCTTGCCTCTCATGCTGTGGTTACACTGGTCAGGTTTAAATGTCACCTCCTAAGGGATGGCTTTCCTCAATCCTCACTGACTACCTCCTATGTCTTTCTAACAAGACTTACTCACTGAAGCCCTGTCTCTATTTAATAGTTGCTGGCCCAGTCTAACCCATGAGCTCCCAGGGGTCAGAGGCCTTACCTGTCTTCCTTACCAAGACCCAGAACCAGGACTCATACTATTCATTCAGAAAACAAGTCCGGCATGTTTGTCTTTCTCCTGCTGCCAACTACATACACCTCAGGATACAACCTCAGACTCCTGTCACCTATATCTTCAGTCCTTGGGCGCTCTCATGGATGCAGCACACATCTGGCTCATGCCCTGCCCATCTGTGAGGTCCTGACTTTACACTCAGATACCGTAATTTTCCCCAAGCTTCTATAGGTACATGGAGGAGACTGACTTGTGGCAGCCAAAACATGCTCTGCAGTTTGAAGCAAAACCTGCATCAGAGCTATCAGACTAAACAAACCACTGACAAGTAGGCTCAGGTTCCTTCCTCGGTGAGGGCAATGCCTGCCTTACGCAAATACTGAAGCCCCAGTGCACCCATGCACAGTCATGAGCCAGGTAGGAAGCAGGACATACTCTCCAAAGTCCCAGTGTTTGTGTAACTGTTCATGGCACTCTGAGGAGTGATTTTCATAGTGGTGTGATCACGGCACCTCCGTTTCAGGTGTCGTGGTGATGTTGGTCCTGCATCTCTACTTCCAGTTTCACAGGATGACAAATGCATCCCCAGCTTTGTCGTGCATTGGCTGGGATGGATCTGCTGTGTGTCTTCTATGTCTCCCAGACTTCCTAGTCACGCATAAGGTGATAAACTGACTCTTGAGCCAGCAGGTATGGTGAGATGAACAGGCACTGGGTATCTGGTGGAATCAATGTGTCTTGGTTCTACCACTGAGATGGTGGCGGCAGGTGCCTCCAGATACACTCCCCACCATCTCAGAACCACAACTTCCTTTTCTAGGTACTGGCATTGCGATCACCCCCCTTGGGCCAAGATTCAATGAGTACCATTGGCACTAAGCACAGGCTTATGTCCAGGGCACACCCACCAGAACTTATCTTGCCCCCTAGGAGCAAAGGTAAGACCAGTAAGGTAGCATCACTTTTAACCAACAACATTCACTGGATCATCCTTACTCAAAGGAAATCCTTGGATAAATGCTTGGAATCTTCCTTTCCATCTGGTCTCAACTGACAGGCATAGAAGCAGCAGTTAGAAAGGGAAGAGTTGCCTGTTTCAGCACAGTAACGATCACTGGGGCAGCTCAGCAGCACTGACAGATACTGACCTTAGTGGGCCAAAGGGTAAGGAGGAATTGACAGGGGAACAGTCTCAAATTATCTCCCCACAGATGCTTAGCGTATTGAAAGGGAGCTGGTTGTGGCAGCAAACTGGTAATCCCAGTACTCAGGAGGCTGAGACAGGCAAACATCAAGAGGCTCAGGTCTAGCCTGGGCTACCTGTAGAGGTCTATAAATGTGGAGAGAACCCTTACAGACACAGTCTTAACCAAAACAAAGCTCCGTAGCAATGAAGCACAGGAGGCCGGGGCACCTGCTGACAGGCCACGCCGAGGACACAGAAAGCACTTCCATGGTTTTCTTGCCAACATTATGTAAGAAGAAACAGAACAGCCAAAATGGGCTTCATTCTGTTCCCAAAATGAAAACAGCCGGTACTCTGAAAAATAACACTGAGTTCTGAAAAGGCAGCGAGTAACCAACCCTAACTGGAGATGAGAGAGGAGCACGGCGACTGAACCTCACAAGGGAGACGGGTGGGGTAGAGGGCAGGAAATGCTCCTGGGACAAATACTGAAGCTGCAGGCTGGTCTCTGTGTGTGCTCAGGGGGTCTAATCAGTAAGCTCGGGTGTGATTGGCTTGCATTTGCAGGCTTGAGGGATCCAGAAAGCCCCAGTAAGGTCTTCATATTATTTCTGTACTTATAAAAGCAATTTAAAAATAGGAATTGAAGAACAATGTCTTGAACCATTTCACGGAGTGTGTCCTGAGGACACCAGGCAGATCAGAGATTGGTTCCAAGAGCTCAGCCGGAAATTGCTGGAAATTAATTTGAATTATGCCATTGAACAGATGTGCTCCGTGGGGCATGGACAACTTTTATGTCTTAAATATCGAACCTGCTGCCACATCAGATGGCATCAAATTAATTATACAGAGTTATCAACGAGTATGACATGACGAGTCATGGCACATCCATACATCAAGGGGAGTCATGGCAGAACGCTGCCAGGCTGCAGGGCCCTTCTGCAGCTCAGGAGAAGACCCAACTTGACAGGACAGATGCCAACTGCACACATGCCCAGACCACAGCCCCTGTGAGCTAGTGACACCCAAGTGGAGAGATCTCAAACTATCAACACTGATTAATTAATAAGTCCCTTTATGCACACTTGGAAAAATGCCAGCTCTGCCTGTGTGTGTGTGTGTGTGTGTGTGTGTGTGTGTGTGTGTGTCTATCACATTTTAATTGCACTTTATACATTTAAATACAGCACTCCACATATATAGGATGATTACAAATGCATGGGTCTTTTTTTGAATAGTAT
This sequence comes from Tokudaia tokunoshimensis, assembly GCA_036184795.1. NCBI lineage: Eukaryota > Metazoa > Chordata > Mammalia > Rodentia > Muridae > Tokudaia > Tokudaia tokunoshimensis. The sequence continues at coordinate 91,993,341 of BTHU01000016.1, read as the reverse complement.
AAAAGAACCAGACTCGCATATATAGAGTAATCAATATGTATGTATATTGACATATATACATGTACACACATAGTGTGTGAATAAGCACTATAGTCAGTTATAGATTAGATTAGATAGATAGATGGATGATAGGCAGATATAGATAGATAGATAGATAGATAGATAGATAGATAGATAGATAGATAGATAGATAGATGAGAGATAGTTATATAGATAGATGGGTAGATAGATAGTTGGATGGATGGGTGGTTAGATAGATAGATAGATAGATAGATAGATAGATAGATAGATAGATAGATAGATAGATGATGAAACACACAAACACACAGGAATAATAATATATTTAACATTAAGTTACAAAGAACAATGGTATCTTAAACTTCTTTTAAAACTAGCACAATGACAAAACAGTACTGAAACTTGTTATCCTATGTCACCTTGTGTCAGTCTTCCAAAGTAAGTCTTTGCTGGTGACTTCAGGGGCCCTGAGGACCACTCCTATCCTGAATTAACCTATGCAGAAAGCTGGAGCAACACGAGGAGACCTGATCCTGCTGTCTCTGTGGTTGATATTTAGTTATTCCCGTAGCTCATGAGAGCAGTAGTAGATCTGCAGCTCAGAGAGGACTTATTCGACAAATAAAAGAGTGGACTGAGAAAAGTCACAGAAAGCTTGGCATTTGGAATAAACATAAAGACAATCAGATTAAAGCATAAAACCTCCAACCCAACCCAGCACTCAGGTTGCAAGTTCCTCAATCACGTTTCTATGTCTCTTCACTCTTCCTTCCTCCTTTCTTCCTCCACTCCCCTTCATCAGCCTGCCAGCTATTCATCCTTCCAGCAGATTCTTAGAGAACATAGCATTTCATTTAGGAGATACCTATACTAAGGGGAGCGTGGTGGTTTGGATGAATTGGCTCCCACAGGTTCATAGAGAGTGGTACTATTAGGAAGCGTGGCCTTGTGGGAGGAAGTGTATCACTGGGGATGGGCTTTGAGGTCTCAGATGATCAAGCCAGGTCCAATGCTTCTTCCTCCCCTCTTGCTGCCTAGTCATCCAGATATAGAACTCAGCTACTTCTCCCGCACCATGTCTACCTGTGTGGCACCATGCTTCCCGCCACAACAATAATAGGTTAAACCTGTAAGCCAGCCCCAACTAAATGGTTTCCTTTATAAGAGTTGCTATGGTTATGATGTATCTTCACAGCAATAGAAACTCTAACTAAGACAGTGGGTAAAACCTAGACCCTTCCCCAAACCTTAGAGCTTTGAGGTAGACAACCCCGCACATCATCAGCTTCCAGAAACAGCAGTAGATGCCGCTGCAAAGCAGAGGTCTCAGCCAGGCATGGGCTACTTGGGTGTAGTGGGAGGGGATTTAGTCATAAGAGCATCGCTCAGCCGTGGAAGGGACGGATGCAGGTCTTTCGGGGTATGTGAGTTCCCCGGGGAAGGAGCTGTCATTAAAAGCAGATTCACTCTCTAATTTCTTGTCTCCCTGCATGCTAACTCACCACAATGATGTTGTCCACCATGTTGAGATGCACCCATAGGGACCTCACCAGAGCCGTGCTGATGACCTTTAGTCCCATTCAGCAACTCTGGGTGCTACCACCCCACCCTCCACTTGGGACTCCAGTCACAAGTGTAGTAGGACTGTGCTCCAGTACCTACTCCCACAATCTCAGCTTCAACACTTGCTGAGAGGAAGATTACGCCTCCTCTGTATCCTCCAGCTGTAGCTGTGGCCTCTCCACATCCCCAAAAAGGATTTGACGGTGTCTCAGTCCTGTTTCTCCAGTGGAGATGATGCTTTCAACAAGTTCTTCTAGTTAGCCCCAACTACCCAGCATAAAAGATCTCTGTTAAAGTAAAGTATCTTGTTTGGGATCTCAGGGGGGGAAAATCATCCCATCCTCTGTGTACAGGCACCAGAGCATCCAAAGTGATGGTAGAAAGCTCTCCTTCTGGACACAGAGGCAAGGAGCTTCCTTGTTAGTCCACACACACATCAGCAGCTCTCCAACCTGGGACTGACACCTTGGACTCGTGCTACCGAGGCTCCGTACAGACTATACAAACTGAGAGAACTCTAGAAACCTAGAGGTGAAGGGAAGGAGGAAAAGCATGGAGAGATAGAGACAGCCTCTTGGAGAGACTCCCTGCTCCTAACTCCTCCTTCTATTGCACTTGGCAGTATCCTGCCCTGGGCTCCTGAAGATGGACCGGTGACCTTGTCGCAAATATATCTTCTTGGTACAGACACCTCAAGATGGTTTTCTCTCTTGTCCTGGAATCTGTCCAGAAGAAGACCTGACTCTCAGGCTCTTCTGGGCTCCTCCCCTTGAACCTCAGATTCAGTGCTACTGAGGTGGTCTGTCTACTCATGTCCCCACCCAGGCATCCATCTACCTATGCCTCTACCCAGTTTTCACTTCTCCCCAGACCTTTGTTCTAGACTGGGGCAGACCAGGCCTCTTCCTTGTGGTTCTATAGCTGTCAGTCACAGCTCTGACAGTGGTGGCTCTGACCTATGTCTTTCTTGCCTGAAAACACTAGAGCTCAGAGCCCTTTTTGGTCAAATAGATCTCTGCATTGCGCATTGAGCTTGAACTTCAAGGTTTGCTGGGAACTCAGGCAAAAGGAAAACCAGATGAAGCATATACCCTCTTAGAAACACACACACACACACACACACACACACACACACACACACACACACAATTTCTGAATGCCCACAAGCAAGGCTCTCTTCACACTACTCCAGAGTATTTACATAGACTTCATCTCTTCTGAAAAACACCTCAGCCCCAAACAGACAGACCTGGCACTCCCGGCTCCATCCTGCTCCAAACCAGGGTCATAATTTTTTGAAAGGCTATGGAGGCTTGTGGTGCTAATTTCCCGCTATTCTGAATCATAGCAACATGAGCAGAAGACACAACTGTAGAGAGACGCCAGACAGCTCGAAACACCACAAGTGTGTGAGAAGTGAGGGATATACCCAAAGTCCTCAGCTATGACTGAAAATCTCTGTTCTCCAAGTACTAATGTTCATACATGATTCACTCCAGGGTGGGATATTGTGTACCCATGTAGCTAAGGCTGTCCTGTGGGGGCACAGGGTACCCTGGGAGCTCTAAGAAAGTGCAGACTCCTAGGCATCTGATGTTAATCCTACTGTGGTCCTTGGGCAAAACCTGAAGACCCAGCATTAAGCACACTTACAAAGTCCAGGTCTGCTAGATTAATGAGAGTGAATTCTCCTGTAGGATGTGTGTCGCTTGGCACCTCAAGTCTGCAGAAGGTCACAGCATTCCAGTCTGTTGAAGAAAGCTCTTCTATTGACTAACCAAGGTGCAAATATAAGCCTATATTTGCATTTTTGATCATATATCTGGCTGGGCAGGCAGGGAGGGGTTAAAGCCTTCAGGAGTCATGCCCCACCTTGCATGAGAAGCCTGCGCCCATATCTTTTAAGCCCTAATTAAAGCATATCCAGTTCAGCCGAACTCAGAGCCTGCAGTTACATTCCCTAATAAGACAGCCAAGGCAGCTCACGGATGATAAATGATTTCATCAGCATTTCACCGCATTACATGGGAAGAACTCATGAGGTGAGGGGCTTTTAATGCGCTGCCTAAGGAGGAGGCACAAAGCCTGCAGGGAGTCTGCGCTCCGAGTTTCAATCCATTTCTAATTATACTAAAAGAAATACCAAGACTCAGGGCACTGGAATGGTCAACCCATCCTCCATGTTAATTTAGGTCCATTACCATCCTTGCTTCCAACCAAGATGCAGGCTGGACTGCAGATCCTCAGTGATATACTCAGCACTACTAGATAGCACACTCATGGGCCCCAGCAGGACTAAACCAGTTTCTCTGCCTTGCAGAATTTATAACTGTGAGGATATAATTTATGTAATTTAGTTAAATCCCACCTGCTTGGATTCTAATCCCAGTTTTCTCAAGATCGAGCTATGTGACTTGGTTAGTGAAACTCCTTCACATCCCTGAAGTTCACTCTCTTTGTAAGATGGGGATACAGTGGTCCTTTATCACCAAAGACGTCTGTGAGAATTACCTTGAACATGGGCCCTTCCTGTGATATATATACCTGGCTTCTGGGATGTGTGCTGCAACTGTGAGCCAGCAACTGATGTCCTTGCCCTTAGTGAGACTTGGGTATTAGGGATGCAGGGCTTGGAGTGAGACTTGGTGCAGATGCAGGGCTTGGATTCTTTGATGCACCTGATCCCTTGACCCTCAGACCGTACCTACAAGAAAGCATTACGGTAGCCAGACTCACATGGAGAAGACCCCAGGGAACTGACATAAAAAGAAAGAGAAGGAGAAAGGCAGGCAACATTTGAGTGTGCTGTTCAGATGCCCCTCTTCCAGCGCCTTTCTGTTGCTGTGATATAATATCAAGGAATTTTGAGTTTATGAAAGAAAGGTATTTGTGTGACTCACAGTTCTGGTGGATGCGAGAGTCCAGAGCTTAATGCCATTAAGACCCTGTGCTGCATGCACATGTACAGGAAGGGAAGGCAGAGAAGGGGTAACCTGCTTTTTAACAACCTGTTCTGGAGAGAGCTAACCTCTAGTCTCTCAAAATCTACATTAATCCCTTCATAAAGCAGATGGCTTCAATCATTTCTTAAGAGTTCTCCCAAATTAAATTAAAAAAAAAAAAGAGTTCTCCCACAGTTCAGTTGGGATTCAGTGTGAGTTTTGATGAGCATAATCTCTATCAAAGCCTGATACTAGTGGGCGTTTGATTCTGCCTGGGGCCCTCCATAGAGCACACGTACTTCATCATAGAATTGCTTGAGGTTGGTGATGCAAATGAAGGTCTCATGCTCTCATTGCTCAAAAGACTTTGTCTCTGCAGCTCAAACTTGAGAGTAGTTTCCAGCATGATCCACTCCCCACCGGGGGAAATCCTTATAAGAGCTCTGTGGTAAGGAGAACCTGTAAGGACCCTTACTGCCCCTCCTGAGATCAGCAGACATGAGGTATTCTAGGGCTTGGCATCCAAGGCAGGCAAGTTCCTCCCAGGAGACATGGGATCCATGAGCAAGGTTTAGCATGGATACTACAGGTTGATAAAGAGGGTACCACGGCTCTCATCTGAGTCAGTGCTAAAGATGAAAGCCAATGGCAAGAGTCAAACGTCAACAAGTGAGAATGTGCAACGATAGAGATGCAGGCAGTAGTTGCTAGAGGTAACCCCACCCCAACAGCCAGATCCATGGTCCTGCTGTTTCATTCCCAGGATCCCCCACAATACCTGCTACACAATAGCCAACCATTCTGAGAAATCTAGAGACCATCCTTGACCTGGAGCTGGAGTGACTTGTTCCTCCAACGCTAATGTTATGGCTTTAAGCATTACCACTTTCAAGAAATCTATAAGACTTGAGCAACAAAACAAAAACATTAGGGAAAGAACAGGGCATTAAACAGCTCATTATTGTCTGTGCTACTCCCTCCGTGCACCGCTGAACACTACCCTGACAAGTCCTTACGGAAATGAGGAGAAAATTCAATCAAAACAACATCTTCAGAAGTTCAATATCACAAGCCATGATTAGCTAATAAAATCCCAGTGGTCTGATGATATTCATTTTCTGAGTTGTAATTTCCATTTTTCCTACAATCCATCTCTGTCTGAATCCAGCCCATTTCTTTCCAGCTCTGGGCACTGGTTAATTTGAATAAATGAGATAAGCAAGACAGGCAGGTGAATATCCATCCTATCGCTGGTATTTCCAAGGGGCAGAAGCCACTGCACCCCTCTGCTGCACCCTCCCAGTGCGGATGGGGCCTTGTCTAAAGGCTACACTGAATTGGCATCGGCTGAATGCAGACAAGTGCAGCTGAGGCAGGGGATTGCCCAACAATTAAGGGTTTGGTCGCTCTGACTCCATGGCGCCTGCTTCCCTCTAAGTTTCTGTGATGGATTAAGTGTTTACAGCTCCCCACTGCCTCCCCAAACTCTTCTTCCTTCAAGCCTGCTGTTAAGCTGTCACTATAAACAATGGCTCTGCCATGAGTTGCCCTCCGTGTCCATCAGACTCAGAACAGCAGACAACTATTGTCACTGTTGGCTAAACTCCCATCTGAGGGCAGTGGGGTTTTTTTTTTTTGGTTTTTTTTGTTTTTTGGTTTTGTTTGTTATTTTTTCCTCTGTGTGGTCCTCATCTGGCTGGAAACAACTTTCCAAAGAGCAATTAACTTTCCATTAGAAATGAAGTAAGTTACGTTTTTCTCCTTTCTCCTCCTGAAGATGTTTTCAGGCTGTCCCGAGCTGCTTCAAACTGATGCAAGATGGGGGTCGGGGGAGATCCTAGAAGATTCCACAGTTTAGGACTTTACCCTAGATCCATTCCTACGCACCCCAGGAATTCCCTCAGAAGTGGGGGGAAGGTTTCAGACATCTGGAACACCGCCATCGCCTTACTGTCCTGTCTGCTCTGTTCTCATTCATGAGTTCTCTTGGCTTCTGCCTGGCCCCAGCCACAAACCATAACCACACAGAAATGCATGCACAGGCCAGCTTCCCCAGAATGCTTGCCAGGGACCACTGTTAGGGACCACACAAAGCAAAAATCAGAGCTAAAGGATGGAGGAGAAAAATGATAGTCCCCTGTGTCCAGTTTGACACTTGTGCTGTCCCCAAGAGCGCATCCCACAGTGTCTGCTACAGGAGTCCTTACCATCTGCCTTAGTGGTTCTCAACCTGTGGGTTGAGACCCCCATCAGGGCTGCCTAAGACCATTGGACAACACAGATAATTACATTATGATTCATAACAGTAGCAAATGTACAGTTATGAAGTAGCAACGAAAATAATCTTATGGTTGTGGACCCCACTACGACATGAGGAACTGTGTTAAAGGGTCACAGTATTAGGAAGGCTAAGAACACTTCTCTAGCTAATGAACACTAGCCTGTGACCAGTAGAAACAGAGTTATGCTATGTAGAAAACACACACCCAGTTTCCAAGACAACACACACACACACACACACACACACACAAAGAATAGAAGCTATTCCACCGGTGATTTTCTTGTAGGACACATGGGGTAATAATGATATTTTGGATAGAGTGGATTCAATAAAACACATTATTAAAATTAATTCCACCTCATTTTTTAAACATCAGGACACAGAATCTAGAAAATTTAAATGTGCATACATGGCTCATGTTGAATCTCCATTGGGCAGCACCGCTCTTGACCTTTGCTGAGGGCACTGCTAACCCCATCTTTTGCTGTCCACTTCCCCTCATAGATCCCCTCACTCTGTTTACCCATTCTAAGGGCAAAAGAAGCTGGACTCCAGCTGGTCAGCAGTATGGAATCCACCAAGAAGGCTTCAACAGCACTGCACACTGCCTGTCCGGTCACGCCAAACAGCCATGAGGCACACATCTGTGTGTGTACCTTTTGTGAGTGGCACTACCATTAAGTCCCCACACCCTCCACATGGAGAACACTAGCACTTGTGAGTTTCCAGAGAGTCATACCAACAGCTTCTTCAGGTCACACCTGAGTCCTTCTGGGATCACATCAGGTACAAGTCTTGGGGTTTCCACTCCTCCTCCTGCCCCCCAGAAGAATGTCCTGAGAAGCAGACTTCCCTTGGAACTGCTCCCCAGAAGCTGTGTGAAGAGTCACAGAGAATAAAGGGTGAGTTCATTCCGGGAGCTGCTGTCATGAACAACTTCCAACCACTATTTTAAAGCGACAGAACTCCGCCCACTTATACATAGGTATGTTGGAAATGAAAATATCAAGGTGAAGAGAGCACAGCCCTCGAGACACCTTGACTTGAAAATCACATCCTCACTGTTGGGACCTATGACCTCCTCCTCCTCCTCTGAACACTAATCCATGCTTCATTTTTTAAATGTGTCTGTCTGTCTGTCTGTCTGTCTGTGTATATGCCTGTCTATGTGTCTGTGTGTATATGCCTGTCTATGTGTCTGTGTGTGTGTATCTGTGTCTGTGTGTGTGTGTCTGTGTGTATGTGTCTACATGTCTGTGTGTCTGTGTGTGTACACACACAAGTGTATGTGTGTGTGTCTGTGTGAGTCTAGCTGCACCATGAGCTTTTGGAGACCCTGGGGTATCTGATTTCCTAGAATTGGACTTACAGGCAGTTGTGAGTTTCCCCTGTGGGGGCTGTCACCCGAACTCAGGTCCTCTGGAAGAGCAGTGAGCACTCTTAACCATTCATTCAGCTCCTGTGGCCCATTGTTTGTCCTGTACACATTCTTCGCCCTTGCTGAATACCCAGCATTCTACAAAGCAAGCTGTAGCAGCTCCTATTTAAGTACTACAGTGCTCCCTGGTGTATTCACCTACTCTAATAGGCAGTAACTGAAAATAGTATCACTCCTTTCCCTCATTCCCTACTTTAAAATGCACATGCTGCACTTTTGTTTAATAGTTATTGCTGAAATTTTAAGGACAGGATACATAAGAGAAAAGTTTAAATATTATACATGTTTACAGTGTTTAGATTTGATTCTTTCTCAACACTTCTCTTTTATTGAACATAGACTATTTTCATACGATATATTCTGAACATAGTTTCCGCTCCTCCATCTTTCGTACCTCTCCACCCACCCAACTCTGTTCCATTCTTCTAACGGACTTGGGCTCTGTATTCTTAAGGGGACCGTGCCTTAGGTCATCTAAGGTGCCATTCACAGGTTTCAAGTGATATGTCTCTGAGGACACCATAACATGATATCCTCTCAGAGGAAAGATCGTTCTTATTGCCTGGAAGTCAGATGGCATAAATGCCCTTACCTGGAGTTCATGGGAATAATAAATTCCATATTTCATGAACTCTTCATTTGCTCTAACTGAATGTTCAACAGTCTGAAACCAGGCAAGAAGGTGCCCCCCACCAAATGATAAGTTATTGAAATAGTATAGATGTTTACAACACATAGATTTCTTTTTCAAATCACACACACACATATGGACAAAGCCAAGTGCTACCTCAAATTGTTGGGAGCTATGAATTGGTTTGTTTCAGGCCTCTTGTACCTAAAGACCATGATCAAAACCACCCCTCTCCACACAAGCGTTTTACTGTTTCCACGAACATCTGTCAGAGGGCCAGCTTACCAGGCTCCCCCCATCACAGTCTCCAAGGATAAGAAGCTCAGAAGTTGTTTGTGTACTAAGCTACGCTGAGCTCTTCAAAAGAGAGTTTGATGATGACGTTTGACCTTCTCCTGGCCTCTGTGATTAGGGGACACTGTTTCTGAAAGTATGGCATAAGTATAAGGCACAGGGTCATCAATTGCACAGTGAGGACTTTACAGCCTGGGCCTCAGTCCTTGCTTCTGGCCTGTCTATATCACTCAACACTGTTAAAAAAGAAAGAAAGTAATCTGCTTCCAGTACTGAGTCTGAGCCTGTCATGGCAACTACCTAGGGGTGACATTACCAATTGGTCACTTTTTGTTGCTTTTAATTGTGACTTTTAATTTTTTAACTTTTTTCTTTTTTTCCAATTTTTTTAATTAATTATTTTTATACACTCCATATTTTATTCCCCACTCCACCAACCCCTGTCCACCCTCTGACTGTTCCACATCCTATACCTCCTCCCTTCCCCCGTCTCCATGTGGATGTCCCTACCCCCACCCCACCTGACCTCTAAACTCCCTGGGGCCTCCAGTCTCTTGAGAGTTAGGTGCATCTTCTCTTAGTGAACACAGACCCAGCAGTCCTCTATTGTATGTGTGCTAGGGGCCTCATATCAGCTGGTGTATGCTGCCTGTTTGGTGGTCCAGTGTTTGAGAGATCCTAGAGCCCAGATTAATCTTAATTCTTTCTGGCTTCAAAAAGCATGTGTACTCGTGTATTACAGGCACCAACTCTCTGGTTGTATTTAAAGTCCACTCCACAAAATAAAACCTGTACCTGGCACCATTATTGGGCTACGGACCTGTGGCTAGATAGGTCATATGACCTAGGGGATATCCTACAACTGTTATGCTAATAAATGGGTATATTATTAAACTGACTCCTAATAGTTTATTATTATACCCGTAGATAAGTGCATCAGCAACCGTCATCAGAGAAGCCTCTGTTTGTAATAGATGGTGACTAACATAGAGACCCCAAACTAATCAAGGTGCAGAGAATAAGACTGCAGAACTCTCAACCCTAAATGGAACAGCTATACTGAGTCTCCCTCAAAAACAAAACAAAACACCCAGGCATTGAGGAAGGGGAAACAAATTTAAGAACCAGAGATTGTGAGTAACTCTATATGTCATTTTCAATTTTAAACATATATAAAGTTTCTCTTTAACATAAAATATCATGAAAATACGTAGGTAGACTTGCATCTTGGTTGTGTTAAAGAAGCCTAGACACCTGTTAAAATGTTACTTTTGGGCATGTTTGTGAGGGTATTTCCAGGGGAGACTGGCATCTAAGTTAACAAGTAAAGGAAGGGAGAGACTCATCTCCCCACGTTGGCTGGTTCCATCTGACTAGTTGAGGGCCCAGGTGGAAAAGAGGCAGATAAAAAGAATGCATGGTCTCCAGCCTCTTGGTCAGGATGTTTTACCACAGCAGTAGTGACCTAGCTAAGACGAAACCTCAAGATGATTCTGAGGCCCTTGAGTGTAGACTGAGGATTCCATTCATGGTGCCCCAGGGTTTCAGGGCTTGAGTCTTACCCACACTATGCCGCCAGCTTCCCTGGTCCTCTGACTTGCAGAGACTCTATACTAGCATCTGCATTCAGTATCTTATGAGCTGAGCCCCATAAATCACAACCTCTTCTCTGTAGGTCTAAATTCACTTGGTTCTGCTTCTCAGGAGAACTCGGTATTGTGTCCAATTAGTCAGGGTTCTCCAGGGAAATGGAACTCTGTGTGTGTGTGTGTGTGTGTGTGTGTGTGTGTGTGTGTGTGTGTGTGTGTAGACAGATTTATCACAAGGAATTAGTTGTTTCACTCAATGATAAGGCCAAGGGATTCCTAAGGTCTGCAGGCTGCAAGCTGGAGACCCAGAGAAACAGATGGACAATTCTCATCCAAAATCTCTACTGCAGCTCCCCTCCTAATCTGGAGCCAATCTTCTTTGCACTCAAATATTAAAATTCAGTGTCGCCGCTAAAAGGAACATCACCATTGAAAGAAGAAGTACAAATGTTTGAGAGCATTTTTGTGTTTAGGGTTAAATGGTTCCCGAGAAGAAACAATCTTGACATAAAAATACAAAGTAAGGATAGCGCCATCGCACAGGTGTGTGCCTGCTCAGTGGGAACGCCACTCTCCAGCCTTTCCTACTCATTCGCTTGGCTAGAGAGTTTGCTAGATGCTGTTGATAAAGCCAAGGGAAAACAGCCTAGAGCTGAGCCTTAGGACTTTTCTGTGAAAACTGTCATCTTTTCTTCTTTTATTCACTTTACATCCTCATCCCGCCCCACTCCCAACCCTGCTTCTGCTCCTTCCAGTCCCATCTTTTAAACACATAAATCTGACCTTCCAGTCCGTCTGCTCCCAGCCTCCCCTGGCCCTCTGCTGTGCTCAGAAGAGGTTCAGCCTCCATCATGGCCTCCTTTCTCCTCTCTCTGAACTGCCGACCCTCCTTCACAGGCCTCAATGTCCTTGTCCCCTCTCTCTAGAAACAGGATCGCTGACATTTTTCTCTGAGGCCCCACAAAGTCTGTCTCAACTCCCCAGCTCTGCTGCCATGGTGTGAAACCGCCACCAACAATATATGGCCAAGTAGGTTTGGCTGGGTTCTAATAAACGTTTATTTATGAATAAACAATGTGCTGGCTCTGGCCTGGGGCCTGCTCCTCTGATTGGAGTCTGGCTACACAGTTCTGCCATCTCTGGGGCTGCCTCTTTCTGCCTGCCTGGATAACAGTGGCTCTTCTGGTGGGTATCAGTAAATAGCCTTCTCCCTAGGAGTTCTTGGATTCTCCAGCACGGATTCTTTCTCAGAGCAATTATCCTATGTGTCTGTGTGTGACCGGTCACCATATGCTTCTCCGGCAGTTACGAGGGGACAACTTGATTATTACATGTTCTGTATGGCTCCTGGGAAGTTCAATCCTACCTCAGTCAAATTAGTCTGAGAATTGCTGAATGAGAAAACAAATAGGTATACATAAAGGTTAAGAGAACTGTGTGTCTTTGATCTTTTTTTTTTAATTTTATTTTATTTTTTTAATTTACATTCCAAATCACTTCCCCTTTCCCGTTTCCTCCCTCCCCGAAAGTCCCATAAGCCCCCTTCCCTCCCTCTTTTCTCCGTTCAACCCCCTCTCATTACTCTGTCCTGGCGTTCCCCTACATCCAGTCTTTCCAGGACCAGGGGTCTCTCCTTCCATCTTTTTAGAAATCTATTGATATGCGGATTATGTCTAGGGTATTCTGAGATTCTGGGTCAATATCCCCTTATCAGTGACTGCATACCATGTGTGATCTTTTGTGATTGGGTTACCTCACTAAGGATGATATTTTCAAGTTCTGACCATTTGCCTAGGAATTTCGTGAATTCATTGTTTTTAATTGCAGAGTAGTATTCCATTGTGTAAATATACCACATCTTCTGAATCCATTCCTCCGTTGAGGGACATCTGGGTTCTTTCCAGCTTCTGGCTATTATAAATAAGGCTGCTATGAATATAGTGGAGCATGTGTCCTTATTGCATGCAGGTAAAGTCTCTGGGTATATGCCCAGGAGTGGTATAGCCGGATCCTCCGGAAGTGTCATGCCCAGTTTTCTGAGGAGCCGCCAGACTGCTTTCCAGAGTGGTTGTACCAGCCTGCAATTCCACCAGCAGTGGAGGAGTGTTCCTCTTTCTCCACATCCTCGCCAACAACTGCTGTCTCCTGTGTTTTTGATCTTAGCCATCCTGACTGGTGTGAGATGGAATCTCAGGGTTGTTTTGATTTGCATTTCCCTAATGACTAAGGATGATGAACATCTCTTTAGGTGCTTCTCAGCCATTAGATATTCTTCAGGTGAGAACTCTTTGTGTAGCTCTGAACCCCATTTTTGAATAGGGTTACTTGCCTCTCTGGAGTTTAACTTCTTGAGTTCTTTGTATATCTTGGATATTAGCCCTCTGTCGGATGTAAGGTTGGTAAAGATCATTTCCCAGTTAGTTGGTTGCCGCTTTGTCTTTTTGACGGTGTCTTTTGCCTTGCAAAAACTTTGTAATTTAATGAGGTCCCATTTGTCTATTCTTGATCTTAGAGTATAAGCTATTGGAGTTCTGTTCAGGAAATTCTCCCCTGTGCCCATATGTTCAAGGTTCTTCCCTAGTTTCCCTTCTATTAGTTTCAGTGTGTCTGGTTTTATGTGGAGATCTTTGATCCACTTAGAATTGAGCTTAGTGCAAGGAGATAAGGATGGGTCAATTTGCATTCTTCTGCATGTTGACCTCCAGCTGAGCCAGCACCATTTGTTGAAAAGGCTATCTTTTTTCCACTGGATGGTTTTAGCTCCTTTGTCAAAGATCAAGTGACCATAGGAGTGTGGATTCATTTCTGGGTCTTCAATTCTGTACCATTGATCTACATGTCTGTTACTGTACCAATACCATGCAGTTTTTAACACTATTGCTCTGTAGTACAGCTTGAGGTCCGGGATACTGATTCCCCCAGAGGTTCTTTTACTCTTGAGAATAGTTTTAGCTATTCTGGGTTTTCTGTTATTCCAGATGAATTTTTGAATTGCTCTTTCTAACTCTATGAAGAATTGAGTTGGGATTTTGATGGGGATTGCATTGAATCTGTGTATTACTTTTGGTAAGATGCTCATTTTTACTATATTAATCCTGCCAATCCATGAGCATGGCAGATTTTTCCATCTTCTGAAGTCTTCTTCAATTTCTTTCTTCAGAGACTTGAAGTTCTTGTCATACAGATCTTTCACTTGTTTGGTTAGCGTCACGCCAAGATACTTAATATGGTTTGTGGCTATCGTAAAGGGTATTATTTCTCTTACTTCTTTCTCAGCCTGCTTATCCTTTGAGTATAGGAAGGCTTCTGACTTGCTTGAGTTGATTTTATATCCGGCCACTTTGCTGAAGTCGTTTATCAGCTGTAGGAGTTCTCTGGTGGAGTTCTTTGGGTCGCTTATGTATACTATCATATCGTCTGCAAATAGTGATAGTTTGACTTCTTCCTTTCCAATTTGTATCCCTTTGACCTCTTTTTGTTGTCTAATTGCTCTAGCTAGAACTTCAAGTACTATATTGAAAAGATATGGAGAGAGAGGGCAGCCTTGTCTAGTCCCTGATTTTAGTGGGATTGCTTCAAGTTTCTCTCCGTTTAGATTGATGCTGGCTACTGGTTTGCTGTAAATTGCTTTTACTATGTTTAGATATGGGCCTTGAATTCCTGATCTTTCCAAGACCTTTAGCATGAAAGGATGCTGAATTTTGTCAAATGCTTTCTCAGCATCTAATGAGATGACCATGTGGTTCTTTTCTTTGAGATTGTTTATGTAGTGGATTACATTGATGGATTTCCTTATATTGAACCATCCCTGCATCCCTGGGATGAAGCCTACTTGATCGTGGTGAATGATCGTTTTGATGTGTTCTTGGATTCGGTTGGCAAGAATTTTATTGAGTATTTTTGCATCGATATTCATAAGAGAGATTGGCCTGAGATTCTCTTTCTTTGTCGGATCTTTGTGTGCTTTTGGTATTAGTGTAATTGTGGCTTCATAGAACGAGTTGGGTAGTGTTCCTTCTGTTTCTATTTTGTGGAACAGTTTGAAGAGTATTGGTGTTAGGTCTTCTTTGAAGGTCTGATAGAATTCTGCACTAAAACCATCTGGACCTGTGCTTTTTTTGGTTGGAAGACTTCCAATGACAACTTCTATTTCTTCAGGGGTTATAGGACGGTTTAGATGGTCTATCTGATCCTGATTTAATTTTGGTACTTGGTATCTGTCAACATTCAACACAACTAGATAATCTTGAGGAAATGTGTCTTTGATCTTGCCCAGCCTGATCAGTGTCCTTCCTGGCTCCTCTCCTCAGCACAGGCCTTGCCTCTGATATCTTGGCATTTGCTGTGATCTCTCTGAGGTGCAAAAGAGCTGCTCTCTCTGAGGTCCACGTTCAGATCGTTCAGATCACAGATACCCCAAGCTGAGCTGATCTCCTAGTCACTCATCTGCAAAGGTGTTAGCCACACTTCCCTGGGGGACCTCTTAGGAAGATCAACACGGTTGATCATTGCTGCTTTGCCTGTGGAGAAAATCAACAGCCAGCACCAGGAGGCCTGTGATAAAAAGCCCAGAACCCAGTGAGTCTAGACAGTGTTTGGGGACAAAGGCCAATCTGTGAATACACATTTCTTCTAGGACAAATCATAGCTCTCCTCTCTCCCTTCTGACAGTATTGGACCAATTTGAAAATACTTGTCAAGGAAAGCGTCTGCATATTCCAAGTTTAAAGTGTATTGTCAATGTCCGCCATATATAAGAATAGCTAGAAACATTCTTGGTCAGGGTGGGGCAAGTGGTGCCTGATGTTTGGGGCCATTTGGTTCTGTTGAACATTTGCCAACTTTGTAACAACAGTAAACAACAACTCAAACAGATGGAAGATCAAATTAGGAATTTCATTACATAAAAGAAAAGTCACTGTGAGATGGGGCCAGAGAGATGTTTGGACAGTTAAGAGTGTGTACTGCTCTTGTGGAGGACTGGAGTTCAGCTCTTGCGCCCCCTCAGGTAGCTCATAACTGTCTGTAACTCCAGCATGAGTGGATCCAGCACCCTCTTCTGGCCTCTACCAGCATTGCACTCACAGACACATATATGTGAAACTATTCCTCTTGGTCAGAGTTGGGTCTCCACAGACTACGGATGGCGTCTGTGAATCTCTTCCATCTAGGGTTCCTAGTAGAGGTTAAATAGAGGGGAGGGAGTGTATCAGCATGGGAGGCAGCTCTAGCTTCTGTTAGCCTGACTCAGCCTCAAATTCTATTGCGACCATGACTTCAGTCATAGCCTTTGAACTGTTAGTGACAAAGTTCTCATCTGTGAAATGGGAAGATTGTACCAGGGCTGGGCTCAGGGTCGTGTCAGGGAAGAACAAATAAGACGTTACTCTTAGATCCTGCAAGAGCAGAGCAGGTTTCTTTGCCAATCTTTATCTTCTGATCCCTTCTGGGACAGAAGAGAATGTTCAAACTACTGTTCCATAAATGATAGGTCCCGGATGAGCTGGTCTGAGATCAGCATGGAATGGTTGGATGGCTTGAAAATGAAGACAGAACAGACTATCCTGGAGTAGGGAGGGAGGGGGAATAGGCAATACCAAAATGCATCTCCTGTGTTCTTGAAAGGGTTAATTCATGTGCGTGTGAATCGGAATTGGCAAAGAAACTTGATTCTCACATAAAATGTCTGGAAAGTCCAACACAAAGTTCCCCATCTTTGCAGAGGGCCTTGCAGACCCTGGTATCAGAGGCAGAGGTGGGAGGCAGGTGAGAGAAAGCATTGACTTTATAACAAAGGCCACTTCTGAGAAAATTGACCCTCTTTTATGATAACTCCTTTATTCAACTCGTGAAGACAGAGCCCCAAGACGTAAGCTTTTTTGTGTGTATATTTATATGAATGGAAGCACATGTGTGTACATGCATAGGGAGGTATACTTCACTCTAATTATTGAGTCTCTCAGCTGCACAAAAGCATGTCCATCATCTAGTCTAGCTTGACATCTTTCCCCAGAGAACCCCTATTCCCACCTCCTGAGTGCAGGAGTTACCAGGTGGCCCCTGGGCCCACACATCATCCCTGAAGGATGCAAACTCAAGTTCTCATGCTTATGTGCATCATCCCCTGAGCTGCCCCAAGCTCCTAGATACCTTTACAAGCCCTTACCTCCCGAGACCTTCTCGATGCCCACTGAAGTCCTGTGTGAGTTCTAGAGAGGGCGTCCAGAAGACAACACCCAAGTCTGGGGAGGCAACCTAGCTCCATGGAGCAAACATATCCCTGGTCTTCACCTCCTGGAGTCTGGAGATGAAGGTGACATTTTCCTTAGCATTCAACCCAGAGGACAGCCATATCCAAGCATCCTCGAGAGTCCTGAGTCATGAGAAAACAGGAGAATGTTAAGATGCCAGTGCAGACTTGAATGTGCCAAGGAAGGGTTCATCTTGCTGCTGTCTCATTAGGATTGATGAAATTCTGGATGGGGAAACTACTCAGTCCCTCATCCAACAGACACATATGCTATGTTTTCCTTTTATTTTTTCAATGTCTGTGTGTATGCATGTGTGTTTCTGTGCCTTGATATATGTGTGTGATATATGTAAGTGTGTGATATATATGTGTGTATGTGCATATGTGTGTGTATGTGTGTGTGCACGCACATGTGTACACATATGTGTCTGTATACAGCTATACAAAGATGGAAGCCAAAGGAGGACAGTATGTGTCTTGATCTATCATTCTCCTTATCTCCTTGTGACAGGTTTCTCACTGAACCTGGAGTTAGGCTGGCGGCCAGTACTAACTCCTCTTGCCTCACCCCACCCCACAGTGCTAGGGTTACAAATACACATACAGCCACATCTGGCTTTTTTAATGGGTTCTGGGGATTTGAACTCAAGTCCTTATGCTTACCCAGGAAGTGGTCTTACCCACTAAGCCATCTCACCAGCCCTCTGATTTCATATCGCAGGACCGCCAGGAGATTAACACAAGCTACTTCCTTGGAAAGAAAGTCAAGAAGTACACAGAGAGGCCTGAAAAATATGGAGAGCAGTGATGGACTCAGAAATCTCCTGGTCACTTAATGAGGAAGCAGGACAGAACTGGCAGAATCAGAGACCTCACTACTCTCCACTGATGGACAGTCTAGCGAAGTTCAGCGCAGGGAAAAGCTAGCCACAAGTGCTTACTGTAAATTTCATGTTCTCCAAGGTGTTTCTGATTGTGTGCACAGAAAATGTCTTAGCTGTTGATTTTTCTTCCAACTAAGAAAGTCTCTGCTCTTGATTCATAATCTGAAATCCCCTTAGGAGCCCAAGATGTGATCTGACAGGAGAAATTAAGCCCAGGAGACATCAGGTCACACCACACTGGTTTTCCTTGGGAAGCACTTTCCCCCAGAACTGCAGTCATTATAGAATTCGGGCTCACAAGGCCATTGGAGAATGCGGATGTGGCATGTGAGTGGTGGTTCCTGTAAAGGGTCAGATTTGCCTTAATAATGGCACAGGTCATTAAGACTCAGACACTGGCCAGTGACAGACCGGAGGTAGCATGTACTTTTTCAACCATTCGATTACGACCTTCTCAGATGGCAACCCAGCAGTGTACATAAACACTGGAATGTGGTAGTGATTATTATGTGTGAGCAGGGCGGGAAGGTTAATTCAACTTCATTTTGACACCTAAAGGTGTCCAGTGAAATGTTGGTTAGAAACATCCAGATAAAGCTGTATACCTTTCTGATTTTCCCTCTAAGAAAGTCATACACACGCTTGGTGTGAACCTGAGAACTGGTAAGCAAGAGAAAATGTAGATAACTCAAACCATATTCCCTTACCCCTGTTCCATGGTCGCTGTCCTGGAAGACATGTTACCAGGTGCTTAAGCAACATCCAACCAAGCTCCTGATCAGTGAGCAGATCTGAGAACCAGTCCTCATGATTGGTCCTTGGGCATTGGGGTAGTTCTCTTCCTGGCACCTGAGCCCTGGTGCCTATGCCAACGCACAGGTCTCTCCAGGCCAGAAGCATTGTTTGATTTCATAATGTATTTTATGTATTTGCTCATTTTCATTATCTTCTCTTGTGATCCTCCCACTCCTACATTTCCTCTTCCAAGCAAAAGGGATCATCTATCTTTATCTATTTTCTTCTTCTTCTTCTTCTTCTTCTTCTTCTTCTTCTTCTTCTTCTTCTTCTTCTTCTTCTTCTTCTTCTTCCTCCTCCTCCTCCTCCTCCTCCTCCTCCTCCTTCTCCTCCTCCTCCTCTTCTTCCTTCTCCTCCTCTTCTTCCTCTTTCTCTCCTCTTCCTCCTTCTCCTCTTCCTCTTCTTCCTCCTTCTCCTTCTCTTCCTCCTTCTCTTCCTTTTCCTCCTCTTCCTCTTTCTCCTCCTCCTCTTCTGTTGTGATCCATCAAGCTTTATTAGGGTTGCTAGCATAAATCTGGGTAGAAAGTTGCTTATTGGAAAGCAGGCACTTTCCAGACTACACAACTGAAGAAAATGACTCCTTCTGCTGTACCAATCACTAACTGGCAATAGCTCCTTAATTGTGGTGGTCTCATGAACCCCTTCACTATCCATGATGAAGTATTGAGAATGTCTTCACCTCCCTTCCCTGTCCCCCATCTTCTGTAGTTCTTGTCAAAGCATAACATTGATATACATCCCTGGACACTTGTAGGCCTCAATACTTCAGCTGTGAGAGACCCCTGAGAAGTGTCCCTTGGAGCATGTCCTCCCAGACTGCTCCTACACATTGCCCCTTCCCTGCACTGGACTCTGGACCTGAAATATTCCAACAGTCTCTCTGCATGGTACGCCTCCAAGTCTCTACACCTCCATAAGTTCTTGTAATTCATACGGAGCCAAAGTACCCATAAGTCTCCTTCAGTAACCAGAGGACTTGAGAAAAGCCCTTCTCTCACAATGCCTTCCCAGCATGCTGAGGACCAGGCATGCTCTGTGGACAGTGACTTTTCATACAGACCATGAGACCCCAGCACCAAGATGATGGGTGGTCCCATGGAAGGCATTAAGTCCTCATTTGATGCTTACGTCTACATCTTAGTCCACCCTTGACCAAACCACATGCCACCCTCCTTCCAGGAGTTTCCCATGAACAAAAGCTCAAATTCAGACTAGATCAATATTTTCCCTAAATTATCTTTGGAGTCCCTGTAGAGCTGTCAAGTCAATTGCTGACCAGTAGCTAGTTTGCCAATCCCTGGGTTGTGTCCCCTTGTGAAGAACAGGAGTCTAAAGCATGAGCTAAAGGAATTCCCTTCAGCCTGAGACATGAACACTCATACAGTCCATTCAAAGAGCCAGTTCCTCATACTGAAGGGCAGGGCACCCATCACTGAGGTGAAGAACCCATTACCTGACCATGAGGGAGAGTCTTAGCTGCACTATGTTACTGTGCAGAAATCAGGGACTAGGCAATTAGACATTCCTGACTATAATTTCTGGCTCTATTGTCTACCAATCATGTGACTTTGGGCAAGATATATGTCTAAAGGCCTCCGTTCTGTCATTGGCAAATGGAGAAAGTTTAACTCTTGATGGGCTGTTGAGGAAATTCAAAAAGATGTCAAATTCACTAATGCACACAGTAGGTGCTTGCCAAATGTCACCCTTTCTCTCTAGTCTCCATTCCTAAGTCAAGCCACTGTCACTGCTACCTGAGACACTTTCCCATCCTTTCAAGGCTATACCTTTGTCTTATAAAATTGTGTCTGTGGTTGGAGGTCTTGCTAGTAGATAACTTTGGACTCAGCCCACATCTAAACCATGACTCCATTCTCTGCAGCCTGCCTTGTATGGGTTGAGTTACTTAATCTTCCTGCCTCTGCTTGGCCCATCATAAAATAAACACATAACAAATCACATTCACCACGGAGATATATTGTGAATAATCAGCAAGGTATTGGTGGGAAAGCCCTGATAACACCTGGGAGTGCCAGTCCAAGCTATCTGCCTCTTCCTGTTTCTCTGAAGAGCTTCCAGAAGTGGGGTAGCTTCAGAAATGCCCTGCCTTGTAACCCTAACCCCCTCCACAGGCTCTAGAACTGCGGACTGTGTACAAAGCCACTCTATGAACCTCCAAAGTCAGGGTTTGAACATAGCATTCCGGGTCCACTTGTACCTCCCACGTCCATCCTTCCATCTGGTCTTCTTATCAAAGAGGCATCTGGGGGATGAGGCCAACTCTGCTGGTTCTAATTGCTTTCGTTTTTGTTCCCAAGCACCTCTGCTCAAGGTACTAGCCATCCAGTTGTTGTCAACAGTGTCACTCACTCGAAACTCTTTCCCTTCCTCTGCATGTGAGTTAAACCAACCGTGATAGTAATAACAGCAGATTGCGGACTAAGAAGAGCAGAATTCAGTAGCCACTGGATGGCCCTTAGAATGACCCCTCCATTTCTCCCTTTTTGAGACTGAACTTGCAGATGTAGGAAGCAGCCAGGCCTTCTCCTGACAGTGTGAACTGCGCACGTGCGAGACTTTCCCTCCATATCTGCCTACTGCACACAGCCAGGAGGAGTGTCTCTGTTTTCTGGGATATAGAGAAAGTAACTCAAGGACCAAAGGATCCGATGGGCAATTTTTCCCTTTCCAGTCAGGAAGCAGGATACATGAGTCTCTCGGGGACTTTGAAGGTAAAGTCAGGAAGCCGGGATGGTTGAGTCAGGATGCATGAGTCTCTCGGGGACTTGGAAGGTAAATTCTACTTGAGCCTATCAATAGTCTTAGAAAATGCAACTTGACTGAGCAAATATTTGTCTGGACTCTCGGGCCTTAAGAAGCATCCCTAGAGAGACTGTCAAGGGGGCCAGTGGGCCCAAGGCAGCTGCTCTGGTTTCTTTTCCTCAACAAGCACTTCACAGTCACCTGACACTTTGAATTGTGTAGCCCATAAAATTAACAACTGCCTACAAGATCAAAGGGCCCATTGGACACTGTAAACCAAGGGACAGAGGACAGACCTCATTTCTGGCTTGACAAATGAATCCCTTAATCTACAAAGAGAAATGAGAACCTGGCAGAAGACTACTCCCTGATTCCCTAGCAGGGGACCAAGTGACTCCGCAATAGCTTTGAGGGAAAAAAAAAGAACTTTTGAATGTACGTAATATTCAAAAATTAAAGTCCTAGAGCCAGGTGTGGTGGCTCATGTCTATAATCCTAGCACTCAGGAGACTGTCACAGAGGATTTCTGTAAGCTTGAGGCTGACCCAGGCTGGAAGTGAGATCACCTCAAAAGACAAACAAAGCAAAACAAACAAGCAAAAAAATCAAAAAGAGAAAAGAAACAAACAAAAAAATGTTCAAGCAACTAAAAATAGAAATTTACATATTTTCAGGCCCTCCATATCATTTAAAATAGCCAATTGTGCTAATTTTCAATGATAAAACACTACAACTGAACTATGGAAGTTAATAATAAATAAGACACATTTTGACATCTGCAATGGCCAGTTTTGAAGAGGATGTGTGTGGTGTGCTTTTATACCTGGCAACTTTCAGTCCTGATTTGAGTGCACTTGGGGACTGGAGAGCATCAGCTGTAACACACACTCCTGTTATTAAATTAAGCATAGTGCTGGACCCTGTTGAAGAAAAGTTCAAGGGAATAAAGTAAGAGATTGTTTTACAGTAAACCAAACCCTTGGCTGATGTTATAAATGTTATCTGCCCCTAGAATGTCCATTTGTGTTCTTGGCAGTCTGGTCATGATCACAGCGCACATTAAACCTGTAGTTGCACTTCCCTGGGTGGGAGGACAATGATATGGGGCCAGTGGGTTTCATCAAGGCAGGGACTCACGTGCTAAGAGAATCTGATGTACTGGACCTAACTTAAGTATATAGTTGGCTTGGACATTCACAAGCCTGAACAATGCTGGAGAGTTCTATATAGCAAATACCTATGAAAAGAGAGGGAAAAAACAGAGAGAATAGGAGAGAAAGAGAGATATCTCACTTTGGCTTTTCTGGTGTGACAGAGGCATGGTCAACTTGACACAGGTTAAAATGATCAAGGAAGAGAGTCTTGATCAGGGACTGTCTGCATTGGGTTGATCTGTGAGTGTATCTCTGGAAGATTGTCTTCATTAAATTAACTGATGTGGGATATTCAGCCCACTGTGGGAGGCACCATTCCCTAAGCAGAAGCTTCTGAACTATATGAGATTGGAGAAATAAGGCTGAGGATAAGCAAGTGAGTGTATATAACTACATTGCCTTTTGATATTTACTGTACATGTGTACACACTGCATGTATGATGTATCTGTATGTATGAAGTTCCTGTCCTGACTTCCCTGCTGTAGTGGACTATAACCTAGGCTTGTGAGATAAAATAACCCTTTCTCCCCTGCATTGCTTTTTTTTGTCAGAGTATTTTTGTCACAGCCACATGAATAAAACTAGGACAATGGGTCTCTCAAATATGCAGGTACTGGTCCTTGTCCCTATAGAGAACTGTCCTTGCTGATTTGTGTGTGGTGTCTGCTGAGAATATTAGACTGCAGCTTCCCATTTGTGTTTGGTGTTTGCTAGCAGACTGGACTGAGATCAATCAAGATTGGAATCGCCCCAAAGAACTATTTCTAAACAGGTCCACTTCTCCCATACCCCAATAACTGTTCTTTTCCACTACTTTTGGTGGGTGATGGTCTAGAAAGGAGGTTGAACCCTTACTTAAAAGTAGGTTGAAAAAAATACTCACCTACAACTCACAAGGTTCCACTGTCCTGACAACTGGGGCACAGTGTGTTATTCTTCTGTCTGGGACAAGATGACCCACTGTCCTTCCATCCAGAACATAATAAATTCCTATCCTTCCAAGGGGAGAAAGATATCCATTGTCCTTCTATCTTGGATTCTTCCACATAAGATAGGATGTTTCATTCTTCTTCAGTCTGGGGAAGACTTTCCCAGTGTCCCTCTAATTGGGATGTGCACGGAAGGCAGAAACTATTAACCAAAGGAGCCTAAAGCAGAGAGCTGTTGACAGAAGTGAGCATGGTTGTCCTACAGAGCAGGTACCACAGTCAAAGACAGAACAAAGTCAAAGGTCAAGTAAACATCCTCCACAAAAATAAATGCTCTGTGTCGGTCTGACCCAATGAAAGAACTGTGGCAGAATTGCCACCAGCAAGGGCTCTGGGGTCAAGGCTGACCACTGCTTACCTTGCTTCTTCCTGCTACCCAGCTTTGGGCCAGCAGGCTCATATGGGAAAGGCCTTCAATACACATGAGTTTAGGGAGAAAAATAAATAGACTTTCAAACTATCTTTTTTTCCTGCTACTATTATTAAAATACCTTGATAATTGTTAAATTACCTTGATATTATTAAAACACCTCGAGGCAGAAGGGATTTGTTCTGAGTCATGATTCAAAGGCTCAGTCCTTTGAGTCCGGAAGAAGAGGGCAGGAGTCTGAAGCAGCAGGTACACCTTACCCACGAGTGGAAAGCAGAGATGGATGAGTGCATGCTGCAGCTCAGCTCCCATTTTCCACTTGAGCAGTCCAGGATCCCATCTAGGGAATGGTGCCGCCCACAGTGGGTGGGTTTCCCCAAGTCAAATGGATGCAACCAAAATAATCTAGGCACACCTAGAGGCTGATCTCCCAGGTGGTCCGAGGTCCCCTCAAGTTGACAATCAACGCTGTCCATCATGCATACTCAGGTACATTCTTGAAATCTTAGGGATTCTATTTTGGCAGGAAATGAAAGTGTGGCCCATAAGCCCCGCGTGCTCTATCCCAGGGAAATATGTCCTTGTTTATTTTGTGCCACAGTCCCGAGAGAAGGATGCGAACCACTCCACTCAGGCATGTGGCACTTCTTTATGAATCTTCCTGCCTTAATTTGACCATCTTGTCTCACCTAAACTCATTGGACAGTGGGAAGCCATCTCTGATCTCTCTTATCTCATCCTCACAAACTGCAGTGAGGAGACCAGGAGCCAGAAGGGGCTTGCTCAGGAGATTTTAATCTTATTCATTGACAAGTTCATAGTGCCCAGAATCCATTGTTGATATTTTCACCCCAACACCTTCTCATTTTCTCCCACTGAACCCCTTGTTGCTAGCATGTCCCCCTCTCCTATTTTTCTTTATGTTGCTGTGATACATCACTGACCAAAACCAACCTGGGAGAAAAGGATTTATTTCAGCCCACTGGTGAGTTGCTTTGTGACACTGACCACTGCAAGCAGGCTTCCCACAGTAGCTGCAGTGACTTCTCTTCCTTCCCCCTTTGACCCATGCTGTCTAAGCAAATCAAAGTCACACAAGAGAAACTTCCCCCAGGGCCTGATAGGGAGGGGACAATGAGGTCCCCAGTGTCACGGGCAGGTTTCTTTACAGAACAGAGACTGGAGAGTTGAAAGTGATGTCAGATGTTGCTCACTGAAGAGAAGAGGAGGCAGAAGAAGCCTGTGAGTTCAAGGCCATCTTGGGCTACATCCAGAAGACTGTCTCAATAATGAAAGAGGGATGGGAAAGTGCATGAGAGATGCGGGGGGCGGGGAGAGAAGATGGCAAAGAGGAGAAAGGGGGAAGGGAGGGAAGAAGGAAGAGGGTAGGGGAAGATGTCATAGGGTGGCCTGAGTACAGAGACCCTTCCCAGTGGGGTGACCCTTCTCAGCCTGCCCAGCTTCCTCCAGGCAGCTCCTCTAGGGTAAGCTCCCCTCTGCTACCCCTACTTCCTTCAGCTTCTTGTCAGGGGTGAGGGGTGGGGTGGAGGTGGGTGGGGTGGGGCATGGGGGTCACTTTCAGGCCTGCAGCTTCCTGGGCCCCTGGCCACCAGAGATATTCACATGTATCTGAATCAGTCTGGGTTTTCCTGTTTGTTTGTATGTTTGCTACTGTAACAGAATACCACAAATGGAATAACTTTGAAACAAGATAAATTAACCTCCTTATAGTTCTGTGAAGCTGGGAAGTCCAAGGCCAAGAGGCCATGTCTGTTTAAGACATTCTTGCTATATCATATCATGAAAGAGAGACAATGAGAAGGCAAGAAAGAGGCAGGGGAGCCTGAGCTAGCCCTTTCCTTAGCCACCTCCATGATAGTGTTAACAGGAATAAGTCACTCGCCAGGGCAGAGAGTCCACGGGTGACTCAGTGCTTAAAGGTTCACAGCCTGCATAGTGCAATGGAAATGATTGCGACATGACTTGTGGGGGGGTGGGGTGCAAGTTGTGGAAAGATTGCAACTTCTCAATGTAATGTCAGACAGATTCTCTGCTGAGACACCAGGGATGCAGGAATGGCTAACATGATCCCCAACATTCTTGTTTTGACCCTGAGGCTCCCCTAGCTCTCTGTGATCCCTGTGGAGAATCCCAGGTCTTGCTTTTTAATAAGAACTAAACTTCAGACTATTTCAGATTATTCAGAAATAATCTAGCTGGTGCAAACCTGTAATCCCATGAGTGAGATGGTTTCATGTTGGAGGCCGATTCTGTGGAAAGAAAGAAACAAGGAGAGAGGGAGAGAGGGCTGGGGGAGGGGGAGATGGAGAGGGAGGGAAAGAGGGAAAAGAAGGAGGAGAGAGAGACAGACAGAGACAGAGACAGAGAGACAGAGAGAGATATAGACAGAGAGACAGACTGAGACAGACAGACTGCCTTTTCTGTGAAAACATTAAAAAAGGCAAGCAAACCTGCTATAGGTGACACTCTATAGAGATGTTCCTTTCATGGTTAATTATAGTAATCATAATAATATTGTTAAGGACTTTAGGGACTACAAAGACGGCTCAGGGGGTAAAGGCTTCTGCACTAAGCCCACCCACCTGAGCTCAGTTCCCAGGACCCATGTGGTAGAAGGCAAGAACAGATTCCAAAATTGCCCTCTGGCAATTTATATTCATGCCTTGGAGCAAGTCTCCACCCCTATACGTGCACACAAAATAAATAATATCATTAAATTAAAGTGTTTTCCATGATGTCATATTCCATGCTGGCATCGTTAAAGACGGTACCCCAGATGCTTCCAGAAGGTATACAAGTGATATACAGACTTCTACCTCTGGGACGGGTTGCAGATCTTATGTGCGTGTTACCTTTTGTTGATGTGTGTTTTGCCAGCATGTATGTCTGTGCACCACATGCATGCAGTCCCTGGGGTGGCCAGAAGAGGGTGTCACATTGTCTGGAACTGGAGACACCAACTGTTGTAAAGCACAACCATTAGGGTGTTGGGTGCTGAGTTCTAAGAAGCAAACTCAGGTCCTCTGCAAGAGCAGCGAGTAGTCTTGACCTCTGAGCCATCTCTCCAGTCCTTACATTTTATGTTAAAAAAAAATATGATTACATATTCTGGGACCTGAACTTCAGGGATGAGAAAAGGGTATGAAAAAAAAAATGTGGAGGTTGTCAGGACATGGAGAGTCTAGTGTCAATCCGCCCCAAGGGACAGCTAAAGCTGGGGACTGTGAAGGAAGCGTTCTCATGCGTGAGGGTGACTGTCACAAGACACTGGCAGAGCCCGAGCTTTCACAGAGGCCCCAGAGCCTTTCTGCAAGGACCATCTGCCCAGCAAGTGTTCCACCTCAGACTAATGTCACCCTGGTTACTGATCCTTATTAGACAAAGACTGTTGTGTCAAACTCTCTGATATCCTCCTGGAGTTTCAGTTTGAAAGATTTCTCCCTGGTACACCCTTTTGAAGAGGCCAAGCTTACATAGCGCACACTCCCTTTGTAATGCTTTGCTGTTTCCAAACATAGTCACTGCTCCACATTTTTTTTCAGATTGACAGAAGAAAAGAAGTGAGGAGAGTCAGGGGTACCCAAAGGGAGGGAGGGAGGGAAACAGGGAAGCAGGGAGGCAGGGAGGGAGGGGGACAGAGGGGCAGGGAGGGAGGGAGGCAGGGAGGAAGGGAGAATCCTTTTCTTTCCTGGAATAGCTTCAGTTAGTTCACAGAAGTAGGCTCCCAGGATCACCACAGGACTAGTCATCCTGTGAGCTGTTAACAAAGGTCCGCACAGTGACTTCCTGTTTGGGAAAAACACAGGTGTGTGTGTGTGTGTGTGTGTGTGTGTGTGGTGTATGTGTGTGATGTGTGTGAATGTGTATGTGTGTGTATGTGTGTGCATGTGTGTGCATGTGTGTATGTGTGTGGTGTGTGTGCATGTGTGTATGTGTGTGGTGTGTGTGTATCTGTATGTGTGTGCATGTGTGTATGTGTGTGGTGTGTGTGTATGTGTGTGTGTGTATGTGTGTTTATGTGTGGTGTGTGTGTGTGTGTTAAATAACCCCTAATTCCCTGCTGACAGTGGAGTGGGTTGTCTGTCAGGTTTTTATGTGTGGACAGGGGCAGAGCCCCCTTTCCAGACACAGCCTTCACCCCAGAAGCCATGTCTCCTGGCTCAGCAGCAGAGACAGAAGCTCTAGCCTGCTTGCCACATGCAGGGTCTAAAGAGAGTAATGCTGTGTCTCCACACGGAAGCTTCCACCTATAAAGGCAATAAACTTTTCCCTCAGCTTAAGGCTCACCGCCTCTGTGGACCAGCCAGAGAGAAGGACAACCCATGAGAAAGAGACACCCCCAAGACCTTCCCACCCCACCCCCACCACAGCCACTCAGCCCTGTCCTTCCAGCCACATTGCCTTGGAAACCAGAACAATTCCCCAAACATCCCAAGATTCCCACGCACTCAGGAACTCTCCTGGAGATGGGTGGGGGACAACAGTGATTGTTTTCACAGATGAAGGGACCAGGAGAGAATATAATCGCTTCTTCCCCAGCAGGGCTAAGTCCCTGGGCTACTTACAGCTGGGCCTCCAGCTACTCTACACAAACCCAGGGAGCGGAAACCTGAGTGTGAGCTCAAAACAGGTCACCAGAGGCTTCCTGGCCACTTCCCCCAAGGACCTAGAGAGGCAGTCATGGCATGGAAACCCAGCCCCATGGGCAGAAAGGCAAAACTTAGCCTCCAATCCCAGCCTCTGACCTCAGGGAACAGGCTCAGGGTGTGGGCAGGCCAGAGAAGAAAGGGGAGGAGGTAGCTGGGGAGCAGAAGCCCAGGACTTTGAGACAAATACTTGATTTCAATGCTGAAGATTCCAGGCATAGATTCTCAATGTGTGCAGACGTGTGCTCTGCCCACAACATGCCCTGAAGATGGTCAAGTGCTGTGATCTTCTCTCCCATAAGCCCTGGGTATGCTGGCTGAGGCGCACACTCTAGTCTAACAGGATGGAACCCGGCACTCCCAGGCAGACACCCTTCTGAGTAGATCATCACAGGGCTCAGCTGCCTTCGGTAGAGCCTGCAAGCACCTGCTGCTCTTATAGCGTTAACGAGATACCAGATGCTTGACTCGGTGACTCTTCCAAAATCTTCCATCTGCACCTCTGTGCTTTCTGCCTGACACCCAGTTCTTCCTCAGCCTCCTGGCCGGCTAACCCTGGTTTGACCCTGGCCTGACTCTGCCCTGCACTCTGCTCTGACTCTCAGCTCCAGCCACCACCCTGTGACTCACTTTGTGGTGAGGACATCTCAGTGCCAGGGCTTCTGCCCAAACAGACAAGCCCCACACACCCAGAGGAACCCATCGTGATGGCAGGACCCCCTTTGACTCCTGTGTGCATGTGGCACCATGCCTGTTTCTCGGGGAACGAAGAAGCTTCCGAGCAGAGCATTGCATGGCAGTTCCGGGAAGGCACTGCTGTGTGGCTGGGCATGGGCCCACATTTCAACATTCCCATCCCATTCTATATACAAGTTCTACCTTCTCGGGATGCCTGGCATTTGTCTTGCACTGAGGGAAAAACACAAAGCAGTCTAGTTTGCCAGACACTATTTTAAAGTGGATGTTACAGATTGAGCTAACAGAGCTGAACACACACACACACACACACACACGCACGCACGCACGCACGCACGCACACACACACACACGCGCACACACACACATGCACACACACACGCACACGCACACACATGCACATGCACGTGCATGTGCACCCACATGCTCACGCAAACATGAAGGAGCTTGGCAGACTGGCACAGACAGAACATGTCAGGGAAGCCACAGCCTATGTCTTGCTGCCCTGGGACTTGCCCAAGGCAGGAGGAAGAGGAAGGCTGGGTACCATTTGCATGTAGGGAATCCCAGAGCCTGAAGTGGGTACCGAGATGACTATACCATGACAAGTGAGGTGAGGCACCCTTCAATGAAGGGTGGTATGACCTTCTACATCCCTGGGGATCTGATGGAGTCCTGGATGGAAGCCAGAGTGACAGATCCTCCTGGGAAGAGGGCAAATGACCGAGGCTGGAGAGCTAGAAGCTCTGTGCTAGCTTGAGCCAATGCAGGGGACTTAGATCCGGATGGATTTTTTTCCTCGGGTCTTAAGAAGTCAAGGTTGGGACGAAGGGGGCTAACATTGGCATGTTCTTAACATCAATGAAAAGGAGGCAACTTGTCTCTAGAGAGACTTTCAGCAGGAACACAAAGTCTATTAGGGGGTGCCAAGGTGCAACTTCAGAGTGCTGGAGAAGTGACCTCACCACATAGAATGTCACCAGCTACTAAAAGACACATGAAATGTGAAGCCAGCATTTAGTGGCTAATTTCAGACTTAAAGGAGGCTTATCAAGGAGGAGGAGACTTAAGTGAATTAAGAGCAAACTCTGATTGTGAAACAACCTTTGACTAGGGTAAACTACTAGAACTAGTTTTTCAACAGCCAAAGCCGACAGGATTCAGATACCTTCATCTTACATGAAGTACTCAAACAGGTGGTCGAGTGCAGGGAGACACATTTTGATGATCTTTGTGATGTCTTACAGGGTGAGCCTAGGCTTTTTAATCCAGCTAAAATATTCTGGAACAGTATGCTAGCCAGGATCTGGCAACAGGGTCACACAGAGACAGTGGCCAGGCATGAGCACTGAGTGACGCTGACGTCCCCAACTTGCCAATGCATGACAGTCATGCAGGAAGATCTTTTGGATCCTTGCACAGGTTTACAGAATCAGACTCTGCAGAAGTCCCACGTCTGTGCCTCATCTCTTTGATGTTTGGAAAACAGCTGTCCCCAGAGCTAAATCTCAGCCCCCTTGTTTCCAGGACGCAGGACCTGAGCAGGCGTTTCTCCTCTGCATCTGAGCTTCTTACCTGTTCATCCCTCCCCTGAGCACTGATGCAAACTTAAGTACCAGGCCCAGCCTTTTCTTTGTGGTTTAAATGGAGCCTGACTCATCTGGGTGAGGCACCCACCCTGAGTTCCAGGATTTATGAGTTGACCTTTCTTTTTCTTTTTCTCTTTTTCTCAGTTTTGAAGCAAGGCCAATGTAATTGTATAGGCCCTTGCTTCGCAGAAACTTAAAGATCCAGGTGTCTCTATGTTGACTCCACCCAACCCCCCACCCCCCACCTCAAGTTATGGAGACAATAACATTCCTTTCCAAAACTGATCTCCACCCTCTTATTCTTACTCTATAGCAGTAAATCAAATCCAGATAATAATACCCAATGAAACAGGGGCTTTCCTGCAGCTATTTCTCTTTCCCTGGTATTTTCTAGAGATCTATTCTCAAAATGTGCCAGTCGCAGATTCTCGTTGGTTTCACCTACGAGAGCCACAGGGAATGGAACGCCAGACTTCTCAGTAGCAGTGGTGCCCGAGCAAGCTCTTTAGCCACCTCCTACGTGGCTCTCGCCTGTGAACTTAGGCGGAAAGATTCCCTGAGGGGCTGGCAGAGTGTGGGTCACACGGAGTGGGCAGGGGTTCATGGGCCTTCCCTCTGGGGCAGCTGTTCCAGGACTCTGCAGAGAATCTCAGAAACAACTGTATTCTGGGCTGCGGAATGCACCAGAACCATAAGATTAGGTCTAGAACTCTTGGGTTTCCCATTGTGAGCCAGGCACTTAAAAGAGATGCTCCAGTGAAGAATTCTGGGAAGGACTGCGGAAGGCCCCGCCCAGAGACGTCTGTGACGTCATCGAGTGACGGCACCTGTGGAAGTTGCAGACCTTTCTTAGATTAAAGCAAGACGGGTTTTGCTTTCTATTGCTGTGATAAATTCCACAACCAAAAGCTGTTGCGGGGAGGCATTTCATCTTACATCATGAAGAGAAGTCAGAGTAGGAACCTGGGGGCAGGAACTGAAGCAGACGCCATGGAGGACCGCGGCTTACTGGCTAGCTCTCCGGGGTTATTTAGTTTGCTTTTGAGCACCTCCCAGGACAACCTGCCCAGAAGCAACACTGCTCATACTGGACTGGACCTTCCTGTAACAATCACCAATCGGGAAAATGCCACATAGCGAGCAGCCTACGCCTACAGCGAAAATGAAGACATTTCGTCGATTGAAATTTCCTCTCTCTTTCCAGATGGCCGTAGCTTGTGTCAAGTTGACAAGAAAAGCTGACAAGCCCCGTGTGCATTGCTGCTGCAGCCTGGGATTCCTAGCCCCGCTGGCCTGTCAACCTTTTAGAAAAGTGGATGTCTCTGTTGGATGCTGACACTACCAGGCATGTGTCCTATATCTTCTGGCCAGAGGCCCAGTCTCTATAATCCAGTACAGGTCGGAGTACAAGCCTGGAAGGTGCACCCAGCAAGAACATCAGCTGTGGACACCAGTCAGCAGGCCTGAAGCCGCAGAGGCCTGATGGGGAGCCGGGATGTGCATTTCGTTCTGATGACTGTACCTCTGTATTTTACTTGGATGGAAGGCTGACCTGAGATACAAAGAGGAGGTGGAGGTAGAATAACTCTGTTTTCAGGCTGGGGTGAGGTTTACAGGCATGCTGGCTGCTAGCTGACCCATTAGCTTACACTTATGTAAGAGAGCAAGCAGGATCCAGGGAGCCAAGCGTCTCTCCCTGGTTTGATCAGCACGGAGAAACAGAAGGCACATCTCGACACCTAAGCCAAGGACTCCCGTCACTTTCCTCTTCCCTTTGGAGGTAACATGTGTCACCAATGTAGTCATTAATCCAGTTAGCAGGCAGGGCAGTTCCCAGCACAGGCTCTGTGCTCAGACTGAGCCCAAGCTGATGTTACAGTACCCTGGACTCAGACACAGCCAGGATTAAGAAATAAAAAAAAAAAAACAAAAAACAGTTGACAAAGCAGTCTTTGAATAAAGTAATCCTAGTCTGTTTTGGAGCTGTTGACATGGAAGTTTGTAACACAAACAGGGGCCAAAGTTCCCATAGGGAGCTAAAACCCTAGGCCTTCAGTTGTGCTCAGCATCTCATAAAGGAACCTGGTTAACATGGTGACCATGTGGGACAGAACACTAAGAACAGTTGGAAATGCCTTAGATAATTTGGGGTGTTGTTGCTTCGATTACTATTTTTTACTTATTATGTATACGTGCACATATGCGCATGTGTGTAGATCAAAGGACAACTTGTAGGAGTTGTACCATGTGGCTCTTGCAGGTCAAGCTCGGACTGTTGAGTTTGATGGCAGCCTTTACTAGCTGGTCCATCTCGCCGACACAGATCATGTCTTTAATATATAAACTGAGCAGGTTTCCTGGAGGGTGTTTCTAGATTTGACGTTGTTGTTTACTTAGGTTGGACACAGAAGAGTGTTTACTCAAGTTTCTACTCTGCAGTCTGCCAAGGAACCTTGTGCCCCACTTCCTTACAGAAATTGATGGGTATTAGGGAACATTTCTTGGCTCCACTTAGAGACAGGATTGTGAGGTTTCTGCCTAAGATGTGCTGGAGCCCTTTGCAATGCCAAGTCACAAGGCATGGGAAGGACCTCGGTCCTCCTGGCCCAGAGCACATTTCTAAAGGATCTGTTTTGACAGGAAGGGATCAGATGAAACTGAGTTGTGAAGGTGAAAATTTTCTTAAAGGGCTTGTGGTTCCGTGAATGTTACTTTTGAAAACTGAGGCCTTTTTGAGGTAAGAGTATTAAGAGGTAAAGAGAACTCAGATAAGCAGCTCAGCAAATCAGAAAGGGGCACTGTTACTATGGTGATGATGTGTAGGACTAAAGGTGAAGAAAAATTGGAAATGGCTTAGATTATGTTGGGGTCTTTTTCTTACATTTTTATTTATTTTATATATGTGTACTTGTGTATGGGGGTCAAAGAACAACTTGTAGGAGCTGTCTATATTTCACACAATATTTAGCATCTGCTTATTCTAAACAATGTAATGTTTATCTGAAAGTCAAGGGTAAGTGAATGGTCTATACATGTCTTTGCCAAAGCCCGAAGCATTGTTTCCAGACAATCCCTGTCCCTTTATCTCTTCTGAGGAATTGTCACCACTCCTTGGTTTTGAGCTGCACCCAACATGCACCCCATTTCTTAACTGGATGCTTCCAGTTGTTTTGCATTGCTAGTTCATAGTCGGGTTTTCCCTTTGATTGCCACCAAGTCCTGCAAATGATTTTTTTTTTACATTGTGTAAACCCGCATTGGTATCTATTTCCTGTTCTGTAGAAATGTCTTTCCAACTCACATAGGAGATTTGCATGTTGTTATGATTTGCATGTTTCAAAGAAGAAAACCCAAACACCACCGTGCTCTCGCTACATTTTACATCTGGTTAGCATGGCTCTGAGAATCCAAACGTAGACGTCGGTTAATTCAGTTCCAAGCACAGTAGATTTGCCCTGGTTATTAAATCACTCAGTTGCCTGTGACAGAATCCCAGAAGTCTTGACAGGGAGTCTCAATAGCAAAGAGCTGCTCCCTGGCAGAACATTCAGTAAAGCTATGGAACACCCCCCACTGTGCTCCTCACCGCCTCCGGTTTATTTCCTCTCTCCCATGTTTACTTCCTCTCTCCCTTCTTAGCTTGTGGCCACCGACCCTCTGCCTCCTTGAAGTTGACCTTGTTGCTACCTGCAGCTCTCCTTTGCAAACGACTCAGCTTCCCTAGATCCACATTTACAAAACTTTTTGGCACAGACGAGCAAACGAGCAAACGGATAATGATATGCATCAGGAGATAATTTGATTGGCCCGGCTAGGAGCTGCCAGCCCTAGACCAGCAGCTTCTGGGAGTAGATAATTCCCACTGTGTGAATTCACTGATGTGTCCTCTTTGATGCACATCTACCCTAGTGATGCAGCCTCAAGGATAGTGTCTAAATTATCTGAGCGGCCAGTCAACTCTCTGCAAGTAGATTCTGCTCTGAGGCGTGTTTGGGGGCGTTGTAGGCGATCTCACCCTGCAGTCACCAATAATCTTGTTTACACATGCCTAGGTATTTCTGAAGATTGCCAGCTCATCTGGGGAACCTGGGCCTGTGGCCCACAAGCAATCCGCCTGTGATCACCATCTGAACGGTGAGAGCTGTCAACAAGGACCTGTGCGGAGAAAACAAACAAGGTCGCTACTATAGCTTTGGTCAAAGCCTCACACAGTGACTTCAGTACCCACCTCATTTGCCCCTGGGAAATCAACTGCTAGATATCAGATCCCTGCTCTTACCCACACCCATCTCTTTCTATGTTTGTTTGTTTTGGTACATAATTAATCCTCATCAAGACAATGTACAAAACATCTCAGAGCAAAAAGAAAGATGCATAGCCACATGTAAGTAGATGCAAGTGTTTCTCAACCACTCCCAGGTGAACAGCGGCCATAGTTTGAGAGTAGATAAATTCGAATATCTGGCTTTTTGACTGGAAATGTCATGAGCTTCTTCCTGTCCGTAAAGATATTTTAATGGCCACGTGGAATCCTTCCCACTCGGTCCCCCTTCTCAGATGTTTTAGACAGCCCCCACGTTTCCTACTCCAGCCCTTGTAATCAACGCCCATCACCACCAGGACCAAGCTCTTGCATAAGTCCATGCAGAGTATTTATTACTGTGGTTCCGATTTCATCTCTGACCCCCGTATCTACTCAGGAATGTTTTGTTTCATGTTGCTTTGTTTTAATTTTCCAGTGGCCGCACTTTCCTGTTTATATGTCCACTATTGGGCTCAAGTTTTATTGTACTGTGGTCAGAGAATTCAGATGGCATGTTCTGCTCCTAGGAATTTATTGAGATTTCTAAGTAGTTCAATATACAGTCAAGTTTTGTAAATGTTCCAGGGAAAGTTAGAAGCCCTCTCCTTTGTAGACTGTAAGCGAACTCCTGGCTATAATTTAATTATTCAGAATTCTCCTTACTACTCTTTTTTTTTTAATCTCTTAAAAAACAAGGAATTATCCCCCACCACTATTTAGTTCTGGCATGTCCTTTTGTGTTAATGTCAGCCCAGAGAGTTTGGCAGCTGCTGTTGGGTTTGGACTTTAAAGCCAGGGCAGATCACAACTCCGTCCTGCCACCTGGGAGGCATTCTTCCATAGGATAGAAGACGACACCACTATCTGTCAGCTGTAACTCATCTTCCCAATAGTTTTCCCTTCATCCTGAATGACCTGAGTGACTCATTTGACTAGATTTCCTGAACTTGACTGAGTCTTTCCTTTTCCTTTAAGATGTATTCTTTTTTTACCATGGGTGTATGTGCACATGTGAGTGTATGTACCCTCGGAGTCCAGAAGAGGGCGCCAGGGTCCCTAGAGCTGGAGACACAGGCAATCATGAACTGCTTGACTTGGAAATGAACTCTGGTCCTCTGCTAAAGCCTCTCTGTAGCCTGATGTTTACTTTCCCTAGCTGCAGGTTAGACACTGTGGCTCCGCATCTCGCTGGTTTATCACAAGTCTGTTGTTTTTGTTGCTCTTCTCCCATAGCCTCATAGGTCACTCTCTGCTTTGTAGAGTTTAGAGAGCAGAAAATTCAATATGGTTCCTATGTCCTTCCTGGCCCCACAGTTGCCACACACCAGTGTACATGGTGTTGGCTGTGATACAAACTCATCCTCTTCTGTGCCATCCATTCTAGGATAGCATGATGGTTTGGGCCAGGTACAAGAGGCCAACTGTCTGGAGACAGTAGAGGCTACTTTCCTGGATCATCCTGACTTGCAGCTAGGAGGCAGATATGGATCCACACTGGTTCCTGGCTTACTAACTGGACAGGGGCCTTCAGTCCATCTCTTGGCCTTTGTCAAGTTCTTGGATGGTGGAGGCCTTTCACTAATGCCATTTTGTATACATCAAGTGGGCTGTCTGCCCGAGACACACTCTAGCACTCAGTAGGACTCTGACTGGACCCAGTCCAGCACCACTGCCATACTGAGCATCAGATCCTGTCAATGACAGGAGGGTACCATAGCGAGGAAGCCACATCTACAAGGCTCACACACCCTTTCCCCACTAAATGATCTGTTTCTAGGAGCCTGCTGTGCCAAGCAAAGGGAAGCCAGGAGGCATCTCCACCACCATGGCCCATTCTTAGCTGGAGGGCAGCCTTCCCAGGCTGGGGTCTCAGGAAGTTTCCTGAAACACTTCCCTATGATACCTGTCTCCCCTACTCATCCCTGAGGAAGGCCATGGTATCATATTATCCCTGCACAGCACCTTACTGACATACCCAGTGTCCCAGCCTCCTGAGCACCGTCTCTGTTCTTAGGGACATGAACGTCTGCCTGCCCCACCCCCATAGTGGTATCTTACTGGGAATCTTTTTCATTGGTTCTCCAGAA
Organism: Tokudaia tokunoshimensis; assembly: GCA_036184795.1. Classification (NCBI taxonomy): domain Eukaryota; kingdom Metazoa; phylum Chordata; class Mammalia; order Rodentia; family Muridae; genus Tokudaia; species Tokudaia tokunoshimensis. The sequence continues at coordinate 91,956,037 of BTHU01000016.1, read as the reverse complement.
AAAGACTCTTCAGTTATAGTTACAATATTAACCTGTAAACCAATACAATATTAATCATGTGCTGGGACCAACCTTCAGAGTTTTGTAGATACCAGTCCATCCACTTCATCAATCAGGTGCTGCTAGCATTGATACCATGCTACAGAGGAGGAAACTAAGACGCGCTGTTGAGAAACTCACCCCACCAACACGGCCATATGGACCCCACAGTCAAATGTAGTTTGGATCCAGGGTCTGCTGATACATTCAGTGCTTCTCATCCCTGCACAACGCTAACCCTGCTGTGTTGTGCTTAATACTCAGCTCCCCGGGAATGAAGAAAGGAGAGACATGGGCAACGGCAGGGAGGCTTAACCCCTGACCCCTATAAACAATCTTGGGAGGGCTTTTGAACCATATATGGGCTATAAAATAAACAGGTGGTAGGGACAAGGGTTTTCTCTTTTATGGGATCCCCCAAACCTCAGCAGGGCAGTTGGAGCCCGTGCTGACTCTGTGATCATCAGGAAAGGTCCTTGTAAATGGCCTTCCCGTGGTACTTCAGGGCACCATTAGGAAACCAAAGGGCCACTGCTCACAAGAAAGACACTAATTCTCATGAGCAGGTAGAAGCCTGTGACTGCTGATCCTGCCTCCTCCTTTTAAGAACTCAAGCTAATATGATTTCCCTGCTGTCACCAACGTCACAGTAAGTACAACTTGAGTGCCACTTGCTGAAAGTCAGTGGTGTCCATCAAATGCTAAATCAGTGTCCTAGAGTCAGGGTCTACAGACGGTGTGACATGTCAGTGATATCAGCCAGTGTCCCATAAGCAACTGAAGGAGCCACTGAGATCAGTAATGTCACCCTTTGATGACACCACCCCCCACAGTCCCACAGGCCACCTCTTCCAGAACTAGCTGACATCCACTCTGGAAGCCACAGAAAGATCTGTCCCGTAGCCCCATCCAAATGGGACATGCTCCCAAACCTCCCCTTTTCTCTAACTACCAGAACGTTAACTTCATCACTAAAGAATCAAAATATTTAAAAGTACTCTGCCCAATTACTGCAGCGACACACAGACAGAAGTGTTTGTGGGGTTTTCGGCTTTCCTTAATTAAAGATCTCCATGGAGAAATAAACAAATACTCTTCTCTCGGCGACGCTGAGATAAGAGCTAGAGAATGCAGTCGCCAGCTAAGGTATGGGAGCCTCTGCTTGCCGGCAGCGTGATTAATTTAGGGAGTAGCCTGGTCTTCCTGGGTGATCCCAGGCAGGTCTTGGAGCCTCGATTGACTTGTCCAGGCTGTAAAATCTTGCAGGGATGTTAAGATCAGTCAAGGAATGCCTATAAAGTGCTTTGAACTCTTAGAGTTAGACATTAAATAAATACCCAGTGTTATTAGAACTCCGCTGGGGCCCTCAAATGTTCGAAATGGGACTTTATTATAAATACCTTCTGAAGTTTGCCAAGAATAAATTGAATGGGTAAAGTCAACATACTTGGCTGTAACTTAATCCAGCTCGGCTTATTTGCCAGAACTTGGCATCATGACGCATGAATAGAAGCCTCTGGAGGCATCATGAAAGGATCCATTGTGAGGGCAACCGCTGCGCTAGACTTCCATATCTTCATGCATTCGTTCCAGGCTCTAAATGGCTGTGTGAGAGGGGAAAACAAAAAATACAAAGTAAAAATAAGGACCCGAAAGAAAGCCCCTTTGCGTTTTACGACAATGAATTTAGCGAAGGCAAATTGGTTTAAAGGTCACCAAACCAATCCACTGACTGACAGATGGAAACCAAGGTTCTCCCGTTTTAACTCGTGAGGCAAAAGCCGTGGTGGTGCTCCACCGCCTTTGTGGGGCAGAGATGTCATCTCTGATCAGAGACACCTCCACCTGCAATCTAATTAGATGTGTTTGAAGCCTGCCATCTTGTGAGGGAATCGTGGTTTTCCTGGAGTCGACCGGAAGATTGGAATTGCAGAGTTGGACGTGTTGCTCTGCTTGACCTGGCGTTTTCATGAGGAAACAACACGAAGCCAATATTCAGCGGCTGTCAAGAGACCAGGCAAGGGGGGGGACATAGAAGGTGCCCCCTAGAGCTGGGGGTGAGGTTTCTGGAGACTGGCTTCACTTCGGTCTTTTGTGTATAAGCCTGTGTGCACGTGAGTGTATGCTGGTTGGTGTGTGTGCATATGTAAAGCCAGAGTCAAGACTGGGTGTCATTCATCAGGTGCCCCACCCCCCACAGTCTCTCACTGAATCCGGAGTTCAGTGGTCAGCCTTGAATGGTGATCAGCAAGTCCTAGGGATCTAGCTGTCCCTGTCCCCCCCCCCAGCTGAGGTTACAAGCCTGTGTCACCATGCTAGGCTTTTTTACATGAGTCCTGCGATACACAATCTAGCTTGCTTTCTTATGTGACTGAGCCATCTACACAGCCACAAGTCAAACTATCCATGTTTCCACCTCTGGGTCTATAAAACACTCATCTACAAATGGCCACGTTTTAAAAGGCGTTACACCTAAAACTATAGACAGAATAACACATTCCTGGAAATAGCCCCAAACGGACAGTTAAACGTGAGCCCCAGGAAAAAACTGTTTGGGAAAGATTTAGTTTCCAATCAGCCTGATGTCTGAGTTTCTCATCCCCCTCTTACAGGAAAAGGAGAGTGACTACATGCTGGCAGGTGCCCCTGGGTGTTTTCAGCAACAGACTTAATCGTGTGTGCCAGGGTTTACATCCAGCGCGTTTCCGTGATGTTCACATCCAAGCAAGTGCTTAGGGTGTGTCCCAGATATGTTGAGCATGATCTTCAATCCTCCAGCAATGGACAGTGGTTGCTGAGAGAGCCTTCTAGACTAAATGAATTGCATATTTTTCTAGAGACATAAACAGCGAGTGAATAGAATATTATCCAATAAAGCAGCTCATGGGCACGGGTAGGTGGAGGGCTTCAACACACTCTTTCCACAAATGAATAGGCCATCGGGATCTTCTGAGACTAGAACGCAAAATTAACAGTATCTGGCTGGGTCTGAGGAAGAGGCGAGCACTGGATACACTGATGTAAACAGCCCAGCTGCATAGCCTGTGCCCTTCGTGGCCATCGGCAAGTACCTCAGAAGAGCAGGCCTAACTGCAGAGCTAGGAACATGCAACTCATGCTGAACAGCTTCCAGAAAAGCTACTTTGGAGTTTGAGGAGAAAGGTGACATATACATCCTCTCATAAGGCAGTGTCTGTCAGACCTTGGAGCTGCTGTTACTGGTGAATTGTGGCCATGCATTCTGAGTTCTGAAGTTGACCCTGGCTCTGTCCAGGTATTGCTGTTGCCCTGTGGAAAGTGATGTGGGAGAGGACTGAGTTGCCCCTACTCCATACATCAGAGAAGAGGAGGCCTTGTTAAGCCTGGGACCTGCCCAGGAAGAACTGACCTATGTTGAAGTAGGAACAGCTCTAAAGGCCGGTCATGTTACAGTGTTGCCTAGAGGTCTCTAAGGGGACCAATGAGATTGTGTGCCTATAATCCTAAACACTAGACCCTGCTGGCAGCCGGAAGTGTCGCCAGTCACTATATACAGAGTACCCCTCACCACCGTTGGTCTCATGCAGGAGTCTCTGCACAAGATGGCATGGGCCTTGGGTAGAAAGCACTGCCAATCAGCAGAGTTCCTTGTCCATTGGAACTAGGTCAGGCACTGTTGCCAGTTACACTGTATCACAGAGCCCAGCGGTCCCACAACAGCCTATGCAAGTCACAAACTCCTGAGGGACAGTCCCTTCCTTGGATGAACTGAACTTTCCTAAGAGAATCTTGTCCTCTGAATTTCCCTTGTCTCTTAAAAGAAACCACCTTAGCCTCACTCCTTTCCACCCTGGGTGAGACTATTCCTATAGTAGATACTGCTCACCCATTTCCTCCCTCCCTTACCAGTGTCAGGGTCAAGGTGTGCCTGTCTTTAGTTGGGCCTGAACTCCTGAGCAATATGGAGAGGAAAACCAGGCATGTGTTCTTCCTTGGGGTGGTGAGTTGAAGCAGGAATTGCTGTCAACAGCCACACACAAGACACATATATTAATACAAATACACTCACATTTGCACAATGTGCACATTAAACACGTATAGACCCACATGTATGTGGAGTTGTGCAGAGAACACTCATGGAGATAAACTTTAACACTGCACACTGATAGCATAGGCCCACTGCCCACACCCCTGTACTTTGAAGATAGCTAAGGGCAACCCATCCTCAAGGCCAGAGGGGCATGCTTGCTATCACATGGGTAATACTAGGGTCTGTTGATCAAAAGAGAAGTCAAATCACCCACTTGCTTCCTGCGTTCGTTCAGTTCAGTTCATCCTGAAGAAGAGCAAAGGTCCCTGTGCAAGAAACAAACTTCCCCAGGCCAGCCACACCCTGCCCAACAGGCTGCAAAGGACCTCCTCCGGCTAGCAGGCAGAGTTCCAACCAGCTGCAAATTTCACCATTCCTCTCTCTCCCTCGACACCAGCGGGCCACTCACTTCCTCTACCTCAGAATGTAGGTGACTCATCCCAAGATGGCGCCACCATGCTCCTGGCAGATCCTCAGGCTTCGGAGTATGTTTGGGTCTTCTCACCTAGCCTTCTCACCACCAGCACCTCAGGGTGTGCTGTCTATTGAGCATCTTACACCCTCTGCACTCCAGCCAGAGCAAATTCCAGATGCCTCCTACTTCCTACTCACCATAGGTGTGAGGAGGAAAGGCTAAATGGAAGCCGCTACCCTGGCGGCCCAAGAGTGGCTGCTCCCCCTAGGTCCTGCCCACATCCTCACTCAGCACTGACTTGGAAACGGAAGGGGTTTTTTTTTTTTTGGAAAGCCAGTTATATTAGTTGGTGTTTTGCTGGGGCAAACACGTAAGGGAATGTTTTCCTGAAGTGAACACAGGTGAAAGACTAAGGCAGACTCGTGAAGGAATGTTTCATGGAAGCAGACACAGGGGAGAGGATGTTTTACTAAAGCAAGCACGTGAAAGGACACGTGATGAAGGATCCTTTGCTAACGACATGCATGTATTGGTCTGCCTTACATTGCGCAGTTGAGCTCCATTTGTTGGGACTCCATAGAGAGAAATGCACAAAAAACTTCTGGTGCTGTGCTATAGTTACTTGGTGCTTCCGTGGACTCAGGCTCATTGACAGAGTGATGTCAGCTGAGATAGGAGCATGTGCTGAGACGCATGCTGAGGCAAGACCCATGGAGGACACGTGATGTTTAGAGATATGAATAAAACTTGGTAGGCAGTGACAGAGACTAAGCCTGACGTACTTATAGAACTGACTATGCAGCAGCTTATGAGTCTCACGACTTCGCTGATGTTTGCTGAGAGATGCACAGCTAAGAATTTCTCCTGATGTCCCTCCTGGTCCTTCCTGCTGACTAGTGCCAAGACTGAGGCCTGGATGTCTCTGCTAGGTCGTGCCACCATTGCTGATTCTTGCTTACTGTCCCAACTCTACCAAACTGGACTACTGATAAATCTGTAAAATGTTTACATCGAGCTGTTGCTACTAACCTGCAAACTAAACTGCTGATTTCCAGACAACACAGATGGGAGTTGCTCCAAAAAAGCCTTGCTAAATAGATCCATTCCCCCTATATCCTTTCTTTTCCACTACCTCTGGTGGGTGGTGGGCCAAAAGGGAGGTTAAAGTGTTTAAGAACCATCATTAAAAGTAGGCTTTAAAAAAAATTAAAGTTTCACAGTACTCTGGAAGTTGGTTGAATAATTAATCCTGGGAAATGCAGATAAGCGCTGTGACAGGCACCTGGAAGAAACACCCATCTACAGCCAGATACGAGGAGGAGGAGCTAGAGGGGCTACTGTGTCTACTTGGGGTCACAGAAGAATTTGGGGGGTTTTAATTATAAGATTTTTCTTGCTGGAGCTGGAAAGGTAGCTCCAGAGGCTGCCCTTACAGAAGACAGGTTCAGTTCCCAGCACCCACACTTTGGCTCAAAATAAAGTACCCAAGAGTTGATGGATTCCCAAGGGCTTACCTCCCCAAAGCACTAGCAGCCCACCCCATTATCATCAGCTCCCAGAGCTGAACCTTGGAGCCAGCTCTGGCCCTTGCAGCTTCTGCCCTCAGACTTGCAGCTTCTGCCCTCAGACTTGTAGCTTCTGCCCTCAGACTTGTAGCTTCTGCCTTCAGACTTCTAGCCTCTGCCCTCAGACTTCTAGCCTCTGCCCTTAGACTTGTAGCTTTTGCCCTCAGACTTCTAGCCTCTGCCCTCAGACTAGAAACCTCTGTCCTCCACTTTCCACTTTCTTCTTGCTGTCCTTGTCTCTTTCCCTCCTTCCTTTCTTCCTTCCTTCCTTCCTTCCCTCCCTTTCTTTCCTTTTATTGAAGGGCAAAGGAGATAAGATTTCAAGATCTCACGTTCTCACTCTATAGCCCAGGCTGACCTAGAACTTTATGTAATTCAAGATAACCTTTAACTTGTGACAATCCTCCTACTTCAGCCTCCCCAGTACTTGAATTACAGGTATGAACCTCTACATCTGACTTCTTTCTGTTTCTAAGTTAGAGTCCTGCACGGCTTTGCAGTTTTAAATTATTAGACATGATCTCTTCACTGACCTGTCCCCTGTTCCTTACCGCTGGCTCCGACTCGTTACTCACTCGGTGGCACAGTGACTGTGGTCCTCGTATCCTCCCAGCCAGGCCTTGGTGAGTTTCCTGTGCTTCACTCTGCCCTTGGTCAATCCAGCCTCATTTCTGCATGTGGACAAAAGTCTATGTCTCATCCAGGAGTCGTGATGGGCACAGTAAATTGTTGTAACAATGATGGTTTCTTACTACAGCCTGTAGGGCACTCAGGAACCCATCTGGATGAGAGAGGTATGTATTAATGTAGAACATTATCATTACAGCAACAACCAGAGGGTGTCAACATTCCAGGGTCCACCCTCCCTCTCAGAGAAAATAGGCCTGAGTTGCTGGTACTCACCACAGGTCTCTGTGGTGTAGACAAGTGTCCAGGCTGAGGCAGGTGGCATTTGCTTAAGTAAAGCCTTTGCTGACATGTGGGGGGGGGGGGAAGAGAGAGAGAAGTCTGTTTCTCCAGAGCGAAGCCGCTCAGAGTTTCCAGCCGAAGAGAGGCCCACGTCCACACAGCCATGCAAGTGTGAGCCACGTGCCTCAGTGATTAGGGCTGTGGTTTGGGCAGCGTGTCAAGAGCTCCCCATGAGACCCCAACCCTTCTCTGCCTGAAGCAGGATGTTCGGGATTTTTATTGCAGGCAATCCAGTTTCTCAGAGAGCTGGTAATGACAGTCCCCAAGTGCTCATTCATTCCTCCACATGCCTCAACATCAGCTCCTCTCAGGATCCAGGAGATTCATGCCTGGCTCTGCTCCTCTGTCTCCCTGGCAGGACCCCAATGCCAACTGACCACGAGGAGCACCTAAAAGCCATGCTTCCAGCACAGTGTGAATGTCCTGGATGCTGGAGAATTGACTGGCCCCAGACCAGGAATCAGCAGGAGGCTGGAGACAGAAGTAGCAGACTGCAGACTCAAGAGGTGCTTTGCTCTTCGTGTCCAAAGTAGTATTTCTACATGCGATTAGTACGAACATGACTGATGAGAGAACTGTGTGTGATTTTTGTACCGTTAATGCTACTTGTGATTGACAAATTGTGACTATACGTTTGTAGGCCGCAAAGAGTTGTTTCTCCTTATGGGTACCATGCAGTGATCACACTCTTCACCTGGCTTAGCATTTTGGGTGGTAGACAATTTGTTTCAGTATTTATTGATTTGTGTGTGCCTGAATTTCTCCGTGTGAATGTGTGCACAGATATGTGTGTGCATGTTTCCATGATGACCAGAAGAGGGCGCTGGCTATCCTCCTCCATCACTCAACACCTAGTCCCTTGAGACAAAGTCTCTTTTGGAACCTGGAATTTACATTTTCTTACCATGTCTGGAAACCAGAGATCTTGTCTCCATCCCCTCAAAAAGCTGGGTTACAAACATGAGTTGGATGCTCAGATGGTGGTCATGCAGGGGTTAAGGCCAAACAGCAGTCCTCATGACAACTCATACAGTGCTTTTAACCACCAAGCATCTCCTCAGCCCCACTCATGATTATTGCTATTTTCACATTGTCATGGGCATTATCAAGGTCTACAGTCGCCGTACTGAACAACAAACCTCAAAGTATACCTCCTCTTCTAGACATGGACCTCTGTCCTCTTGAATCAGAAGTTCTCAGCCCCCTCCCCTCCTCATCCTTAGCTTCTGATAATGTTACTTTCTCACTACAAGGAGGACCTTATCTTTCTGCATAATAGGTTATTTAGCCATATTCGAAGGTGAAGGTTAGAATTGGCTGTCAACTTGATCAGAACTGGAACCAACTAAGACATATGGAGACAGTCATCCCCAGCTGAGAGCCACTGGGAAGGATGTCTCACTGGGTCCCCTGTGATGGAGGTTCCACCCTTCAGTGAATCTACCAATCGGCTACCTTTCTTTAAACTGTCTGCTAGAGTCTCACTGCGGAGCCACTGAAAGCAGAAGGCAGATTTTAAAACAAAAAAGAGCTGGTCTTGTCCCCCAGTGAGTAATACAAGCTTTGATGTGCTGGAGATTCAACTGTAGAGGGGTGCCTCACTCCCTTGAAATGGAGGAGTGGAGGGAGACCTGTGTACATGGTTGGATAACCAAAGTGCAAGTCCTGTATAATTCCCTTCAGAGTCAAGGCTTGGTCTAGCAGACAGCCGGTAAATGAAAGTCACAAAATGTTCTTTCCACCTGAAAAAAAAATGTTTTTCTCTAAGTGCATCTTTCACAAAGGCACCAAGGTAAAAGAACCAAATGTTTAGATGAAATGCAATGGATAGTTGGTGTCTAGAAAGCTCCAAATATGTGGTTGGCTAATGCCAAGTAGGTTCCTAAAACTGTGAGAGCCAGCCTTGGGACTGCCCACCAAGGCTGCAACTCAGCCAGAACTGTGGGCTGGCTCAGTGTGTGGCAACATCTGATTCTGGTTCCCCACAGACATGGTGAGTCTTGGTGACCCATAGGAGGAAGCACCCTGCCTTCCACACCCAGAGCCCCCCGACATTCGGCTCTTGGGGCCCAGTGAGATGGTTCCCCTACCCCAAAGCCTGTCCAAGGCCTTGCCACGCCCCCATGTACATCAGCATTATTTGAGGTAGATGAGGTCACCAATAAGGACTGAAATGGATGCCTTGAAACACACCCTACCTCAGTTCACTCCTCAGGCTTTCCTCTGAACACATAGGATTTGGATCAGTGGGATATGGAGTCAAACAGCATCAACACCCAAGATTCTTAGGGACTTTGAGCTGTCCTAAGAATGTGCCTCTCTAGCTCAGTTCCAGTGACACAGAAGGATTGGAATGGGCTCAGAACGCAACAGAACCCAAGTAGGCCTGGGCCGGTCTCAGATGCAAAGACAACTGGGAAAGGATCCAGTGCTGGCCACCCATCTACTCTGCAAAGCATCCCTTCAGCAGTGCCTCACTTTGCCCTAGGTACTAGGAGCACAGTGAATCCAGGGTCTAGCTTAAACTCTGTTCTATCCAGCCTCTGTCTTACTATCTGTCTTAGTTAGGGTTTTATTGCTGTGAGCAGACACCATGGCCAAGGTAACTCTTATAAAGGACAACATTTAATTGTAGTTGGCTTACAGGTTCGGAGGTTTAGTCTATTATCACCAAAGCAGGAGCATGGTAGCATCCAGGCAGGCATGATGCAGGAGGAGCTGAGAGTTCTACATCTTGTTTCGAGGCAAAAGGAAAAGACTGGCTTCCAGGCAGCTAGGATGAGGATCTTAATGTTCATGCCCACCGTGACACACTTCCTCCAACAAGGCCACACCTATTCCAAAATAGTGCTATCCCCTGAGCCAAGCATATTTAAACCATTACACCATCTCATGAGTGGTTTGTTTTGGAGACCTGTTCTAACCACCTGCCAGTTCCCGTTGTGTAAATACTTCCACTGGGGCCGCTTCAGGTTCTGAGTATGAATCCCACAAGCTCCCCTAACACCTGTAGATGTGGGGATCGGGGCTCAGCACACACAGGCACCATGAGCCCATGACTGTGTCTGCAACATTGGTCCTTTTCCATCAAACCTTATTTACTCTCATCTCGTAAATACTGACGAGTTAAAAACATTTTTGGCAAGAGACCCAGACAGGCTGGCTCTGAGAAGGCAAAGGGAGACTGAGAACATGTGACTCTCCCTTTTTTCCTCATTAAGAGGAGGGCTAACTGCAGGACAGGATAGAGAGCCTGACAGCTCTCCACTGCAAGCCCCCAAAATACATACCGTGCCCAGCACTAAATGCCACCAGATGGTTATCTACCAAAGAGATAACAGTGATTTATTTTTCTTAAATTTTTCTTGACCAGAAAAATGGCCCACCTCATAAAATCAAGCTAATCTTTATTACAGATCAGAGCTGCTTTTACCCAGTAATGTTTTATTATGGCTGAATGCTGATGATTTAAAAAAAAAAGTTTTTCTAAAGTTTCCTCTGCTGTGTGAGTTACTTTCTTCATTGCTAATAAAAGCACCTCAACTCACAAAGGGAGGGTTTTTGATTGGTTGGTTGGTTGGTTGGTTGGTTGATTGGTTGGTTGGTTGGTTGGTTGGTTGGTTTCATTTGGTTTGATCTGATCTGGTCTGGTCTGGTTTGGTTGGTTTGGTTTAGTTTGGTTTGGTTAGGTTTGATCTGGTCTGGTTTGTTTGTTTGTTTGGTTGGTTTGGTTGGTTTGGTTTGGTTGGTTTGGTTTGGTTTGGTTTGATCTGGTCTGGTTTGTTTGGTTGGTTGGTTGGTTTGGTTGGTTTGGTTTGGTTGGTTTGGTTTGGTTTGATCTGGTCTGGTTTGTTTGGTTGGTTGGTTAGTTTGGTTGGTTTGGTTTGGTTGGGTTGGGTTGGTTGGTTTGGTTTGATCTGGTCTGGTTTGGTTGGTTGGTTGGTTGGTTTGGTTTGATCTGGTTTGGTTTGGTTGGTTTGGTTTGGTTGGTTTGGTTTGGTTGGTTTGGTTTGGTTTGGTTTTGGTCCACCGTTCCAGGGTCTATCAGGATGCAGAAAGCATGGTGTCAGAAGGGTGAGGCTATATTCTATCCAAGAAGAGAGAGATGAATGCTGGTTCTTAGTCCACTTTCTCCCTTCCCCTTTTCTTAAGTCTGGAAGCCCACCCCAGGGGATGTGTTACCCTAATTCCGGGTCCATCTTCCTCTTTACTTCTGCCTCCCTGGAAACACCCTCTCAGACATGACCTGAGGTGCATCTCCTCGATGACTCCAAATCCAGTCCCGGGGACAATGGAGGTGGCCCATCTTACCTACCTGCCTTGTCAGATGACTTTCTAATGTTTGGCTTTATCTATTATAACAAGAACAGAAAGAAAACAGCTTTACTGCCTGGCTGGAAGCCCACGCGTGGCTACCAGCCTACCATTCAAAGAATGCTCACTTTGATGAAGTTAGGGTCATGGCTCCAAGTGTACATTCTGCCAGAATTCCTCAGAACAAAGAGAAAAGACAGCACATGGGAAACCCAGAACAGATCATCGGGAAGAGAAATGGCTCCATAAACCGTAAAGAAACTCAGCAACGACTTCATAAGTCGTTCCTAAGACATCGAGTAAGTGAGTGTGAGTGCCCACCCCAACCTAAAAGCCATTCCTCACGCACACCCCCATGCTGGTTCCAGATGAGAAACAGCTGCAAAGAGAGAGCCAAAAGAAAAAGGGAAAAAAAAGTTCATTCTCTCTCCGGGGTTGCCAGAGAAATGATGTGCTTGATTTTATCTTGATGGCTAAGTGAACCGGGCTAACTTGGGATCTGTTCACTTAACCTGAGGCTTGGGATGGGGCACTGAGGGCTGAGGAGTCAGGGAGGAGACCGACTTCCAGAGCTAATTGCTGGACTTTCTCTCAAGCAAGCTCACCTCTGGACTCCTAACTCGCAGCCTATTCAGGTCACTCTGCAATTTGCTAGACACGTCGGGCTATTATCGCCAGTTTAATACACCAAGGCAGAGGCAGAGTCCAAACAGCGAGGCTGTGCCAAGGTCCAATCACCGCCAGTACTTTAACTGCGGGTCAGCAAGCTGCACAGCTCAGCTCCGTCGCTCTGTAATCAGTCACGTCTAGGGTAACAAGGAGACTCCCGGAGACAGCCCATAAAGCCATCTAAATGTGACTGCTTGGGAAGGTTAACGGAGGAGCAGTGATTACAGCCACAGACTTGACACACATAATTAGGTTAGGAAAGCTCTCCGAGTGAAACCCGAGATGGAATCGTATAGAAGCAGATGCTCAGCCAGCTGATGCCCTTGGTTAAGTGCCACATGGCCACTCTGCCGCATCCTGCAATGAGCATTGTGCGGGATCCTGGCCCAGGGCTCTCTCTGCTGTGGCCTGAGAGGTCCTGCCTGCCTCCTGCTCCTCTCAACAGTATAGCAGACATGAACTTAGCACCAGGCAGAGATGGCCTGGGATGTCCATAGAGAGACCAAGCAAGACCAGGCCAGAAATGCCACACAGGGAAAGGCCTGTGAGAACAACAGGGGTGTGCTGGACAATTTCAACCAAAAGAACCACTTTCTGCTCTCAAGGAGAGGAGAAGTTCCCAGGAGAAGGCTGAGGTGAGGTGTGAACCTCTTCTCAGGAGAGGATGCTGACACCGTGACTCCCTACAACTTGGGAAGAGACACTGAGATAGACACACACAGAAGCTGACCCACCCACCCTAAGAGGCTTTCATATGGAATCACATGGGTGGGGGTGGGAGAGACAACTCATCTCCCACCCAGGAGTGTCCAGTTGCTAACGCAGAGCAGGACACAAGTCCTGCTTTGTACAGGTCCCTGTTCTCTTGAGGAAAATGAGACTCCTCTCACCCTAGTCTCTCCTCCCCCTCCTCTTCCTTCTCCTCCTTCTCTTCTTCCTCCTCCCCTTCCTCCTCCTTTTCCTCCTCCTCTTGCTTCTCCTCCTTTTCCTCCTCCTCTTGCTTCTCCTCCTTTTCCTCCTCCTCTTGCTTCTCCTCCTTTTCCTCCTTCTCCTTCTCCTTCTCCTCCTTCTCCTCCTCCTCTTCCTCTTCTCCTTGTGCTCCTCCTCCTCCTCCCCCTCCTCCTCCTCCTTCTCCTCCTAAGATTTCCTGGGTAATACCTGAGTGTGGGGCCTGAAGGCAGGACATTCAGGGCCCCCCCTTCTCACAGACTTGCTCCTCGTTTTCCTCCCTCCCTAGGAACTGGCCGTCAGCAGCTAGTTTTATGCAGAGCTCTTCCTGTCTATCATCACAGGTTTCCAGGTTCCTATCACTATTCCCTGCTTGCTTATTCTCTCCTCCCCCTCCCCCACTCCCCTCCACTCTCCATCTCAAGCACACAATGACCCATTTGCATTTATATCTAGTCATCATTGCTCCACTGAAGTCTTTTATGGCTTCCTATTGCTGTTTGGGTAAAACTCAAATCCTGCCTCATGCTCAAAAGTCTCTGTGCTGCCAATGAACCTGGGAATGAAGGAAGAAGAGTAAGCCCCTTACTATAAGGATAAGGGAGCACCTGTGGGATCCTGTGCTGAATGACTACTGGAGGAGTCACTGGGAGGGAAGGAGGGGTTGGGAACCACGCCAGGCAAGGTCATAACACTTGAGTTATCCTGGCTGTGATTGGAAAGCCCCCTCCTAATAGCAAATTGTGAGCACTCTGGACTCAGACCAGCACTGTTTAAGAGAAAAGGGGCCAGGCCAATAAAGATGGACAACTGAATGAGTATATGGGGTCTCTAGGATACCCTAATGCCCCAGGTGTTGCATAGAGACTTTGTCCGGAGTTCATCAGGATGTATGGACACCATACAGCAAGGAAGATAGGGAGACTGGGTCCAGAAACTGGGGTCTGGAATACAGACTGGGCTCATAGCCTCTTCTAGAATCAAGCCTAAGACTTGAGAGACCCCATTGGTCCCCAGACCCAATGCAGTGCTTGCACTAGAACTCAACCCATGACCTGTACGTTCTAAGAGACCTGTGCCCTGTGCCCAACTCTCTTAGGATATCAGGGTGCTACAGTCATGGTTCTGTCATCTCTTTGTCCCCATGTCAGCCACCAGAGGGTTCCTCAGGGGCTTGGAGTACAACCCCTGTCTGCTTCCTAATCCAGATAGTGAGACACAGATGACAAGTTTCCCTGCTGAGAGCATCCCTAGCTCTGGTCCTCCTCCATAGGAGCAGATGCTTACATCCCCAACCAGCACCGTCACACAAGCCGCCCAGGATCCACCTGCCAGGAGCTCCCTTAGGAATTCCAGAGCCTTGCCCTCTGATACAATAATTTTAATCATTAGTCTGCAGTGGTTTTTGTTGTTAGTTTCTAGTGACTCTAACAGAAAGTTGACAGGTTTCTAATATTCCTAGATTATGTTTTGTGACTTGTTGAAGAGTTATAAAGGTGATTCATAGGTAATGGATTTGGTTTTATATTATTTGTAAGTAATGTAACTACATCTTATTTGTTTCTAATAAGTGAGCCTAGTCTGAAGGCATTGTTTATTTCTTTCTCTTTTCTTCTTTCTTTGTTTCTGTTTCTATTTTCTTTGTTTCTTTCTTCCTTCCTTTCTTCCTTTCTCTCTTTCTTGTTTTTAATAACAATATAACACTTCCACACCTTCAGACTTTGGCTGGTCCTCCCCTGCCCATCCATTCCTCATCTCCCTGCCTCCCTTACTATTTACTTCCTCCCTGCTGCCCCTCAAAGCCTCTTTTGTTCTCCTCTCACTGGTTCCCCCCCCCACTTCCTAGTTCCCCAGCATCTATACACTTCTATTCACAGGCAGACACACATATTTAGAAATGAGAAGTTAAGATCCACATATGAGAGAAGACACGTGGTACTCGTCTCTCTGAGCTTGGGTTACCTCACTTAATATAATATTGATGATATTTTCCAGATCCACTCATTTTCCTTGCAAATTGAATAATTTCATTTTTCTTTATAACTGAGTAAAATTCCATTGAGAATGCAGACCACATTTCCATGATTCATTTGTCTGTTGATGGACATCCAGGCTGATGCTACTTCTAAAGAGGGCAGCCATAAATATGGATAAGTCAGTATCCCTGTCGTAGGATGTAGCATTGCTTGGTTCCATGCCCAGGAGTGGTACAGCCAGGTCATATGGGAGTTCTGTTTTAGCTTTTCCGAGATTCTCCACACTGACTTACATGTTCATGAACCATCTCACACTCCTACCAACAGTGGATAAGAGTCTCCTTTTCCACATCCTCCCCAGTGTTTCTCCTTGTATGTTTTCTTGGCGACAACCATTCTGAAAGGGGTGAGAGGGGGTCTCAGAGGGGTCTCAGAGGGGTGTCAATTTGCACTTCCCAGATGGCTAAGGATATGGAGCAGGTTTAAAAATACACTTGTCATGTCTTCTTTTGAGAACTCTCTGGTTTCTCGGACCACTTTAACTTTTTTAGATCTATATGTTATTTTATGTGTATGAGTGTTTTGCTGGCATATTTGTGCATGTGCCACGTATGTCTGGTGCCTATAGAAATCAAAATAAATTATCCAATCCCTGAACTGAAGTTATGGGTTATTTTGAGCCTCCATGTAGGTGCTAGGAACTAAACCTGAGTTTTCTGCACAGGCAACAAATGCTCTTAACTGCAGAGTCACCCTTCCAGGCGCTCATAGCATGGTGGTTGGTTCAACCATTTGCTTGTTTAATTTATTTTTTTTTTGAGTCCTTTCTATTTTCTACCTGCTAACGTTGTGTCAGATGTTTAGATGATAAAGATTTTTCTCCTAGTCCGTGACTCTCTCCTCACTCAATTAACTGTTTCCTTTACTATACAGAAGTGTTTCAATTTCTTAAATTAATTTTAATTTTAAATTAAGTTGAATTTCTTAAATTTTTAATGGTGTCCCATGTATTAATTATTGGCCTTATTTCTTGAGTAACCATTCACTCAAGAGTCCTATTCAGAAATTTCTTAGCTATGTCTGTATTGTAAAGAAGTGTTTCCCTGTTTTATTTTCCTAGGAATTTCAGAGGGTCAAGCCTTACATTAAGACCTTTGATTCACTTGGAGTTGACTTGGGGGTGACATGAGAGAACAGAGATGGGGTCTTTAAGGTCCCTGACATTTGTTATCACAGGATTCTGTGTCTCTTTTCTTTCCTTCGCTTGTCTTTTGTTCTAGATAAGACTTCCAGCACTATTTTGAAGAAGGTTGGAGAGATTCAACACCCTTGTCTTGTGCCTGATTTAATGGCAATCGCTTCCTGCTCCCAGCGCCAAGCCACTTAATAGAACACTGGGAATAAGTTTTTATGCCGAGCCATATTCCTTTTATTCTGAGTTCTTTTAGAGTTGGATTTTTATCAAAAGCTTTTTTCTGCATCTTTGGATCATGTCATCTCTACCCTGAATCTGCCCATCTCCATACTTTGTCCAGCACAGTGGACTGTACCCCCTCAACCCATAAACCAACACCAACCTTTCCTGCCTTATGTTGCTTCTCATCGGGGATTAGCTCCCCTTGTCAATAGAAGTGACTGATACTGTCTCAGTGCACGGTTCAGACTTGAGGTAAAAGATCAATGCCATGCAGTTGTCTACAGTGACAGCCTCCCCTAGACGTGAGTACATAGGCATAAATCTAACAAAATGCTTGCAAGATCAAAGTATAGAAAGCCAAAACACACTAACTAAAAAAGAGCCTAAGTAATTACAAGGACATTCAATGTTCATGAACTTGAAGACTCAATGTGGTAACATTTAAATTCTTCCCACTTGATAATTTAATTTTTTAAGATTTTTTTGTTTTTTACTTATATGTATGTGTGTATAAACACTTATTCAGGTTCCACTCAGGGCAGGAGAGGGTGCCAGATCCCCAGACTCTGGGTCACAGGGGGTGTGAGCTGTAAGTGTGCATGCCAGGAACCGAGCTCAGGTCCTTTTCAGGAGCCATTTCCCCTGCTGGGGCATCTCTCTAGACCTCTGATAAAAACGTTTACACTATCAAACCACTGAGGACTTCTCAGTGTCGAATTGCTCTGAAAACTCGTATATAAAAATCAATGAATTCAATTACCAAAATGATCAGAAAAAGAAGGAAGTTAGAGGACTCAGAGCAGCTGTCTCCAAGGGTTGCTCTAAGGTGACGGTCATCAAGACGGTCATATGGGGGGGAGATGGCTCGCTTGTAAGCTGCTCACAATAGTGAACTTTGTACAAATAAAACAGCCTGGCTCTGGCCTCAGCTCCTCAAGGGCTGCACCCTCTGGCCAGAGCAGCATTGGACTCACAGGCATATCAGAGGCATACAGGTCAGGGAACATTTCATTTACCTGACCTCCTACTATGAATTTATGAATTCTTACAACCTCCTCCCCATCAAGAGCCTGATGACCAAATCCTGTATTATTTTGGCAAGCTTGGCATTTATCTAATGGCAGTTTTATCATGTAGACTTTGCTAGATTCTTGACCCTGAACATTTAGGGCCAGCTTCCATCTCTTAATCCAACACCCAGTGCAGGACCTGGCAAACTGCAGCCTCGAACAAGTGTGCCTACCAACTGTCTGTAAGTGAAGCTTTACTGGGACACAGATACAGTCATCTGAGCATCACTGGTGACAAAGTTTAAAAGCTGTAGCAGTGTTCCATGGATCCCACAGCTACAGTATTTACTATCTATCTGGCTTTATATAGCAAACCTTCCTCTTCTCTAACAGGTATCTCAAGTTCTATTTTGCCTGAATATCTTTGTAGAGCCTAGTAAAACTGTTATTTGATAGAAAGTTCCAAGCAAATAGATGTGGATGAGGCAGCCAGAAGGCTCCATGCACCGAGATAAGCAAATGGCTGGCCACGCTCCACAACAGCCTATGAAGAACTAAGAAGAAGCAAAGAAAACAGCAGACTGGGTTTGTTTGCGGCATGAAGTCTCAATTCATGCTCTCTATTGAGATCTAACGACCTGGCCCTTTTGGAATTTGCTTCAAGTATTTGAAGGCGGCACCCCCCTGGATAAAACAATATTTGGAGAACAGATACCTCAGAAGAATTATGAGCGCAGGTTGTGTTGCTCACATTATCTGTCCTTATGAATACATATAAAACTTCAAGGAGTCGGCAATAAAAACGCACATTATTTTGGAGCTCAGCCCCAGCCCAGCCCAGGCAGGGTTCAGTGGGGAAGAGCCTGCCCCTCTGCAGGAAGAGGGTGGTTGACTCATTTGTCATCCTGATGGGCAGGAGGAGGGGGACGGCATAGGGGAACACTTATCAAGTCCACTTAGTGCACAACTATTTCTTCTAGATCATTCTCCAGCATGGTATCTATCCCTAAACCCTCCATTTCTTTTTCTGTCCCACTCTTCTTCAGAGCGTAAAGGTCAGAACCTAGCTAAGCCCAGGAGGCACTATAGGCTTCCATTCAAAAGCAAGGTAGAGAGCTGAGAGCTGACTCAGTCTTGGGATTGCCTCAATCCAAATTCGAAGTCCGAACCCGTGTAAACAAACGTCAAGTGTGGTGGCACACACCTGCAAAGGGCCTAGCCCACTAGGCAAGTGTCAGACCAGTGAGAGAGACCCTGTCTCAAAAAACAAATAGGTGGGTGGCCCTTGAAGAATGTCACCTCGTGTGGTCCTCCATACGTACTCATATGTGTACCACCTGTATACATGCACACACAGGTATACACATACAGGTACACACACAAACAGAAAGAGACAGAGACAGACAGAGAGAGAGAGAGAGAGAGAGAGAGAGAGAGAGAGAGAGAGAGAGAGAGAACGCGAACTGGAGTCAAAGATAGACCATCTTAATCAGCCAGGAAGGCTGATGATAGATAACACAACCACAGACATCAAATATGGATGAGTTTTTCAAAGATATGGAGGGAAAACACAGTAAGCAAACCACAAAACGGGAATGTGAGCAAAAGGTTCCAGGCTTGAAGAGAGAGTGAGAGACAGAACTCAGGAAGGGGCTGGGAAGGGGAGAGGGAGTTCGTGTCAACCTGTTCCATCCAACAACCACCACCTCCACCTCCCCAAGGGAATCCGGCATGCGTTGACGGCTCTTTGCCTCGAGTGCCAATTTTGACTGTTGATCTCAGAACCCTGCTGTCATCCCAGAGCGATCCAGTGAATTCCATCAGCTTTAGGGCCGGAGCAATAACATTTTTAGAACATTACAAGATGAGGATATAATTACTTTAATTAGTAATTATATGACATCATGGCTGGGGAGATTTTATTTTGAGAGTGAAACTTCCCATCATTCACAGTGAAATTATTATTTTGGGTCTTGCAGTGTCCCCCTGACGGCTCATAGCTCTGGCGTCTCCAAATGGATGTACCGTAGCTGACACTCAAGCACACATTCTTGTGAAGGACTGATTAGCTTCTAGTTATGTGTGCCTTGACCTCTGAGTCTGAAGCCAAGACGGCCCTTCTCTATAACAGGGAACAGGTTGCTATCTGTCTTCTTCATTTTTTTTTCTCTGTGGTTAGTATTTGACAAGAGTGATGTGTCCAACAGGTGTGTCCCATCTGACCTTCAGCATCAGGGCTCATGGCTACAGCATTCCACTGTGACGGATAGGAAGGGAGGTAAAGAGGATGTGTCTGACCTGTGGTTAAAAAAAAATCACAAGATAAATTTGGAGCTCTGTTGCTGCAGGGATGGAGGGGGACAGGACGGACACAGGGAGGCTAATGTTGATTCATCTTGCTGGAACCAACCCTTCCTGAAATATCACCAAAAAAAACCAGAGAACACTCCAGGATTCCCTCCACAAAAGGCCGGGATGAAACTGACCAAGAGTTTTTAAAAATAAGGAAGCATGGATCTGCCATCCTTGAAATCGTGAATTGCCTGCCTCTTTATATTTCTTTGGAAATGTTTGTGTTATACAGGGCTGCCTTCACCAGGAGTGTCAGCTTTGTAGGTTAGGAAATAAACCGTGACAAATGCATAATCCGAACATCTCTGGAAATTAGGACTCTGCTGTAGACTCGGTCACAGTCACTGTGAAAAGTCACTCAGGATAAATTTAGAATTATTGCTCTCAGGAATGCTAATGGTATGTTGTTCGCAGTATTGGAGTGCTGAAAGCCGTCCTGTGGGAAAGTAGCCACCGGCATCAGTTGCGTCTCAGAGTTTACTTCAGCACGAGTGAGGCAGGAGCATGGGAAAGCCACGAGGATGCTCTGCCAGAACTCACAGGTGCCACACATCTTCTTGATAAATCCCTTTTCACAGAAGGGATTTCAGGAGAGAAATATGAAGTCTTGGTGTAGGTGGTAATGGAGGCGTGCAGTCCAGATCTATGAGCAAATGGAGGTAATGGTTGATGGACCAGAGCAACCTGGGCTTGAGAGTTTGAACAGAAAGAATGTCAAAGCAGGTGATGAAAGGACGGGTACCCTAACGCTATTAGTTTGGGGGTCCAGTACAGAAGCCAGATGAGGAGCTCTGTTGATGTGGAGGTACCGAGCTCCATTTTTGTGAAGACAGTGATGGAAGGGGGGATTGGAGTGTGATGTCTCAACTGACAGGCCTCCTGCAACATGAGTCGACAGAGAAGAACTTTGGCTGAACTCCAGGCTCTGGAGGGAAGTGAGACGGATTTGAGAAAGGAGATGGTGGATGCTGCGTGGTTCTGTGGTCCAGTCTAAGCATTCCAATTCCCCATATGCCCTCAAAGATCCCAGTTTCTATGCTTACAGCTCCCTTATTAGGGGTGTGTGTGTGTGTGTGTGTGTGTGTGTGTGTGTGTGAGAGAGAGAGAGAGAGAGAGAGAGAGTGTATGTGTGTGAGTGTGTGTGAGTGTGTGTGTGTGTGTGTGTGAGAGAGAGAGAGTATGTGTGAGTGTGTGTGTGTGTGTGAGAGAGAGAGAGAGAGAGTGTGTGAGAGAGAGAGAGAATGTGTGAGTGTGTGTGTGTGTGTGTGTGTGTGTGTGTGTGTGTGTGTGTGTGTTTAGCATCTGACATCAGGAAGCCTCATGCTTTGGGAGGACACAAGTATTCAGAAAGATGTGTGTAGGGAGGTGGCCCCTACAAAGATACTCAGAAAAATGTAGTATTCTTTATACTCATGGGCTCACCATGCCAACCTCCACCCTTCAAGATCACATGCCATCCATGTCTCTTGTTTCTCTTTTTTTTTTAAAGATTTATTTATTTTATGTATGTGAGTACACTGTCGCTGTCTTAAGACACACCAGGAGAGGGCATCAGATCCCATTACAGATGGTTGTGAGCCACCATGTGGTTGCTGGGACTTGAACTCAGGACCTCTGGAAGAGCAATCAGTGCTCTTAACCACTGAGCCATCTCTCCAGCCCCCTCTTGTTTCTCTTGTAAGGCCACCAGGCATTAGAGATCCTTAACTTGCTTGTGCCTGCAAAGACCATTTGTCCAAAAAAATGCAATAAAACCTCAGAAGAAACAAGGTATTCATAGCCCAGGAAAATATTAGAAAACAGAGCCTCAAACTGCTCAGGACTATAATTCACTGTTTTTGAACAAGATGAGTCTTGTGTTTAACAGACAAGAGCACATCTCTGGGTCAGGCCTAGGCTTCCCGGAAACGGTGTGACTTGAATAAACCCAGATTCAGGTTCTGAGATCAGCGGAGGCTCCTGACTCAGCACTTGGAGACCAGAGCAGCCAGGGGCCCTTCTGCCCCTTCGAACAGCCTTCTTTGAAATCCAAACCACTTTGTCACACCCCACCCCTACCTCTGGCTACTTTCCACTTCTCTGTAACCACTTCATTCAAACCGCCCTCCCAGGGAAGAAGTTGAAAGCCTCACATCTAGGTCGTGCCCATAGAGGGGTACAGGACACTATAGCGACTGAGAGAGAATAATGCATGATCACAACACCGAATCAGCCACTTCAGGGCTGTTTTCCCGCACCTCTGGGATGATCTGGAAGCTACTGAAGGGCCTGTGCTTTGGAAGGATGCTGTGTGACATCACCAGGGACACGATTTTCCAACAGATGTGTATACCAGCATCATCTGTGGGTTTATAAAAGCTACTGTGTCCAGGCCCGCCCCAACCTACTAAGCCAGAACCACCACGTGAACTTCAGTTTGTTGCTGTTTCCATGTGACACGGTGACTCACTTTTACTGAGAGTCCTTGACTGCACTGATGTTGAGAGTAATCAACAAGAACACAGAGAGAGGCCCTGCGAGGTCAGATACTTCTGTAAGCTTTCGTCCCCACATGAATCTAATTTTTTGTTGTTGTTGTTCCGTTTACTGAAAAACAGCGCCCATCCTTCCATTTGCTTTTGGTCAGCATGACACTGAAGAGAGTCCAGACATGTTGTCTTGTTAAGGGTCAACATTCTGGATGTGCCAGACTGCCTCCTCTCTATTCGTAACTTGTGGGGGACACCCTGTAATGTTCAGTGTTATTCTCTGAGAGCACCAGCCTGCCCCATGCCCTGGGACACATTCTAGCCAGTTCCCGTGTGCTCTGCATTTCTATCGCACACTGCTGGTCCATGGATCTCACAGCCAGTGTTCATCAGCCTTTTCTCAAAGAACGCCAGTAAAACTCCATGACCATTGCCTTGGTGGGAAGCTTGGGCAGCAAATCCATGTCAATTTTATTCCAAAGGCCATACTCTGAAGCTCTATGCTGAGAGTCAGGCTGCTGGAGTCGGGCGTCCACCACTGACGAAACACCTCCAGTCCTGGCGGTTGTACTTGAAGACATCTTGGGAACACACAGGGAGAACAGTCGCTGAGATACACCAGACTCAGAACACCCGGCAAGTTTAAATCCCCACACCTGCAGCTGGAGCTTGTGGCCAACTCCATCGTGTCAGAGGGCCCTGAGTGGAGCCACTCACGTGGCCCAGGGGAGGGCTGGTTCCAGCCTCTCCGGGCGGAATCACTCCCGGGAGTATGAGGATGTCTCTGCTCTGCAGGATGCCAGGCTTTCAACAACTCGGGAGCTGTGTGGGGTTTACAGGGAACACTTGAACACTGCTAAATCTAACCCGTTTCCGGATGTGAGCTAGTGTGCTCATTTCTGCTAAGCTGCCTCTAGCTATTCTGCCGCATGATTCCCACTACCTAACTGCAGTTTCCAGTTCTCCATGCTTGCTCTCCAGCCAACCACCCCGAAGCCAGACCTCCCTGCCCTGCAGGCTGCAAGACTCCTTCCTCCCAGCCTCCATCCACCCTGATGGGTCCAACCACACCTGCAGACGAGCCCCTTCCTGCAGTGATCTCAGGGTGTGCTCTTCCTACGAAATATGTCAGCCTCATCAGCAAACTGCGGATTCCAAAACCAGGCTTGCAATTTCAAGTGTTCCCTGTGCACTTTACAGGAGGTCCCATATTGATCTAAGGGGCTTATACTCTGTAGAGCATGGGAGGATAGCTTCACCATCACGAGACAACCCAGAAGGTCAGAGTCCTTCTTGAATGCTAATGCTGGTCTGGTTAGTAATGGAGTGCACCGTGAGACTAGAATTAGGAACAGAGTGAGAGAGTCCACTTCCAAATGACTACAGCCCAGCACTGAGGTTTCTCCATTGCATTGGAGGACATTTTCCAGAGTTGGTCATTATTCACAGCTTCTCTCTGGAGAGAGAGGCTAGGGATATGTTCCAGTCTTAATAAGGAGATGTCCTTCTCAGAGACGCCCTTGTGTTTTAAATCTGGGACTTGGCCTCCACAAAACAGAAGGGATTTTCCACTGGAGACTTCTGGACAAATCTTGGATGCTGAGAGTCTGTCCTCGCTCCCAAAATTCTGCCTCTCCCAAGGCTGCCACTGAACTCATTAGCATGTTTACAGTGGTGCTCTGAGAGTCAGCCTGTAAAGTCAGCCAGTAGAGTAGATACTCACTTCAGGGTCCTGTTTGCACGAGACGCCATTGTATACAGGAGCCCAGCTGTGCTAGAGAAGTCTGTGACATCGGGCTGATTTATATAACTCGAAATCCCCAAGAAGTAAAATGTGTTTTAAATTGCTCGATGTCTTCTGCCAAAGCACGATGTCTTGATGTCTCGTAATGCTATAATTAGAAAGTAACCAGGCTGGAGCCGGGAGAGGTGACTCCTAAAGGGTTTCTTTGTTAGGTAGTGAGAGCGTTCTGTAATTAGAGTGGTGACATTTGTGAGTACAGATAATGACTCTACACTTTGGATGGGTAAACCTTATGATATGTGAATAGTAGGGGCTTTTTTAGGTTCAGAAAAGCATCAGTTCTCCCTTCTTTTTTTTCCCTCTTGTTTCAGTTAGAACGGTCTACCCTCTAGCCATGTCTGTGGCTTCTCCCCTTTACTGGACTCAGACAAAGGAGGAAGGGGTAGAATCATTGAAGACAGAGACAAGACCTTCAGTGGTATCAGTAAACCCTGTGTTCTGCTTACTAGAAGTCCCTAACTGGACAGCATCTCCAAATGGCTACTTAGGCGTGGTCAGAATGTATTGTTTAGAGTTGGGATGAGAAGGTAGGATAGGACCAGGGCTAGCAGGAGATCAAGAACAGGTCTCTGCATGGGGCATATTGGAATAGGGTCTTGAGGGATAATTAGAAGTCCACCAAGAAATCAGATGATCTGGTGGAGAAGATGCTCTGGGAACTTAAGAACAGTGTTGAATGTTCAGAGCAGAGACACAAAAGATAGAAATTCAAAAGGAAGAACTGAGGTGCTACTTCCATCTATTCTTTATCTATAGGTTTCTACACACACCCAATCTGCAGAGGGGCATTCCTTAGGTGCCTCACGGGCTCAGTCATAACTAGTGACTCTGAAGCTCTATGTCAAGGTCCTACCAGCACAGACTCCACCCTTCTGAGTAAGAGCTCTCTCCAAGTGGCACCAATTGTACAAGGGACACTATGGAGCAGAATTTAGGACCTCAACCTTCATGTGAAGCACCAGGCAACTTTTCTTGTGACAAGGCAATTCTGGAAGCTTCTAGTTACTTGATCCAAGGTCAACCTCTCCTGGTCATGTCACGTTCTAGTTTTCTTTCTACTGTTGTAATACACAGCATGCCCAAAATCTACTTGGGGAGGAAAGGATTTATTTAGCTTATAGATTGTAGTCCATCACTGAAGGAAGTCAGGCAGAAACTCAAGGCAAGAACCTGGAGGCAGGAACTGGGGCCAAGATCATGGAACTGCTTACTGGCTTGTTCTCCATAGCTTTCTCAGCATGCTTTCTTATGCCTATAAGCCATTCTTATGTAAGCATTATCTCAAAAGAAATTGAAGAAGACCTCAGAAGATGGAAAAATCTGCCATGCTCATGGATTGGCAGGATTAATATAGTAAAAATGAGCATCTTACCAAAAGTAATACACAGATTCAATGCAATCCCCATCAAAATCCCAACTCAATTCTTCATAGAGGTAGAAAGAGCAATTCAAAAATTCATCTGGAATAACAGAAAACCCAGAATAGCTAAAACTATTCTCAAGAGTAAAAGAACCTCTGGGGGAATCAGTATCCCGGACCTCAAGCTGTACTACAGAGCAATAGTGTTAAAAACTGCATGGTATTGGTACAGTAACAGACATGTAGATCAATGGAACAGAATTGAAGACCCAGAAATGAATCCACATTCCTATGGTCACTTGATCTTTGACAAAGGAGCTAAAACCATCCAGTGGAAAAAAGATAGCCTTTTCAACAAATGGTGCTGGCTCAGCTGGAGGTCAACATGCAGAAGAATGCAAATTGACCCATCCTTATCTCCTTGCACTAAGCTCAATTCTAAGTGGATCAAAGATCTCCACATAAAACCAGACACACTGAAACTAATAGAAGGGAAACTAGGGAAGAACCTTGAACATATGGGCACAGGGGAGAATTTCCTGAACAGAACTCCAATAGCTTATGCTCTAAGATCAAGAATAGACAAATGGGACCTCATTAAATTACAGAGTTTTTGCAAGGCAAAAGACACTGTCAAAAAGACAAAGCGGCAACCAACTAACTGGGAAATGATCTTTACCAACCTTACATCCGACAGAGGGTTAATATCCAAGATATACAAAGAACTCAAGAAGTTAAACTCCAGAGAGGCAAGTAACCCTATTCAAAAATGGGGTTCAGAGCTACACAAAGAGTTCTCACCTGAAGAATATCTAATGGCTGAGAAGCACCTAAAGAGATGTTCATCATCCTTAGTCATTAGGGAAATGCAAATCAAAACAACCCTGAGATTCCATCTCACACCAGTCAGGATGGCTAAGATCAAAAACACAGGAGACAGCAGTTGTTGGCGAGGATGTGGAGAAAGAGGAACACTCCTCCACTGCTGGTGGAATTGCAGGCTGGTACAACCACTCTGGAAAGCAGTCTGGCGGTTCCTCAGAAAACTGGGCATGACACTCCCGGAGGATCCGGCTATACCACTCCTGGGCATATACCCAGAGACTTTACCTGCATGCAATAAGAACACATGCTCCACTATGTTCATAGCAGCCTTATTTATAATAGCCAGAAGCTGGAAAGAACCCAGATGTCCCTCAACGGAGGAATGGATTCAGAAGATGTGGTATATCTACACAATGGAATACTACTGTGCAATTAAAAACAATGAATTCACAAAATTCCTAGGCAAATGGTCAGAACTTGAAAATATCATCCTTAGTGAGGTAACCCAATCACAAAAGAACACACATGGTATGCAGTCACTGATAAGGGGATATTGACCCAGAATCTCGGAATACCCTAGACACAATCCGCATATCAATAGATTTCTAAGAAGATGGAAGGAGAGACCCCTGGTCCTGGAAAGACTGGATGTAGGGGAACGCCAGGACAGAGTAACGAGAGGGGGTTGAATGGAGAAAAGAGGGAGGAAGGGGGCTTATGGGACTTTCGGGGAGGGAGGAAACGGGAAAGGGGAAGTGATTTGGAATGTAAATTAAAAAAATAAAAAAATAAAAAAAAATCCCTCTTCCCAAATAATTATAGTGCATGTCTAGTTTGCAGAGAGGTGGAGGGAGACTAGTCATCACACACCAGTAGCTCAAAGAACATTGAAATGTACTTCTGGGAAGATTCAAATTCAGCTGGTCTGGGGAGCTTTGGGAATTCAGTTTCAGCAGCTCCAGTAATAGGAACTCCAAGGCCCTGAAGAGATAATAGGGATCCTGGGCAAGTTGTCATGACACCCACCATGACCTCTGCCATCCGTCAGAATACCGCTACAATTATGGTACCCCTGTATACCTTCACAAAGAGGCTGGCATCAGCAGGGGCCACAGTGTTTGCTTTGGTGCGGGGGCGGGGGAATGGTTCTTGGCAGGATGAATAGGCTATAAATTTACCTACATCCAGTTCATCCCATAGAAGGGTTTTCAGGGCTAATCACATTATCCAAAATGTCATACAGTAAAAATGTCAAGATAGACAGGAGTCAGAAGTACCACTGTTCTCTCTGACCTAGAGGGTCTGCTACCTGTGTGGACTGGTCACAGAATCTACTTCAGCAAGTTGCCCAGAAAGGATGCCAGAGGGAGGCCCAGCTCAGCGTCCTGCGCCTCTTCCCCCTAAAATCCTGGGAAGAGCACAGGG
The DNA here is from genome assembly GCA_036184795.1 of Tokudaia tokunoshimensis. Taxonomy (NCBI): domain Eukaryota; kingdom Metazoa; phylum Chordata; class Mammalia; order Rodentia; family Muridae; genus Tokudaia; species Tokudaia tokunoshimensis. The sequence goes on along the minus strand of BTHU01000016.1, from coordinate 91,928,412 downwards.
GCAGAGATCGATCCTGGAGAGGAAGGTTAAGGACTAATGATTGACAGAACGGGCCTCTGTATACATGGCATGGTGACCATGTGCCATGACGGATGTGCAGCAACAGTGAGAAGCCCATCCCGGGGCTGCTACAAAGCACCAAAGGCAGGTGAACTGACAGTGTTTGTTTTCCCTGTGCAGAAGATGGAAGCCTGGCTCCAACTATCAACAGCGCTGTACCCTCAGAGAAAGGACAGACCCCTCCTTTTGTAACACCCTTGGCATTAACTTAAAGCTGTGTTATACCAATCTGTGCCTCATCTCACAGGGCCTCTATACATCTCTTTATTGTATGATATTCTCATGAAGATACCAGTCATTGGATTTAGGGTTTGCCCTCATCCAGAATGAGTCCCAAACATATTACGTCTTTGATGACCCAATTTACAAATGTAGGTCACGCTCACATTTGCTCGGTATTGGGTTATAGACTTGACTCTTTACAAGGAAGGACGGCATTTAACCCATCCCGGGGTCATTGCTGTTTTACCTACCCATCTGATGAATGGAGACATAGGAGGGAAAGTTCAAACAATGACTGAGTGCAGAGCTAGTGAGGGATGCTGCTCAAAGCTGTGACGTGGAATGGAATGAGTGTGGGAGGCATAGAGATATAGACAGAAAGGCAGACAGATGACAGACACACACAGAAAAGGACAGGCGTGTAGGCAGAGGCAGGGAAATGCACACAGAAAGAAAGAAAAGCAGGAAGAAGACAGTGACAGAGAATATCAGACAGAGAGATATATAGACAGAGGGGGGGTCCACAGATTCCTAACACAGCCTCAAAGAAAAAGCAAAATCCTACTCTCAATTTTGACCCTGCCAGAATCAGAGTGTTTGAATAGCTTCTGTCCATGCACAAAGAGCACAAACCACCTATCTAAACTGCTGCTGCAATAACAAGCCCCCACTCACCGGAGTCTGCAGCTCCAATACTGGAACCAACGATGTATCTTTCAAACCCAGGCTCACCAACTTCCCCTGACCAAGTGAGGGCTTTTCCTCCCACTAATTAAGGAAGACGTGTTCGTGTGGGCTCCCCTGGGCTCCCGGGTAACCCGAATGCATGACGGCTGATCATAAATCTCATTTAGCGCAAATCACCCCACAGCTCCTGCAGAATATGTCAGCTGTCACAGGCACTAGGGGCTTCGCCTCACTGCCCCTTGGAAGTCGGGCCGGATCCGCACGGAGAGATGGTACGTGCAGGAAAGATGGTATGTGCACCAGCCTCCAGAAACACTACAAAAATGTAGGAAGAGACATGGAGGTCTCCAGATCACTGGCCCAAGACTGAAGGAATTACCATAGAAACTCTGACAAGAGCAGGGCAGATAAATCATAGCCTGCCTGTCATCTACTTACAGAGAGAGTAAAGTGGAAGAGAAAAGAAAATACGGAAAGTTAATTAACCTGCCAAATTTTTAATCATTCACCCACATTTCAGAGCAGGAACACAATGACACAGAAACAAAGAGAGAGATGAATCCTGGGGTGTGGGGAACACTCAGAAGCACCCCCCCCATCTGGTCCCCATCCTAGGGAGGGGACAAGATATTAGAGAGAAGGGACAAGAGCTTCTGGAAGGTCCTGCTTGCCAGTCTCCTGCTCGCCAGTCGGGCTATTGTCCGAGTAGGTTCTGGGGCTCCAGCTGCTTGCTGCCCCAGGAAAGTGTTCTTCTTTATGAGAGCAGCCGAGGTCCTTCTGGCTTGTGCTTTCCCTGAGAACGTTGCTTCTTTCCAAAGCCACGAGCATGGCGATGCTTGTGTCCGTTCAGAACAGAACACCGGCGCTGGGCTGCAGATGTCAGCTTCTAACACTGTCAGTGGGTGCTCCCATATTTAAAGACATGGGTGTGGCTGATGTGGCTACACTTCTGTAGATAGAATGAATTGTCCTCCATCATTGCTTCCAATCCTCATTGTCTCGTGTGTGTGTGTGTGTGTGTGTGTGTGTGTGTGTGTGTGTGTGTGTACACGAGTATGCACACCCAGGGTACCTTTTTCAGAACCTTCCCCAGCAGGCATCCCTAACTCTCACTGAATGAGTGTGGAAGTGTGGAAGGCAGGGACAGCGCTAAGCATCACAGAAAGGCTGGTAGCCGCACGGCAGGCAGATGGGGTCCGGAGTGTGACTTGCAGAATGGGGTCTGCTGCAGAGCCGCCTACTTCCTGTGAAGCAGTGCATAAAGGATCCAACTCACAGGTTGCTAGGATTAAATAAGGTAATGGGCCCGACAAGCCGAGTGCCTAATGCCCAGTGGGTGTTCATTATCCCCTGCATTATGACAGAGATGATTAAGCTGACGGTGTCTGTTGTTTTCAGCCCTTTCCAAAACCAAATCATGACTATCTTTCTTCCACACACAGAGGGCCCTCATGTTTTGTCTTTCTTGTAAGCCACTTAGAAAGAGCCCATGACAAAAATACTCACGCAGCCTTTCCCACGGACCCCCAACTGCCAAGAAGGGTAGAAAGATGCATTTTCCAGCGAAACATCTATTTCTCTGCTGAGAGAAAACAAAAGGTGAATTTCTAAGCTGTGTTCTGAGGTGAAGGAGCTCTTCAGTGTTTGTGTGTGTGTGTGTACACATGTGCGTTCCTCTGTGTGTGTGTGTGTGTGTGTGTGTGTGTGTGTGTGTGTGTGTGTGAGTCTGAAGGAGAATCTGGAGAGGAGACAAATCTGTAAAAAAATAAAGGAGTGGGAGCAGAAGGAGACAATGAAACTCAGCCTCACCCTTGCCCCTGCCTTAAATTCCCTCATGTAAAAGGGGAAAATGACCCTGAGTGGGGTGTGTAGCTCAGTGGTAGGTGCTTCCCTACCATGTTCATGGCACTAGGCTTGATCCTCAGCAACGTGCACACACACACACACACAGAGAGAGAGAGAGAGAGAGATACACAGACACACACACACAGAAGAGACAGACACACAGAAAAGAGAGACAGAGACATATATATATATATATATAGAGAGAGAGGCAGACAGACACACAGAGGAAAGAGAGACAGAGACAGACACACAGATACACATAGAGGGAGAGACAGAGAGGGGACAGATGCACACAAAGGAAAGAGAGACAGACAGACACAGAAACAATAAAGGGGTTGTTGTGGTGAGGGCTTGAGAGGGATGTGGGCCTGTCAGAACCATCTAGAGTAAGCAGAACCCTACGGCTCTTCTTGAAGTTGGGTGCTGAAAGGCAGTGAGGACTTAGCCCTGCCACAGACACGGCTCCCAGGCTTATGCTGGGTGAGCCTGGTTTCCTGGTGGATTATCGAAATATGAGAGGAGCTTTGTGTAAAGAAGCCAAGTGAGCCACTCCTCTCCACACAGCTGTCGTGACTGGCTATGTAGAGAGGTGCCTGTCACCAAACGCCTCGTCAGGCCCACCTAACAGTGAATACTGAGCTATGGCCTAGAGACATTAGAGCAACCACAAGAAACCCAAGGCGAGGGCGAGGGCGAGGGCTAGGCTGCTGTCTCTGAGGACTCTGAGGAAGAACGGGAATTCAAAGTCACATGGCTTTCCCCTTGAGACACCACCCTGCCCATCTCCTGAACTCACAGACGGTCAGGTAATTTTGTTCGGGGGAAAACTGGTTCATCACATCTAGAGCAGCGTCTCCAGATAGCCAGCTCTTGGCTGAGTCCGGTGACCTTCTTCCCATGTAAGGCTCTGAGCCACCAGACACCGCAGGGCTTAAGGGGATATTGGTGAACACAGACTCTCAGTTGGCTAGAGTCCAGAGGGGGCAGGTGGAATGGTCACCAGCAACAGGTACTACTCAGCAGAGCTAGTCACAGCCTCCAGCTGCGGCCATGGCAACCTTCGTGTCTGGGCTGTGTGAGCTGAACGGTGATCCCTGGAAGGTGCATCACATCCAGAACTTGTCTAATCCACAAGAAGGAACCCAACCCACCATGTTGCAGAGAGTCTCTCACCTGTCCCTAGCAATGAGACCTGTGTCTAAATGATCTGATGCCACATGGGTGTCACCTGCTGGGCAGTGACCCCTTCAGAGATTTCCCAGCTTCCAAGGTTGCTTCTAGCCACCACAGGAGTCCACTTCCTGGTCCCTGGTGGTGTCTCTCATGTGATACTTAACTGGTTGAATGATTGCTGTTCTGTCACAGGCCTGAATTTTGGACGGAGAAACCATTCCTGTGCCTTTTGGGGACTCCTGGAACAGCAGGGGTGGGGCATGTGCCCTGCAAAGGCAAGCAACTGGCAACTGGCGCCACTGTCCTGACCATTTTGCAAGTAAGAATCACTGCCGAGACCCCTTAAATCATTTTTATGGAAACCACAGAGAGGCTGAGTGTAAAGCCACACTCCTGGCCCACCAACTCCCACTCCCAGATTCCATCCCTTCCACCAACAGTACTTACCCAAGTCAACGGGAGCCAGGTACGGCCTTAGGTATGTGGAATGTAACGGCAAAGCAAATGAAGAGAAACACCTGCCCTTGGCATTCTATTTTTTCTTTTTCTTCTTCTTTTCCTTTTTATTCTTATTGAATATATTCTTCATTTACATTCCAAATGTTATACCCCTTCCAGATTTCCCCCCTCCCCAAAAACCCCCAACTATCCTCCCATCCCCTGCCTCCAATAATATGCTCCTCCACCCAGCCCAAGTTCCTGTGGGAGGTTGGGGAGGGGCAGGACATGAATGGACAAGTCGGCAAGATGCGCCACAATGGCCACCAGACAGCAGCAAAGTGACAGCCTGCAGCTGAAAGCTTATGCTACTACACAGGCTCTGTCAAGCCATTTCTAAGCAACAGGAAATCTGTCCTTATCCCTCAATCCTACACGGAATTGCAATATGGAAAGGCTGACACAGAGGCACTTCCATATAATGGACAGCGAAAGCCCTTCCAACAGCTATCGCCCTACACCTCCAGCCTGTCTGTAAAACACTGGGATCTATGGACCCCCAAAGGAACCGATGTATCAGTTAAAAAAAAAAGATACTCTTTCTTCCAGCATCCGGACTCCTCTGGCCTACTGCTTTCTTCTCTCTCGTCTCCCATGTCCCAACTATAGTTTTGCCCCTCAGAGGCCCAGGCCTGTCCCTCCCTGAGCCCGGCCAAGCCAAGCAGGGAACCAGCAGCTACAGAGACCTGCCACACAGGGTGATGTGCCTTTGAGAGCTGGCCACATCCTCAAAGTCACACCGTGGGGGGGGGGGGCTGGTCCTCCACCTCCCTTGAGGGAGACGCTGGGAACTTGGCTCCTGAATGCCAGAAGGGAGCTAGTTGCCTTGAGGGTGCTCTCCTGGGAACTGATGATGGTGACAAATGGCCCCTTGTCTAACTAGCTCATATGGCTACAGTGGTGAGCACCCAGGCCACGCCACGTTAGCAGGGTCCTGAGAAAGGGACCCTCTGGGCTCCTTCGCTGAGCCTTTATTCACGATCAAGGCTCTTTGCACACTGAACACAGCTCAGCCAGCCAAGGACATGAGGTAGGTAAATTAGCGTCCATGCAGTGGAGAGTATTATTCTCTAAACACTCAAGAGAGGGCTTTGATTCTAGAGAGGCCTTCAGCTGGTGGAGCAGAATAGACAATGGGGCCACTTCCGTGGGAGGTAGGGGTAGGCTGAGCCAAGCTAAAATCCCTAGGAGCCCACCCTTTCCTTCCCACGAATACAATCACCCTCCAAAAGCTCAGGTCCAGTTACCACCCCATGAGACTCCATCCTTACCAGTCTGCTGCGGATCCACCTCTGTCCACCTCAGGCCTTGGACAGCTCCCTCCTGTCTCTTTGGCCTCACTTTTTCCAACAAAGTTCTTGCTATGGCTCCTTTATTAGCCCTCCTCATTCCCGAGTAGTTCATTTTAAATTGGAAAATATTGAAGAGAGAAATAAACATTGGAGAAATCCCACCCCCACCCCAATAATGGGGCTCCCTGTACTTGAAAGGCTAGGGAGCTGTTGTCAAGACCAAAGACCACTAAGGCAACAGAACCAAGAAACAGCTAGCAAGTAGACCAGAAGTTCAGGCAGCCTGGACCCCCTCCTTTCTTGCTAATGGAGGAGTATGTTGCCCTGTCTTGGTGGTCATGCCCAGCACTCTGCCCTTGTGGCTGGACGCTGTCTCTGTGACACACTGCCCCAGTTCACCAACCACAGAGCTTTGGTAGAGTACAGCCTGGAGGCTTCCATCGTGCCCTAGGGGGTCTTTGTGTGTGCAGATCACACTTTATCGAGCTTACTGGAGTGTGCATTCACCTCTCAGGACATTCTACACACACACACACACACACACACACACACACACTCCCCTCTATTTCCTGAGCATAAAAATGGAAGCATGATCGTTTCTGCAACCTACTGCCCATGTGGAACTCCCCTGTAAGGAGTTTTGTTTTTCTTTTTTAAATAAGCTAGTTCTTACTAAGTCCCACATAAGTTAATTAGAAAGCTTGTCTTTGACCTTGCGCCCTTACCTAAACACTTCCACTACAGCCCTCCTCTTCTGGTAGATTAACAACCCTCATGCCAGAGGCCACCTCTGTAGGCCACAGAGCTCTTTGAAACCCAGGCCTGAGGCTTTCTCAAGTCTGGATCCTGGAAACTCCATCAGTGCATTGAGACTAAACTGTCACACCCGCAAAACATTGGAAACGCAGCTCAAGCTCAGGGTGCCCAGCACTGAAGTCCATCTCCACACCCTACCTTCCATCCTTACCCCAATACCAGGATTGCCAAAGCATTCTGGAAATGGAATGCTTTCTGAACCAAGAGGAAGAACATGCTATTCCTTGGTCATGTTTCCTGCAGACATGTCCACTGTCAGGGTTCGACTTCAGAAAAGAGGCACCAACAGTCACTGTTTCCTGTATACAACCCCACCATCTCAAGACTTTCTGCGCAGGACTTCTAAGCCCTCAAGCCTGCAGCCCCACCCCAGCAGATAAACACCAAGCTACAGGGATGGGTGGTTTCTAGAAGCCAGATAAGAGGATCAGTTATTCAGACACTGGGACCTAGTTGGTGGCCTCCTCTGAGTATCTACACTGACCAACTGTAAAGGTACCCCATACCACACTGTCCATAGGATGTGATAGGCGTTCATAATTTAAAACTTAACTGCCCTTCATGCACAAAACCTGTCTATGCTACCCCAGCAAAATGACCAAAGCAATCTCTTGGACGCTCCCATCCAAGGCCCTCATCCTCATTAATTCATACCAGGTGGGTATCATTTGGGAGTCTGTAGTGAGCCAGTTTCCTTCAGGTCACCCTAGGCAACAGATACTACATGACCTCTCCATTCAGTGCCATCCAGTCCTATCTAGTTTCATCCAGTCTCATTCCCTTGGGCCCACTGCCTTGACCACACCTGGCCTGTTCCCAACCTTCTTCCCATCCAGGCTGGGCCTGCAGGCCATGCTCCATGGAGGTCTGAAGAACCAGAAGGAAGGAGTCCACATATTCTCGCACCTTGATGGGCTCTGTTGTTACAGTATAAGATCCCAGGACACCCAGCCAGCCACACCGTCACCCCCCATATTCGCAGCCTCCCAAACCACTAGGACTAAAGTCAGTGTCCTAGCATGCAGTGTGTGGTCAGCTTCCTGTCTTCCTGCCTGCTGCATAGATGGAAGAACTCAGGGTTGACTGGTCCCAGAGCTTACCTCCAGGGCATCCTAAATGATGGATGTTGTTTCTTTCACTCCTAATGCGCTACTTGCTTCCTCCTCCAGACACCGGTTGGCTCCCACCCAGCAAGTGCCAGCACTCACTCCCACCATCTCAGTGGCTAAGAAGGCATCGATCGTCGGGTCTAAACCAGGCCGCACTCACTGGGCAGCTGACAAAGCTTGCAGATCTGCTGGACCCCCTTCAAGCCCTCTCTGTTGATTGCGGGCAGCTCTTCCATCCAGGTGTGGCCTGCCACCTACTGCCTCTCTTAGTCTTATCCGAACCCCAACCAGGGACTAAACAGGGGCCCCGTGAGGCTGTGTAACCTGGAGGGTTTACCTCACAGATCTTCCATGCATTTTCCACCCTATGCTCCCCCACAGAATTCCCATCCTCTGCAAAGGAGGTTTGTACCCTCAAGTTTCCCCCCTGACTCCGTTCCTCCACTAGTGCTCCTGGGACAGTGACTGTCACTTATCTGAAAGAAATCAAGAGGTAACCCACTGTCTTGGGCATTAATGGTTTTCTACCTTTCCTGGTTCTGAAGCAGGTCTGGGATAAGACTCTCTCTGTCCCTTCTACTGAGCCACGGCAAGCTCTCTCTCTCCCTCATGTTATCTTGTCCAACCATTGAACCATCCTCCCCCTATCTCCTTGACTGCAGTCTCTCATCTCCCAAAGGCACCTGTTCCTGTTACCAGATGACCAAGCTGTTACTTAACTTTCGTGTTTTTTAACCACCTCCCTGTTTCTTTCGAGAGAAAAAGAGGCAATGACTCTTCCTCCTCTCCCCTCATTGTCCCCTGCCTCCTTTCTCTGCCCTGCAGGACATCTGGACAGCTTCTCAGGACAGAGGTGTATTCAGCTCGGCCCCTCCCCTCAGGCCCAACACTTCATTCAACCAGCATTGAATTATCCTCCGTGGCCAGGCACCCTGGACTCTCCTAGTGTATGGTCGTCCTGCCTCCCCGGTCTTATTCAGCCCACGTCTCCCTAGGGCCACGGGAGGCTGTTTGTACGCCTGTCACCCACTCACTGGTCAGCCTGAGCCTTCCTTGGGAGCTGACAGGGGCCAAACTCTTTTCATCTTTAAATCCACAGTGTCTGGCTCACAGTGGACACCCCCTGGTGATGGAGAAATGAATGGATGAATGATTGATTGAAGCAGCCTGCAGCTTGGGGTCTGTCTCCTCTTCTTAGGAGACAGTTCATTATGTACTAACTCCAAACTCCGACAAACAAATAACTTTCTAAGAACTCAACAACCAAAGCTCTTAATGGGAGACTGACGTGTGTCGAACCAGGCCAAGGAATGTAAATCACTCTGGGCTCAGCACCATCCACCAGTCTATACAAGATTAAGGCCCTGGAAGTTTCAGAAGGGAAACAGTGTCGTCATTGATCCAGCTTGCCCCAGCATCAACTCCGGGAATGCTGGATGTCTCAGTAGACATCTATTTTGCAAGCGAACATAAGTATGAAGGGCACCCCCAACCCTGGTACACACGTAGTCCGAGTGACAGGGAAGACAGTTCAGAAAACGACTCAGCGTGTGAGCTTCCCATCTGCCTTCTAATCAGCTGTGAGCATCGGGGGACAACGGTACAGCAGGGACGTTTTGATCCATCCTTGAGAGCTGGAAAACCTAAAAGAGGAAGCCAGATCCTGAACCATAAAGAGTCAGCTCCCGGGTCTTCCCCCCCCCCCCCCCCAGATTGTGGAGATGAGAGTGGAACAGAGAACTGAAGGCCTGGCACCTGCCCAGGCTCACTTCTGTGTGCTGAGTCAGGGGCACCTTTGCCTCCCCCAGGGTCAATGCAACCCATACACACCGCACTCTCTGAAGGTGGCGCTGTGCCCCTAAGATGAGTCAGTCACCCTGCCTGACCCACCTATCCAGGGTCGGCTCTCCAAGGGGGCTTGAAATGGCAAGGCTGGGAGGCTGCAGACAGCCCACCGGAAGTGGCAGCACCCCTGCCTCTAACCCCCATGCATACACATTCACTTCTTCACATAACTAACACTTATGGAGCCTCGACTGACTGCCAGGCATGGTCTTAGACACAAGATGGGTCACGCCTGGACCTTTATCCTCCTTGGCCTCTCTTTTCCTTGGTTGCTGGTTACCCTGATAGCACACACCCCCGCCCCCCGCCCCCCGCCCCCCGCCCCAGACTCTGCCTAATTTGCCTTCATAGCTCCACCTTCTCCTCTACCACCAGTGTAGAGGAGCTGCCAATCACCATCTTCAGTCTTCTTCTCTCCCGGGCCAAGCTAAGCTATGTGCTGGCCCGCTCCCACATGATCCCCAGAGCATGTGTGGAACGCTTAATATCCTGGCATGAGGGAGTGTGTGTGAGTGTGTCTGTGAGTGGGAATGTGTGTGTATGTGTGTATGAGTGTGTGTGACTGGGTGTGTATGTGTATATGAGTGTGTGAGAGTGCGTGTGAGTGTGTGAGTGTGTGTGACTGTGTGTGAGTGTATATGTGAGTGTGTATGTGAGAGAGTATGTGTGTGAGTGTGTGTGTATGTGAGTATGTGTGTGTGTGTGTCTGTGAGCGTGTGTGTGTGTGTCTGTGAGCATGTGTGAGTGTGTTTGTGTGTGTGTGTGTGTGTGTGTGTGTGTGTGTGTGTGTGTGTGTGGCCAAGAGACAGCCTGAGTTATCATTCTTCAAGTATGTCTATTTTGTTTTGTTGTTTTATTTGTTTGTTTTGGTATTTTGTCTTGTTATTTGTTTAGTTTTTTGTGGTTTTGTTTGCTTTTTTGTTTGTTTGGTCTGTTGGTTGGTTGGTTTTTTGTGATGGGCCTTTTGGTTTGTTTTTGTTGTTTGTTTTTGTTTTTGTTTTTGTCTTTTACCACGGAGCCCTGGCTGACCTGGAACTCCCTATATACACCAGACTGGCCTCAAGCTTAGAGATTCACTAATTTCTGCCTCTAGGTTCTAGGAGTAAAGGTATGCACCATCATGCCCAGCCCCCTGCATTGTTTCTCTGATTTTGTTTGATGATTCTGATTAGACAAGGCTAGGGGGCCAGCAAGCCTCAGGAATGCTCCTGTCTCTGACCCCTCCCCCTCTCCACCCCCAGCGACTGAGTCACAAGTGCATACCACCACAGGGAGACTTCTTTTCACTAGGTTCTTGGACTCAAGCTTAGGTCCTCACGCTTGCAAGGCAAGGTCCTTACTGACTGAGCCTTCTTCCCCATTCCAAGTAAGGAAAGACAGGCCTGGGTTATCAATGTGGCCACCGTGACGTGAGCGTCAGCTACTTTTCCTGTGTCATTGTGGCAGAGATCCCTGACAGAAACAACCTAAGCTGGTCCTGGGTTGGGGTATCTTTGGCTTACAGTTTCAAAGTGAGGACGGCATGGTGAACAGGTTCCACCCTTGGAGACAGGAGCAGGAGGCAGTGGCTGGCCTGTTGATGTCACCTCTGTTCCCAGCAGCAGCAGCAGCTCAAGGAAGACTGAGAGGCACCCACCATACAAGCCTGACCCATGAACTCGCTGTTAGAAACCTGGAAAGATACTTGAAGGCCTGGAATGTCCCTTCCATGTCTGGATACCCTGTTCTAGGACATTCTAGCTGAAACCACGGGCTCCTGTGGAATCTTCCTTGGTGTTGAAACAACTTACTCTACCTCGGCAGGTTCAAACAAAGCACAATCCTTCAAGTTTGGGAGGACAGTCAGAGAGCACAATGCAGAGAAGTCCAGCAGAACTAGGGGCAGGTGTCTCCTTCGGATGCAAGATCCTGGTGCCTGCTTTGTCAGGCAAGCATTGCCTCCTAAAAGTCCAACGGCCTTTAAATAGAGCCACAGGCAGGGGAGCAAGCATGAGGCTCTGAGGGCATCTCATGTTCTGATCATAACGACACGTCCTCAAAGGGACAAGGCAGAGGGATGACCACAGAGGAGAGAAAAGGAGGTGTGCCGGTGACAACAAAGGATTTCACGCTGAAGGAAGGAACCACAAACCAAGGAGCACATGCAGATGTCCCAATGATGAGGAAGTTTGTCTCCTCATAGCCCCCTCCCCCACCCCCAAAAAAAGAAGCCAGCCCTCCAAGCAGGCCTCCCTCAGCAGTGGCTAAGATCAAACCTGAAGAAGCAAATTGTGTTTTGCTGGAACCTGCTGAGGTAGGGTAACTTGTTTCAACACCAGTGAAGATTCTATAGGAACCTGTGCCTTCAGCTAGAATGTTCTAGAACATGGTATCCAGACACGCAAGGGACATTCGGGGCCATCAAGTATCTTTCTAACATTGAGCTGATGGGTCAGACTTGTATGGTGGGTGCCTCTCAGTCTTCCTTGAGCTGCTGCTGCTGCTGCTGGGAACAGAAGTGACATCAACAGGATGGACGCTGAAGAATTGCCCCCCAGATGCAAGGGCTGTTGATTCACACCATGAGACAGGGAACCCACCACTCCCTCACAGCCGAAGGAGTCCGTTTGATCCTCACATAGTACGGGCTGCTAGGATGGTCCTTGTCTGACCTGACAAGGACTCCCTAGAAGTCACCTCTTCCAGTGGCCTGTCCCCCTAAAAGGGCAGTTTGCTCCAGGGCCTCTTCTTCTGTTTAAACGCTGTGTTTGTGTGGATGACCCCGGGATGTTCTCTCACCCAATTGAACGTTATATGGACATCTCTTATCCCTAGCACCTCTCCTGTTTGCTCTCACCTCACCCAGACACACCATCCTGTGGCTGGGCAATTGATTTGCTAGGACCAGGTCAATTTTGGTTTTGACTTGACACCACTTTGAATTGGACCAGGCAGTCCTGTTTGCCTGCATTGTCCACATGCCCTCAGCCGTCTGTCAGTGGAAACGCGTAGCTTCTGCTATCTGGTCAAATGGAAGCTCTAGCCATAATTTCTATGCAGACCATTTGCCTCCTGACCATTTGTGTCCAGTGGTCTGCTCTTCTCCAGGCCACTGGACACACACTAGGAGACTCTATGGTCACAGATCCATGAGACTCTCAATGCCTTCCTCCTCAAGGCAATGCCGACTTTTACCCACACAAGAAGAGTTTAAGGCGTCCCTCACCCTCATCTGTCTGAGATCCTGACAGGCCCTGAGAGTACATTCCACTGGCATTAGGGTACCAGGCAAAGCCTTCCCAGAGGGATTCCAAAGAGAGGCCAAGGGCCTGTGAGCCAGGACACCAGGCTTGGGTAGAGATTGGTGAGGCCTTCCCCATTGGCTAAGGGGAATTACAGCCAGCTACCCCAACACACCCTAATCCTCCGAACAGAAGACAGACATCAGTAATTACAGACATACCATATATAAGAGACAAAGAACATGGGCAGGCAGATAAGCCAGGGAGGGTTGGTAGGAAACAATATGTATTTGGAGGAGGTGATCTGGAGAGGTCTGGCAGTGTACGCCCTGTGTGAGTGCTTACAAGGCTCCCTCCCTGCAAGAAAAGCACCCCTGCAGAAGCAATGCCCCTCTCCGGCTCACACTGTCCTTTCCCACAGTTTAAGCAATAAAGAGATGCTCTAGTTTTCGTGTAAAGGATGAATAATTGTCCCTAGTCTTCTTACCATACTGTACTGCAGCTTTCCTGACTGTTTCGTCCTGCTAGATCTCGCCTATAGATCCACACTATTATGTAAATGACTGCATATAGAAATGACCTTTGAAATATTAGCTAGTCTTTTGTCTCTATCTTTTTTTTTACTTTTCTCTCTCTCTCTCTCCCTTTTTCTTTCTCTCTCTTTCTCTATTTCTTTCTACTTTTTGCATACAGGTGACCTACATGTTTTGCATCATATCATCATTTCTTATGTGGGCAGGTGGCTTAATGTATCTGTGTATGTATTTACACATGTGTGTTCAGGTGTGTGTGCCCAAGGTGTGCATGAAGATGCCATAAGAAGTTTTCGGGTGTCTACTACGCATCTATACACGATTGTGACGAGGTCTCTCACTGACCCCGGTGTCCTGCTGTGTCTGATCTACAGCTGTTGGGTCCCAGAAGCATGTAGCCATGCCCTCCAGATGCATGTAGACATGCCCAAATTTTACATGGGTGCTCCATACTCAGGTCCTTATAGTTGCACAAACACTATCACCCATTTAGCCATCCCTCAAAACCTATAATTTGCTTTCGCCAGTCATCAAATATGGGTTGGGCTTCCTTCTCTTCTGTATGTATGTGTGAATGTCTATGTGTATAGGTGTGTATGTGTATGTGTGTATATGTGTGTATGTGTGTATGTGTGTATATGTATATGTGTATGTGTGAGTGTATGTGTGTGTATATGTGTGTATATATATATGTGTACGTGTGTATATGTGTGAGTGTATGTGTATGTATATGAGTGAATGTATGTGTATGTGTGTGTGTATGTATATGTATGTGTATGTGTGTGTATGTATATGTATGTGTATGTGTGTGTATGTATATGTGTGTATATGTATGTGTATGTGTGTATGTACGCATGTATGAGCTGACACTCCATGTTCTCACACAGCAGAACACCTGTCACAGGGATTCTCAGGCTGTCAGTGATCTTTATAAGAAATGTTCTGGCTGCTTCCCGCTGTCTTCAGTGACTAGTGGGGCTTCTCTGAAGTCTCTCATGACAGGGCGCTGTGAGATCGTTTGTAAGTGTTGATTCCCTTGGCTCCTTTCCCTGAGTCTCCTCCCATCATTTGTCCACAAACCTGTTTTCCAGTATGCCAGTGTTCACCTTTAGCTTGATGTGGTTCCTGCAATGGACTCTGATTGGTACTCCATGCAGCCTCTCTGATGGGCTCCATCAACTTGCTGCCAAGGTACCCTTGCTGCCTCCAGGGCTCTAGGAAAGAGCCTGTAGCTCTAAAAAACAAAACAAAATCAGCCTATTGTTCCTATCATGAAATAGGGCTTGTTGTGTCAGACTTCTTTTGCATCCAGCGTCTAGAGCAGTGAAATACGTTGGCAAGTGTGGGTCCCTCCTGAAGTCACTCTTCCATAGGCAGCATCTCACTGGCTGATCCTTGCGGGGTACACACCTGCACTTCTTGATTCCCCACCAGCCACCGCTCAGCCTAGAAGGCAAACACCCTGGCTTTTCCCTCCCTTTGTTAGGTAGTGGAATCTAGCTACACAAACTTTCCCCTGGCAAGACGGATGGGCACACAGGTTAGGAAGGGACGGTGAGCCCAGAGTCACCTGCATAGCTTGTCAGGCCCCAGTGCAAGATGGAAACCAGATTCTGTGTTCAACAAGCCTGTTCTCTTCTGCAGTCTCTCCCAAAAACACTTGATTGGGCAAGTAAGATGGCTCTGAGGGTAAAAGTGCTTGTGGCCAAGGTTGACAAGTTGAGGTCCCCCCACCTCCCGGGACCCACATGGTAGGAGAAAACTGACTCCTGCAAGTTATCCTCTGACTTCCACAGACATACCTTGCCATGCATATGTATATACAAATGCGCACAAACATACACAAGTAAATCCAATGCCTTGCACTTGCTCAGGATAAGGGAGTACTGAGATGGGGAGGGAAGAGAGACACCTGCCAGAGGTAGCAGGGACCCCAGCCTTCAAGTACAGGCCCTCTGATCCCAGCAGACATCACTCACAAGACACAGATGAGAGAGAGAGAGAGAGAGAGAGAGAGAGAGAGAGAGATCAAGGGATTCATGTGACAACTTTGAAACATTAAGACCCAAGTGTGGTATGCTACGTCTGCATCAGTCAGTCACACATCTGTGAGGACAACCCAGATAAGACCAAGCCAAGACTGCTCCAAAGATAAGTGTAAACATTCATTGGGTCTCTTGTTTGCCGTGGTGTGAGGATCTGCAGGCCTTATCTCCTCTCTGCACCAGGTCAACAAAGGGTGACCCTGAGCATGGCTAACCTCATTAGAAGAGAACACGGGGCCTGGTGTGGGTGAGGTAAGTTGAGATCAAATCTTGCTTCAAAAGTATCACATCATCTTGTCCTATATTCCAGCTGCCCTGTGACATCCAAGGACAACCATCGGTAGCCCTCATAGCAGACAGGGAAGAAAGAGGCCATTCTGTGAGGTTTGGAAAAACACTAATGAATTTAATCCAAATCCCATTTAATCAAGAACAAAAAGACAAAAATTGAAGAACAAGGTGGGGAAGGAAAGTATTTTCACCAGGAAACCAAGGCTGTGATAAACTGTTTCACTGGGTGCCCAGAACTCAGCCCCAAGCTACCTGGAAGCTGAGAAAGGCCAAGGCCCATGTACCACATAGTTTCTGAGCCCTGAGGAAGGGCAGTATATGGAGAGGTGTCTCCTAAGGCAGAGCTACAGGAAGAATGCGCAGCCTATCTCATTACCTGGTGGATTTTGAGAACCTCCTATGGCAGTTTGACAAACACCAGCAGGTTCTCCCGTTTTGGTCACTTCATAGAGTGACTATCGGGGCTACAGCTGAGATGCTGAGTGATGTGGCAGTGACTGGAGCAGGGGAAGAGAGGCCCAAACAATTCAGGGACTTAGTGCTGGCTTCCATAGCCCGTGGGTTGAGGACTCTCACAAGGACTCCATGTTGGGAGCCCTGACCCATGATTTACTTCTGGGCACACTGGCTCTGTGGAAAGATAAAACTTCTGAAGTGAAACAAAAGATTAGTGTTATTGAAATAATGATCTCTCTCTCTCTCTCTCTCTCTCTCTCTCTCTCTCTCTCTCTCTCTCTCTCTCAGCTGGTCCTTTTGTCTTCCCTTAGAAAAAGAGTCAGTGTGTCAGATATGATTATTTTGCCACCGTGGGAAACTGGGCCTTGGCAGGGCGTTGCTCATTTGCTGGCCTTGGCCAACACTGAGAGACTTCGAAGGGAAAAACATCAGTATAGCAAATGGTAGGGTAGACTCAGCCTTGGAACCTAGCATGAAGGGATGGATTCTCGAGAAGCTAGTCAGGGACCAGAGACTGTCACCAAACAGTGGCATTTGCTCTAGATAGAAGAATGTGGAGAGGGTGAGGAGAATCCTAGAGCAAGGTGAGAGGACTTACAGCCAGACCTCCCACCCTCTGGGCCAGCCTTAGGTTCTCCCAGCCTCAGCATCTGTCCATAGGGAAGTCAGGTGAAGAAAATCTAAATCAGCAAGCATCAGCAAGGATTCACCAATAATCCTGGCTCTCCACACCAGCTCATCTGGTCCAGCCATGCCCTACACTTTGACCAACACGCCTGGTCTCTCTGGGCATCTAAATGTGCTCTAGGACTCATGGGAACCCTGTGGAACCACATGTAAGCTGTTCTTTAATTGCATGAAGAAGTGATTAAAATTCCATCCCTGACCTCAGGGAACTGGCCATCTAACGCAGAATGGATCCAGAGAGGACATCACAGTCAGACACAATAAAATTGCTATGTTTGTCACTTCACAACCTTCCGGGATCCAACACATCTAATGGGCTGTGGACAAGCTGTCTGACTCCCAAGATCACTCCGCAATTGACCCAATGGCAATCGCAAGCTTGCCAAGCGCTAGTCCCCAAGAACCAAGGTGGCTGTTGAGCTCTTTGTATTGGGTAACACTGGATGATTGACAGTAGCTCTCTGAACACTAAATGTGAAGGACTCTGAGCTCACCACATTGACCTCACAGCTTATCAGCACAACCTCTGTCCCTTAAGACTAACACGTGGTATGAGAAACACCCCATGAAGTTTGTCTGGCCTCTGGGCATAGACCATCCAAGATCATTAGCCAAACTAATTTGGACCTGATTAGTCCACATAAACGATCCACCACCAAAGAGCAGGCTGTGTTTGGACTGATTAATAATTGTTACTGAAGCTGGCTGTAATTAGTTATATAATTCTGAGCTGGGTGACTAATTCCACTGAGCTGACATCATAAGCCTGAAGCATTAGCAAGGGTTGCTTTCCAAAAGCCGGTAGGTATGACTACATGCCCATGTGCTCTCACCCTTGTGTTTGAACTAAGGCCAGGGCCACAGGCTTGCTATCAACTCAACATCGTTTTAACAAGGCTTTTATGGAACCAATGCCATGAGCATTTCTTTCTTGGCAAACCCAGTGCCTGCTCCAGAACTCCACGGCACCCGCTTCTGGGTGGCGTATTTTACGCTGGCTGCCTTTCCCACCTACCCCAGTGAGGCATGCTGGCAGCAGCTGTCTCTGCTGCTCACTCTGCCCAGGGCATTGCTTTCCTCCTCACTTCTTTACTCTCACGGAGCTTCAGTTTCGGAATGCTTCTGCAGCAGCTGTCGATCTGAGGGGAAGTGTCCGACCCTGCCCCTCAAATGTTCATCTCCCGAGGTGGGTCAGAGTCTAGAAGTTCAGAGGCTGTCCACTTCCATCCGCCATGGGCAAGCCACTTCTTGCTAATTCCTCCCAGATCATACCAGAAAACAAACGTATCCTGCTCTGCTTCCGGGAAAGGCCTTGGAGTGGGGCAATGAGAATGGCCTCCACAGGTTCACGGGTTTGAATATTTGGTCCCCAGTTGATGGAATTAGTTGGGAAGGATTAGGAGGTGTGGCCTTGATGGAGGAGGTGTGTCACTGGAACAGGTTTTGTTTTAAAAGCTCAAGCCATTCCCAGTCTCTCTCTGGGACTCACGCTTGTGGACCAAGATGTAAGCTCTCAGCCGCCTGCTCCATGCCTGCTGTCTGCTTCACGGTCCCCGCCATGATGGTCATGGACTCTAGCTCTCTGAAGCTGTAAGCCCAGCCCCCTTGGTCATGACGTCTTATCGCAGCAATAGAAAAGTAACTAAGATGTTGATCATGAGAGATAGTGATCAAAATATATTATATATGTGGATGAAGACACCACAACAAATCCTACTGCTTCATGCAATTAACATAAACTATTTTAAAGAGAATGGAGAAGGGGAAGACCTTGCCACAGCAGAAACCAGTGAATTAAGACTGTCACTGTGAGGATCCCTGATCCATGGGGCCTGGTCACCAGAATGCAATATTCATACCTACATTAGTGTCTCTATATCAGACCCCTCCCATGCCGTGGTCCTTCACCACTTGCTTCCCAGGACACTTAGGGACAACTCCCTTAGAATCGTTGCTTTAGTTTGAAAACAGAATCTTCTGCAGATAGTTACAGGGTGATTCTTAGTCTCCATTACTGTATTTCTCCCATTTCTGTCACAACACAGGCAGGGGATAGTACCAATCTATGTGCAATGACTTGATTCTTTTGAAGAATCAGGTAAAAGTGAACCAAGTGAATGAGGGAATGACATAGGTGGTTAGCTGTCACCAAGCCTAGCCTTGCAATTAAAAGAGGCAGTTGACAGCCCATGTGCTTCCTTCCCTCCATACCTCTGAAATTTCCCCATTGAGTGATTTTTCCAAAAATGGGGGGGGGCAGATTCTGTAGCTGGGTTGCAAAAATACGGGTGTCACTACAGAAAATGAATAACAAAGGTTCTTGTAGGTAGGTCACAGTGGGACATGAACTCTGCTCGACCCTGGAGAGTGGCAAAAGACAGCATGTGGGTTGAAAGGCATTACTGTAAATATTGTTGTAACATGCCATTCCCCACAGTACCACAAACTGCACAACAATACACATTATTTTCATGAATGAAAAATGCAACTTTATTATCCCTCTGTGTTTCAGAAGAATACTAACCAGGTGATTTGTCATGAAGAAGTATTAATTAGAAGAGAGATCTGTTGAGTTGAGAGAGTTAAAAAACACAATTGTTGATGCTGATAACTGGGTTTTCAAGATAAACTGGCTCAATGCTTTCATACTCTGCTTCCTAGCAATGGTGCTGGACTCCCTGTGTAGGGACAGGGACAACAAGATACCCTCATTTCCCCAGCTTCCATGTTAGCCACAGCAACTTCAATGCTTCAGTTTTTATCTGCACTTAATTCCATCCAAAGAAAACATTTCTCTAAGCTGTTGTAGTGGTTTGAGTGAGAAATGTCCCCCATAGGTGCGTGTAGTTGAACATTATTTGATCCCCAATTGGTGATGATGTGAGGAGTTGGTTATGGGAAGCCTTGCTAGAGGAAGTATGTCACTGGGGACAGGCTTTAATAGTTCATAACCCCTCCCCACTTTCTGTTTGTTCTTTCAGTGATCTGCTGGTGGATGGAAACATGAAATCTCTCAGCTTCCTGCTCCGTCTGAGTTCTGCCAAGCTTTCCATGGTGGACTCTCCACCTGGAACTGTCGGTGTAAATAAATCCCCTTCCTTTGAACTCCACTTGCTTGTGTTTGTGCTGTCTTGTCACAGCAAAAGAAATGTGACACACACAGCACCTTGCCAGCCCTGTTAAGCTACTACAATCTACCTTTTTTATTTTTTAACAAAGGAGGAACCAGAGGCTCTCCCTAGCAGACCTTTCTAAAGCACTGACCCTGACCTCGAGCCTATTTGCTTGGGATCCTCATCAGTCATCATGTTGACACTGTAGATCTCTGCATTATGCACGGTCTCTGCCGTATTTCCAGGAGGCTAGATGACCTTATTATGCACAATTCATAGAATTATATCATAACATGACAGAATCGTGCATTCCAAACATGGCGCTTTCCTCGCAGGAAGGAATAAGGAATGGGAACATTACATCCTGAGATACCTCTAGAAAGCAGGATATAAAACAAGTAAGGAAATAGATATAGCACAGCCCCAGAGGTATCAATCATTTCTGCTAGATTTGCCCACAGCAGCAAAGCTTGGGCATGTCACTGGTGTCTCCCAACAGCCATGAGGACTTCATGACAGGATGGTTAAAATCCAGATTTCTCTCTCCTGTTCAGCTGCAGGATTGTCAGTCCAGGTATTGTATCACCGAAGCGAGCTAAGGGGCATCCAGGGCAGGCTCACAGGCCGGGCAGTCCAGATCTACCATCTGGTGTTCATTAGCGAGCGATGTTTTAAGCTTCTAGTCACGCAGGGAAAAAGAACTCTGTGCATTGGAAATGTGGAGGTATTCAAATGTCAGCAACGAGGCCCACCTCTAGGGACCAGGTTTTCTTGAAAGAAATGTTATTGCAGCAACAAATCTGTTTTTCTGCTGATTTCACCCCACTTCCACATTGCCGTCATCTAAGTTCACATTCAAAAGTGACGCAAGGCATGTGGCAATGTTTTTCCATGGGTGGGGCAACTGACTAATCACAAAACTATGTCTCCCATCTCTTTACTCGGCCTGTGAGGTCAATGGAAGGAACTTTCTGGCAAACCAGACTGGCCCAAGGACATGGTCAAAGTCAAACAGCTGAGAAGTGACAGAGTGTCCTGTCCTGAGTCCCTCCTTCCACAGTCCCCGAGTGTCCAAATGCTTCCAGTACAGACTGAATAACGTTCTCCCCAAATCTACACACTGTGGGCCAAACCTCCAATTTGCTTGTGGCTCTGCATCTCCCATTTCCCCTGAAAGTTCCTGTAACCCAAACAATTCCTGTGCCTGAGGTGAAGGAACATCCTGAAGTGGGCACACATCATACTTCAGGGCATGCATAGAACAGATCATTAGAGGGGAATTCATGCTCTCCACCCCTGGTACCTAATGCCCCAGACTATGACCTCATTTGAGAAAATAAGTCTTACCAATATGATTAACATCACCGAAGTAGGGTGGCCACTAATCCAGTATGACTGCCACTTTTACAAGACAAGGGCTTTGTGAAAATAGAAACTGATTTCTATAGCCAATTTTAATCTCAGTTGCCGCAGGCAGCTTCTGCTGCCATGTTGGATATGATGCACGTTGTGACTGGAGGAAAATTGAAGCTCTGTGCTTTGGGGGAAGAGATGGTGCCTGAAGCTTAACTGGTCCAAAATCACCAGTCTCTTCACTGCACATAGAGACTCAAAAGAGAAGGTGACAGGTTGTGTAAAGGTTGGGAGCCAAGGTGCAAGCTTAATCCTTCAAGCTTTGGTTGTTTTCTAGTGGGCTACTCTGTGGCTCAGTTAGCAGAGGTCATTGTGCCCTTCAACGGCTCCACGTTCCTATTTCTGGATGGTTTAAAAGCTTCCCAGATAATCCATCCTGGAGATGTTGCAGGCATGGCATTTTCATGGGGTTTTATATCATCAGATCCTTCTTCCAACATTTTAAAGAAAGCCCTCAGGGAGGATAGGATGCCTGTTGGCTAATTAAACTCAGTAACAAGCCATTTGCCCTCTCTTGGGGCTTAGGAAGCTCCAGCTACCCCGTGGAGAACCGCCTTGATGCACCACATGTCGGAGAAGAAAATTTAAGCAGGTCTAATATCATTCCTTATCAGTTCTTAGGCCCCTTGGTAAAGGGAAGCCATGCTGCAACACGTGTTCAAGAAAACCAAATTGGAATGTGGTCACGTGGCTGGGCCCAAGCAACAGTGCCTAACTCAGGGCCTCAAGTCTCCTTCAGGTCTCTCTCCACTGTCCAACATTGCCTTCAGACACCTTTGGTCTAGAGCGGTGGTTCTCAATCTTCCTAAAGCTGAGGCGCTATAATCCAGTTCCTCATGTTGTGCTGATCCCCAATCACAAAATTACTTTGTCCCTGCTTCATAACTGTAATTTTGCTACTGTTATGAATCGTAATGTAAATCTCTGTGTTTTTCAGTGGTCTCAGGGGACCCTTGTGAAAGGGTCGTTCAAAGGTAGAGATCTGCTGGTCTGAGATTTCCTGTCCAAATTCTGTGAAATTCCTACCAGAGGTATACATCTAGGTGCCCAGGGGTGGACGTTATTGTCTTGCGAAGCACTATACGAGGGGGATTCTAACTCTGAAGGACTCACATTGACACCAAACACAGGGTCACATGAGAATGGCAGGTTGTCTATACACCAGTGGAATCCCCAGCCCGGGAACTGAGAACCGCGGCCCACACCCAGGATGGAGACTCACTCTGCTTCCTAAATTCAGAGAACTTTATCACCACAAATCCCAGCTGTAGGGAGCCAGGGTAGAATAATGATATTAGCAGGATTAATGAAACCTATCTTGTATAATATTTTTCTTGGACTGACCAAAAAAAAAAAAAAGATACAGGTTAAGTTTTTATTTGTGCTGCCTGGATGCCTGCCAGTGCCAACTCCAGTGGCCTGTGGCAGGGGTTCCTGGGTCTGTTCCAACTCATCCAGCTGTGGTCGGAGGGAAGCCACTTCCCCCGCCCCTGGATGACAAGTACTTCTCTGTGGAGTTTTCACGTACAATCCCTTAGTGTTCTTGGGATTCTTTTCCCCCCTTCCCATTTATTCAAGCCTAGTTGGCAAAAATGTCACGCTTTGGGACAGTGTTCTCAGAAGTGCTTTCATTTACCATGTGGTGCTTCTGACACCACTTGGCAATTTCTTAAAAATAATAATAATAATAATAACTTTTTTTGGTTTAAAAGATATCAGTGAACTTGGCCATCTCACTGAATGCCCAAGGATTATCCAGATAGAATATGTACTCTACCGTGATGTCTTCAGAAGGAAGAAGTGGCCAGCACAGGTGACCCACACAGCGGTCGTTCTTAATAACCAAACATCACGTGAGGGTTCACTTCCTAAAGCAACATCCCGAGCCTGCTGTAGCTCCTGCTGACAAGGATCAATAACAGTGCCAGCCAGAAAAGCAGGCATAATGGTTTCTGCAGGCATCCTTCCACGCGGTGTCAGGAGCGCGATGAAAGTCCTCTGTGAGGCGCCAAGCTACACAAACAAAAGCGATTTGGGCTTCTGGGTTTTGTTCTCAGTGGGGGTTAAAAAAATCATCCAAAGCAATATTTAATATTTAACTCTCCTAAAAATTGCATGCCAGACCCTGGGGGTGCAGCCAGGCCGAGTTGGTCCGGAGGTTTCTCCATTGTCCCTGTGGTTCACAGGACACAGGAAAGACACACTATGGCAGTGTGGGTTTTGTTGCAATGACTGGTACTACTTAGACATCTGTCTATACTTGGACCCACGGCCAACCTTGCTAGCTCACTCTCTGCAGGTAATTAGAGAGGAGCCGCTCTTCCCCGAGGCCGTCACTCGTGAGTCTTGGCACAATTCGTGGTGTTTGGTTTTCATTAAAAGAACCCGCAGATAGTTCTTTCAAATACCCAGCCTGCCCTCGGGATAGATGTGGTAAGGCTTGGCCACACTAATGGGAGTTTCATGAAAGTTTGCAAATTGATCAGCTGGGCCTGAGTGAAGTCTCTTTGTTACCATGAAGGGCATGTGGATCATTCATTCATTCATTCCTTAATTCTTCAATGGTGCCTTAGACCTACTGTGTTCTGAGCACTGCACAAGGACCAAACACACAGATAACGGAAGGTACCCTCCATCATGTTCCGATGTCTCACCTTCAACAGCTCTTGGGTGAAAAGGACATGCATGCCCTGATTCTGCAGGCTGTTTGCCCCACAAGCCCATCGTAAGTAGAAAGGTGTTTAGGATCCCTGTCCTACCTCAGCTTCCAGGGTGCACTGCAGTGTGGTATTTATCCATCCCCTTGGTTACAGAACTGACTGGAAACTGCATTGACTAATGCTTCTCATGAGCGAGGGTGGGACCACCCATCACATGTGGTTAGCACCGGACAAGGATCAGCCTTCTCAATGTTAAGGATGGCTTCCGTGGAGTGAGGCTCATGCTGCTGTAACGGTGAAAACCCACTCAGCTCAACCATCCTAAATCAGGGGCCACTGGCGCAGAAGAGGCTGGAGAACTCATGAGTGGGGCTGAGTTCTGGGTGATCTCTTAGGTACCAGGTGCTTAGAGACAGTCATAGCTTCCGAGCTCCATGTCCCCCTGTCCTTTCTCAGCCTCCCCTGGGATCTCAGAACAGGCTCCAAAGCATCCACATGGCCTGGGGGCTCAGGGACAGCCAGTTCAGACAACCACCTGGATTGAGCATGTGACCTGGCCTCTGAGTCTGGTCCTGAGGGAATTCCACCCCTTCCATGCAGCCCTCAGGGACCTGTAAGGCATGCTGGCCCATCTCTTTATCATTGGCTGTTACAGCAAAGCTGAGTGAACTGACCTTAGGGAAGGTTGCCTGACCCTTGCTTACTCTGCCCTGGTGGAGGTACAGGGTTCCTGGAGTTGAGTCACCGTAACTGGAGCCAGCAACTTATTTATTTTCTCTACAGTTGCTCGTGTTTAGAAACCTCTAATGTATGCATATAACTGCAGGGCAAGGTTTTAGCAACTCAACCCACAAGGCTATTAAACTAGAATAAAATATCACCTTTGAAATGCCAGAATAAAAAAAAAACATCCATTAGGTGGGGCTTGGAGAGATGGCTCCGTGGTTAAGAGCATTGGCTGCTCTTCCAGAGGACCCGGGTTCTATTCCCAGCACCCACATAGTAATTCACAATCATCTACAGCTCTAGTTCTAGGAAATATGACAGACACCCTTCTCTAGCTTCTAGGGGAACCATGCACAGACATACAAGCAGACAAAACATTCATACACGAGAGAGAAATAAAATAAAATAAATCCATTCTGTGGATCCATATGAACAAAGAGGCCATACAGAAGGAATTCTTTAAGATGACTTAGATTGTCCTGCAGTTGGTTGTATTGTGCAGAGCTTGCTAGAGATGAAGCAGATTTGTTCAAAGCCATCATTCTATGGGCAAAAAGATGCAGGCATGGGGCACTGGACTGCATGCAAACCAAAGACTTCCCAAGTCATTTCAATTGTCCTTGTGCCATAGCAGAATAATGGAGAAAGGGGACAAGATCTTAGGAGCTAGGGAAGAGCTAGGGAGCATGGCCACCAAGGAACTGTCTAGATACTGTCTCTTGCAGCCTTGCAGTCAGACCCTGGAACAAGGTCAGAGAATGGGAGTTATTAGAGCAGGGCAAGACTCTTTGATCTAGATAAATCTGACTTCCAAGTTACAGAGGTGCCTCTGTGTGTGCCGGGAGAGAAACCACAGCCCTCTGAAGCCGGCAACCCTTGCTTTCCAGTACCAGGCTGTGCACTTGGAAGTCCAACCCAGGGACGTCTAGAATGGGAGTCTGGGTCCAGTGAGCTAGCAGAACCCAACAGAGACCTCTCCATTGGTGGTCTCTGGTCCACTATGAGGCTAGGGACATTCAGACAAACAGTTTCCAGAGTGGAGTGAAGATCACTTCAATCAGAGCCTGAAGCCAAGATGGCCCTTAATCCCCTCTTCTTTTCCGACTTAAACAGTTTCTTAGAACTGAATTACAAACCAAATGGGTCTACTCCATCTGCCTGTTTTCTAATAGATACACGTGTTTCCAAAAGGAAAAAGTCACTTTCTGCACTCCCTCGATCGCTCATTAGCTTAATGAGCTTGTTAGGACTGCCAGGCACTGCACTAAACTCCAGTTACAGGAGTACAGAAGGTGCATCCTACAGAACCCTTTCTGGGAGTGTGTTTGAGAAGTGGAGCAGAAAGAAATATGCAAAGGGATCCCTTTGCCAAGTCTTCACATTCTTAAATGTTTTCTAGATCAAATAACCAAAATAAGTCACTGGCCAAAAGAGCAGGTCAACCCAGAAATGGCCATCGTTAATGTAGAGGGACATGTTGAGATCTGCTCTGGGGACAGGCTTGACCTCTTCCAGAGAGCGGCTTGTCAGCTCTGTGCAGCCTGTTTGGCCTTCCCTGAACTCCGCTGAAACAATGGATAACCTCAGACACTGCAGAATTGAGAAGCAAAGGCAGTCGTGCCCTTCTGGGTTCTCCATCTATAACTGGGCCTGGCCTTAAAAGAACAAGATATGTTCAGCCATTAAATGATTCCTTTTTTAAAAATTTCTTATCAAGAAGGACAACAGATTGTCCTCTTGACAAACTCAGGGGAATCTCTGGAGACTCATTAAACCAAACCAAATCACTAGAAAGAAAAGTCCAGTGAGGAGTGACTCTGATCCACCAAAGTCTGTGGGCTTGCTGGGTCTCAGAGTTGTGCTTTCCTCTTCCCTGCATGATAAGCAGAGCAGCCAGGGTTCTATTTTCAGATAACATCCCTGACTTGCAATCTTATTTGGCCTCTGGATGGCTTCTGGCTTTAAAGAAATCTGCAGAACAAGTGTGCAATTCATCAGGTATATCTGTTCGAGGACTGAGGCCCAAACTCACGGCTTGGAAGAGGGAAGAAAGAACAGGCCTAGGTTAGTTTGCTGTGGTTTCTGAGCAGTCTGTTGCTTTGGGCAGCTGTGCTGTCACCAAGGGCCACTGGTTTCTTGCCTCAACCACTTGTCCTGCTGGATTCAGCCTAGGGGAGAGGCTTCAGAACCAGATGGTCTTGGGTTTAAATTGGGGGCTAACAATCAACCGGGTTCATGGGCTATTTGCTTGATGTTACTAAAGCTGCCAAAACCCCAAAGTGAAAGCCAAAAGTGCCCAGAGCTCCAGCTTGGTCTACCAGGAGCACAGGAGCTGTCTGATTTCTTCTTTTCTCTCGATGTGCCCAGTTCCACCTTAAAAGACAATTCACAGAGTAATGCTTCTCTTCTGTACACAGAGAAAACAACAACAACAACAGCACACACACACACACACACACACACACTGCATCATACCATACACAAACACACACCTTGAACCATACCACACACGCCCTACTACATAGCAGCTCTCAGAGTCTATACAGGAAACTCTATGTGGACAGGTCCTAGAAAAACAGCACTGACTGTGATTTCTTGATGTATCTAGTGGCCACAAGACAATCGTTTCATCAGTTTAAATCAGCCCCATTTCTGATTTTGGGGTGTTTGTTAACACAGCATTCTCTCTAAAAACAAGCAATTGAACACAGTGCACAGAGTGGGGCTGAATGCTAAACGTCTGGCTTTGCTTATCTGTGCACTAATGCATGCAGTAATTTAGCAGTGAGTACTTGGCACACGGCCAGCATGGCCTGCTGACATGCCCATAGGACACTTGGGTACTGACGACATTGGCCACTTAGGACAAGATTCCAGAAAGGTTGGACATACCTCCTTTCTACAGGTCACTATACCCGGGCTTCACCACACAAGACGAGTGTCAGCTACATCCAAGGCTGCCTCCTGCTTTGAGTCCTGCTCTGCCTCAGTGGGACTCAGTTAACAGGCCTCATTATGTCCTATTACTAACAGGCACCTGGTGGATCAGTACTAATCTATGACCCGGGGCTCCTCCTCAAACATTTGAAATGGATCCCCCACACCTGGGATGTCTCTGTTGGCTTGACTTTTCCAGGTTGGGTTGGATACATTTCTTTGGATGTGTGGAAAGGCACTAAAAGCATTTGCCTGGATACAGCCCAAACCAGGGATAAATAAGCATTTCTGGAGGAAACCATTTCCTCCCTGTACCCCAAGGATGGTGTACTTACAGAACGGTGCAGGTAAGACCTCCAAAGAACAGCCATTTGCCTTTGCACTTAAAATATCTATGCACATCATTTCCATGAAATTAGCTTTCCCACAGCCTCCTTCCCCATCCTTTAGAGGTCTCTCTCCCAAGGATGTCTCCCAAGACACAAGGAAACGTCTCTCTTTCCCAAGATGCTCGCCCATGGGTGGATCTAAGATGGCTCTGTCCCTTCTCTGACTTCTCCACTCTGTTTGCCTTTGGGAAGCTCAAACTTTAAGCAGAAAGAAGAAAAACCTCAGTGTGGACTCTGTGGTACCCAAGTCTGTGTGTGTGTGTGTGTGTGTGTGTGTGTGTGTGTGTGTGCGCGCGCACGCGCGCGCGCGCGCACACGCGCACGCATGTATATACATGTGTATGCGTATGTGTCTGTGTGT
Organism: Tokudaia tokunoshimensis; assembly: GCA_036184795.1. Classification (NCBI taxonomy): domain Eukaryota; kingdom Metazoa; phylum Chordata; class Mammalia; order Rodentia; family Muridae; genus Tokudaia; species Tokudaia tokunoshimensis. Next base: position 91,900,033 of record BTHU01000016.1, on the reverse strand, counting down.
GTATGTGCACACATGCATGTTTTTGTGTCTCTCTGTGTGTACATCCATGTATGTGCATGTGTGCTAGCATGTACATATGTGTGCATGCATGTATGAGAATGTGTATAAGTGTATCTGTGTGCCTGCATGTGTGTATGCGTGTGTGCGCATGCTTGTGTGAGTGTGTGCAAGGGTGCATGAGTATACATGTGTGAGGTGTTTGTGTGTGTATGTGTGTATGTGTGTGAGTGTGTGTGTATATGAGTGTGTGTGTATATGTGCACTCTCAAGTGTGTAGGTCAGAGATTTATGTGTCTTAGGTGTTTTCTTCAATCTGTTTTTACTTTTTTTTTTTTAAGACGGGCACTCTCACTGAACCTGGAACTCACATATTGACTAAGCTGACTGCCTCCCAGCACTGGGATTATAGACTCACATAATCACACCTGGCTTCTTCTTCTTCCTCCTCCTCCTCCTCCTCCTCCTCCTCTTCCTCCTCCTCTTCTTCCTCCTCCTCCTCCTCCTCCTTCTCCTCCTCTCCTCCTCTGCCTCCTCCTCCTCCTCCTTCTGTTTGATGTTGTTCTTTAATGTGGATGCTGGACATGGAGAATGGAGACTTGGGTCTTCGAGTTTGACCTTACCAACTGAGCCATCTCCCTTTGCCCCTTAATCTGAATTGTATCCCATCCTTGGAGAAGTTTGAGAGACTGTGAACGGTGGGGCCCACCCTGGAGCCCTTAAAACAAAGCACCATGGGAACAGTCCCAGAAACCCATGGTGTTTTGGAATCTTCTAGTTAAGTCTCCTCATTGGGATGCATGAATTCAGAGTTAGCACTACTGGTTGGAGGGATCCTTCAGGACTTCTCAGATCCTGGGATGCATTGTGAATTTCCCACAATGCAATGCAGCGTTTCTCAAACATATCTGACTTCCAAGCATGCTTTTCCAAGGAGGGCCACTTAGAGCCAACCTCTGCTGAAGTACCTCACCTCAGGAACCATCCCAACACTCTTGTTAGCCAGATTTAATGAAGTCACTCACCGCTAGTTTGTCTCAATGGTTTCTCACAGTCTGATGGTTGAGAAATGAGAGCCAGGACCTAGCTTTCAGGTTTGGCCACAAAGGCAGGCGATGACTTAGCTGATCTCAAACGTGATTTATCTTTCCCCACACAGACTCTCACCAGGAAGATAAATGCCTGGGGTCCACACAGTAAGACTAGCTGGGGCAAAGAAGAAGTGATGAATTGATTAAGTTGGTTTAGAGGCAGGCCACCAGCAACCACACCTAATTACTCAGTCAGCACTCAGGGCCTGAGCAGGAATTCCATACCAGTGACTCACTGGCCTTCCTTCCACAGGCTGCCGGACATGTTTCCTCCTTGGACACTTTGGGTGAGTTGAGAAGCTCTGGCCTCTGCTAGCACCATAGCCCATGGGCATCACACAGGCAGGATGCCAGCCCTGACACTGGAGAGGAAGTATTTGGGAACCCGAGGCTGTTCTCGGAGAACACGGAGGATAATTTAAAGTTTGGCCTCTGCTTGTGTCGAGTATTAGGACTGATGACAAAGTAAGAGGAAAGAGAGAAATGTTAGACACAGAGAGAGGGGAGGAAAAGTGGCCCCTGACTGCCTGTCTGTTGGGAAGGGTTGTATGAGGTCCAGAGTAGGGTTTGGCTGACTCAAGGTCCAAGCGAAAGCAGAATTTCTGCTAATCACTCAGGAAAGAGAATATGGTGTGGGGGGACTTTACTAAGGGTATCGGGGGTCTGGGAAAGCCATCACAAGAAAGAAGCCCAAAGCTCAGCTTCAGGGGAGGGGCAGCTACCTCCATTGGTGGCATATCTCAGCTAGGGAAGGACCCAAAGCTAAGTAGCCCAGAGGAGCTACAAGCAGGCACTGCCATGGGAACTGGGGCTACAGAGATGAGATGACCCTGCCAGAGACACTGACCATAGCAGACAGGGAGGAGGACCTCACAGGCTGTGACAAAAAACCTACAAAGTATAGTGGTAGAAACCAGTACAGTGGCTGAAGTCACTCCTTCCACCTAAGGCACAGCAGGGAGGATGAGAAAGTGTCTGAGAGCAGCAGGAAAGAAAGGCAGTTGGTGGACTTCAGCTAGATAGTCCCTCAACAGAGATGGATAGCAAGGGAGGTTCAGGAACCACAGTCACACCCAGGTCAGGAAATCTAGTCAGGGGTGCAGCAAGCATCCTCAACAAGTGAGTGCACCACCTTCAAGTTAGGGTTTGTTTGCCTCAGCACTATGGATATTTGGGACTGGATCATAGACTACCTCAAGAACCACCCTGGGCACTAGCGGATGCCTAGACACATCCCTGACCTCTGGGTACTGGATATTAGTTAGCAGCAGCCCCACAATTATGACACCCAAGCTATCTCCAGACCTTGTCAAGGGTTCCCTGGGAGCAAAAACATGTCCTGTTGAGAACCACTACTCTGACTCACAGGTCTTCAATCTCCAGGAAGCTCATCTGAAGAAATTGCAAATGCAAATCTGTGGGTGGTAGAGTAAGAAGGACCCTTCCTGTCGGCAGGACACTGCAGCCCAGTGTCTCTGGCTAGGCTGAGGCAGCCCATTTCCTATGACCAGTGAAGCTTTGGCTTAGCCATGTACTTCCAGGGAAGTGATGCTTCCTTCTGCCGTATGATTCACAAGGTGCAGAAGGAAAGGGCAAGCAGAGGAAGGAGGGGGACTGAGCTCAACTGTGACAGGCACTAGTGTCACTCTGACCCCTACAAGGACAGATCGGATAAGGTGAGCTTCCCTGGCAGAACGGGATCCTGAAGAAACACAAAGTCAGAGTCGTGCAGAGCCTGCACTGGCTCTCAGCCTCAGAGCCAGGACATCTGGCCAAAGCAGGACACCAGAGTCAAACAGCATGCACTGTCACACCACGTACACAAGACAATACACACAGTGCATGCCATCATACAAAATAGGCAACCCAGGAGACACTATATACACAGTATAGAGATTATACATATACAACTCACCATACAGCATACATATGCTGTGATAGTGTGTATATGCCTGGCCCGGTGGTGGATGGCACTATTTGGAGGTGTGGCCTTGTTGGAGTGGGTGTGGCCTTGTTAGGTGGGCATGGCCTTGTTGGAGTGGGTGTGACCTTGTTAGAGTAGGTGTGTCACTGTAGGTGTGGGCTTTAAGACCTTCCTTCTAGCTGCTTAGAAGCGTGTATTTTGCTGGCAGCCTTCAGACAAAGATGTAGAACTCTCAGCTCCTCCTGCACCATGCCTGCCTGGATGCTGCCATGCTCCTGCCTTGATGATAATGGACTGAACCTCTGAACCTGTAAGCCAGCCCCAATTACATGTTGTTTTTATAAGAGTTCCATTGGTCTTGGTGTCTGTTCACAGTAGTAAAACCCTAAGACACATGCCCACACTTCTCATACATATGCAATAAACATACACCAGTCCACACAAATGCCATACATATTACTTATATGTCACACAGACGACAGAGTGCTGGTTCCATGTACACTCACAACCCACATATACCATACACACAACATACATACAACATCACACACACACACATACACACACACTCACAGTCACATGCACACACATACCAGAGAGGAGCCACACTAACCCCTCTGAGACCAGCATTAACCCTGTCACCATTCTGAGGGAGTTACCAAGGAGCCACCTTCTTATGCCTTTCTCTTCTTCCCCGGTGCTTTAGGGTGGCATCGTGAACGCAGAGGCACACACTTCAGATACCAGCGAGCGCAAACATAACAGACTCATGGAACAACACACATGAACACTGACCCTCACCAGAGGGGCTTTGCTGAATGAGAAACCACAACTGTCTTGAAACTCTAGGGGAAAAAAATAAGAAGATGCCAGCCTAGGCAAGCCAAATTTGGGTTCCCATGGAACCATGAACTTTAGGCACGCCCCTAATTCATAAGAAGCCAGGAGGACAAAGTCCCAGGATGCACAGGGCTGAAATCATCCACCCGGGAAGCCCCGGGCTTCTCTATGTTCTCTTTCGTTTTCCTATCCTGGGCTTAAGAGGGAACACTGTGACCTTTGAATGCTGTGTAAGGATAAGTCACCACACAGGGACGACTGACAGTCTTAGTCATTAGTTCTGTCAGACAGACCCCTTCACTTTCCCCCAAAAGAACAGTTAAAAGTGATGGCATCCTGGTAGCTGAGGCTTAAGGTCCAATCTTTGTCCCTGGGCCTGCCCTGCAGTTCTGGCCATCAGCGGGATCCCTTCTCTGTAAGTCTTCCCTGTTTCTCTGATCTAAAGGGCCACGCCTTCCTCTCAGCTAAGACTCCAGGATGCCCCTCGCCTTGATGCACTCACCAAGTCTCATTGGCTGTCACCACACGGCAGGCTGGGAGCATCTCTAAAGGAAACGCAGTGTCCAGGCTGCTCTTTAAAAGGCAAGCTCATTGTGCAGCCGACAGTGGCATTCCATAAAGCCTGTCCAACTAGCGATTGAATGAGCGAATGTATGGACGGATGAATGAATGAACAGGAACAAGTGCAGAATAAATCGTCGGCAAAGACATTTCTCGGGCGGCACAGCTGGGCAACGGGCGATTTTTCATTTATACTTCACGCGCCACACGAAATTCAAATTCTCATTACGGCACGGCACAGAACGGGGGAGGGGGCGCACTTTCAACGAGGACCCTGAGAAATGCGACGGTGGGGGGAACGTTTAATGCTTTCTTCCTATTGATTACGGCCCCGTGGAAAGGAATGAAAAGATAGCTTCAAACGTTTTCATGTGAAAGGCAAAAAAGGAAGCAAATTGTGCACGGCTTGCTGAAGCCAGGCCTCTTCAGATACGCCACCGCCACCAACAAGACGCGTCTGCTGCCCGCCACATGGTGCGTTGCCGTGCCAACATACATTCTGAGTCACCCAAGCAGATTTAATGCCATCGCCCCGACGACTTTCTCTCTGCCTTTTCTTGCGAACACTGTTCAAGGGAAGACGCTGACCTACCTAGGAAATGGTTTTAATCAGTTTTGTTCCGGAAATAACTATGGAAATGCAGATGCTTCTGGACATTATGTGGTGACAAATGGCTCAGAAGTCCCCCGGTCCACACCCCTCAGCCTGTAGGGAGAATTGCCCTGAGTGGCAGCCGTTCAGAATCCTATGGGAAGTGTCATCAGCATATGGAAACACACAGACACGAAGCTGGCGAAGGAGGCTAAACGCCAAAGCTGTACCTCACTTTTCACACACCACACAGACAACCATGTCCACCTTTATACAGCATCCTGCCCTGGGTCCATGAATCTCAGAGGCTGAGAAGCAGGACTCTCAGAAATGGAGGCCAGGACAGTGTGGAACACGGGCAAGGACTCTGTGAATGGCGTCTTATAGTCAGGGGCACGGACCTTGTAGCAGACATCCGGCAAGCTCAAAAGCGTGGCTTTCACCAAGGGGCCATACATTTCTGTGCTGGTGACAGAATCACGGAGCATCTTGGTATTCGGTGACAGGAAGGTGAATCACAGCGGCTGGGGGCGGGGGAGAGCTCAGCACATTTCTAGCAACATTAGCGTGGCCCTGAGCAGATTTCCAAATGCATCCCGCTCTGGTCATTCAACTGTGTTGCTCTGTTTCAGGCTCATCAGTAATCCTCTCAGAAAGGGGGAGGTAGGAGGAGAAATGTGTGCATCTCCCTGAACTTAAAAAGAAGCCAATTGTGTTCATCACCCAGACCTAGCGTTGTCCTGTGGGCCCCTATTCACTGACTATGCTCTTTCTGGGGCTATTTGTGCATGGGAGAGAGTCATAGGACAATCTGTGACTCTGTTGGCCCCCTTTAGGTTCTTTTCCCAGCCCACGACCATGGGTCTTGTGGGCCATACCACTAGACAGAAGAAGAACTGGTAAGGTTGAGTGAGCTCAGACCCTGGGAATCTCAGAATTGAGACTACCTGCCTCTACCGCTACGACACCCCACAGAGACCCATGGCAACCAGTCACGTGGCATAAAGACCTGGAGTTCTCTATGCTAATGAGGTATCTAGATAGGCCCCAGTGTTCAGCCAATGAGCTTCCTTCCTGGGCATCCCTGGTTCACCCTGAGTAACGTATATGCATTCATATCCGCCATCATATAAAGCAGTTTGAACAAGCAAAGATCCTCTCTTCATCAAAGATGGCATGGGGATGGTGTATGGGGAGGGGGGTCCTTGTGGTAAACAGATCTCCCTGAGAAGGAAGATCCCTTCCAGCCCCTCTGTACTACGAGCACTCACTCGGTATCAAACCTGGTTCTGCCCTCACCTTGGGCTCCGCCTTTCCCTTCCCTGCGTGGCACGTGGACACCCTGGGAGCAAGCACAGAGCGGAGAGCCCTGTCCCTAACTCCCAGTGGTACACCAACAGTGCCCGGGTACACAGGAGGCCGGGAACCACAGCGATGTCCCAGACCCCACTGTTTCCCACTCTGGGAAAACACAGACTGAGGACCCCCATTACAGACAGAGTTCTTCTGCCTCCCCTGAGCAGTTGGCTGGTGGTGTTCCGGGCACTCCAGTGGCGAGGCAGACACAGAGGCTGGCACAGGACTTGTCAGAGGCCCCGCTAAAGAGATAATTGGTATCGTGGAGTTTCAAGTCCTAGGTATACCCCAGGCTCTCCTCATCACCATACATTGATGCCTGGGGCCTGGTGCTTCACTGTAATTGGGCAGTATTGTGCACGGTGGGCTGTGGCCTTAGCCTCAACTCCTACATGCTAGTTTTCTCATCACACACACACACACACACACACACACACACACACACACTGTCTATGCATTGCCGCATTGTCAAGTGTGTTTTGGGACAGTTGCCTCAGGAGAAAGCCACACCTAAGGCAGACAGTCCCAAAGGCCAATGTTCTCTCACTTCACTCTGGGATGCTTTATTACCATTTGGAACAAGGCATGGCACATCCAGTGCTACAGAAGAGTTACTGGGGCTCAGCAAAGTTCAAGCCTTCCTCGGTTCCCTACATGACAAGCAGTGGCAGCTCTTTGGGCTACTCCCAGGGCTGCCCCCACTACGGTAGGACGAGTGCCTTCTAGAAGATGAACCTCAAATTATTTGGCCCAAACTTGACATCAGGAACCATGTCTACTTGTGTGTTATTAGTACAGGAGCAGTAACAAGCCCAGACATGCCCTTCTGCAGGCATATGCATTCAAGCGCACGAGGGCATGAGAGTCAGAGTCCGGGAAGTAAATATTCCTAGAAGGGTTGACCCACGGCTGACCCAGTTCTCCCAGGCCTCCCCAGCTACCCCAAACACAATAAAACATTGCAAAGTCATTGCGCAGGTACATCAATACCCCATCAGAACTAGTTCAAACTTGCCTCACACCATGTGTACATGGTATAGCCCTGGAAATCAAAATTGGGAAAGGGGACCTATAAGGACTTGGAAGAAGGCACTCCACCAAGGCAGAGGAGAAGAAACTTTGCCTGGAGATCTAAGCTGGGGGAGTGGGCAGAAGAGTTTTGGGGGCATAGGGATAATCTTTTGAGGTATTTGGCCCGCCTGCACCCATCACTCTTGAAGGACTAAAGTCCACAGAGAAACAATACAGAGCTCATAAGTAAGACCTGCTCCCCAAGTAGGAGCCTGGGGGTCTCATTGTCACTCTCCTTATGGACATTCCCATCCCATCCCACCCCATCCTATGCAGGTCCATAGAACTTCATATTTCTCCCAAACTCAAAGGCATCATGTTCAGCTTAGATGAGTATCTCTAGGACCCACCAATTACAGAGTGCCCCCCAGAGAGAAGCCCAGAAGGCAGAATTCCCTAGTCCTAGTAAATAAACAAGATGCCTTCAGCTACTTCTAAGAGAGGCCCCAAGAAGCCTCAGGAACAATGACCTCAAACCTGACCCTGACAGTTGTGAACATAAGTGTGTCGGGGAGGGTCTCCCTGGTTGCTGGGATGGGCACTTGTAGGAGGCTTCTCAGGACCACAGGCCACTGAGTAGTGGTTAGGCTTTGTTCTTTGGGCTCTGTCAGCCATCGTCCTTTATTTCCAGAAAGCCCAGGCCACATTCAAAGTAAGTGGTCTATGAATCCAGACAGGTGGAGCATGTCAGACAACACAACAGTGGGCAGCAGTAACAAGCACCGCCTGGCATCCCGGGAGCATCTGTCTGCCCTACCAGTGCAGGGACAGAGAGTGCAGGGGTGTGGCTCCGGAAGAAGCGCCAAGGAAGCAAAAGCTGCATTTCTTCTGACCGCTGGGAACCCTGGGGTGACAAAGAAGGGGATTTGTAGAAATACAGAGAGACCTCAGTCACTTTGTCATCCCTGAGGTGGAGGTGATGCCTGTACCCTGGGGACAACAGACTTGATATGTGTCAAGAACCTTTTGCCAAGGGTGGCAGGGTTGGGGAGGCATGTAATAAAAAAAATGCCCTTGGTGAAAAGGCACAGGCTGGCAAACCTTCTCCATCTGTCCATTCCTTATCCCAGCGTGTAAGGAGACAGCTAGGTGACTAGCCCGTGGCACAGAGTGCTAAAAATAAAAAGCAGAAAGGACCAAGAAGTCCCACCAATATCCCCAGGGTCCCAGGGAGCAATGAATTTGCAGTATTTCAGGCATCATCATGGACAGATGACCATCAAGGACCCCTACCCACCCCAGCAAGGTACAGCCACCTATGGCTTAGCCAGTGTTCTAGACAAAAGCAGGAGGTCCACTGTGGCCAACTGAGCCTTCAGATACTCAAAGCTAGAGGTGAGTTATGTTGAGTATTTCCACTGAATGCAGGGCTGAGCTACAGACCTCTTCCCCTCCCACTCCACCTGCCCCTTGAGTTTACTGTTTGGGAAGGGTTTCTGCTCATTTGAACCACTTGAAACCTCAGAGCTTACCTGAGGTCCCAGATCATTGTCAGGGACCCAGACTGGGTTGGAATTTTCCCTGACTTTGCCTGGCCATTTTTCCTTATCCCCCCCTTTGTCAGCAAATTTGCCTATTGTTATATTATTATCTCATGGTGTGTATTATTGCTATTTAAGCAGAATGTTCTTTGGATCAAGGCCAGTTGTTCAAATACCAATGGAGATAGCAGGTATTAATACAAGTTACAGCCCTAGGGTAAAATTCTCAGGCATGGAAGCCCTTTACAGGATATTGGTGCCCTGCAGCTGACATGGTCAACATGCCCCTGGGGACCTCTAAGGCCACTGACTGTGAATGGGGGGAAGCCCATGTGCACAGGGGCTTTCCTACAGAAGGGCAACTGCAGGCTCTCCAGATCAGCGCTTCTGGCTTTGATCTATCTGTGCATGGCCTAGCAGCCCCCATGCAGATTGTCTTCAGGGCTCGAACAGGTAAAGGCAACTTTGGGAGCCAGCCTATCTCTGAGCTCCTGCTTAGTACGCTCGCCTGGTGTTCTGTTAGCCCCATGGAGAATTAGTGGGGGTGGGCATACCCCATTTCTAGAGGACACTTTCAAATTCATCATAGCATAAATTAATACACAGGTCAGGAACTTACTTATACCCTGCATTCCCTTAGGAGGGATCTAAAGCCATTTTTTTTTGAGACACAGACTTACTACATAGTCCTGGCTAGCCTGGAACTCACAGTGTAGATCAAGTTGGCCCTAGTCTCAACCTCACAGAGACCTTCCTGCCTCTGCCTCCAGAATGCTGAGCCTGAAGGTGCTTTGTGCTTGGAAAGTCATACAGCACACACAGCTCACTGACACCTAACCTCATGCCCTCGGCAGGAAGAAGGTCTGATGGACATGCAGCTGGGGAAGATGGCAGGCAGGTGTCTGTTAAGATAAGGACGTGATTTCCTGGGTCGACAGTAAGCAGCACATCTTTTACAGAAAATTCCATTTAACAGCCCTTGAAATGCACCTACCTCTGACTTGCTCGTCCCCCACCCCCACCCCCCCGAACTCAAATGTTCTTGCACATGTTCCTTCAGGAACAAAGGAATAGCACCCACCCTACCCAGATGCTGCTGCCGCACCATCCACCCACCCGGGGCCCCAGGGTTAAGCTCTCTGGTGGTTCTCTCTCATTGAACATACTATTCTTCTTGCATGTGTCTGACACGTATCTCTATTTGTTAGTACCATGCATGCCATCCAAAATCCAAGCATGCTTTCAAAACTGAAGCACACATGAGGTTTTAGGAAACAAAAAAAATCTTTATTAAAAAAATAACTTACAAATCGAGAGAATGCTCTGTTTCCTTTGTTCACGGGTTTGCAGCCCGAAATGTAACTCTACAATACGGTTCATGTCACAAGCTGCCTTGCTGGGCAGTTTTTGTTCCATATACTGTGCCGACATTAAACACCACACAGATATAAAACTATTGTAAATAAAACCTTTCAGCCGAGACTGGCATAAATTTATATATATATTTTATATTTATATATATATAATTTCGAATCAGCTAACAATTAATGTCATCCTTAGTCAAAACTCAAGTCCAGCTAATCTGAGGCCTACATGGTCTGAATACAACAGCCTTATACCTCCCATACAATATTTAAAATATATTTAGCTTTCAAATACATTTATAAGGTACATCCATAGTGAGAAAATAAAGTCTTAAAACTTAAATACAAAAGTCGCCAAGTAAAAACTTGAAGAAACACAGAAGATGCTATTGTACACGTGTCCATAAGCGTCTGTCCTGGTGCCGGCTTTGATATACAGCTCTGACTGCCCAGCACAGCATAGCACAGCGCAGCCCTGCAAGCTGTCAGGATGAGCGTCCAGGCGACAGCCATCTTGGCTGGAGAATGAGAGACAGGAAGCATGGTCACACGCCTTCTCCTCGTCATACCACTCAGGCAACCAGACCCAAAGCTACATTGCTTTCTCGAAGAAACCACAGGGCCCAGCCACCCCTCTTGCAACACGCATGCGTCCCCACGCTTTCGGCAGAGTGATCACTTGGTGTTCTGCTCCAGGGCAGAGTATTCTGTCTCTGACACTCTGGAGGCATCGATGAGCTTGGTGAGGCCCGTCTTGGCTGAGTACTTGAAGATGAAGGCCTTCATCAGCTCGTATCTGTAGTTGCGGTTGATAAAGCTGTAGAGCACGGGGTTGACGCAGCAGTGCACCAGGGACAGGCACTGTGTGACGTGCAGTGCCGTAAAGAGCACGTTCTCCAGCTGACATGTGAATGGGATGTAGTGCAGGATGGAGAAGATGTCCAGCAGAACCACAAAATGGTACGGCAGCCAACACACCAGGAAGACCACCACGTAGGAGAAGATGATCTTCCGGCTACTGTGCTTCTCCTGGTCACCCGATGCTGACATAGCTCTGGCTAGCAGGAAGTAGAAGATGGCAATGATGGTGAAGGGGACAGCGAAACCCAAGATGACGGAGACCAGCTCCATGCCGATCAGCCACTCCTTGATGCTGTGCTCGGGGTAGAAGGACCTGCAGTAGGTCTCGTTGTTGGAAGCAGATGTGACCGTCTTCAGGTAGTAGGTGTCGGGCAGGGACACGAAGAAGGCCAGAAGCCACACCAAGACGCAGACAACGCGTCGTACCATCTTCTTCTTATAGCTGGAGGTGCTGGTGAAGTAGGTGATGGAGAGATAGCGGTCCACGCTCATGCACGCGAGGAAGAAGATGCTCCCGAAGAGGTTGATGGAGAAAATGAGGTGTGTGATCTTGCACGTGAGCTCGCCCATGGGCCACTGGTTATGCTGCACGAGACTGACCACCCAGACAGGGATAGTGATGACGACCCACAGGTCTGCGATGGCCAGGTTCAAGATGTAGCAGTGTGTGTCGTAGCCTGTGGTCTTGGCCTGGATATTCACCCAGACCACCACAGAGTTGGCAATCATGCCGATCACGAAGATGAAAATGTAGATGAAGGAAAGGGTATACAGAAGCACATTCTTGTTGGGCATGGTGGGACACTGCACGGTGTCCACCACTATGCAGTCGCTGCTGTTACATGGCCAGTTGATGTCGGAGTAGTTCCCAGGCTCTGCGTAGTCAAACAGATGCACATCCATGGTTTTGAGGAAAGCGACCAAGGGACCTACAGCAAAGGCAAACAGGAGAGAGAGATCATAAGTTCATTAGGAAAAAACCTCAGGTCACAGTCAAAACACTCTTCTGGGCCACTGAGGATGCCCATGTGTTTTGCTTTTGCTCTGTGGTGTCTTCACAAAGAAAGGAGAAAAGAAAACAACCATCTTAGACTGCAAGAAAGAAAACCAAACACACCCCAGCTATGGCTACATGGTGCCGGGGAGGGGCTGTGTTTGTTTTCTGTGGCTTTTCATGGCTGTGTTATCGAGGCATCAGCTTGGCTGTGTCCTAGGTGTGAAATCAACATGATACAGGGTCCAAAGAAATGTCAGACGGTAGGGCCCTGGACACGGCAGTGCTGATGGCCCGCCTGTACTCAGCAGGAGTTCATAGAGTCGTTTTTACTGACATTCCCAAGAGAGGCCGGGTTGATTTGCCACTGGCATGAGAATTATAAGTGTGCTGCTTTGGTATCTTAATGGAAGCACTTCAAATCCTCTCCTGATTTGCATTTAAAATGGGACACTGTTTCTTTAACCCTTTGTTGCAATATCCATCTGCCAACCTGGATCCTCTCCGGGTCCTCCGCTTCCCTCAAGTACCAGCAAGTATGGAATGTCCTGCCATATGATTGTACCCCAAACTTGCAGACTCCGGGCTTGCTGGGAGTTTTCAACAGGGGCAACCAGCCAGCTGCCTCAAGCTCTCAGCCTTCGCCCGGGTTCCCATTTCCCTGCTTACTTGATTGACTCGAGAGCGTTGTGAGCCAAGACTGGAAATGCATAAACCACCAGCCACCTGCTGTATCTCTGGAGAGTTGATGCGCCCTGTCGATTGACGTCCCTGCTGACCTACCTGACCTGAGGCCAACACTCTTAGCTGTCATCACATCACATCTAGTGAGAATTTGGCTCCAGGGTAGCACTATGCCTGGGGTGACTTCTCCACATACACTATAGGAACTGCCGGGACCTGTCTTCTATTGCCCATCTGTCCATGGTTCTGGGACAATTGCCCTTGTCATCGCCCCCAACCCACACTGCATGACTTGAATGGAGAGACATCTAGTCTTAGGCTAGTATCTCTCACTGGCTGAAACAGAGCCAAGCCTGTCTTTCAGGTTCACTTGGGAAGGACTCCAGGTTACGCATGAGAACTCCCACGGGACAGCACTTAGTGGGTCAGTGCCTTGGAGGCTAACCCTGAGGTATAAAAAAACCACCAAATCCAGGATTTGCACATTCCTGGGTTGGAATTATGGTTTCTCAGTCATGTGTAAGCGACGACTTAACCACCTGTGACTGCTGCCCCAGGGCAGAAGGGCACAACCTAGAATTGGGGAAGCAGCAGTTATTCCACAAAACTTCACCTCCAGCACCTTCCAGGACAAGAGGACAGAGGGCTGTCTAGTTTAAAGTGACCAATTATCCCCTTTAGGAAAGTCTGGCCTCACTAACTAGAATGCCAACAATGTGTTCTTAGGAGTATTAAGGACCCAGCAGAAGAGAAGTCAAGAGCTGATGGATGACAGCTAGTCAGACGGCTTTCTTCTTCAAGACAACAGCAGTGGGATCTTGAAAGGAGATGACATCTGATGCCACCCATGATCACCCCAAGTCCCCAACCCACAGCAGGTGACCCACTCCTAAATCCCATTTAAAGAAGACTGCCTACAGGTTCTGAGGGGGCTTCCTGGTAACCTAACTAGCCTCCCGTGTCCTCAACTACTGATGGAAGATCTAGCCTTCTATGACAGCTCCACCCCCAGCCCATTCAGAGAATCTCCCATGGTAGGAGAAGATGATGGTCCTCAGAGATGTCCTGGCACATGGGCCCTGAGCCCATGCACTTTGGAAGGTGACAGTTCTGTCCTATGTCACAGTCCTGAGAACTACAAGAGGACACCAGCTGTCTGGGCTGCAGAGAGTGCCTTCCAAAAGATGGGGCCTCTGTAATTTACTAGACTGGCCTCTGGGAAGAGTGCTAACCCCAAGTTGACTAGAACTGCTACACATACAGATACACACAGAGACACACACAGATATACACAGACACACAGATACATACAGAGATACACACACACCACACACAGATATACACACACAAATAAACAGACACACACACAGAGAAGCACACACAGAGACACACACTCACATACCACACACACAGACATACACATACCATACACACACACATACACACACACACACACACACACCCCACAGGCAGACAGACAGACGGACAGACAGACAGACACACACACACACACACACACATACACACACACACACACACACACACACACACACACACACACACACACACTGGCACTGACTCTCCACTCTGAACTCATGACTAGGAAGGAACCAAAGCAAGAATTCTGTCCTGCATGACTCCAGGGCATAGATCCTTTTTTCCTTTTATTCTATTACATTAAAATAAGACACATGGTGACACACTTCTATAAATCCAGCACTTGGGAGATGGAAGCAGGAAGATCGAGAGTTCAAGGTCTTACTCAGCTACCTAAGAAGTCCAACCTGAACTACAAGAGACTTGGTTTGGACAGAGCCTCTCAGCCTACTCCAACCCAGAGTCTCTAGAGAGCATCAGAGGTTGGGAAAAAGATCATCCAAGGCCCACACCATATAAGGAAGAGCGTCAATGGGGACCAGAGGATGCTTGACTGGAAGTGGTGTAAGCCTGCCCTTGACCTACTGGTCTAGTTTATGGCTTTAGTAGCCAGTCGTGGAGGCTGAGAGCCAAAAGAAAGAACTGTCCCCAAGCCTAGATAGCTTGACCTTGGGTCCTGAACACGTCCTCCTGTTCTCTCCACATCAGGAGGCAGCCCCTCGCTCCCACCTCCCTTCCCTTCCCTTCAGTGCCCAGGCATGCCTAGCGCTGGCAACGGTCCAAGAAGGCCCCATGCAGTGCAGGGGACAGAAGGAGAAGCTGTCTGCCTTCTGCATCCTTCCGCTGTCCCTGCAGAATCAACTCTCATTCTCATGTGCATCTGCCAATCTCAGCTTGTCTCAGGTTCCAGAGAAGTAGTGGATGGTAGCAGGAACTTGGGGACCCCCATCCAAACCCCTTTGGATTTTACTGTTGGGAAAAGAACCTTGGTTTCATGACCATTGGGTCCCAGAAAGGCAGTGGTATTTCGGGGCCCCAGCTTCCTGTCTGTCCCTGCTTCTGACATTCCTTGGCACTGTGGAAAGTCTCAGGCAGGGGTGAAGCTGTTATCGTCCCGTTCTGAAGGACAGAGCTGAAGCTGGTGACTCCTCTTGGCACTGTGAAAACCAGTCATCTACCGTGAGCAGCGCACAGTCCAGGAGCAGAGAACCTCATCCCGACCACTGCCTCCTGATTAGATGTCCCCTCCCTGCTACAGAAGGCTCCTGGAGACCAGGCAGAAGGCAGCAACCAGACCCTTTCTGCTTCAAACAAGCGACTAAAGTAAACGAAAGCGAAGATGACAAAGGGCCACCCGCAGCCTGGTCTTTGTCACTCGGACATCTTTCATGCATTAGGTGTTAGAAGCAAATAAGAATGATTCCAGAAGAGAGCCAATGACAGGACAATCCATCTTCTTGGGGACAACAGAAGCTGTGTGTCATCTGGGTGTGGTCTGTAGTCATGGCGCCTATGCAAGACATCAAGTGTGTGCCCTCTTAACACTGGTGGCATCTGCCCCTTGATGAAGGGAAGAGTCCTCCTCTGTTTCAGCAAATGACCTTCAGCTTTTTTGACAGAAACAGAGTCATGACATGGTAAACTGAGGGGCATCCACCCATGGTCCTTGGACTCCAGTCCTGGACAAAGCTCTCAAGAGAAATCTGAAAGTGAAGGCCTGTGGGGGAAGTGGAGACTCTACAACAACAATAGCACCGCTAGCAAGCGCATCCTCTACCGTGTGGAGTACCACACAGCTGTGACCAGAGAGGGGGCGGGACGGAGAGAGAAGCTTAAGAACAAGGGCAGTAAATGAATGTGTGCTGCAGAGAAATGGCAAAGCAGCAGAACCGCTTCCCTCAGCACAATCCCATTGATGTCTGAGAAAAAGGCAAAATGACAAGCATTTTATATGCAAATACATGCATAGAAAGACACAAAGACCCTCAATGAGGGTAAGACTTTGGGCAGGGAAAGTAAATAGAAGGCAATCACAGAGGCAGCCTCGTCTACCTCCAGAAACGCCCAAATTATTGGAAAGCTCACATCGAAATTATGTACATTTTAACAGGGGAGGCAAAGAGTCACTGCACATCAGAGGTTCCTGCTCTGCTTCTCTGGACCACAGACTTCACTAAAACCCGAAAGCCTCCTCCAGAGGCTGACTCCTAGCTCACAGTCACCCTTGTCTGTCAACGACTTTGTCAAACTATCTGCACACAGACAGCACTCACATCTGTCCAGCTCTGCCAAGGGTCCACAGCCTAGCGAGTGGCTCAGCCACGCCTCCCAGTGCCAAGGGTGAAGAGGAAGATGTTCCTCAAAGATACGCTGCCTCTCTCGCTTCTAAGGTTCACTGCTCTCCATAAAATGTCCTGGAGAACACCCAGCTGCCTGCGGTATCCAGCTGTTTTCAACTGGCTCGCCTAAGCTCCCTAGCAAGCTGGGACAGCACCAGAATTAGAAGCATCCAAATTTAGAGTCTCCATGGGGTGGTGGTTTGGGCTGCAGTCCATATGTCCATATCCCCAGATAGATCCTTCGAGGGACTGCCAAGTGTGTTCAGGTGTCTGGCTAAGGTTCACCAGATTGCCTCAACATGTTCGCCACCTCCCATCGGAGGGAGACGAGAGGACCCGTCTCAGCCTGGCTCTGCCTCACGAAGCTCTCCTCGCTGCTATCCTCTCTACACTTCCTCCCCGCTGGGGCTCATTCACCTTTGTCCAACCATTGGGCCAAAGTGACCCGAAGAAGCGGTCAGTCAGTCATGCTCCTGAGGGGGGAGGCCAGCAGCCTGGGTGGGCAGCAGCCCGAGGTGCACTGGTTATCCAGAGAGACTCAGCTGCAACCCTTCTCCAGATGATGCCAGTTGATCTCCAGTCGAAGGCACTGCTCTGGGACATGTGAAGCTGTCAAGACACGACCACCTCCCCCAAACACCATCTAAACAAGGCTATCCAGGAGGCACAAAGGCTTATTGCCCTCCCAGGCATGGGTACATCCTTCCCTAGTAACGTGGGGAACCTTCAGTAGAATTGAGGTAAGCCAGGGACATCATAGAGCATTGCTGAGAGGCAAGTCACTGGTCTCCATGAAGGAGAGAAGAGAGCAGAGGCGGGCCTTGAGCAAGAAGATTTGGCCTTAGCCTATCAATGCCAGGGCAGGCTTGAAGAAATGCTTTGGGACAGAGACAACTCAAAGACAGAAGTGCCACACGGTTGAGAAGACCTGGCACAGATACCCTGTAAATAAGCTTACTGAACAGACAGAAGTCAGGTAAGACAATGTGGTCCCAGCCCCAGGGACTCAGAACCTACTAGGAAACAAGAGGCTTCCTGGGCCTCCACTTCCTTTACGGGGGTTTTCTGCAAAATGTGGCCTGTGTCCCACATAGAACTTCCTGGAGAAATTGTCTGTTGACTCAAATCTGGAGGTAGTATTTATCCAGCCTGTCTTCCCTAACTACACCTCTGAAAACAGATCAGAGCAGCTGATAAGACACAAGGGATACACACAGAAGTATCTAATGGGCTGTAGCTTGTCCATGCTCCAGCTAGTAGGAGCTGGGCTCGATAACTTCCACTTGGGTCCTGTGTAACAGGCACAGTGTTTTCATTCGGCTGGGGCAGTCTACCAAGAGCATTTCACTGAAGCAGGAGAGTCTGACCACCTTTGCGGAACTGTGAGGCCACTGTCCGTCAGGGAGATGATAGCTGCAGTGTTGTCTGTTAATCAACCCCCCTACTTAAGTCTACTTGAAACCCACACCCAACCTGCATGATATCCACCCAGGCAGCTCTCCGTGACCAAATACTAGTCTCAATTGCAGAAAGGGACTCTTGTCTATCCCCCAGTACTGAGCCAATGAGAAACAACGCTGCCCTGACCACACATTCACTGTGGCCCTGAGTGACCTCACTTCATGTAAGTAAGGAACTCCTTTGAATTATTCGGGAACTCGAAAAAATAATAAATACGGAGAGAAAAATCCACACCCTGATTCCGATACAGGCCACCTATCCCCAGGGTTCTTGACTGGACTTCCCACCAACACATGAGACAGCCTCCTACCATGGGAGCACTCACAGACGTAATGAATGTCCCATCCAGAAACCGGATCAGAGCCATTGTGCTCAGCAGCCCAAGGGAGCAGAGCTGCATCTAATGGAGAGATCTAGATGTCCCTGTACCATACAAAGGCTGCGAGCTGGCAGGATATAGCCAGAGTCTGCATTCCCAGCAGTTTAGGACCTGGGCAAGACAATAGGAGGTCCCAGGTTCCCAAGCTTAGGCTCTTCTTAAATACCAACCTTCAGGCCAGCAGAGACATCAGAAAAACTAGAAGATGCCAGCTACTTAGCTGACACAGCCTTCAATCGAGCCTTTCCCAAGCCGCTCAGGGCTCCACCAGGAACAGCTCAAGGCCACCTGAGGCAGTCTCCATATCTCCCAGCTGTGGGCTGCAGAACAAAACACTGTCCACTCCCAACCTCCTTGTTCTCTGCATAATTGTCACCATAAAATTCTACAGTCTCTGGGATGTGTTTATAAGAAACATTTTTTTTTAAAGTGAAGTTTGGGGGAGCGAGGGCTAACTATCTCTCTTTAAACAATTCTGAGCGAGTAGATTTTTAACAAGGAAGGCATCCGCTAGCTAATCCCTGCAGAAAATGTCCTTGCCTGACACCTGGTCCCATCTGCTTCTTTCTTAGGCTGTTTGCTTCCATTGTAACAGAAGATAGGTGTCCCAGTGCCTGGGGAGTTTGAAAACAGTCATTACTACACCTGTCTATCAATTTTAATTACGAGACTTTTTGTTTGTTTATTGTTTATTTATTCTGGGACATAGTGTGTAGGCAACACAACCCAAGCTGGCCTCAAACTCACAGCAATCTTCCTGCCTCAGCCTCTGGAGTTCTGGAATCACAGGCGTGACAGGCATGCACCCAAACCTAACAGGCAACGAGAAACATTTTAAGACCCTGACAGTCCTTAAGAATTCCTGGCTGCTTAGTTGAAAAGTACAAATGCCTTCGGGGGCCCAGATTCCATTCTGTTTGCTACAACATCTCAATAAAATAAAAGTTCTGAAGTTGCTGAGGCCCTTTCCGCCTCCCTCAGTGACTCTCAAAGTTTAGAAAGGAGTGGCCCTTCGAACTCAGCTCTGAGAACTGCAACCAGCTTCCCTGTGTGGATTTGAAAATTAGAGCACTGTGCCTCAAATCCTCACACAAAAAGCCACTGTTCTGACTAGCTAGGGTGTTTCGAGGTCTTTCTTTCTTCTTCTTTTGTTTTTTCTTTTTTTTTATCCCATCTAGAAAGCCTACCCTTGGCCAGCTCTGGGTCTGATTAGAAATCATAATACCTTCTTAGCTCCCTAAGGATTCGCTATTAATACTGGATAAAACTCACCTCCAAAACCCTGACTCAAGTTAAGCACAAGCATGCTGCTGTGTAACTTTCTGGAACTTTAAAATGTGTGTGTGTGTGTGTGTGTGTGTGTGTGTGTGTGTGTGCGCGCGCGCGCCTTTAAAAACAAACTGGAGGAGCCTAACAGGCAGCTAGCAAGCAGTCCATTTCCCCAGCTTTTACACCTCTGCTTGCAGGCAGCTCCTTCCAGCCCCTGCTGCCTCCTGGAGGCAGTGACTGAGCTCAGCATGGAACAGCACATAATTTTTACTGCTCAGACTGCAGAGAAATTAGAGCAAAATGTTTCCAAGCTGGAGCTTGTGCACAACTCCGGGTAGAAACAGAGTTTTCGTTCCATCTGGGGCAAGCTCCTATTCAGATGGGAGAAAGACCCAGGCTTTATCCATGTACAATCTGCAGCGAGCCAGGCACAAAAACTAGAACCACCCCCATGCCTCCTTTCTGGTCCTACCCATTTGAGCTCCACATTCTCCTGAACTAAATAAAGACCCACAAAGCCAGCATCTGCTCCTTCAAAGAAAAACAAAGTTTCCACACTGGCAACAGCATAGACTGGGGTCTCAGGGATGCCACAGACCGAGACACCTTTAAAAAGATGCTTCCTCCCACTTCACATTGAAACAATTAATTGACCTTGTTTGTGAGCAAATGAATGGAGAGACAGAGAGCGAGAAAGAGAGAGAAAGGGGAAGAGACAGCCAGTCTGCCTTTCACAGTGCCTCCTCCTTCTCCTAGCCACTAGCAGCCAGGCATCTTGGCTGACCAAGGATTCTCCTGACCTCAGAGTCGTCCTCACTCCTAGCCACCCAGTGAACCTTTATGCACCCTAACAAAAGTCAGCACACAGGGTTCACTTGGAGAATAGATTTAAAGTATAAAATGCTAGACGTTTTTAGTGCCTGCTTTTTGTTTTTTTTTTTTTTTGTTTTTTTTTTGTTTTTTTTGTTTTTTTTTTTGGTCCCAATTGAAGTTGGACAATACTTTCTAGGAGAACAAGAAAAACTCAAAATTAGATTAGCAGGGATGCCATGAAGAGATAAGACGAAGAGGAGCTAACACTCAATTTACAACTTCCAGAATTCAGGAGCTGTGAATTAATCCATCCCCACCCCCAGAGCACAGAGTTTAAACTCATCCTAGACTCAGAGCCCTCAGCCCAGTTGTCTGGTCCACTGGAGGCTACCTCTGAACATATCATATGCCTTTCTGGAAGTACGCTTGTGTTTTTACAGCCAGGTCTACGTATTTCCAATCTGATAACCAGAAGTTGGAGCTGGTAAATATTGGTACCAAGCTCACCCCCTAAGCCAGCTTTGGGCAAGCTCAACGGGACATTTCACATTTGTTGCAAAGTTTCCCTGCTTTCCTTGAACTTAAGTACTCACAGAAACAAATCAGCGTCCAGTAGCAAACAAACACACACGGAGATTTCCCTCCACAAGTGACTGAACTCGAATCCCCCAAAGCAGAAGCAGTAGCTTGCAATGCAGGCGTGCAACGTGCCATCAGCTCTGAGCTTTCCAAACCGGACCTGCAGGCTCTAAAGCCCCCCAGCTCAGGGATCCAAGAGTTCTCAGAAAAAGCCCAGTTCTCTCGTTAGAACAGGAGCCCTGCCCCTTGCGGCGGTTGCAAAGCTGTCGCAGAAGCAAAGCTTTTCCTTCTTACTTACCTCAAGGGCTGCCTGGGCTGTGGTTTGCCTTCCTGGCTGTGAGTGCGGCAGGATCCTTCAGGCTGAGCAGTTTGTAGCAACTGAGCGCTCCCAGGGCTCCGTACTTGCCTTTTATATACACTGCGGGAAAGTGCCTCTAGGTGGCAGTTTTGCAACCCTCATCCGTCCCCCCACCCCTCTCTCCCACCACAGCGCAGGCTTGCAGGCTTGTACAGGCGCACACGCCCTCCCGTAACCCTCTCTCTAGGTTGTTGTTTCCTGCACAAACACATTCTTGGGAGCCTTCAGATCCCTTCCTTTGCAAAGGCTAGATCCTATTGAGGGAAACGTCAGCAGAAGAAAAAACAATGGAAGTCCTAGTACTTTCCAAAATGATAGAATATTGATCCAGTCTCAGGTATAGCTTTAATAATCCCGTGAGCACCGCGAGTTCCTTTGAATGCCTGTAGCTTCAGGGAAGACTTTGTTCCCAAGACAAATTACTCTGAACTTCTGAACTTCGCTGTTGCTTTGTGGAGCTTGCTCCTTCTTTGCCTACTCCCCCTGAACAGAAGTCACGTTTTAGGAAGGGAACGATTAATCGACCTTGTACCGCCATCACCCAGAGTTGAGGGAAAGTGCCTTTAGGCTGGATTTTGCTGGAACTCTTGCACAAAGTCCTTGAGACCCTATCAAGACCGCGTCCTACAGGGTCGAGCAGTGCCAGTCACTGAAAAGGTCTTGTCGCCAGCGACGACCCTTTATCGTCGGGGTGAGCTTAGCCAACTTTTATCGCCGACGTCATCTTTATCAAAATCTACATTCTAATCGAGATGCTGATTAAGATTCCCTGTTTTAAAAAAAAATGTCTCTTGCAATGCCCCATTTAGTAAAAATCAAGCACGAAGTATTTTTATTTTCAAAGCCGTGTCACGGTAACGCCTCCCCAAGCGTCCCCCACTCTCCAAAGGCTGGTGGTCATTCAGCTCTCTAGCTCTCCTGGGCTTCTGGAAAGCAGTTACAGAGCCCAGGATTGAGGCAGCGGCTGTACGCAAAATCTCCTGCCTGCACTAACACTTGCTGAGTCTATTTTCTAAGTCTCCCGAGAGTGACTGCTGAACACAAGAACCCGAGGACTCGGGGGTCAGAGTCTCACGTAGGCTACAGAGCTTCGGTCTGGAGAAAAACCTTCTCAAAAGAGGTGGTTTGTTTAAACAGCCTTGCACTTTACTCCTGGCGGGGCAGATCCTGCTCAGTGGGCTCCTGAGGAGCACACCTGCTTTCGGGGCTGTGGGAGGGGTGTGTGTCTGTAAGGAGCACTGTGAGATCAGGATGGGGGGGGGGTCATGTGGCCTCCTGGGGTGTCTGTGACCTCACTGCAGGAGAGAGGTCCTGCGGCCCGTCTGTAGCCTGGAGGTGTGGTCTGTGGTCTCCAGGGTGGATCTGAGTCTGGCTAGAAGGGGGAGGTCCTACGGCCACAAAGACTGGTCTGTGGCCCCGAGGGGAGGGAGGTCTGAGTCAACGGGGAGGGTCTGTATGCACAGGGAGTGTCCTACAGCGTCCGCAGGGACCTCTGAGGCCTCAGGGTCAGAAAAGGGTCTGGGGCCTGGGGACCCAGCCGGGCTAATCTGCCCCAGGCCTTCTAGCTTTCATTCACTGAAGATCAGGCACGATTTGCTTTATAGCAATCCGCCCCAGTTTGGGATGCCAAAGCGCCTGCGCATAGCAGCACGCCCAGGCCCCGGGCCAAATCCTCCGCAGGGAAGGCTCCCGACTGCCTTTGTCCAGAGCCCAGCGCTGCCTTGGAGCAAAGCAGAGACCTGCCCTCGTGCGGCCATCCCAAGATGTCCACAAACCGGGGTTCGCTCTGCTTCTCACTGCGAGGCATGGACCAAGGCCAACCGCAGAGGCCTGCACTTCCCGGCGGGAAGTATTAATGAGACCGTGCACTTACTTGCTAAGGAGGAAGATGCAAAGTACTTTTTTTAAAAAGTAAAAAGTATGCACCCACCCTGAGCGTTGATGGTTCTGCCCCTTGCTGGAGCGTCCTGCCTCTGATTTCCTGAATCCCCCATCTTTTCTCAAAAACAAGGGTGAGAGGTGCACGAGGTGGTTCAGAAGATGGAGAAGCTGGGAGCCAGGCGTGACTTGAGATTATCGTTTCCCAGTGCAAGAAAAAGATTGTCTTGGTAAGGTTAAGTCTATTGGACTGAGACACAGCATAAGGTCCTATTTAATGCCTCCCTCCTTTGGCCAGGAGCCCACCTGGTGACCCACACAGGACACTGACCCAGGGCCTGGAGCTCAGCTCTTCCGTGCTACAAGCCTTTAGAGTGCTGAGTGAGAAGGGTCAGGTATCTCTGAGTCAGCTCCACCCACATCTAAGTAGACTCTGCCGCGGGGCGCACACAGCAGCTTTTCCCTCTGGAATCCATTCTTGTGTTAGCATGCCATCACCTCCTGCCTGAATCCCTCCCACTCAACACACCGGGTCCTGCTCCCCATCCTGCAGAGAAAACAGAATAGGCATGTTGAGTTACTGTGAATGTGTCTGGAGATCTTCAAGCAGCTGGTCTGGGGACAAAGTGTTATAATGTCCTTGTGCTGCAACCCAGGAAGAGATGTCATCCTCCAGTGGCCAGGCAGGACAGGAAGCTGGACAGGACGCCACCCCACCCCCCACTAATTACTGCATTACCAGATCCCTTCCTTAGAGGGAAAGTTGGGACCCAGCTCTTCCATGGCGGTCCTGTTTTCTAAAAGTTCTGCAACCTTCTGAAAGAGAGCCATCAGGCAGAGACCAGGGGTTCCAGCACATGAGTCTGTGTGGTATACACAGAATGTGTGTGTACACGGAAACACCCACAAGGCTTTAGTCAAAGCATCATATGCCTGGCACTCTCTCGTGGCTTGCTTCCCTCGCGGCATGTCCGATGTCCTCATCAGTTAGCTGTCTTCTTCCTGCTAGCATAGACATGCCTTGCTGGCTTACCCATGAAGCCTGGCTTTCTTCTCTCTGTTTGTTCATCCATCTATCTATCATCTATCTATCTATCTATCTATCTATCTATCTATCTATCTATCTCTTATATACATGCACATGTGTGCACACATGCTCTCTCTTACACACACACACACACATACACAGTGTAGTCGCTCGTCAACACTATGTAAATGAATCACACCCACAAAGCTGAGGTCAGAATCAGCTGTCTTCCTCCCCTCTGTTTCTCAACCCGTGGAATCATCAACTAGGTTGGGTACAACGGATGGGTAAGAGAGAGGGTGGAGCTAAATATTTTAGGAAGACTTAAAACTTACATCTTGAAAAGGAGTAAAGGCTTCACGGGTGTGGTGGTTTGAATAGGTATGGCCCCCATAGACTCATGTGTGTGAATGCTTGGTCATAGGAAGTGATGCTATTAGGGGGCATGGCCTTGTTGGAGTGGGTGTGGCCTTGTTGGAGTGGGTGTGGCCTTGTTGGGAGTGTGCCACTATGGAGGCGGGCTTTGAGGTCTCTTATATGCTCAGGCTATCCCCACTATAGCACACAGTCCCCTTCTGCTACCTGCGGATCAAGATGTTGGACTCTCAGCTCCTCTCCAGCACCATGCCGCCATACTTCCAGCCATGATGATAATGGACTGAGTCTCTGAAACTGTAAGTCAGCCCCAATTAAATGTTGACCTTTACAGGACTTGCCAAGGTCACGGTGCCTCTTCACACCAATAAAACCCAAACTAAGGCAATAGGCAATCCTTACAATGGAAGTTCGGGTGGGCAGCACACATTACACAAGTGGGGAGGTGTGCAGCATCCTTGTTCATGAAACTACAGTATTAGCCAATGGACCACACACCAGAAAGTGCCCTCCCACAAACTGCTGCATGTTGGCAAGGAGGGGCAGGCAGAGCCCTCATACTCCATGTTCTCACACTGAGTGTGCTTTCTTAGTTTTTAGATTTCCAATCCTCTGTGATCCAAAACATCGTTTCTCGAAGCATGCCCAGCATAAGGCCCATTCATCCTCCCACAGCAAGTTTGAGTCTCAGACCATGTTCACACTGGTAGGCAAGTCAAGGCAATGGATCAGGTACTGTGCATCACTACAAGGTCATTATTCTATAAAGGTTCACACCTAGACCTTCCTTGCTGCATATGCATAACCAGTAGCTTGCAGATAGCTGCAAGATAGCATTACTAAGCAGTACCACCACTTCTAAGGGCAAGGGACTTTCCAGCACAAGCATTGTGCCATTCACAAACCTTTGACCCAGGATACACTATCACTGCAGCAAGTATGTACACATTGCACCAAAGAAATTCTTGTAAGTGCTCCCAGCAAGAGCCACATCTGAAGACTGGGAGGTAGTGTCTACAGTGTCCCTCCTAAACACAGTGTCTTAGTCACTGTTCTATTGCTGTGAAGAAACACCATGACCAAAGCAACTCTTTTTTGTTTGTTTGTTTTTTGAGACATGGCTTCTCTGTGTAGCCCTGGCTGTTCTGGAACTCACTCTGCAGACCAGACTGGCCTCAACCCAGTATCATGGGCCATGGGCCTAAGCACACACTTCTCCAAAGAAGACATGCATTGGACAGTAGGCCCATGAAAAAATGTCCAGTATACACATTATCATGAGTGTGCAAGCCCAGAGTGAAAGGAGATGCCTCCTCACTCCACTGAGGTGACCAGTATCTACACAACATGATAACAGGTCCTGTTAGCAACTGGAACACTCGCCTACTGTTAGGGGACTAAAACCTGGAACAGTCACTGTGGAGAGCAGCATGGTGGGGCCTCAAATTTTAAAAAAGATCCAGAATTCCCACCACTAGGTGTATATCCAAAAAAGATAAAATGGATAGGTCAAAGAAGTATCTATACCTCTGTGCTCATTGCAACACTGTCCCCAAATAATAAATACACAGGTGTGGTCCAACTGCTGAATGAGTGACAAATTCAAATGGAATTCTGTCCATCACAAGCTATTGCTGTGATCAAACACCATGAGCAAAAGCAACATGGCGAGGAAAAAGCTTACTGCAGCTTACACTTCCACAGCATAGTCCCTCACTGAGGGAAGTCAGGGCAGGAAGTAGAACAGGGCCAGAACATGGGGGATACATGCTGATGCAGAGGCTGCAGAGGAGGGCTTCATACGGACTTTCTCCTCATGGCTTGAGCAATCAGTTTCCTTATATATGCCTTGTCCACCTGCCTAGAGGCAATACCACCACATTAATCATCAATCAAGAAAAGGCACCATTGCCTACAGGCCAGTCTGATGGGAGCACTTATCAATTGAGATTATCTCTTCCAAAATGACTCTAGCTTGTGTTCCGTTGACATAATCTAGGCAGGACAGGTACTGTTCATCCATAAAACATAGAGTCATGTCATCTGCAGCATGATGAACAAAATACAGTTCACTGTGAAGTTAAACAATATTATTTTACATTACATATAGTATTTATATTGTATATAATATACTATATATGTATATATGTATGCACATACATGCTGTAGTAGTTTGAATAGGAATGGCTCCCATAGTCTTTTGTGTGTGAATGCTTGGCCCATAAGGAGTAGAGCTATTAGGAAGTGTGGTCTTAAGCCGGGCAGTGGTGGCGCACGCCTTTAATCCCAGCACTTGGGAGGCAGAGGCAGGAGGATTTCTGAGTTCGAGGCCAGGCTGGTCTACAAAGTGAGTTCCAGGACAGCCAAGGCTACACAGAGAAACCCTGTCTCGAAAAACCAAAAAAAAAAAAAAAGGAAGTGTGGTCTTGTAGGAGAAAGTGTATCACTGTGAATGACAGCTTTGAGGTCTATGCTCAAGCTTGTCCAACTGTGGCACACAGTCTCCTTCTGCTGCCTGTGGATCACGATGTAGAACTCTCAGTTCCTTCTCCAGCACTATGTCTGCCTGCATGCCACCATGCTTCTCTCCATAATGATCGATAGTGAACTGAACCTCTGAAACTGTGAGCCAGCCCCAGTTAAATGTTTCCTTTATAAGAGATGCCATGACCATGGTATCTCTTCACAGCAATGGAAACCTGAACTAAGACACACACACACACACACACACACACACACACACACACACACACTCAAATATAAAGTTGACATCAGAATGGTGGTTATGATGTACCAGGGTGTCAGGTGGGGAGGAAGAGATGAGGAGAGGTTGTCTTAGTTAGGGTTTTACTGCTGTGAACAGATACCATGACCAAGGCAACTCCAATAAAGACAACATTTAATTGGGGCTGGTGTACAGGTTTAGAGGCTCAGTCCTTTATTATCAAGGCAGGAGCATGACAGCCTCCAGGCAGGCATTGTGTAGTAGGAGCTGAGAGTTCTACATCTTCATCAGAAGGCCTACAGGAGAAGATTGGCTCCAGGCAGATAGAAGGAGGGTCTTAAAGTTCACGTCAACAGTGATACACCTACTCCAACAAGGCTACACCTCCAAATAGTGCCACTCCCTGGGCCAAGCGTATTCAAACCACCACAGAGGCTGACCAGTGGGTACTGCCGAAAGGTAGGATAACTGTGGGTAACAATCATGCCCTGTGCATTCACACCTTTAGAGGAAGAGAATGTAAAAGGTCTCACTATAAAGAAAAGACACAGCACAGTGTGTCCATGCATCAGAAGGTCACATGGCAACCCATTGATTATCACATCTCTGTTTTAGGTGTCTAATAAAAATACATTTTACCTGAGCTGAGAAGATGGCTTGTGGCTAAGAGCACTTGTCTTGCAAGCATGAGGATCTGAATTTGCACTTCTAGCACCCTCAGAAAAACCAATGGACACGTGGACCCTTAACTCCAGTGCTTGGTGGTATGGTGGGGTTTGTGAGTGCGTGACTGTGTGAGTGCATGCCTGTGTGCCTTCATACATGTGTATCTGAGAGCCAATGGGCATGTGAGCCTTTAACCCTGGTGCTTGGTGGTGTGGCGGTGTGTGTGTATGAAGGCAGGGACTTAGAGACTATCCAGCCTGGGAGGACTGGAAGGGTGATTAAACAAAAACAAAAAACAAACAAACAGAAACTCCTAGAACCTTGCTAGCTCCAGGTTTAGTGAAAGACTCTTTGTCAAGGGGATAAGGCCGACAGTAACAGAGGAGGACACTTGAACATTTGCGTGGGCGCACACCTGCTCACACGAGATCTATCTCTTAACACTTATGTTTGGAGTGGCTCACTCATAGCTGTTTTTAAGCAGACAGGGGGCTCTTAAAAGTTTGGAGTGAAGAACACTTTTCCCATGCTTCCACTTCACTGTGAAGTTTGACACAGAAAAGAACAGTTTCTGATCTCAAAGAGGCCCAGAAACGTCTGCCGCAAGAATATATCAAAGCTCGGGGAAGCTAATGAGCTGCTGAGAGCCTTGGGTCAGACCGAGGCTCTTTTCCCAGTTTGGACAGCATTCTAAAGGCTTGCGCTTTCAAACCCTGAAAACTACAACATATAGATTTTAGCTTCCAAACAGGAAAAGCAATTTAGCTTTAAAAAATAAAAAATAAAAAACCCTAAACTCTGAAGGCCAGCCAAGAACGCGCACCTTTGCTAACCCACGAAGTGATTTGAGCTGCATGCTGGCAGACCTAAACATTTCCCTTTTCATTTGTGTTTGACGTGCCCCTGAGACTCCCAGAGGTAAACTGAGTAAGGGAGACAGCTCCTCCCGTTTCTTTACATTCTTTCTTTGATTTTAAATCATCACAAGCCTACAGAAAAGTTTCTGGGAAAGTAAAAAGGACTTTTTCACCGAACCATTTGCCCTGGCAGAGCAACCCCTTGCTTGTTATTTTCCCTGCTTCTGGGCTGTTTCTCACACACAGGAATGTCCTCATTATCCTGACATGGCCACCAGAGTTATCATGGGAATGACAGCACCCTCCACCTCAAGTAACCAAGCCCCACTGGGTTTTTGGTGGGCTATTTTGTTGTTGTTATTGTTGTTTGTTTTTAATTCATGGGGGATGGGGGAGAGAAGTTCCTACAGAGGCCAGAAGAGGGCGCCAGATTCTCCAAAGCTGATGGTACAGAAGGTTGGCAATTGCTGGGAACTAAACTCAGGACTTCTGGAAGGACAGCAAGTGTTCCTAATCTCTGAGCCATTTCTCCAGTTCCCCAACTGGGCTAGGGGTGGAGGTTAAAGATTATCCTGGGGATGGAGATATATATATATATTAAGAGAGAAAAGCTCCTTGTGATCACAGGTCCACCCTTGCTTGCTCTGACTTTAGTCCCTTCAACCTGGCTCTGGTTTTCAATATTCCATGACTTTCAGCAACAAATGTCACATTTGGTGGGACTGGCTAGTTCCTGTGTTCACTGCTCCATTTGGCATACATCTGGTGGGTCCTTCTACACGTGCAGCCCACACACAGAAGTGACAGTGTGCTCCTCCTGCAGCCCCACTAAGCACGAATGCTGTCAACGTGCTCCCATTTGGACGCTCTTTTCTGTGGTCCCTTTAGGGGGTTCCGCACCTTCCCTCTTCTCTCCTAACTAGAACACACTCTAAGCATCTCACTCGTTCTCATCATTCAGTGTATTCATTCTCTTATTGACATGGAGTTTCCTGTTTTATTTGGTGAGTTATTTTACGCCCCTCCCCCCCATTGCTGTATCCACTGAGCCAATAGGAGCTTCTGCTTTTTTTTCTTTTAACATACTCTCATCATTCCTTGGATAGTTAATTGATGGCTGACATAAGAGTTAGTCCAATCCCATCTTTTACTTTCCCTAGTCTCCACCAAATTTATCTCTTTGAGGAGCTTAGAGATAATGCTGCGTAGAAGCCAGGGGAGGCAAAGAGTAACACAGTTGGCTTCAGGAACAACAGGACAGGGACCCTATGGCCACCAAGACCCCACGGTCTCTGTTTGCGACGGTTCATCTTGATGTTGCATTTAGTGGTTAGAGGCCTGCTTGGGAGATTGGTAAAGAACACCTGGGCATGTGTGAGAGGTCATTTCCAGAGATGAAAATGCAGCATGCACAGGACTGTCCCCTAGGCTGGGGCCAGGGTGCAATAAAAGGGAAAAGATGGGTAGTGTAAGCCTCTCTCTCTCTCTCTCTGTCTGTCTCTCTGTCTCTCTCTGTCTCTCTGTCTCTCTGTCTCTGTCTCTCTCTCCCTCCCTCCCTCCCTCCCTCCCCCTCTCCCTCTCCCTCGCTTCCTCTCCCTCTCCCTCCCTCTCTCTCTCCCTTCTTCCCTCCCTCCCCCTCTCCCTCTCCCTCTCCCTCTCCCTCTCCCTCCCTTCCTCTCCCTCTCCCTCCCTCTCTCTCTCCCTCCTTCCCTCCCTCTCTCTCTTTCTCCTCCCTATAATATGAGATGAAGCATCTAAACCATGAACCAAACAAAGTGACCCCGTAGTCAAACCTCAGGAAAGCAAAGGGAGAGGCACCTAACATCAGCAAAGAGGGCCCTCTGGGCTCTTCGCG
Organism: Tokudaia tokunoshimensis; assembly: GCA_036184795.1. Classification (NCBI taxonomy): domain Eukaryota; kingdom Metazoa; phylum Chordata; class Mammalia; order Rodentia; family Muridae; genus Tokudaia; species Tokudaia tokunoshimensis. The sequence continues at coordinate 91,869,259 of BTHU01000016.1, read as the reverse complement.
GGAATTAACTCTCTGCTTCGAATCCTCACACCTAAGGTGATTTCCCAGCCTCCTCTACACTGTATACCCTAGAGAAAAGGACCCTTGTACTCCCAGTAACGAAAGTTGTCATCTCCAGATGTGACAACAGGACAAGAAAAATCTCTCACAATTCACGTTCAGTTTTCAATCTCTCTTGGTGCCTCCATGCCTCCAGAACCGCCCATGGAATCTGTCGTGAGCTTCCAGGTTGGCTGTGACGGTTAGAGTCGCCGGCTTGTATCGTTTTTGTTTTTAAACAGGTAGCCAATAGCATCTGCATTCATTGAGTTCAAATTCGTTGACCGATGGCACCAGTGTCTCTGTTTTTATTGTCTTTCTATTCTCCTCCTCAAGGAAGTGTCAATCAACCATCTGCCCTTCACATCAATCCTGTAAGGTATTTTGACACGGTGATGTACATTCTGGAAGAACCACTACTTGTCCCTCAGTATCTATACCATCTTTCTCCTCGGAGGCTGAAGTCAAGGCTGCAGGCAGCTGATGGGAGTGTCTACCCAATTAGCTTTATTGCCAGGTATGGAACGGAGCCTGAGAAGCCCCATCTCTGGCATTGACGGTCACATAAGTAGTCATTCATTTAGGTACGGGGTCAAAGAGGCAGAGCAGGCCCTGGGTGATGGGCAGAAGGTGATTTAATCCTCTCCATTGCCACCTTGGAGCAGGGTTTGGAAGGTCTTCCCCATCCCTCAGGATGCCCAGCCTCAAGCATGGAGGCTTGCCATGCTCCCCTGTCCTAGGAAGAGTCTAAACAACCAGGAAGAAAGCATGTGTGGTTCACAGTGGGGAGGGGGGCTGGGGAGGGAGCAGAGCGAAGACATTGATAGATCAGAAATGTCGCTGGAGATGCAAGGCCTGTGTGTTCATGACCAGAGTTGGCCTGGGAAGCTAGCTCCGTTCCAAGACCCAATTTCCAGCCACCCAGGGGAAGCATCCCTGGGCTTGTGTTGGGGTGTCCCAGCACAAGCTTGGCAACGGCTTGAGATGTGAGGCTTTGGGATCTGGGCCTACAGTGGAGGGGCCCGTCAGACTTTGTTAACACAGGGCATTTAAAATCTCTTCCAGAGCTGCTTCTGTGAACCGCTCTCGAGATGTTTGGAACTCACTGCAGCGTGGCCACAAATGTGTTTGTGTCTCGGATGGTTCTGTGGACAGGATATGGGTCCTTGACCCCTCTCACTGTGCTGGCTGAGAATGGTGTTAGGTCAGGAGAAAGTACCAGGGGTGGATACAGGAAGTCTCACCTCCATGTTGGGAACAGTAGCCCCATGGGCTTTCACTGCACATGGGCCTCCTCCGGTGCCAGATTCCTGGAGTCCTGTAGCCTCAGTTTCTCTGCAGCCAGGCCGGTTTAAGGGACCACCTCGTCTAAAATGGTTCCCCAGGTCCCTGCTGTCCGTGAGCTCTGCCTTTTCCGTACCACCTGTATCTTATTCCCAGATGAGTCTTCCTCTGTGTGTGCCCCAGCCTTGGGGCCTAGCTCTTCTGCATCTATGAATCCCAGTTTCTCTCCAGTCTTCCTCTTACTGGTTAACTCCTCATAACCCCCCTTCTTGTTACTATCTTTTGAGTTGCTGATGTGGCCATGCTAGGGACAAAACCCAAGGCCTCAAATATGTTAGGCAAGTATTCCATCAGCGAGACACACCCAACCCCTCAAAATTGGCAGACACTGCCCGCTCCAATGCCATGCTTGGAGTCTGTCTCCCGCTGACTGGCCCTCTTTAGTCTAAGCACCTTTTTGCTCCTGCCGCCCTGAACCTTCCCGATCAGAACTCATCGCCCTCAGGGGTCCACAGAGGCCCTGTTCAGATCTGCTGGCATTGGCTGAGTCACGCTTCCTGCTACCATTATCCCTGTGACATGTGTAAAGGATTAATAACTCTCCATGTTGGGGACCACATCTTACTTTTGTTTTCCCAGAATAGAGAGAGGTCGAGCTCCGCCGTGATGGGGCACAGCTGAGCTGTGGAGGCTCCCTGTGGTGCTGTATCTTTGTGACCTCCCTGTCTGGGACCCTAGATGACTGTGGCACAGTTGCAGGTGTGAAGCGGGTTCTGAACAAAGCCACACTTTGAGGGGATGGATGAATAACATCGCAAGACAAATGGCCCCAGATGTCTAGAACAGGTGGGGTGGAGCCATGAAAACATTTCCTAAAAGAACATTGCTTCCTCAGCTCTTTCTCTTCCAGATACCTTTCCTGCACCCGATGCATGCCAACCAACCTTGGTCCCACAAGCCCTCTGTTCAAAGCTGCAAGTCTGGACTGCAGGCACTGAGCAGGTACCCTCCCGGGCTGGAACTTTTATGCACCAAGGATGCTATGGGCTGGCAGGTGGATGTGCTCCTGGCCCCTCCCACAGCATAAGGCGTGCCCTTCCTGAGCTCCAGCTAGGTTCCTCTGTACCTGATCTCTAAGACACTCAACCCTCGTTCCGGCCACCACAAACTGTCCCTCCAGCTCAGCCTGTGACCCGGACACCCTTGTGTGTTCTTTCTCTTTCCGACTCTTCTTTCTCAACCTCTCTACCTTTGCTGCTTTCTGTAGAAATTATAGTTCCTTTCAAAACACGGTAAGTATAAACATGTCTAAACTCACTGTTGTGGTGTTTCCTTCAGATGTGGGCAGCTTGGGTCTCCTGAACTTTGCAGTGACCCGTGAGTCTTAGCTCTGGTGGCCACTTCTCGTTGTGTCACTTTGGTTGATAATACTGTGTGCTAACACTACACTGTTTCTGAGGGTATCCCCTACAAACGCATCTATGTGAGCAAATATCCTGGCCACATGACCACCACCCCCACCCCTGTGCGTCCTTGTCCTCTCGTCCTCGTTTTATTTGGATGTTCTAGCTATCAACAAAAACAAGATTTCACTATGTCTCCCAGATAAAACTTCCCCTGCCCATCCTCCCAACCCCCTCTGACCAGGAGGGAGATAGGCTGGGAGGAAACACATCTTAAAGGAGCCTGCTGACAATGTCTTCAGCTCGGGCCTTTACCACGTTCCCCAAAATTCCCCCTGCCGATTAATGAGCTTCAGCTAAATGACGGCTTTTTCTCTGTCCCCAGTGTCCATTCCCTCCTGTGGCTGTCATACACAATCCCAAGGACACGCTGGCAAGTCCTGGGCCATTGACCTGGCAGGGAGGTCCTCCCCTGCTTCTCCAGCTCCTTTCAGGAGCTCACAATACGAATTTACATCCTAAAAGATCCTCTCCATTCTTCCCTGGGAAATGCCAGGCTCTGCTGGGGACATGTGTCAAGCCTCTGAATGGCTATGAGATGGCAGGCCCAGGGAGAGCCGTGCATGTTTGCATGGGGTGTGTGTTAGGGGAGGGGTGGACCGTGTTTCAATTAAAAATTTGCAGATGTGAAAGAAGATACAAGGCCAGAGCCCGGAATCGAACACGTAGCCAGTCCCAAGAATAGCATCGGGAACATGGTTAGAGATTGTCCCCTCCGATCCCAACCCTGAGCTATGGCTGTTGACCTCTCTGAGCCAGGGTAGAGATCATAGCTGTGGGGCCTGCTGAGTGTCCCAACTGCAGGATCAGAGAACTGAGGAAACAGACTGAGCAGCAGAACCAGGCCTCAGAGGACTAGGCTGTGATATCAGAGTCGGCTGACACTAGAAATGACTGGGCATAATTCTCAACAGCCCAAGGCTGGTTGTACTGTTGCAAATCCTCCACTTGGTCTTGCAGAGCCTCTCATACTGGATTAGAAGGGGGACAAGTGACAAGCCAGGATGCCACCTGCTTGCATGCTGACATAGGTTAGTACATGAGCCTGCTGCTTCCCGGTTCTACTTCCCACAGACAAGGTTTGAACCAAGGACTCCTATCATGCCAGCTACCCAGAATCCCTCATGGTGCATGTCCCTGTCTGGTTCTGCGTGCCTCTGGGTATCATGGACTAGAACTTCCTGTGTGCTTACAGAAGCATCTAGAGTTTGTTTGCTGTAACCAGACTGACCTCGAAGCAGATGCTGCAGCTCAAAAATACTGCAGGGACCTGAAAGTGGCCAAGTAAGAAGGACATGTGAGATGCAGGGCTGGTGGCATAAGAACCAGATTCCTGTCTAGGACTGGCATATAGAAGGAGCCCTGAATTTCGAGAGGCTGACATAGAAGTAAGGCAACATCATATCACCCAATAGTATCAGCTCTGCCCTCAGATGGATGCAAGATGTATGTTTCCATCCTAAGGGAGGCAGGGAGACTGAGGCAGGGCATCCAAAAAGAACAACCCCCTCAAAGAAATAAAAAAAAATAGTTCTATTACAAGGTTTGTCACCCAGGGGTGACAGAAACTAAGAAGCAGGGTGGGCTCTCCCCGGGTGCCTCGTGGAGAGGTGTAAGCCGTTCCTGTATCTTCCCAGCAGGACATCTGTGCACAATGGTACATGATATGGTGAACAGCTTCATTATCGATGACAAAAGGGACAGTCATACACTTGAACCAAGAATCTGCTCCGGAGCCCTGGTGACAGCCCTGCAGAGAGGCCAGATGTCTTTGTTTCACAGATGAGGCTCAAAATATTGCATGCCTTGTTTGCAGCCTAGCCTGGGCTCAGGGTTAGGTCAACCTTGGACCATCTTGGACAGATTCAGATCCACCTGATTTCCCTGCCCAGAGCTGATGAGAGTTATTGGCTCAGGCTGGGATAATAGCTTAGTCGGTAAAATGCCTGCCTCAAAAGCTTAAGGATCAGAGTTCTTCCGCTGAACTCACATTTAAAAGGCTCAGGATAGTACTGTGCTCTTGTGCTTCCAGAGCTGGTAAGGCCGAGACGGATAGATTCTTGGAGATCATTGGCCATCCAGCCTTACCTAATGGCCAAGTTCTGGGCCAATGAAAGACATTAGCAACTCACAATGACAAGAGAGATGGCATCCAAGGAATGACAGTCAAGTTCATTCCATGGCCTCCACAGACACAGGCACATACACCGTCGTTCAGTTGGTTGGTTGGTTGGTTGGTTGTTGGTTGGTTGGTTGGTTTGGTTTGGTTGTTTCTGTTTTATGCATGCTGGTTCTCCAGTTGTAACAGTGTCCCTAGAAACTGAAAGGATTCCTTTACCCCAGCTCTGGAAGAGCACCCTGCCTGGCTAGTGCATAGAGCAAGAAATCTAACCTTATTCTGGCAGCGGGGCCCACTGGATCCCGGGCACAACACAGGGCAGTAAGGGTGTCATTAGCTTGGCCTCCTTCTCCACCATCACTGCATAGACTGGCCAGAGACAGACCTTCTCATGACCATGGGCACAGAGCAAAACCAGAATTGGAGTCCAGCCTGTGACCGTGTGGCTGCTGTCAATAGAACTGGGAGCTCCCTAACTTTCAATACAGAGGTCATCTCCAAGGAGCTGGAGGGCATCTGAGCAGATCAATGATTCTGTGGCTGCAGATTGACACCCTCTGCCTGCCGTTACCTGCAGACACAGTCTCATGAAGAAAATTATGGTCTGAGGGCAGTGTTCACCCATCTGTCCCCTAGAAGGGTCTCACACATATCTGAGGTTCTCTTCTTAAAGGTACGCTTGACTTCACCACAGTTTCTACCTACCAGAGCCGTAGGGGTCACACCAGGCATGGCCCATCCCCTTCTAGATGAGTCACGGACCAGGCGCAAGCCTCGCAGCCCAGCTGTATCCTGTTCCTGCTCTTTCACACACAGCTGCAGTGGGGGAGGAGATGAGCATCCTTCACCACCCCATAGTCTCTGTGTGTCTGCTTCCCTGCAATGGACCTACCGCCAACACCCCCCCACACACACACACACAGTGGTATAGACCATGTAGGTGAAGTTGCCTCATAGGCTGACTTTGACCACCAACGATGGCTAGCTGAGAGTCATGGGCCCTGGAAGGCTAGCTGTGCCCACTGAGGAATGAGAAGCATCTAGAGTTGTCCTGCTGACTCTGCAGGCAACCTGAGTGTTCAAAGGTGTGGCTCGATGGTACTACTGAAAGATCGATCAGGTGTGGGCCTGCAAGCCTCACCCCAGCCAGAGTGGATCTGTTCCCATCCTGTTCCCTGTCCCAAAGCTGGAAGGATAGATGGGTGGGTGAGAAAAAAGCCAACACTGGAGCTAAAGGAAGGCCTGTTACATATGAGGGGAATCACGGATGGTTTATCCTGACTGCAGTTTAGTTAGATGTAGAATCAACTGAAATACATAGCATGGGTCTGTGCACACATTTCCAGGAAGGGTTAACTAAAATAAGAGAAGTGTCCTCCGGGGTGGGTGGCACCTTCCAGCAATGGCTCAGAGAGTGAGGTCTGAGGTGGGGACTGTGCTGTTTGCCCACGTTAGCTTCTTACTGGAGTGTGTCACTGCTGGAGCTGCTGTTGTCATCCTCAGGGACACCGGAACACAGCTTTTCCTACCTTCCAACATGGACTGATGACTCTCCAGGAACTCTCCAGGTCTCCAGTGCCAGCCTGGGACTGCTGAGGCTCACCTTGGTGTAGTGAACAATTCAGGGTTTCTCTGCCTCTCCAGCATGCAGCTGTTCATCGAGTGCCCAGCCCACATTGTGTGGCCAAAGTAAGCATGTCCCCTTTTCACTATACTGGCACTCATGGGTCCTATTCCTCCACAGAATTCTAACATACACATCTCAGGTAAGATATACCAAACTTAGCCTGCTCTCGGCACATGACGGTGCTCTCGGCACATGACGGTGCTCTCTGCTTTCTTCTAAAGCTGAGCGAAAATACTAAGGATCTTAAGCACAGCCTTTAAGGCCCATGCATGTAAACCCCAGTGTTTGGGAAACAGAAGTAGGAGAACGAGGATCACAGGGCTAGCCTGAGCTACATGTGAAACCTTGTCAATAAACAAAAAAGAAAGTTTTATTAAGGGAGAATCCTAATGAAATGAACTTTCAACCAAAACCTACTCGGTAAAAGTTCTGAGTCTGCTGTGAAGAATTGCCTTCCTGATGGGAAGGAGGCCTCTTAGGCACATGTGACTGGACTTTGAACAATCTAATTGTGAGCGGGTATATTTTAGTATCCATGCAGTCACAGAAAACTGCCCCCTTGAAAATTCTCCTTGAGCAATCTGTCCCAGCATCTGCTGTGATAACATCATTGTTTCCTCTCCTGGGTAGAATGAGATCGCTCTGGATTGGTGAGTTCATGGAAGCTCAGGGGTCCAATCAGACAGAGCCCACAGTGCACAGCACCGTCCCCTCCCTGAGAAGATTAATAAGGAAGGGAGGAAGGGAGGAAGGAAGGGAGGAAGACAGAGGACAAGCTGTCCATCTCTATTGGTTCTGATGAGGGAAAAACCAATCTCTAAGAATTCCAAGTATGAGACAAACTATATGGATGTAGGAGCTAGTTTCACACCACCTTTGAGGACCCAAACAGGTTTGTTTTAACACATTCCTTCATGCATTAGGCCGCCTGGAGCAAAACCAGCGCTCTGTGGAAGAAGGGTCTTGAGTTCCGCCTCAGCGAGGCCCCTGAGCAGAACTGATCAACCAGGAATTCACAGGAGAAAGTTCTTAAAACCCTCCTGAACCTGCAGAAGCAAGTCACTGCGTGCCTTCTTCAGGAATGGCAGACAGCAGGACCAAACCTGAGAGGCTATGATGAGCATGCAGAGAAACCAGCAAGGAAGGGGTGGGGTGGGGAGGAACAAGCCAGAGTGTCTAAGTGCCAGGAAGAAAGGGGATGAGTCGGCTGACCGGATGTTGGGAAAAGTGGTCAGTGCGAAGTTCCTCAGACTCAGCAGGAGTGACCAACCTCAGCCAGAATTGTACAGGGGCTCAACCTCCAGGCACATTGTAGAGACTTTACCACAATTAGGGCAGGAGGGGGCTGCTGAGGTCACTCTAGAAGACTCAGTGGTGCCCTGAGGAGACTGAGTCACAACACCAGAGGAAGCCAAACTCAGAGAGAGGGTTCTCATACACAAGGACAAGTGCTTTTGACCTGGACAGGGCAAACCAGGCCATTAACTATGAAGAAAGAGATCGCAATCAAAATGGGCACAGGTTGTCAAAACCCGTTTCCTGTTTCCTACCAACAAACCTTTCTTTTCTTTTTTTTTTTTAATATGATGCCACTTTTTAATTGCAAGGCTCTCTTAGGGCATTTAACACTTATTTTTTCCTATTTATTTATTTTTATTGAAAAAGTAAGTAAAAACATTTTATGATAAAATTGAAGATTTACGTGAAAAATATTTCTGATAAAATAGGAGAGATATATAGAAAAACATGTTAAAATTGACAATTATCATAAAAAATTAAAGAGTAAAGTGGTAGACATAAAAAACATTGCTAAATTAAATGAAAAATGAAATAGAAACATCTTATGACAGAATTGAAGATTTACATGGAAAATACTTTTGATAAAATTGTAGAAAATATATAAAAACATGTTAAAATTGAAGATTATCATGGAAAATTTTATATAGATATAATAATGGTAGACATAAAAGTATTCCTAAATTAGTTGAAAGTGGAATTATAAACACTTTCTGATAAACTTGAAGATTTACATGGAAAATATTTCTGATAAAATTGAAGAAATATATAGAAAAACATGTTAAAATTGAAGATTATCATGGCAATTATATGGATAAAATGAAAAGCATAAAAATAATTCTAAATTGATTGAACGTAGAATTTTATCAACAAGCCTTTCTTAAAAGACCTTCCAGAAACTGATTCATTGTAATGTTTTCAACTTATGTGAATGCATGCGACTGTATATGGGTTGCTACAGGGAAGTGCAGGTCCCATGGAGGTCAGAAACTGACAGGTCACTGATGCTGGGAACTGAACTCTGGTCCTCTGCAAGAACAGTGAGCTATTTCTCCAGCCCCATAAAGAAATTTCTTAAGAGATTCAATTGCTAGGGGGAAAAAAAAAGAACATTACTCCAGGAACAGAGAATAAATCAATCAGATATAAATCATATCATCATCATCATCATCATCATCATCCATTTGTGGGTAAATTGAGATGTACTCTGGTTTGGGTTCACTTTAAATCTGACTCTGGGGCCTGAGATTCAGGAACTACACTTCATTTTTAATTTGGTACAATTTGGCACAGAGGGTAAAGCATTTTTCTCCACATGTGGAAAGGCTCTGGGGAATTTGTGTTCCTTTCTTTGTGTGTTTGAGCGCTTTGTGTAGTCATCTCTGCTGAGCTCTGTCATCTACCTGTGACCATGACAATGTGTCTCTGTGGCTGGAGGCAGGTTCCAACGATATCTCTGTTGCTGGGAGTCGAGTCAGGAGTTGGGGGGGGGGGGGCTCTGAGAGTTTGTAGGGAGGACCTAAATGAAAACATCAGAAATGAGTATCTGCCCAAACTCCCATCCTCTGACCCCAGAGGCGGTGCCTGTGAATCACTACCCAGAGTAGAAGCTATGCCCACTCTCAGTATGAAAAGGGCCACCCTCTTCTCTATTTGCAGTGACACCCTCCTCCCCCAGAGGAAAGCAAATGGAGGGACAACGGTCTCACAGGGACACAATCAGACTAAAGAAGATAGGATAAAGTACAATCTACAAGTAAAACGCAGCTGCCAATCCTTCTGGACACTGGACCAGGTCACAGTCCCCTGGCACAGGCGTGGTGTCCCTAGGCAGGGTCTGGGTGCCAGCTAGCCCTGGCTTTGGTAGTTTCCTCAGCCTGCCATTCAGGCTGCCTGATTCCTCTTCTTCAATAATGGGCCTTGAATCAGGAGGGATCAGCTCTGACAGACTGGGGCTTCAAGATACTGGAACTCTGCTTGTCTAAGGATTTGTGTCATTTAGACTGCAGAGGATACTCTGACACTCCTAAATCTTGTCTCTCACTGAGGCGCTCAAGAACTGGTAGCATGTGGTATCTGTTACAGTTGGAGCGGTGGGCTAGGGATATACTCCAGACAGTAGAGTGCTTGCTTAGCATGCACTAACCCCTGGGTTCCCTCCTCAGCACAGGCTGAACCCAAGCGTGGCAGTACACAACTGTAATCCTATCGGTCAGCAGGTGGAGGCAGGAGGATTGAGAGCCCAACGTCATTGTTGGACACATAGTAACGTAGAGGCCAGTACGAGCTCCGTGAGGCTCAAAAGGAAGAGAGAATTTGGAACGGAAAAATGTCCATGCAGTAAAGTGACTCTCTCATTATACAGAGAAGCAGGTGGACAGAAAGAAAGCAAGGAGACCTTATTGAACGCTGAAGACAACGGGCCTCATGGTCAGGACTGAGGGGCTACCCTTCCAGAGGAAGTCTGGAAAAAAAAAAGTTCCTCCTGGGCAAGACAGTCCTCAAAGGACCCATTTTCCTACAAGTCCATGAAAACACAAGTCTTCCATTACAAACTCAACAAATGTAACTGGGTATCTAGCTTCTCAAAAGATCAAGGATCACCAAAAAGGAACGTCCCAGAATAGCAACCTCACACATCATGGGTCTCTGAAGAGGAAGTAAAACTCACCGTGGTCAGAACAAAATCAGTCACCCGCAGCCAGGCCAGGTGGCCCATGCCTTCATGTCCTTTCACACGTACTGAAAGTCGGGGTCTCTCAGGTCTCATCAGGCTGTGTGTCACGGCCATGTGAGAGAAGGAATTATGCAAATGACTGAATAAATGAACAGACTTTGTCTTTCTAGTAATGGGAAAAATATGTGGTTTGGAAAGCACCTTGGATTCTTCTAAGTATTACAACTATTCTCCCAGGAGTGTCACCTTACATCCCTGGAGAGAAAAGACCCCTGAGTCCCCTCTGTGAATTCTCTATGTTTTATTACCACATTGTAAAGTGCAGCATTGAGAAGTTGTAGGGAACACAAGGTAACTATAGAATCTGCCCCCTGCCCCAGCTCGCTGCTGCAGCCCAAGGGCATCTTCGAGGATGGGGGAAACTAAAAACCAGCCCAGCGGGCTTTCCGACCTTGGTCAGGTTGGATGGCACTAGAGAGAGCCACAGGTTGGTTCCTACAGATGCATTGATACATCACCTGTACTTCTTCAGCCCTAGAGCACTGAGATCGTGTGCATTGTATCACGATATCCATCTTCTCTCTTCAACACATGGATGGAAGAGACCAAAGATCCTCAGCCGGAAGACTAAAGGAATGGTAGGTAGGAATGTGGAAGTGATGGTATGTTTGTTGTCCGTGTGTGTGTGTGTGTGTGTGTGTGTGTGTGTGTGTGTGTGTGTGTGTGTGTGTTTGGGGGAGTGCAAGGGTGGTGGGTGCAAACGTGTGAATGTGCATGTGCATATACATGTGTGTGCATAGATCTCATAGAGGTCAGAGGCTGATGTCAAGTGCCTTTCTAAATCTTGTCTCTCCTTTATTTTTGAAACGAGGGCTTTCCCTGAACCTAGAGCACATTGATAGGTTGGGCTGACTGGCAAGATGAATTTAGAGCTCACTGATTGGCTAGACTGGCTGGCAAGATGAAATCTAGAGCTCACTGATTGGCTAGACTAGCTGGCAAGATGAAATCTAGAGCTCGCTGATTGGCTGGACTGACTGGCAAGATGAATCTAGAGCTCAGTGATTGGCTGGACTGGCTGCCCTACAAGCTCCAGAAGCCCGCCTATCGCCTTAGCAGTGGTGTTACAGGCTCTTGCCATACCCACCTCTTTATGTGGGTCCTGGGGATCTAGACCCAGGTCATTACGCTTACACAGCAAACGCTTTGCCGACTGAGCCATGCCCACCACCCTTGAGTCCTAATGTTTTCTTTCCTCTCACTCCCAGACCTTGGAGAAAACCATCTAAGCATTTATCATGTGCTTATGGCACTCCAACTTCCTGCTTATGAGGTATGCGTTGTATCGCTAAATCTCCATCTTCTCTCTTCCGTACACTGTTGGAAGAGACCAAAGACAGCCCCCCCGCCCCCAGACATCTGCCTGAGAGTAGAGACATCTGCCCGAGACTAGAGGAATGGCAACCAGGAATGTGGACATGCTGGGGCGATTTGCCCACTTTGTCCAGTGGGAACATGGAGATGCATGGATCAGGCAACTGATGGTGAGACAACCCCCACCCCACCCCCCAGAGAGTGACCCTGCTTGAAAGAGTCTGGCACCAACTGGGAGTGTTTCTCAGATGAGCTTCCGCCTAATATTTTGCTAGAAACAGAAAAGTCTCTCTCCCACGTATAAGCTTCTAAAAATGCAGAGTGCGTACAAGGTACCCGAGTATCTTGTGGAACGGGAAGAAGTCCGTGCAGCCACACTGAGAGAAAACCATGAGCAGGTGCCATCAGCCTTGAGGTAATGGCCATCTCAACTCTCTCTTTCTCCCTGCCTGTCATCATTGTCAGACAAGATTATTCCTTTTGGGGACACACACGTGCCCTGACTCCCCTATAAGATATCCACAAGTATCCAATAAAAAAATTTATATTTTAGTATCTTAAAATAATTACCTATACCTTGAGCCCCTGTTTTCTTCCAACTCCCTCTTAGATTTTTTCTTCCAAGAATCTATTCTATATACTTCAGTGGGTTTCAGGTTCTGCGCTGATCTGGTTGTCTTGCCCCTATACTCTCTCCTCCTCTGCGTTTTGTTCCTACAGCTCAGGATGACCACGGTCCCCCAGCTGCTCATGCAGGACCCAGAAGTCACTGCCCTCCTTGATCCTTTACATTCAATATCCACTCAGACTCCATTCACATCAACTGTCCTCTTAAATCTTTCCCTGTTCTCTACCGTCCAACTCCAGACTCAAACTTCAGAGCCAAGTGTTCTCAGACAACCCAGTCCATTTCCCCACAAAAGGCAGCCACAGAGCTACCTCCCCTGTGTGAAACATGGGTGAAAAACCTCTGGACCCTGGGACACACCCATTTCACACAGGTAGAAATATCTGTAGCCACTACCTTGAAGAAGATCGATCCGTGGATTTGATTCTGTGGCGATTCCTTTCATATCTGTGCTGGGAGCTGCATCTTCTGCCCCAACACATTTCACCATCTGTCCTAGTTTGCTCTCTATTACTGTGATAAACACCGTGACCAAAACCAACCTGGGGAGGATGGATTTATTTGGCTTATATGTCCACATCACCATCATCATTGATGTGAATCAGGGTGAGAACGCAAGGCAAGAACCTGGAGGCGAGAACTGAAGCAGAGACCACACACAGAAGGATCAGTTCAGCCTGTGTATTAGGGTTTCCATTGCTGTAAAGAATCACCATGACCAAGGCAACTCTTATAAAGGACAACATTTCATCGGGGCTGGCTGACAGGTTCAAAGGTTCAGTCCATTATCATCAAGGCAGGAAGCATGGCAGCATCCAGGCAGGCATGGTGCTGGAGGAGGTGTGAGTTCTACACCTTCATCCGAAGGAAGCCAAAACAGACTGACTTCCAGGCAGCTAGGAGGAAGGTCTCAAAGCCCACCCCCTACAGTGACACACTTCCTCCAACAAGGCCACACCTCCTAATAGTGCCACTCCCTGGACCAAGCATATTCAAACCACCACAACCTGCTTTCTTATACAAGCCCGGACCACCAGGGATGGCACATTCCACAGTGGGCTGAGAGTCTCCCCTCCAGACATCTAACGTTAGTCAAGAAAATGCCCCCATAGATTTGCCTACAGGCCAGTCTGATGGAGGCAATTCATCAGTTGAGGTTTCCTCTTCCGGGATGTCTCGATCTTGTGTCAAGTTCACAAAGAGAAGCAAGTCGCACACCACCTTTCCTCCTCCTCACTGTCAGCTGACCCAAGTGTCCACGTCAGTAATGGAGACATTCAGCATTTACATTACAGAAAGAAATGACTGTTTGAAGAGATGGGCGTGCTGAATCTGAATGAGAACTATGTGGTGTGCACATACATGCTTTCTAACGTCACAGTGCACTCCACCAGCGTGGACAATATTTTTGTTCTTTATCAGTTATAAAAACAAATTAAACATGCCCAGTGTGGTGACTTAATCAAGATATACCCTGTCAGCCAGCTGAAATGACTCATGCCTATAACCACAGCACTTAAGAGGCTAGGAAAGCAGGATTGCCCCAGGACAGCAGTTGTTAACCTGTGGGTTGAAACCCTTTCGGGAGTCAAATGACCCTTTCATGGGGTCACTTGAGACCATCTGCATATCAAATATTTACATTATGATTCACAACAGCAGCAAAATGGCAGTTATGAAGTAGCAATGAAAATAATGTTATAGCTGGAGGTCACCACAACCTGAGGAACTGTATTAAGGGGTCACAGCATTCGGAAGGTTGAGAACCACTGTCGTAGGCTATGTGGTAAGCTCCAGGCCAGCTTGGGTTATAGCCCTGTCTCAAACAAACAAACCAAACAACCTACATATGCCAGTCCCTTGGCACTCTACCAACTTTCCAGCCCAAACCATCCAGCACAGGGTAGGCACCTGCTCCAGAGGGCAGGTTCCCTCTTCCTGCTAACACTCCCCCCCCCGCCGCCTCCATTTGTATTTACCTATCCACAGCCCTAGGAGTAGGGGAGGAACTGGGACTCAGCCCTTTACTAATTCTCTAATTCTGTTTTCTCTACAAGCTCACTGCCCGTGAAGAGTTAAGAGACACAGGCTTTGGCTCCTACCGTCTCCTGTACAGTGGCCTCGAGCTCCACTTTGGAACACATTTCCTTTGTCTTAGATATCAGTCCACTCTGCAAGGAGTCATTCCACATTAACGCCCCATTCCAGGGCACACAGCACGTCCCGATATCCCCAGGAGGCTTGCCTGACACTGAGGGCCACACTCTCCAGTGTTCCTGAGAGGCCTAAGGTTCTTGATGCCCTTCCCTCCTTCTGTGGGAGCACGGGCTCCTCCTCTCCTACCGGAGTGACTTCCTCTTCACCTTTATGCTCCAAACAGCACCTGGCCCAGGAAGGTTTCCATTTAGATCCAGCAAAGAGCTTGTCACAGTAAATTAAGAGTGTCTTACCTCACTGTGTCCCACAGTAGATTTGTAGTTCTGAGGAACTGTATCCGGCTATGCTTGGTGATGCACGCTTATATTCCTAGCCGTGAGAGTTTGGGGCAGGAGAATCATGAGTTCAAGCCCAGACTTAGCTACAGAGTGAGAACTTTTCTCAAATAAACAAACAAACAAAAAAACTAAGAGCTAAGAAGGTAGCTCAGCAGGTAAATCACTTTCTGCATAAAGCATAACAACCAGAATTTTGATCCTCAGTACCTCCATACACACTGCCCCACAGCATGTAGGAGACAAGAGAGAGGGCTTCCTAGAGCAAGCTAGCTAGCCCAACTAGTTACATTGATGAGCTCTGGGTTCAAGAGAGAGGCCCTGCTTATAAATATAAGACAGAGAAAGGCTGAGAAAGACATACAACACCAATGTCATCCACATGCATGCACACATGTATACCGGCCACCTACAAACGCACATATGTGCACCTGTGCACATATGTGCCCACACAAAAGCAATCATGCATGCACACACACACACACACACAAGATGCACACACATATAAAAAAATAAATTAAAATGAAATAAAACAAAACACCAACAAAAGAGTTATCTCTCTGTAACCCTGAAGCTAATCACAGGGCCTGTTTGCAGCAGGTTCTAGGCAAATCATCTCTAATGCATAGCTGAAGGCCCTCAAGGGAACAGGCAGTAATGGCCTTGTGCATCAAGGCTATGGAATGTTCTCTAAATGAAGGGAGAAATTCCACGCTGGATTCTCATATAGAAATGCAGTTCTGGATAGATTGGGGGCTTTCTTTTCAGGCTTACCCTGTTTATTAAAAAAATTGCCATAGACTCTTGAGCCTCTCAGAACCTTAATGCAAACTGAAATGCCATGTCTCCAGCAACACGGCCACACTGTTCAGAGCGGAGCCCACCCCATTCCCGCCTAACCCCAAACACGTGCACATAAGACTATAAAGTTCTCCCTGCCAATCTGATCTGCTGCAGTAACAGACCCAGGAGACGGTCCAGGGCCTGTGGATGACTCTTCAGCTGAAGTGAATTGGGAACCTTGCCAAGTTGGTTTTCAGGCTCTGAGCTTCTCTCTGCATAAGGAGGCCAGGCATCCTGGAAACAGGGCAGTCTGCCCACTTTGCTAGAATATAGGAGGGACACTGCAGGCGCTATACGCTGACTATGCACCCAGTAGGGTCTTCTCTATTTACAGGTTGAAATGTTGGTCTTGGGCTCAATTCCATCCTGGTGTTAAAAATGAGCACAGTGTATTCATGTATGTGTCCCTGGGAGGAAGATGTCCCATCCCAAAATGAACGTATTGTGCAGGACAGGCCTTTGATCTATCCACAGTGATATTGTCCTATAAAAACTCAGTCTCCCTAGGAACAGGAAGATTGTACATGATGTGTTCCATGTACTGGTAAGGACTTAATGACCAACAGAGGGGCAGATAGACGGGGGTTGGGGGGCGCTCAATAAACATACAAATGTGGACAGAGAGACTCCAATAAGGAGCTGCGTGGACCTGTTTCCTGGGCTCTTAGCTTGGATTCTGCCAGAGGTGAGTCTTCTATGACTGGCACCTGTGATTTAATGGCTTCCTGTAAGGCTGCAAAAGGCTATGTGGTACCTACAGATCATCACCAGCGGAGCAGGGCTGACTCCAGAGACTGACACACTGTCAAAAAACAATAATAATAATCTTTGATGTCAAAACTTATAGAAACAGGAGCTTGAGAGATAGTTCAGTTGGTGACGTGCTTACATGCGTGAAGCACAAGGATGTGTGAGTCCCTACATTTTCATAGGACCCGTGTGAGAATGCTCACTTGTAACCTCAGCATCGAGAAGGCGAGACACGTGCAGCCCTGGGATCAGCCAGCCTAGCTCAGTGGTTGAGTTTTAGGCCGGTAAGAAAGTCTGTCAGAAAAAGAGAAAGTGGGGAATGATGGCTCAGGAGTCAAAATGCTTGCTGTGTGGAAGAGAAAGCCAGCCGGTGTGGGCAAGCTCTTGGCTCCTCTTCCTGAGCATCCTGCCACCCCTGGCCTCCCCGGCTCAGAGCAGGGATGGGCTGCACAGACTGGAGGTGAGCTAAGATTCATTCTCACCCCGTCCATTGGATTTCTCCTGCTGTTCGTTCCGAGACGTGGAGCTTGTTTCCACAGTAGTCCTTCACACGCTTGGTGTCCTTGCCCAAGGTTTCTCAAAGGGTCCACTCCGTCTTGCTGTCCCTCAAAGGTTGTGATGGTGGCCTGCACCCAGAGAGGGCACATAGCGTCCCCTGTGGATGCAGGGCCAAGTCTCTGGCTCAGGCAGACCCCCTTCTGATCAAAGTATCTTTTGCAGTTTCACTTTGGGAAAATACTTACACTCTGCCACCTTTCATGTTGGTAACCTGATACTCCGTGTGTCCCTTCCGGAGATACCCAAAGTGTCAGCTACCCTCCCAGACTTGCTTGACCTCAGTGAATCAAGTTAGATCCGCCCATGACCTTCAGAAAAGTCCCAAGAAGTAAAGTCCAGATGTGATGGCATGCCCCAGGGCCAGGCCCCCTTGCATTAGCAAAAGGGAGGCCTGATCTGTTTATAGTGATTTTCACACTAAAGAGGAAAAACAAACAAAGAGGTCTTTAACTCAAAACCTGTTAAGAGTTTTCCATAGGAATAATTTTCAAAAGCTCGATTCTTTTCAGAGAACTGACTGCCTTTCGGCAACAATGCTTTCTTCGAAGGTTATTTTTAGTTTCCTACCTGTCAACGGAGAAAAAGATGCCAAGTGTGAAAGCCAAATGCATTGCAGGAGCACTCTGGGTGGGTGAAGGGGCGTGAATGCACACTAGAACAGAGGCACGACTAAGCTGGAGGCGGAAGTCACACATCTGCAGGAAAGTGTGGAACGGGGGAGGGGAGGGGAGCACACTGGATCATTATGCATGCCCCTCCCTCTGGGTCTCTGCAGAAAATTACTAATGCTGGGCCATTAAGGAATGGTTAATGGAAAGAGAACAGAATGAAAAGTCAGGCCAGAGCTCACGGCTGTGAACTTTGGGAAGGGCTGACTGTGCACTGTGAACGTTGGGAAGGGCAGAGTGTGCTACTGTTTGTCCTAAGAGGGGCTCTGGGCTGTGAGCTGGGATGTGCCTTGAAAATGGTTCAGCAGGAGCGGAGTTAAAAATATTTGCTGCAGGCCCTGTGAGGACACCACACTAAGGTTACAAACCTGTTATCTAGAAGAGAGTACAGATAGCCAGGGACATTTAGGCCAACAGACTCAGACACTACCCCCTCTGGTCATTCAGGTTAACCAACTTGGGCTATGCAAAGTCAACCTCCCTGACAGCTCACAGCTATGACTGCCATTTGCTGGCCTCTTAAACTTAGCACTGGTAGACTGACCTTTGACCTCATCCTTTTTTTTTTTTTTGCAAGTGGTACCCTAGGATTTGGATGGTGGAATTTGTTGTCCCATGATCCATGACTGGGAACCACCATGTGTGACCTTAACTGTGGCCAGAGACTTGGAGCCACCACTGTGGCCAAACCCCCGCCTCCACTGTGCCTCTTATAGAAGGAACCACATGGTTCTGAGTCCTATGAGAGAAGATGTTAAGAGTGGCCAGCTTGGGGACTACAGTGGAGCAGCAATAATGCTATGTGTGGTGGGATGCAGTATATACATCAGGCTCTCCAGAACCATGGATGCCAGCATTGCAACAGCTCCACAGTCCATGTACTTACCTGTGTGCCTTCAACTGAGAGCCTGGCTTCACTGTAGTACCGGATTTAAAAACTGTAAAGCATTTCCACCAGCAGTCCATAATTCCTAATTTGTTATCAGCACACAATGCCCACGAGGCAAGAAAGAAAGAGAGTAGTGTTCCCATTTCACAGATGACAGACTGAGTCTCAGACAAGCCAGGCGAGCTCATTTTCTAGACTCCCAATCCTAGTACAGCCCTCCAGAGCCAGATCACAGGGGCAGAAACTCAGAAGCTAAAAGTCACCTATGTCCTGGATAAAAGACAGAGGTGTCTCACTCAAGTCCGTGAATCCTCAGAGGGACAGCTGAACCCTGATGCCCAGCACACAGCACAGGTGTGACTCAGGTCCTGACGCAGGTCAGAGACCCCCTCCTTGCACTCCACCTCTTGACCTCCTGGCTCATCTTACACTCCAGACATTGTGACTTTGTGAACATTACACTTGAGCCAGATTCCTGAAGGAGGTACCTGTGGATGCATCACCTAAGATACCTGCTTGGCCCATAGGCACAGACACTCCCAGACCCAGGGCAGAAGAGCAAGAGGCGCCCTGCGGCAGCCTTGATCAGAGCACAGAGTGTGCTAGAATGTTTGCTCCCTCTTCTTCTGACCAAGGATTCTGAGAGGCAGACCTCGCAGCGCTCTATACAAGGTTGGGACTACATAGACTACAGGATCAGCAGCTCTATGGATCAGCAGATAGATGATAGATAGATAGATAGATAGATAGATAGATAGATAGATAGATAGACAGACAGACAGGTAGACAGGTAGATAGATAGGATAGATAGATAGATAGATAGATAGATAGATAGATAGATAGATAGATAGATAGATAGATAGATAGATAGATAGATAGATGATAGATAGATAATAGGGATGTGACAGAGACAGAGGCAGAAACAGAAACAGAGATAGAGATGCTTTCCTCACAGGGAGTTGACAGTATCCAATGGATCAATTGCACACATGTGCTCAACTCGGACACGTCTCTGAGCACTTGGCTGATGAACTGAGACAAGAGCATCAGTAGACATCATGACGGGGCGATGGTTTGAATAAGAAGTGCTCCCCATAGACCAGGGCATTTAACACTTGGTCCCTAGTTGGTGGCTTTATTTGGGAGGTTTAGGAGGTGCAGGCGTGTGGGAGGAAGTTTGTCACTGGGGCTGGGCTTCGAGCATTTAAAGACTCTCACCGTTTCAAATTCTCGCTCTCTGTTTCCTGCTTGACATTTGAAATGTGGGTTCTTAGCTGTTCCTGCTGCCGTGTTCCCCACCATGATGTGGATGGACTCTCATCCCTCGAGAACCGTAAGCCCAAATGAACCCTTCCTGCTACAAGTTGCCTTGGTGATGATGCTTCTTCACAGCAATGGGAGAGTAACTGAGGCAGGACGTCAGTTTGCGAGTGATCCGTGTTCTGGTGGTGTCAGACATCGGCTCCTTTCTAATTTAGGACTGTGACTGTGCTGGTGGCTGGAAGTGGGAGGCATTGCACTGAAGAGCTCACGAACAGACTCGGGAGCAGAGAAGAGTTCCCGGCCTTCAGAGATGATGATGCCAACAGTGGGGGCAACATGATAAGAGGGCACATGTGCTGCAGTGCCAACCCTCATCATCTCAGCCTGGGTACAGTGCTCCCTCACCACTGTGCCCCATGCCCCGCCTCAGTGATAGGTAACTGCATGGCCAGAACTGGGATGCAGACAGGTGCCTTAGAGACACACAGGGGACATCAAATTGTGTAAGAGGCTTCAACCGAACCCTGGATGGATTAATAATGAGAATGTGATATATTTGCATAACGGAATACTACTTGGGCATGGAAAAGATGGGATCCTATTATTCTGTAGAAACCAGGAAGTCAACCTTTTAGAAGAACAGGATGGAATAGTGGTCCTCGTCCTCTAGGAAGGTCATACAGAAATTCAAGAAGAGGCTCCACATCCAGCTGAAGTGGGGGAAGCACCCCTTGTTATTGCTTAATATTGGAAGGCAAATGTACCTATGACATGTTTTTGAATGACCATTGCAAAAATTCAAAATGCCTAACACATCAAAGTGGCTGAAGTAGCTGGTCTTGTATCAACTTGACACAAGAGTCATCTGAGAGAAAGAAACCTCAGTTGAGGAAATGCCTCCATGAGATCCAGCTGTAAGGCATTTTCTCAATTAGTGATCAATGGGGGAAACACCCAGCCCCTTGTGGGTGGTGCCATCCCTGGGCACCTGGGTTCTGTAAGAAAGCAGGCTGAGCAAGCCATGGGAAGCAAGCCAGTAAGCAGCACTGTGATGGTTTCTATATGCTTGGCTCACAGAGTGGCACTATTAGAAGGTGTGGCCCTGTTGGAATAGGTGTGACCTTGTTGGAGTAGGTGTGTCACTATGGGTGTGGGCTTTAAGACCCTACTCCTAGCTGCCTAGAAGCCGGTCATCCACTAGCAGCCTTCAGATGAAGATGTAGAATTCTCAGCTCTGCCTGCACCATGCTTGCCTGAATGCTGCCATGCTCCTGCCTTGAGGATAATAGACTGAACCTCTGAACCTGCAAGCCAGCCCCAACTATATATTGTCCTTATAATGTTGCCTCAGTCATGGTGTCTGTTCACAGCAGTAAAACTCTAAGACAAGCACCCTCCACGCCCTCTGCATCAGCTCCTGCCTCCAGGTTCCAGCCCTGCTTGTGTTCCAGACCTGACTTCCTCCAATGATGGACTATGATCTGGAAGTATAAGCCAAATAAACCCCTTCCTCCCCAACTTGCTTTTTGCTCATAGTGTTTCACTGTGGCAATAAAAACTCAGTCTAAGACAGTGGTGAATACTGAAGACAGGTCAACTGTCTTAATCTGCTTTCTATTGTTGTGAAAAACAGTGTTGGAAAGCAACCTGGGGGACTAAAGGGTTTATTTGACTTACAGGTTAGAGTTCATCACCCAGGAACTCAACCAGGAACACAGATGCAGAACCCGAAGCAGAAACGGTGGAAGAAGGCTGTTTGCTAACCTGATCTCCATAGTTTGCTCAGCCCGCATCCTTATACAACCCAGGACCACCAGCACAGGACAGCACAGCCAACAGGGGGCTGGCCCCTCCCACACACATAATTAATAAAATAAAACATGCCCCTCAGACTTGCTCACAGGTCAGTCTGATGGAGGCAATTCTTCTTCCCAAATGACTCTAATTTGTGTCAAGTTGACACAAGCTAAGAAGTAAAGAGGTACTTACATGTCTGAACTGCTACATATGCTAGGTATGTGCGGAGTTACCATCATAAGAGGTGGATAAATTGAAAAATTAAAAATAAAATAATAATTTTTTAACTTGGGAATTGAGCTAGGTGGGTTACCTTCCTGTTTCTGCTTTGTAGAAATGAGTGTGTGTGTGTCTGTCTGTCTGTCTGTCTGTCTCAGTGTATATATCTGTGTGTGTGTATGTCTGTGTCTGTATATGTATATGCGTCTGTGTGTATCCGTGTGTCCGTGTATATATGTCTGTGTGAGTTAGTGTGTGTGAGTGTGTGTGGCTATATATGTATGTCTGTGGGTATATGTGTGTCTCCATGTGTGTGTATGTATATCTATGTGTGTGTATGTCTGTGTGTTCGTGTCTTGTGTTTCTGTGTGAGTGTGTGTATGTGTGTCAGTTTGGTTGGAATAGAACCCAGCGTCCCCATCTGGTATCTTCATACCCTCCATGGTTCTCTGTGGGTTTTCTGATGACTGTGTCCCTCTTCAGATGAGCTATCATTACCCTGTCCATGGGTGTGGGCCCTCAAGAGTCACTCAGAGTCTACACATGAAGATGAAGGAAAGGTGAGCCCTGCTCCCCCTTTATATGTGGAAGGTGTAAGGATAGCACCACATCCCAGACCCTGAACTGATCAGCTTTCCGAGTGTATGTCTTCAGTTCCCTGTGAACGATGCTCTAATGATATTCAATGCCACATTCTCATTGAAAATAAATTTACACAGACAGGTTGCTCCCTTTAGGATAAATTCCCAGAGGTGAATATTCTTAATCATTTCCCCTGAGGGGGATTAATTACATCTCCTGATTATCCGGATGAGTGAACATTTTCCATCTTTGCTAATTGAATTTATTCTTGTGGAAATGTTTACTAGTAACTCTACCCATCTACAGATTCTTCCTATTCATGTGTTTCTTATCAATTTATCTAGATGTTGGCATAGCATGGCTCTATATTACTGACTCTGTGTTGAATGTGCAGCTGGATGTCAACGTGGGCATATGTGTGGAGGCCAGAGGCCAACCTTTGGTGGAATTCCTCAGGTGTCATCCACCTTGTTATTTATTTTAGCCAATTAATCTTTTCTGAGAAGGGGTCTCTAGCCTGAACCTAGGGTTCACAAATTAGGATAGACATACCGGCAGCCAGCCTGAGGGATCCACTTATCTCTGGTGCCACCGTGGCGGGTTTAACAAGTATGCACACCACACCAGCACTCTCACGTGCTTTCTGTGGATCCCCTTGCTGTCTGGGGGGTTACAGACTGGGCTGTCTCTCCGGGCCATTTATTATGATTTTTATGAGCTCTTTCCATGCCTGACTTGGTGGGCCACCAAGGGCCACATCCCCATGGAATGGGTACATTTTACCTGGTCTACAGGAAGTCTGGTCCATCGTTCCTGGAATGAGTTCATTCTTACAGGATACAGGGATTTCAGAGACTGAGACTCACACTAACAGCATGGTTCCACCATCTTCCTCTATAAACATGCCGGAACTTTCTGTGCAGCATTGTTCCTGCTTTATAGCCTGGTTTTTATTCACTGGTTCTATTTGGTTTTATGAAAAGGCCAGGCTCTCTCCACTTCTGATATAGGGGTGTAATTCAATATTCAGTGTTGAAGATCAGTAAATATCCCATCAAATAGAAATCCTTCAGAGAAGAGTCTGAAAATGAACCAACCCTTCTCACCTGCTTTCTGAGGATCCTCTTGCTTGCTCTGCAAGCGCTTTACAGACTGGGCTGTCTCTCCAGGCCATTGATAATGACTGCTATGAGCTCTTTCCATGCCTGACTTGGATGACGATGATGTCTATGTGAAGGGGGGATGCATCAAAATCCTTGTCCCTGGGCTCACAAGAGGCTCAGCAGGCAGCTCACTCACTGTGCAAACCCCAGGGCCTGAGCTCAATGCCTGGGGTCCACGTAAAGATGGAAGGAGAGATCAACTCCCCAAAATTGTCCTCTGACCTCCACACGCTCTCAGTGGCATTTATACATCCACTTGTGCACATCTTACACACACACACACACACACACACACACACACACACACACACACAATTTTTAAAAAGTCTCACCTTGTTTAAAAATGACTAGCGGTTTAAACTTGGCATATGACTTTTTCCCATTTTACAACCTCACGTGTTGTTTTAGCAATCTGTGTCAGGACATGAATTGTAGTTTGTCTAGACTATGCCTACTACCTATGCTGAGCAATGGGTGGGGAGGTTCAGGGCTTATGATTTGAGGTCTGGCATGGGGGAGAGACACCCACAGGCCCATTATCAAGCAGAGTTTGAGGCTCACAGCTGCGGAGACTGAGGTCCGCAGCTGCCACCTGCTTCTTGTCCCAATCTTCTGGAGCCCTGACCTTGGACTGCAGCGATATATTTTAGCTCTTGCGTTAGCTTTTGGTCACTGTGATAGGATGCCTGATATAAACACCTGAAAAAGAAAAAAAAAATATTTGTTTGCTCACAGTTGATTGGCTCAAAGGTATCCTCAAAGGTTTTCAGCCCTGACTGGTGTTTTGTAGCCACTGATGCTAAGAAAACTGCTTGGTTCTCCTAAGGAACCTCTAACAGCAGGAACAGGGCTGTCTCTGACTCTGTGGCCCGCCTTTGGATCCCTTTCCCCTAACTGGACAGCCTTGTCTAACCTCAGGAGAAGACGCCCAGTCCTACTACAACTTGATATGCCAAAGCAGGCTGATCTCTACGGGAGGTCTCCCCTTCTCTGAAGAGAAACGGAGGGGTCTAAGGGGAGGGAAGGCAAAAGGGAGGGGCTGGGAAGAGAGGAGAGACGGGAAGCTCCGATCAGGATGTAAAGCAAATTAATTAATTAATTAGTAAATTAATGGGAAAAACTCCTTCATATAAATACATGGTACAAACTGGCAGAAATATGTTTAGGCCTACTTCAGAAATTGCTGGGAATTCCATCCCAATTCCAAACCAAACTTTATTTAAAGATTAAAAAAAAAAAAAAACGAAACTCAAGTCCACAACTCAAACAACTGTTTTTAGAATTAGACATTCTAACACACTCCAACACAACACAACAATAAATCCACCTGATTGGCATTTGCTGAGGGAGGATGGTGGGATAATAGTAGAGACCTTTGCTTTGCAAAGTGAAGCCATGACAAGACTCCTACGAGAGCAGTAGATTCCGTGTGCACAGTAAAACTCCTGCAGTCCATGCTGTGCCACAGTCTCTCAGGTCTGACCCCAGGCATTTCCCTGCTTGCTGGGGTTATATGGCCTGAGGGTTCCCAAAGTGCAACCTATGTGTGCGTGCAGTGCAGCTGCGTGATGCAGTACAGGCGAGTTCTGCCAGAACCCCTCAGATTCATTGACGTTTGAATCTGAATTAATTTTTCATGGTTGTATGTTCAGAAATCTTTTTCTGTTGCCAAATGTTCTGCAACCCCCACATTAGAGGCCACAGTTTAAGAAGCAATCACCTAGCACGTACCAGGCCCTAGGTTCAATCCCCAGTTCTACAAACAAAAAGTGTCATTCAGGTTTCCTAGCACTGTAGGCTCTGTAACTAGTCTTACACTGTCGGACTTGGGGGTGGAGGTGGCTGGCGAGAGATAGGCTAGAGAGATTCAAGACAGACACTGTGAATTCTTTACTGCGAGTGAGATACCAACAAAGAGAATACAGCAAGCCCTGCACCCAGTTCAGACGATTTATCAGCCCCCACTTCGAGAGACTGTCAGCCAGTAAACAGCTAGTCAACTCAAGCTGGGTTTTACAACCTAAAACCATAAACAACTGTGCTAGAATTTAGCTGAGGAAGAACCCAGGCCAGGAAGAAACATCCCTGAAGAATGGGGATGTCTCTAGCCTTTGAAGGTCACCTAGAGGTGAGGGATGTAGAATCTGAGACCGATTTCCCAGTGAAAGTTGCAATGTAGGTAGAGCTCAGTCACGGCCCTCATTGAGGTACCAGGTCTCAGCTAGGTCAGGGCAAAACGGTGCTGGAATTCTATTCTCTAGGCAGAAGGCTTCAGGGTGGGGACAGCTCCACACGGAGCTCTGGGGCTTATCTTGGTTAATCTTTCCCCGAGAAGATAAGAATCAGCTCTGGTGTGATAAACAGCTTGACATCTCCAGCTCTCTGTGTTACTGGAATTCACGGTGCCAGGTCAGTCTTAAGTGCAGTGTCCAAAGCCCTAAACAGGGGGAGTTCAGGGTCTTACGGTGGTTATTGAACGCAGGCCTGCTATGTTTACATGCCGGTAGCAGGTGTGGCTCTCAGAGCCTAAGGAATGAGAAGCACCATCAATAATGTCTCTTAGCTCTGTACAAATTCATACCAGGTCAGAATACCACTAATAATTCCTTCACCCACAAGATGGATGCTGGCCCACCTCACATATTTATATTATGCTCCGAGCTGCAGCCTTTCACCGGTTCTCAGAGGGCTAGGCTAGCAGGCTTTGGTGTGCTAATGGGTTCTGATCCTACTTGTTCCTGTCAGAAGATGTGTCATACCCCAAATTAGGCTTGCCTCTGTTCATGGCTAGGGAATGGGACTGTCATTCCTTGGGGGAAACTCGAGCTGATGGCAGAGGGCTCAAGTAGCCTTAAAGTAGCAAACTGGTGTGCTGGGTCCTTAAGGGTGCATGACTAGAAAGCCAAGGTCAGCATTGAGGAGCCCATAGATGACCCTGTCAATCATCAAAGTGTGCTCACAAAGGAATCCAGAGCTTTGGGAAGGAACATGGCCTGGATGGCGCTCAAGTTCAGCCCCAAAAGGCCAGAGCAGAGAGTGTATACAACCAGAGCTCTGTGCTGGGATCTTTGAGCTCATCACAGTCTCTCTGAGAGCCAGAAGGTGTGAGTGACTAACCACTGCACAGGAATGTGGAGATGATGATGATGATGATATATATATATATATATATATATATGTATATATATATGATATGTGTATATATGGTATGTGTATATATATGTATATATATGCATACTGTGAATATACTGTGTATATATATATACACATACTGTGAATATACTGTATATATATGTGTGTATATATATGTGTGTGTATACATATATATATATATATGATGGTCCTATACACCTGTCCTCCTGTCTTCAGGTCTTGGGGTTCCCTCACTTCCCCTGGTTCATTTCAAGAAACAAGGGTGATGGTCTCAGTTCCCAAAGGAAGCCTCGGGCACACCATTGCCTAGACTGATGGTGCAGCACCAGACTGGAAGGTGAATTCATGATGTGAGAGAATAACAGGAGGTAGAAAGTTCTAAAACTTACGTGAATTAAGGGCTGAGCAAGGGGGTCAATGGCTAAAATGCTGAAAACATGCAGACCCTAGTTCAAATTCCAGAAAATCTGGGCATGGTGCTATACGTACCCCAAGGCTAGAGAGGCTGAAAGAGAAGAATCCCTGGACCACCCTTGCCAGCCTGCCTAGCTATAACGGTGAGTTATGGAATCTGCAGAAGACCTGGCTTCAGAATATAAGGTGGAGGACAGGCAAGATGGCTGAGCTCCCCAAAGGTGCTTGTAGCCAACTCTGATAACCCGAGTTCAACCCAGGGAACCCACACAGAGTTGACCCCTGCTGGTTGTCCTCTGACCTTCATGTGCACATTGTGGTGTGTCTGCACCCACAGACACACTCACGCAGAGACACACATAAACACATACAAATAAATAAACAATGTAGGTGTGTTTGGTTTTGAGTGCCCATTGTGAAGTCCTGACTCGACGGTCCAGTGTTTCATGATCCCAGTCCCTTTGTGCAACAACTGCCTGAACTCCATCAGCTACAGGTGTGGAAAAGCTATCAGAGCTTCAGGTGGGAAGGAACTGCCTTGATCATTAAACACCCCATGATACCATGCTGTTCATATCATTGGGTCTAGACACGGCCGAAATATGACAAGAACAGAAGCTAAAACACAGTTCAGAGGCACAGAGCATCAGTCAAGAATTTTGTGCAAAGATACAACCCATCGATGAGAAAGAACCTAAAAGACTAAGGGAATCAGTAATCAAAATATTAATAGCCAATACTAAATACTAATAACTCTGCCCCGTTCCTCAGAGGCTATTGAACTCTTATCACAGAAATCATAGAATGGACCAAATCTGTGACCCTCTCTTTTTTGGTGGGTTTTTTTTGGGGGGGGGGTACTAGGAAGTATAGAACTTGAAAGAAGAGTAAAGCGCTTGAGAAGAGTCATGGCTTCTGACTTCCTGGCTTCTGGGAGACAAGGTAGCCAGGTGTCTCTGGCTCCCCCCTCCACCCCCCACCCCCACCCCGCTGTCCCTCCCAGCTCTATCCTGCTTGTTCACTTCTCCCAGAGTTAGTCACCATGCTGCAACCAGCCTGTGGCAAGTCCCTCACCCCTACTGTGGACTGGAACAAAGGGAGCCTCTTCCAGCCAGTGCCAACAAAGAAGTCTAGATTCTTCAAGCCAACAGCTGAAGGGACAGGATCCCTACCCTGCTGACAGCTCTGTGAGTCAGCCTGGAGCCTGCTCCCCCTCTCAAGTCGGGTGGTTGGATGATGGCTTCGGGCCAACCCCTTGACTCCTCGGCCTGTGAGCAATCGTCAGGCAGGGACACCTGTACCCATTGCTGACCACAGAACTCAGGGTCAATACGTGTGACATGTTGTCTAAGTTATACTGAGGCAGGGGTGCTCGTTTGTTACTCAACAGAGGATGGCTAAAGCAAGAAATAAATAAGAAAATTAATCAGCCCAGGGCAGCCTCCAAAAATACTGAATGGAAGAAAGACAAAGAGAAAAGCAAAGCAGTGGTTAAAAGGTGGCGGAGGGGGGTGAGGTCACCACAGACACTACAGGTATTAAAGAGATAACATGGAGTTATTCATACCCCACTGATATTAGAGAGATGGTGTGGAGTCACCAAAGACCTCCCTGATATTAGAGAGACTGTGTGCAGTCACCACAGAGCCTATAGATACTAAAGCAACAGTGTCAAGTATCACACGCAATTGAATAAAAGAAATCCCACAATTTCCATGAAATGATCAAACTGTCAGATGCAAAACACAACCTCCTGAAACAGGCCGGGAAGAAACAGGAAGCTTGGGCCATGCTGTCCTATATGCCATATTGACATTTCTTCATTGAAAACCTTCCGCAAAGAAAATTCTGGACCCAGCTGGTTTCTTCTATCAAGCATAAAGACCCAGTACTGACCTTACGTAAATTCTCAGAAAGGAACGCCTCCCATCTTGTGAAGCCAGCATAACCCTGATAACATTGATAAGACACAGTTGTTAAAGTCACAGACTGATTATCCTACATAAGCACATGGGTAAAACCTTTCGAATTCTGAACACAGGCAGCTGAGCGGTGCAGAGAGCCCCCAACGGCAGCCCAGACCGGTATTTCTTCGTGAACCCAGTTTTACTGAGCTTTTGTTCTGTAAGATTGTTTTTTTATGTTTTTAATTACATGTATGCCTGTGTGTCTGTGTGTGGATACATGCATGTAAGGGCGGGGCCGGTGAGGCATGGGACCACTGAGACCGGGAACTGCGGGCTCTTGTGAGCTGTTGTGGGTACTGGCAACTGAACTCGGTCCTTCGCAAGAGCAGCGGCAAGTGTCCTTAACCACTGAGCCATCTCTCCAGCTGTTTTCTGAAATGCTGTTTCTCTGAGACAATCAAGATGACTCCAAAGAAACATCTTTGGCATGAGAGGGATTAGCGATTCAACAGACTGAGATGTGAAGCAGGCACATCCCCAAAGGGCTTTCCTTTGGTATGTAGACTCCTCCACAGCACAGGCAGGCTTCGTGATCTGAAGCCTGAGCCCATAAGATGCTGGGGAAGGGCCACAGATGAAGCTCAACCTTCAGGAGACATGGACTTGCACCAGGCTCGCCCTGGTCTGGGTCAAGGCTAGGTCTACGGAAGGCTGAACTTGAAGGTAAACTGAATCCAGCGTGGGAAGCAGTGGGGGCTGGGGAGGGGGGGCAGTGAGGGGAAGCAACAGTCAGTCAGTCTTCTAGCCTCCTGTCTTTAAAACTAAGATGTTTCTACAAATCCTGACAGTTTAATAGTGTAGACAAAAAAAAAAGTAGCCGACTTCCCTCCTCTTCAGCTGTGCCTTGCTTATGTTGTTTGGCTGTTGGTAATCCTTGTCTCCCCCAACCCTGTCTCATGGGTGACTAAACATGTCACTTTTGTTTTATGAACAGGCCAGCTGTTGTTTGCAATTAGCTCCATGCCGAGGGTACCAAGGCCATTGTCTTATTATAAGCCTTGTGAAAAATGATATGGCAAGAGACGGGACGCGGAACCCCAAAACAAACCGGCAAAGACTGGATGGACACGTGTTATTTACTCGGAAGTATTTATCGGGAGTGAAATAGGAGAGACCGTCATGGGTGGGAGGGGGGAGCTGGATTTCTCAATGGCTTGGGGAAGTTGTGTTCCTTTTCCAAGAGAGCAGGTGTCCAGACAATGAGAAGTGACCTCTGCTGGGGTTAGGAAGGCTGCCTTGGTGTTTGGGAAGAAACAGGACAATAATAAAAACAACATCCTGTGCGGCTCTGTGGAGAGCCTTTCCACGCTGTTCTCACGAGGGCCAGCTTTATTTATAGATCACAGAGGTGGCTTAGAAGACACACACACACACACACACACACACACACACTCACACACACAAACACACACACACAAACACACATGCTCACTGGCACACACACATGCACACACTCACACACATGCACACACACACTCTCTCACACATGCTCACTGGCACACACACATGCACACACCTCACACACATGCACATACACACTCTCTCACACATGCTCACTGGCACACACACATGCACACACACACACACCTCACACACATGCATACACACACTCTCACACACACTCGCAGGCACACACACACACATGCACACTCTCACGAGCACACATTCACGGGCATACACAAACATCCACCTCCAGGCACACACATTTCCCAGGGGAAGTGAACTTTACCTGACATAGTTCAGCCCTGGTGTCTGTGGGAGCCTTTATTTTTATTTTTTTCCTCCTGGAAACTCTGTCCAGAATGTTGTGTTCAGTTGCTTGCATCCCCTTTAGTTCAACAACTTCCTCTCAGCGGAGTTGACCAAATCAGACTCATTTCCAGGATACACGATGCTTGCAGGCACAATTGTGACAACTGGAGAGAAGCCAAGCTTGGCAGCCCAAACTGAGCAGTCTGGGAATGAGCTGGCCCGGCAGGGTTTCAAGGACAGGGACACCTGTACAAAGCTCTCTCATCTGGAGACCTGTGTGGAGCTGACACTGGATGCCTGGTATCTGCCCTAAGATGCTTGGCTAGTCCTTGGGGGCTAAAGAGATGGTTCTGAGGTTAAAGTGCTTGCTGTCCAAACTTAAGCCTTGAAGACAGATGCAAATCCCCGGAGGTCGTGGCAGGCCACCTAGAAATCCAGTGCTCAGATGGGGATGTGATGTGTGCTGTTCAGTGCTTGTCAAGTTGACACAAACCTTGATAACTTCTGGGAGAAGGGAATCTCAGCTGAATAACTGCTTCTATCAGATAGCCCTGTGGGCGTGTCTGTGGGGCATTTTATTGGTTGCTAATTGATGCAGGAGGTGTGGGTATTGCCACCCATGGGCAGGAGGTCTGGGTAGCATAAGAAAAGTAACTGAGTGAGCTAGTAAGCAGCACTCCTCTGGGTCCCTGCTTCAGTTCCTGCCTCCTGGGTTCTTGCCTTGAGTTCCTGCCTTGGTTTCCCTCGATGACAGCCAAATTACTTGATGTTGGTCCCCAAGTAGCTTTTTTGGTCGTGATGACTTTACAACAACAGAAACCAAATTAGGACCCAGTGAGTCCGTGAAGCAAGCTGGTTAGCTAGACTGAGTGTATAGATGAGCTCTGGGCTCAACTAAGATACCTGCTTCCATAAATAAGGTGGAGGGAGAGTCCGTGAGGAAGACTTCAGACATCAACCTTGGGCCTCCATGTGCATATGTGCCCCCCTACACACACACACACACACACACACACACACACACACACACGAGAGAGAGAGAGAGAGAGAGAGAGAGAGAGAGAGAGAGAGAGTCCCCAAGTATGAATGCCGTTGGTTCTGAAGAGAACCTTAGACTTCACATAGCTTATGGACCTACCTAATTCCCAGCAGAAGGCGGGTTCAAATTTGCATTCAGTGCCTTCCTTGAGTATTTAATCCCCATAACTGCCTGAGGAGAGTCAGAAGTCTCCCTGTCACACACTATAACTCCCCAAGGACCTTGTGGCCTAACTGGAAGAGTGAAGACTGTGGCTGTTTCTCTTGCAATCTTCTTTTTTTGTTTGTTTGTTTATTTGTGTTTGTTTTTGTTTTTGTTTTCTCAAGACAGGGTTTCCTTGATGAAGGTCCCATCAGCATAAGCCTTAACAAATCCACATTAGTGAAAGGCAGCTGTCACTCCGGTCCAGATACAAGTTACAAATGTAACAAACCCAGCGATCATCCACTTCTTCTGTACGGACTTGACACCTTCTATAAAAGTGGCCCACGACAGCAGACAGCTCCGGAGCCGTCATCTTGGAACGCTCCTCTCTGAAGAGTGACATTTCCAACTCCGGAGCACAGAAGTGTTTCTTACATCTCTGTTTGGAGGAGCGGGGCCTTCCAATTCCGAGTGAACTTCAGGTACCTCGGCTTTCATCTAGCCTGGTGCTCGTCTCTTTCTGCAGCCTACCTGAGCAGCGAGCTGGACAGAATCAAAGTCAACCAGAAACTCCCCGCTTTCTTCTCGCAGGGCCTTGAAGTGCCCATCAAACGATGACTGGATCCCGAAGTACTGTTCGACTCCCGCGCTCCAGACTCTACACAGTCTGAGGTAACTCATCTCCACGGACTCTACTCCTCCTCCTGCCTTGGTTCAGCGAGGGAAACATTGCAGATGACACCACAACCCTGATTATCAGAGGAATCTGGCAGAGTTTGTCCCTGAAAGTGTCCCCCTGCCCGGATGACTCCTGAATTGCAAGGATGGGTCCAGCTGGTGGCGTTGTCTGCAGAGGTTGTGGTGGGAAACTTAGCAGCTACTGGATGCAGGTACCTGGTTGTGGATCCTTGGGTAACTATTCCCCCACCCCGGACTTTTTTCTACGTCCAGGATAACATGATCAAGCAGCCCTGCTTCACTCAGTGTCCCACCATGATGGACACACACCTCTGAAACAGGGAGTCAAGATGAACCTTTCTTCCTTTTAAGTACTGATGCCGAATCCATCTCCGAAACCATGAGAATCAGGTGATCACTCTGATGTAAACACACAAGGCCACACTACCCAGTTTTACCAACACACAGCAGTTTAAAAAAAAAAGCTGGAGAGGGACTGTGACTCAGTAGTTAAGAGCATATGCAGCTCTTTCAGAGGACCCACGCTCAGTTCTAACTCCAACACCAGGCAGAGCACAACTCCCCCTAATACCAGCGCCAGGAGGTCTGACGCCCTCTTCTGTCCTCTTCAGGCACTGCTCTCACCTGCACACCCACACAGAGACACAAATCCACGCACATATTAAAATTAATCTTTAAAAAACACTATCAAGACACACATCACCATGTACTTGGAGTGACACAAAAGACTCACTCCGTAGAGGCAGACTGGGGTTTAAAGGTGTTACTGGCATCAATTCAAGATGGAAGAATGGGGCCTAGACATGTTGATTGACCATAGTTGTGCTCATGTCAATTAAAAATCCAATGTATAACACTGCTTCCTGCCACACGACCTGCTTTCTAATAGCAAATATTATAAAGAGCTAATGGGGAACAAGCCATGCCCTGTGCTGTGCAGAGTAATGAGCAAGGTCCACGTGCCGGTGATGGTATAGGAAATGTGTGACGCAATGGGGTAAAGAAAGGACACAACTTCCTGCTGTCCCTGAAGAGATGTGACCTGTGGGTATGGTCTTCCTGGCACAAAGCTGCAGTCTTGCAGAAAACTTCCCAGAGTTACCAAAAGTGCACTGTTGTGGCTTAGATCCACAGGTTCCTTAGGGGTCAAGTCTCGTCATCAGAACACTCAGGATGGAAATCTTTGTGCTGGGAGAGCACAGGGGTTTCCTGAAAAGAGAGAAGTCTGGATTCAAAAGGTGCTTCCTGATACAGTTTTAAAATTAAGTAATTTGGGGAATGGACCTGGGTGTGGTTCCTAGCAACCACAGGGCAGCTCACGACCTCTGTAGCTCCAGTTCCAGAGGATTCTACGCCCACTTGTGGCCTCCATGAGTACTGTGCACATGTTTCACACAGATATACATGCAGGCAAATGCCCATACATATACAATGAAGATAAACATTTTCAAAGTTGTCAATTTTATCATAGTAAATACACAACTCCACAGCATCAAGTAAATTCCCTGGGTTGCACAAGTGCCTCTGCAATTTTGAAATGTTGCCTCATGTCTCATGCTTCACAGAACCCTCTCACCCTTCCCCAGACCCTTCCCTAGTCCGTGGAAACTTCCAATCCCTCTCTGTGAATTTACATATTCTGAATACCTCATTATTAAGTGAGGGCAGACAGTCTGTGTCCTCGTACGTCTGGCTTATTTGGACTGTACAATAGTCTTCAGGTTCACACATGTCGCCACCCATATCTGACCTTCTTTCCTTCTCATGGCTGCAGGTCACTCCGTGGTATCTAGTAAGTGTGTCCTATTTATCCACCCGCCTGAGCTTCCTGTCTTTACATTGGCTCCTGCCTCCCAATCATGTGAACTCCCTGCCTGGTATATAATCCATTGCTTCTGGAGGAGATACGTAAGTCAGTACAATATCCTTGTCCTTAACTGAATACATTCACCCTGCAACCCCACCCCACAGTGACAAACCTGTTGATTAGAAGCTTTGCCTGCCACGGAGCGCACCCTCCACCTCCACACCTATGCCTGAGTTCACAATGTTTCTTCCATCTGGAATGTTCTTCTCACTTCCTCTGATCTAAGTCCACATAGCCAGCTTGTTCCCCCTGCTGTATAAAACTATTCACCCTGCCCCAGGAAAAAGGGACCCTCTCTCTTCTACAATCGCAGAGGACTTTGCACTAGGGGACCTATTGACACCCAGCCTTTGTCTCCCACTCTCCTCCTAAAGGCTGAGTCCCTATCAGAGCTCCCCTTTCTATGGCTGCACAGAGCACTGTGCTTTGCATAGTGTTGAGTCATTGAGTCGAGTACTTAACACAGCAGGGTACCATGCTTCCAGGCTACTGCAAGAAGTACTGTCCTTTCATAGTGGGAGGAAGCACCAGTTGGCATGTGTCCTACTGCTTTCATATATGTCAAAAGGACAAGAAAGATGCATTTCCCCAGAGACCTGGTAGTCTTGGCAGGAGGCTGATCAAGAAGACATTCACATTTTGCATGAAATAAGGCATCGGTTATTTAAGACAGAACGTAGCGACTGCAGAAGAGACATCACATGCAAGGCACTCTCCAGAAAGAAAACTAGAGCAATGGCTTGGGCCTCAGATGTCCTGCACAGTAGACCACGGGGGCCAATGTGGTCTTGTAGCCAGAGAAGACACTTCACCACACATGGAGGCCTGTGTGGTGAACTCTGAACACACGTCAACAGCTCAGAGGTCAGAGGGGTCAGAGCCCAGGCATCCCTGGAAGTCTAGAAGTGACTGTGTCCCTGGGGGATTAAGCCCCTCCTTGGATCAAGGTTACCTGTTTGTCTTTCCCCAGGGCTGCCTAGCAAGCCCCAGGAGCCTCTTGTCCGATTATGTTGGATGTTTGTCCCTTGGTCCCCTAGTGCAGGGCTTTCCTGCCTTTATTTGTGTTGTTATTTCTGGGAAATGGGCAGGTGTTAGGGAAGAAGGCGAGGAGGGCAATGGGACCTTGAGAACGAGCTTCCCCGTGGGGACTCACTGGAGTGGACAGTGGCACTGTGCCTTTCCTGGTGGTGGGGAAAGGTTCTGCTTGCTCTTGTGGCATGAGTTATCTCTGAGAGTCTAGACAGATAAGGTCTAGGCTGGAGTGGAGACACTGAGGTGTGCCTGGGGAGCCAAATTCCTGCGTTGACAGGATTATCACGGGGTCACGAAGACAGCAGCCATGAAGAGTTACAGCAGAGAACTAATGTCTCACTGATAAGAAGGTCGAGTGGAGGACTGCGACCTTCCCATGATCCCAGGAAGCGGTGCAGATCATTAAAATGATTTCTGGGGAGGAAGACAAAGCAGCAGTACTAGGAAGTGCACTGCCCTGGGTTCCCCCACAGACACACCAGGGCAACAGGAAGATCCAAGCCTGTAGCTCTGACCTCATGGATAAGGATGAGGCTCTGACTACAGAGACGGAGCCCTGTGCAGCAGCACCTGCCCGTGTCCCCATCCCGGGAACAGCTGAGGGCAGGACAGCTGAGACCAGGCAGGTTTAGTGACTGTTGATTGACACGCACTGTGCCTTTTGGCTGAAATGTGCTGAAGGCTCCTTGACTTTGGCAGGGGGAAGCGTTTTCATCAGGGGCACTGGTTAGATTTGAGGGATCACAGGGACCTTGATAGATGAACCACTGTGGCAGATGACATTGCAGGCTGATGGCTCCCCTGGCTATGAGCACCCCGTGAAACACGGGGTACAGCAACCACCCAGGAATAGACAGGGTGTGCAGGAAGGACCTCTGGATGAGGCAAACAAGTGCCCACTGTCCCTTCTCGAGGAGGTGGCAGTCTTGTTTTCTGTTCAAAGGACACAGGCAGAGGAAAGCCACCACAATCTACCAACCTACAGCAGTCAAGAAGACTTAAGGGAGACCGGCATGGGAGTTTAACCACACACAAAATTTCTCCTGTTGCAGAGACTGGACAGGGGCCAGCTGAGCTTGCATGCAGGAAGAGGAACGGCAAGTTTTTGTGTGCCCCCATTATTATAAGTGTGGCTGACACCAGTGCCCAGGAGCCTAGACTCTCAGAGATAACTCACGCTGCAAGGGCCAGCAGAGCCTTTGCCTGCCACCATGGCAGATACACGCCACTCTCCAGTCCAGTAGGAACACAAGGAGACTATGGTAACCCCCACGGCCCCAATATCCTCCTTGCTTCCTTCTCTAACATCTACCCATTTCCCAGAAATGATAAGACATATCAAGGCAGGAAAACCCTGCACCAGGGATCCAAGGGACAAACACCATACACAAGAGGACAGTGGCTCCCAGGGCTTGCTAGGCAGCCCCGAGGAGAGGACAACCAGGTAACTTTGATCCAAGGAGAGGGTTAATACTCCAGGAATATAGCTACCTCTAGACTTCCAGGGATGCCTGGGCCCTGCTCTGTCTCTCTGACCTCTGAGCTGTTGATGCTCCTTCACAGATCACCTTTAAGCATCAGATGCAGGCGTAGCCTAAGTGGACTCCACAGGCATCAGGGCCTGTTCACTTTCCAGAAAGTGTCCTTCTGTGATGACAACCTGCAGTCACCCCCACCCCATGGTCACTCTTTCCCAAACTCCATGAAAGCTACTCACTCCAGCAAAGTGTCTCTGTCTGCTGCCCTATCTGGCTTTTCAGATGGCAGCATCAATATCCATTTGCTCTGAACATACCAAGAAGTAAAGCTCCCTTGAAAAGGAGCACAGCAGCCAGATGCCAAGGTTGCGTAAATTACTAAAGGCTGAAGATTAAGTGGGCTTTCTACATTGTCCCCTCAGCTAGCAGTGTCAGGCGTCCCTGATGGATGAGTAGCTGGGGACCCACTATTTTGGTCTCATAGAAACCCAAAACTTTAATCAAGACAAGTGTTGGCGCCCACACAGAGACAGAGACCTTCGGCTGTTTGTCCCTTCGTCAAGACTACTTAGGGCCTGACGCATAGTCACCTGTCTTCTCAGGG
This sequence comes from Tokudaia tokunoshimensis, assembly GCA_036184795.1. Lineage (NCBI taxonomy): Eukaryota > Metazoa > Chordata > Mammalia > Rodentia > Muridae > Tokudaia > Tokudaia tokunoshimensis. The sequence goes on along the minus strand of BTHU01000016.1, from coordinate 91,831,379 downwards.
GCATCATCAGGGAAGGTGACATAGTTCCCATCTTTATAAGGTGGGGAACTTCGAGTGGTCTTCAAAGACCAAACAGCTAGTGATATACATCAACTCCAGTGCCCATTTGAGCGTGACCCTGAAACCAGTTGCTTATACCCTCTGACTCTCAGTTTCCACCTTGCATAACTGTCCAGTGAGGTGATGGCCAATGTCACAAGATTGTGCTTGATGCCCTAGCATCAAAGTCGGAACTGCATACATTCTTCAGCTATCTGAGCACCATCATCAAGCACTTTGCTTTGGAGGAGCTCACATGTGACTTGCATTGGCTTCATACAGCAGCTGACACTGCCCTCTGCCAGCTGAGAGATGACTGAGTTATTCCTTCTACCTCTGCCTGGGAATGCAAGTGAATCAAGGTAGTTTATGCACACTCTTTTGGTTAAGCTGTGGGGTCTTGAGTTCTCTATTTACATTTAACACACTCGGTAAGGTCCTGTTGGCTTTCCTATTTGAGACTATTAAAGAGGCTCCTCCCACTCCCCCTTGGGAGCTTTGCACTTTCTGTTTGCCACTGGAAGTACTTGTTGAGAGTCAGCATGGCTCCTGGTATTGTCTCTTGGTTCTCTCAGAACACAACAAGAATAATGAATGTGTATGTGTATGTATGTGTGCATGCATGTGTGTATGTGTGTATGTGTATATATATGACAAATCTGTATATGTATATGATGTATATGTGTATGATGTATATGAATATGATGTATATGTACATGTATATATATATATGTGATGCATATGTATATGATGTATATGTATGTGTACATATATGTATATATACACACACATATATACATACATATATAAATGTATATATACATATATACATACATATATAAATGTATATATACATATATACATACATATATAAATGTATATATACATATATATATGTATGTATGTATACATGTCACACAACCTGGCTTTTTCCCATGGGTGCTAGGGATCAGAAGTCAGGTCTGACCAAACAGGCAGCATGCGCCAGCTGATATGAGGCCCCTAACACACACACAGTAGAGAATTGCCCGGTCTGTGTTCATTCAGAGATGATGCACCTAACCCTCATGAGACTGGAAGCCATAGGGAGTTTAGAGGTCAGTGGGGTTGGGGGTAGGGACATCCACATGGAGACAGGGGGAGGGAAGAAGGTATGGGATGTAGAGTAGTCGGAGTGGGGACAGGGGTTGGTGGGGTGGGGAATAAAATATGGAGTGTATAAAAATAATTAATAAAAAATTCAAAAAAAAAGAAAAGAAGAAGTCAGCTCTGCGTATTTCTGCCCCAAGGAATCTACCCTCCCTCGGTAATGGTGTGAAGGGTCTGTAGTCTGGGCCTGTTGCTTCCTGCATTGGTCCTCATCTTTCCTTCCCCTCCTCTCCCCTCTCTCTGCTTTCCACGACTTTTTCCTCCCTCCCCAATCCTGTCTCTCTCCATTGCGTGGTTCAGGACAGGCCCCTAAAGGAACTGCAGATTCTTTCTAAAGTTTGCCATTGAATTTCAACATTAACTAAGGATGAAGATTAAGAAGCAGGAAAGAAAGCCTTCTTGCGGGTCGCAAACGTCTCGCGTACACAGGGCACCTCCCCTTTATGGAGTGCCGGCCTCTGTGCTCTACAGAGTGCTCGACTTCTGTGCCCACTCTGTCTTAAGATGAGAAGAGGCTCCAGGCAGAGCTAAGGGCGCGGCCATCAGGACCTGGAGTGACAGACGTAGCTCCTCCCACCCGAAGAACTTGCCCCGCCCCCCAGCTCCTCCCGCTGCCTTCCTTGCAGTTGCCACGGAAACGGGAAACACAAGCAGGCACTGCGCAGAGTAGAGTCCCTGTTGCTAGGGCCTCCTGGAGCCGCTCTAGTGGGAGAAGTGGGGTTCCAGAGCCCGAGGCAGCAACCAGAGCGAGGGAACCCCAGTCAGAGCCTGTGCTCCCGGAGGGTGGCGGTGGCGGCAGGGTGACCAACCCTGCCGAGCCTCTCCCTGCCCTAAGAGAGAGGCTCTCCTCTGTCCCTGTCCCTCCCTCCAGAGGAAATCCCAACCTCTGAAAACCTTTAGGGGGAATTCCCCCAGCTTTTGCAGTAGGCCAGCCTTTAGAGGCCAAGGAAAAGCTTTCCAGTGGGTGAAGGAAAGACGGAAAGAGGCCAACCATGTCGAACCTGTAAGTGGTGGGTTACTACTGCCTTAGCCCGGGTCATCTAGTCAGAGTGACTTATGTCTTTTCCCCTCCTCTCCTCTCCCTCCTCTCTCCTCCTTTGTATCTTTTCTCAAGTTCACTATGCCTCAGGAATGACTCTTGGTGTCTTGGCAAGGAACACTAGACTGTTTTCCTCCTTCCCCAGGGGAGGACCTCCAGGCTTTCATCACATGTCCTAGGTGACTGAGGTGGCTTTTCTACACTTGATCTTAGCCAAAAGGCCGAGAAGCGATGAGGTGGCTTTTCTACTAGTCATGAAAGGGTTGCTTGTGAGAGTACCAGCCCCTAAATCGAATTCCAGAAAGATCTGAGGGGAGCATGGGTGCTCTATTTCCCAGCCCCAGTCCCCCAGGCCGTTGCCCTGTGTGTCTCTGTCCCCTCCCTGTGTACTTAGCTCTGCAGTTACTCCACATTTGGAGCATGTGGTATGACTTGGCTGGAGTTTCAGGGCCCAGCCATGATCATCGCCACCTTGTAAAGCTGTAACTCTGAGTGCTGTTTCCATCTGGTTGAAGAGACATCGCTCAGCCCAATGCAGGGCAGTGGCTCACAGCATCAATGTGTAACAGCTATATATACCACAGCTCCAGCCTTAGCTTCCCAATACTGACGTTCAGGAAACCTAAGCCTGGAGGTGAGGAGTGGGGTGTGGGGAGATCCGGAGAGCAGACTGAGGCCTGTGGAACTGGAAGCAAGGCTGTTTAACATCAGAGATTAGAGAGATGAAGTAGAAACTTGACAGTGTGGACCCGAGATGGTCCATATGAGACACAGAACAGGTGTAGGTAAGAGGGCAAGCCTGGGTCGAGCCTGGGTCAGCAGAAGAGCTAGCTCAGCAAAGGAGATCCAAAGCCCCTCCCTCCATGGGAAAATGGTGTCGGGAGGGAGAACAGGCTCTGCCCAGTGCTCCTGGGATGAGTCTATGGAGAGGCAAGAATGGGAGTCAAATTAGCAGCCTAAGGTCCCTGCCCATAACTGACTGTGGAGTAATGGGCCTGAAAGATCATTCTGGACCCAGGAGAGGGGGAGCCGGAGTAGTGAAGGCTGAAAGTTTCCCACAGTGAAAAGGGACAGGGTGGTTACCATGGCAGAGGACAGGGGAGGCAGGGAGCTTTGGATGTAATCACTCTGTTTACCGGGCTGGAGAGATGGCTCAGCTGTTAAGAGCACTGCTGTTCTTCTTGAGGTCCTGAGTTCAATTCCAGGCAACCACATGGTGGCTCACAACCATCTATGATGGGATCCGATGCCCTCTTCCGGTGTGTCTGGAGACAGCTACAGTGTACTCACATATACAAAATAAATAAATCTAAAAACAAAAGCATACAAAAATACCCAATGGTAAGGGAGGAGGAGGAGGAAAAGGCCAGGAGGAAATGGGTGTCACCCTTGATGATGGGAGCCAATGGGAGACAGTGCTGGGTATCAGTTTTGTTCAACAAAACTGAGTATAGCCAAACTTCTGGAGGGAAGGCAAAATAGAGTGTTCTGAGAGAAGAGAATAGGAAAGATAATACAGAGGGCAGTAATGTCAGCCACTGAGGACGTGGGACTCAGAGCTAGGAGTTGAGGAGAGAGAAAGAGTCTAAAGGTGGCATGGATAGCCAGGAGGACCCTGGAACAACACACAGTCATGACAGAAAGATTCCAGAAGGGGACCGTCACCTTAAAAAGCATCCCAACATACCAACCTATACCCTCAACAGAGGGGGGGAGGGGGAGGGAGGGAGGGAGACAGAGACAGAGACAGAGGAAGAGCTAGCTCTCTCTCAGAGCAGGAAGTGGGGGGAACGTGCTGGAAGAGGCGACCATGGTCCCAGTGGGAAGAGGGACGTTTCCATTACTGTCACTCACAGAAGATAATTCCCATTTACACACTTAGACTTCTCAAGGAAGCTCAGCTCATGGCCCTCATCCACCAACATCCCAATTTCAAAATTTGTCACGTTTCTAGGTGTATATGCTTGAGTCTGAAATCCATCACAGACCACTTAAGCCACTAGGCAGTCTCTTGGTTGGAATATATGTAAAATCTCTGCACCATCATACCTGTGACAAGGCCCCTCAAAAAACCGTCTTAGGGACACAGATCCATTCCTAGGGACTCGTGAGCACAGGAGGTGGCCAGGTCTGCCTGTATCTAGCTCCCTTGAAAGGAAGGGCAGCTTTACCATTACTGCACTCTCCCCTTTGACCCCCAAGCTGGCCACAGCCCAAGAAGCAAACCCATGTCTGCACAAAGAATTATGTGGCTGCAGTGGCAGCAGCATGCTCAGGACAGGGCAGAAGGGTTCCAAGGGTTCCTTGGTTGGTGGTGGGTAAGCCATAAGGGTGTGCCCACAGGACCACAGGTTCTTCGGCATTAAACCGAAAGAAGACCTGGTTTGTGCTACAGCCTGAGTGAGCTTGCCACTCGGGTATGAGTCTAGGAAGTCAGTCACAGAAAGCCTCTGACTTACAATGGTTCAACTTGCAATCTCTCTGCTTCATGGAGATATAAAAGCCATTGCGATTCAGTAAATGGCATACCTATGAGTTATGAAGGTGGATCTGGGCTAAGGAGTTATGCCTGGTTTTCTAGTTGCTCAGTCTCAAAAACACCAATGAGGAGGGAACCAACCACTCTCTCCACTGTGCCATGCCGCGATGGGTTGTTTTCCAATCATAATGTTTTCGCTTAGGATACGTGTGTCAGGCGCAGCTGTATGTGGAATTGCCTGGATGATATGGAATTCTTGGTCAAGGGCTGGGAGGAGGCAGGCTCGGGAGTGACTGTTCGACTGGACAGGATTCTCTTGGATCGGTGGAAACATTCTAGAGTGGACAGTGGTGCTGGCTGTACAGGACATTAAATGTACCAAAGCCGCAGCATGGCGCCCATGAAGGCAGGGTCCCTGGTGGGTTGTGAAATGTGTCTGTCCATGATGCTCTTGTTTAGGGCCCTGCTATGCCTCATCTCACATTATCACCATGGGTCCCACACAAGCAGAAGGACCAGACACCACAGGGATGGTGTTTGAACTCATGCCACACCAGGTAAATGAAGGAAGCCAGCATTCCAGAGGCCAGTGTGGTCGAGGCATGGTGGTTAGGTCCCTGGGAGGCCAGAGTGATGGAGTGTGGCTGTAGATACTTGGAAGGGATCAAGGCAGGAAGCCAGTCTCCAAGGAACGGGTCTGACGAAAAGAGATGGAGTCATCTTCAGTGGTGGTGAAATCAGGCCCAGACATGGAATGCACAGGCTCACCTAGGACTCCACAGTTCTCCTCAAGCAGAGAAATGTTTATAGGGTCCTTGAAAGGCACAGGCGAAGAAGCAAAAAGCTTCAAGCCAGAGGGAGAACCTGTGGGGCTCCAGCCACCAGGAGTGTCTTTGACTCAGTATTACAGCAATAGCCAGTCTGCTGTGACCTTGAACGGCCCCTGCTTCCCTAACCCTGTCTGAAGTAGATGCCTGAGGGTATAGACTCCATGCAGGGCACAGACCCTACATGAGCCTGCCTGGCTGCATCTCCCTGCCTGACTGATCACAGCATCCAGTCACCCTGCATTTCTGCTCCATTAGGGCATTGGGGGAATCCCATGATGGAAGCCTGCGTCTCTTGATGCGTGTGGGTCTGGGTGAGGTGAAGCAACCCACCCACACCATTGGGAGACTGCCTCCTTATAGTGCTTGCTGCAGAGATAAGCAATTTAAAGCATAAGCTGCTGTGGTTGTTTAAATAAGAATGACCCCAATAGGCTCATATATTTAAACATATGTTTCCAGTTAGAGGAACTATTTGGGAAGGATTAGGAGGTGTGGCCAAAGGATTAGGAGGTGTGGCCGTGTTGGAGGGGGTGTGTCACTGGGGGAGGGCTTTGAGGTTTCAAAAGCTCTCACCACTCCTGGTTGGTTCTTCAGCTTCCTACTTACTGATAAGATAAAGGCTCTTGGCTACTGCTCCAGCACCTGCCTCCCTGCCCTCAGTCACACCCTCTGCTGTGACAGAAATGGACTCTAACCCTCTGGAGCCATGATTGTCCAGTTAAATCCTTTTCTAAGTTATTTTGCTCGTGGTTTATTATGGTAATAGAAAAATTACTAAGATGGTTGCCTTTCATCCCTCACTGTTTATTTCATTCCCTTAAAATTATACTTACTCTCAGTTTCTGGTTCTTGTTCAATATGTCTGTGTGTGTGTGTGTGTGTGTGTGTGTGTGTGTGTGTGTGTGTGTGTACACATATATGCCTCCAGACTTTCCTGTTTTTATATTTTGTATCTTTGGGCAGGAGCAGATCTTGTCTTCTGTTTGTTCTCGACTTCTTCATTCTAGAATTTTCTTTGGCTAGATCTGTGTGGCTCCCAGTATTCTTTGATGCCTTTTATATGAACTGAGAAGTGGCTGGCGTTTCCCACTTTTTTTTCTGCCCTTCATTTATATAGGTGTTGTCTGAGCCTTGCAGCCTTTCTGTTTTAATGGATGTCATTTACTATCAGGTTTCCTTGCATTTGGCAGTTAAGCCATTTACAAAGAGCAGTGTTAAAAAAAATTACTTTTTGTCAGTCCCTTCTCTCTCTTCTGCTCCTAATTTCCAGGGTCATGTTGTCCATGCTTTCTCGGTGAGGTTGCAGTGGTCTCTAGACTCAGCCTCCCGTAGCAGCCATCGCTCTTGCGTGTACAGGGCATCTCTGCTCAGGGATGTGTGTGGTCATGTGCTCATGCATGCTGAGCCTTGGGCGTTCCTGAACCCACCCTGCCTTGGTTAGAGGAGATGCTTTCCTTCTGTTTGCGTTTGGTTTAATAAGCGTAGTTTCAGCTCTGCGTGCTGAACAAAATCAGCCCGTGCTTTTCTTCTGTCACCACGTCTGTTGGCTGAGGCTCCCAACCCTAGTTTGTCCCCAAAGCAAATCCTATAATGCATTGTACGCTTGATGCTGCTAGCTGTGGAGCCTGCTGGTGTGCTTGATCTGTGTTCTATCAGGCCAGTGACCATCCTAGAGTGTTCTCTTCTCAGTTCTGGGACTATGTGCTTTGGCAACACAACCCCCTTCTCACTTCACACACTTTGTGACTTTCTGTTCTCTAGGCAGAGGGCTGGCAGCAGCTGCTTCAGCTGAGCCCTGACCCCATCTTTGACTTGCTGTGATCTGGGAGTCACAGTCTCTGCTTCTCATGGTGCCCTTGCATCTGTGCCCAGTAACTGCCCATGTTTGCTTTCTTCCTGACAAACAGGAAGCACAAAGCTTTAACAGGCAGACAATGAGCCCTGGAGTCAGAACCCTAAGGCGTGGAGTCTGCCCTCAAATCTATGACTTGAACAGTAGCTTCTGAATGCTTTGGTCTCCTTGTATGTAAACCAGAGTAATTATGTGTCATTTCTATCACCATTATCACCCCACCATCATCACAGAACTGTCATAACCAACATTACCATCATTAGCCACCATTACCACTATCATGATCATCACCACTATCACCCACCACCAACCACCATCACCACCATCATGACCACCATCACCATCATCAACCACCATCACCACCATCAGTGTGACAGTCATCACTATCACCATCACCATGATATCACCATAACCATAGCTTTGAAAACCTCCTCACATCAAGAGACACATCAAACATTGGGCTAGGAAGATGGAAACCACACTGGCCATCAGGGCATCAGTCAGTGGCCACTGCATTTTATTGGCACAGGGGATTGTAGAGCAACAATCTGAGGAATAGTTGGAGGTTGGAGTGTCAGGAAAACCCTGGAGTGGAGCTTATTGCTGACATTAGGATGCCCTCAAAACAAAGTGGTCAAATATGAGTATTTACCCCCAGTGCTCCCTAAGTTGTTTTCTCATGTCAATAAAGACGTTGAAAGGTTGTGAACTCCTGAGGACAAACATCACCTATACACCTGGCAAGGAGCATGAGGAAAACTGAAGGGGGAGAGAGATGAGTGTGAGGTATTAGACAGATGGAGAGCTGGAGCAAAACCAGAGCTCCCTGAAAGAGGGGACGCCCTGATGCTTTTGAAGGGACTGAAAAGGAGCGTTGACTTAGGGCTATATCAATTCATGTGACTCCTGGTCCCATCCCTTATATACTCAGGAAACAGGAGGCTGAGTGGCTCCGTGCCCAGCAGAAAACGACACATGTCAACAGGTAGCCGGAGACCAGGCACCTGGGAGTTGTCCAGACTAGAGCCACACAGGAGTCAAAGGCTCCAGACTCTGGTTTCTCAGTAAGGAGACAGGGCCACCACCCTCTCCAGAGAAGCCTCTGCCCAGACACCCATAGCATTCAGCTGTTTCAGCCTTAATTCTTCAATATAAAAAAAAAGCAAAAAATTGGATAGAGGGAATCTCTGAACAGGCATGTTGAGCAAATCCAATGACAAAACTATCCAGAGACAGAGAGGGGATGGGATGGTGCCCTGCTAGCCCCTTTGATGAATGATGTCCCCAGCCTTCAGCTGCCCCCTAACCCAGGAAGGGCATGGAACAGTCCGCATTTCACACACTCATCTAACGAGCTTCTGCTTGTATAGACTCCTCCCAGTAAAGGGAGGCAAGAGGGTCCAGCAGGCACAGACCCCAGGAGACCCTCGCTTCTCAAACGCTGTTTCGGTTCTAAGGACAGCAACTGATGTCTTTAGCTATGGCTCCTTCACACTTTCTCACTACTGTGTGACAGTCATTTTGGTGACTACCCTGCAGTCACTTGCCTCTCGTCAGAGGGCTATCTCTAGACTTTTCCCATTTTTATATTTAATTTTTTATTTTATGTGTGTTAGTGTTTTACTTCATGTACATATATATGTAGTATGCATGTATGTATGTACATATGCATACTATTTGCATGCAATGCCCACTGAGGGCAGAAGTGGGCATCAGAACTCCTGGAGCTGGAGTTACAGAAGGCTGTGAGCTGCCAGGTGGGTGCTGGAACCGAATCCTCTGTGAGAGCAACTAGTGCCCCATTACTTGCCATCTGAATCTTGCTCTGGTGTGCTCTGCTCCATGTGTGTCCCCATGGCAAATCCTCCTGGTGTCTCCACATGACCTCTCCACACATTTCTTCTCTTTCTGCTCTTCTCTCTGTACCTGTTGGGATTCTTTCTCTGGGATCCAATGTCCCACCTCCATCATCCTCTCCTGCCCAGTCATAGACTGATCAGCTCTTTATTAATCAATCGGAGATGCTAGAAAACAACTTTTACATATCATTGAGACCAGTGATGCTTGACCATGCCATCGTCCATACCGTAACCAGATGTCTGGGCACAAAAATCACTATCTGAATATACAGAACACAAGACCAAACCTCAACAGCTAGGGATTAGTTCAGTGGTAGAACACTGAGCATGCCCAAAGCACTGAGTTCTTACCTTAGCACAGGAAAAAGTTATATTACTACAATCAAACTTGACACAGAGTCGTAAGTTTCTCTGGGGCTTAGCTTTATCCACAGAGTCTGCACGCATCTAACTCGACAATGTAATGTGGAATTACTTTCCAACAGGGTAGTTTCAATGTACACTTCCCATCATATATACACCATATGAATGTACATATACACATTTAAATAATTTAGTTGTCCTGGATATAAATTACTTTAGTATTTAAATTAGTCTTGTAACACTGGCTTGACGGGCATGCTGAGGAACAGTTACATTATTTATAAAGAAGCTTTTAAAACTGTTTACTAATCATAGCAATGGTTTTTCAAAACAAAAACCAAAAACCCACAAACATTTCGAAACATCACAAATTGTCCAGAGAGCCTTCCAGCCGCTTACCCTGTCCTGAGCTCACCCCTGCCTGTGTGTTCTGTTAGTGGTGCCAAATGTGACCAGTGGATAACGTTTATCCATGAGCCTGTCTAAACTCTGTGTCTTCCCTCAGATTGTACAATAAAATGTGGCACCAGACCCAAGAAGCCCTCAATTCTCTGCTGGACAAAGAGTCTCAGAAGATGACCGAACCTCAAAGAAACAAGGTCCTAGTCTTCCAGATGTTAGCCACCTTCTACATAAAGTACGTGCAGATCTTCAGGAACATGGAGAACGTCTATGACCAGATAGTCCATCCACAGAAACGCATGCTGATCCGCAAGGTCCTGGATGGAGTGATGGGCCGCATTCTGGAGCTGAAGAACGAAATGGTGGAGCTAGAAATGACAGAGTTCCACTATTTCGACGATATCTTACAGGACCTGAAGCTGTCTCCCGTGAGTGTGACTGATTACCTCGTTAGGTTTTTGTTGTAAATAAGATAGATAGGGCTGTGTCCCCTTGTCTGCAGACTTCCTAGCCAGGTTTAGACATAAAAACCATGTTTAATTAAAAGCCTGAATGTTCTCTTCACTCAAACCCCACCACCATGAGGCGGGTGTTGGTCTATGTTGATCAATCTGTGCACAGCCCTAGGGTCTGTTTGACCCTGAAGTCCTGTTTTCACGGAGATGACACACTATCAAGATGGTTGGCGTGGAGTAGACTGGCCCTCTCACTAAGACCCCATAGCCCAAACTCTCCTATTTTCTCTGGGCCACACCCCCAACTCTCTCGGTCCACAATGCCCTTCTGCTTCTTATGCTCCCATAACTGGATCGTAGTCTTGGATGACTCAGTCCTCGTGCCCAACTGGATACATCTCTTTCTTTGCTTTGGGTCAGTACTGACCCAGTAAGTTTACAGCTGCGGCCTTTGCTCCTTGGCTAAAGCAGAAAGAAGCATCCCTCCTTATTGCCCAAGGAACCTCCCTTTACCACCTGGTGACTGGGGCATCTCCTGTGGTCACTTAGACCCTGCTGCCCAGCCTTTTCCTCCTTGCTGACAGAAATCCTCCCGGGGTGTCTCTAATATCCTGGCTGGCCATGCTCCCAGAAGCCACTGAACACCTCATTTCTTCCAGCTGTGGGCCCTATGAGCTCACCCTTGATTGTGAAAAGACGTTTCCCTCAAGTAAAGTTAAAAAGACAAAAATCTCTTTACGCCGAGCTTAATGTCTGATCGTTTTTAAAACATTTTGACTTTTGTGAAGGTCATTTCTCTTTCTGGGGAAGACTCTTCTTGTACTATTATCTGATGACATCACAATAGACTAAAGAGAGAAATTGGAATGAGTCCAAACATTCCAGAATTTGCATGTGCATTTCATACATTTACAAGAGCAAAAGTTAAACCACCAGGTTGCGTCAGGTGCACTCAGCTCGCCCGTGTGAAAGCATGAAGAACAGCATGGACCAAATGTGAAATCGCTGTTTATTGAGTCATATTCCTAAATTTAATTAGTAAGGTGACATTCAAACTCTAAATCTAATTTCAAGGCTGTTAAATGGTTACAGACTAAAGAGGTTTGGGGGCTCACATGCTGGGACCCCTCCATTTCCCATGCTATTCACAAGGCCCCGAACTTCAGCTATTCACCCTCCTTATCACTAGGAAATGCTTCTTCTGTGAGAAACCAACTGTGCACAGGGAGAAGAGGGGAGACAGGGGACCAGACATTGCCCAGGAAGTAAGTCTATGTTGAAGGATAACATCAACAGTGTTCTCCATCAGCCTTGGAACTGATGGATGGACAAGCCATGTGATGTCTTTGGCATTCAGGGGCCAGAACATTGGGCCATCAGTAGTATCTAGGTTCTGTGAATAGTGTTGTGGCAGAGAAGAAAGCCTTGGGAATGTCGCTGCCTTTGGGATGGAACATCCAGCCAGCATCCTCCATGTTTGGTCACTATGGCCACTCTCTCACAACGTCCACACTCTGACCATCCCCCAGGTGTTCACATGGTAGGATTTATGTCCCCATCACAGAGACTGAGGCACCTGGGAAGGTTTGCCAGGCAGGCCCTCCCTGAGAGAGTCTGAAGCAGGAAACTGATGGTGTCTGTCTATGATCTGAACTGACCTCCCAAGCTGGCAGTCCTTGGAGCCTTGGTCAGCTGAAAACTCTAAAGACTGGAGAGAGTAGAGTTAGAGCCAGAAGGAAAGCAAAGAGGAAAGATCAACCCGTCTTCGTCCCCACCCTTGTCCTTTGGTATGAGCTTCTCAAGATGCTTTCATATGTCACTAATTGGCCTTAAACTCAGACTTTCATGCTTCTGCAGCAAGCACCCTTACCCACTGAGCCTTCTCTCTAGCCCCACCCCCAAGCAAGTCTTATTGATTTGCCCATCTCACCATGATTCCAGTTGGATTCAAGTCCTTGGATCCTAACTGAATGGTCTTCCATTTCTCCTCTCTTCTCCAGCAACAGTTGGATGTCCCCATACCCAGGTATTTTCTGAAGGAGAGGTTGGAAGTCATAAAAGGAAGAGAGAAGATCCTCGCTCAGATCTTAGCCGAATGTGGATTGAACCTCCCTGATATGGTTTGTATTGTTTTAAATAGTATTCATCGTTTTTGTAAACTGGGGTTCTTTCTAGACATGCACTGCCACACCCAGCTTTGTATAGGTGAGTGCTGGAGATCTGAACTTAGTTCCTCAACCTTGAGAGTGACTGAGTCACCTCCCTAGCCCCCATAGAAGTAAATAGTTCTGAATGACTCAACATCTTAGTCACTGGTCGTCTACAACTGGCTTCAGCCTTTTTTTTTTCTTTCTTTCTTTCTTTCTTTTTTTTTTTTTTTTTTTTTTTTTTTTTGAAGTACATCTAAATCTCCATCTCAGAGGCATGGTTTCCATGGCTGTCTCTCCCACTATTCAAATGATGGAATTTCCAGCATTAATTTATACATGTGATTGACATTTCTGATCACCTCAGGTCTAACTTGCTATGAAACTAAACTACTTGGGTGACAACTAGTATTCTGTTTAAAATGAGAGTGATCTGGTCTGTGAAAGCTAACCTTGGTTATCAACTTACCATTCTTTAAAAAGGGACCTCAGTGGGCAATTTACCTCCATTGGATTGGTCTATGGACATGTCTATGAAATTTTTCTTTCGTTTTTAAAAAGTTTTTTTTTTGATTTGGCAGTTTGGTTTAATTTTTTGAGAATTTTATACATGAGCCCTGTGTTTAAACCACGCCTCTCAAACTCTTCTGTTGACTCTGCCCCCTTCCAAATTCATGATCCCTTCTTTCATTACCATTGTTGCATGTATATGCACGATATGATTATATATAGTACATATAAAACGGTATATTATATGATGCATCAGATATAGTCATACATGTGTATAGAGCCTACTGAGTTCATTTAACATTGTTCATGTGCACATGTGTAACAAGATTGCCACTTGGGACTGGGCATCTTATCTGTGAACTTGTCCCTGGAAGACACTAATTCTCCCTCTCTCAGTAGTACGGAGCATTCCCTTGATTGCTAGCTGGTGTGGGAGATCCCAGCTCACAGGGGGCGGTACCATCCCTCAGCAGAGGGGCCTAGGCTGTATAGGAAGGTAGCTAAAGGTGAGTTGGGGACAAGCCAGTAAGCAGTGTGCCTTTGTGGCGTCTGCTTCAAGCTCCTGTCTTGAATACCTGCCTTGGCTTCCCTCGATGTTGAACCGTGACTTATAAAGTGGAAGAATAAAGAAAACCCTACTCTCCAGGTTGCTTCTGGACATGACGTTCATCCCAGCCCCAGGAAAGCAAACTAGGCATGTTATCTTTAAGGCAGGGTCACAGTCTACAGTTGGTATCAATGTGGCATACAGTTAGCAGCATACAGTTACCACCCTTACTCGCTGAGGCATCTCATGGGTTCAGTTCACATGTATAATATTGATTTGTCTGATTTTTCTTTTGGTTGTTTCTTCCCCCCCCCCCACCACCACCACCACAGAAATACGCTATCAAGAGTATAGCATTGGAAGAGGCTGTTAAACTGATCCAGATAGCGGAGCGTGCCAGGCAGGGCCGCCTCAGGGCGCTGTTCATGAAGCAGATCTTCCTTCAGGAGTGCAGAGCCAAGGAGATGAAGCTGTTGGGACAAAGACTATCAGATACCAGCTTGGCAGCACTCCAGATTCAGAAAGTATGGACGTGGGGGTGGGAGTGGGGGGGTGGGGGAGATGGGGCTTTTGGATGGGGGAGGGGAGGGCAGGCACCATGTTCCAGCCTTGGAGCTGAGCTCTGAAATTCAAAACCCAAAACCCTATCTATAGGAAAGCTGGGTTGAGTTAGTAAACCCCACAAAGATTTATTGGCTTAGCCTAGGGAAACATCATCTTGTTTTTATTTTGTTTATTATAAACTAGGAAGTTTAAGATGCAGAACACTGTGTTCAAAGACTTCCAAAAGGGCACCAATAATTGTTGGAAAGAATGTTGCTAGACTCTAGCGAGGATGTAAATCCACAATGAGGTTTTAAAGAAGAAAAAAAAAATACCACGTCCACACTGAGACAGTTGCAGAAAGGAGAGGCCAGAAGCAACTCCTCTGAGCCTGAAGACAAGTTCTCCACTTAGCACATTCCAGCCACCTTGATTAAGGGCCAGAATCTCGGAATTCCTTTTCAAGGGGCCCCTGGAGACCGATGTGCATGTGTAGAAGGGGAAAAGGCATTGGGAGGGACAGACAGATCTCTGTCTTTGCTGTCTCTGTGGCCTTATAACCCTAAACTAAGCTTTGGTTGTAGAGGTTTTGGAAGCACCTGAGCTGTTCTTCCAACATTACTTTGGAAGGTTTTGGTTCTATAACCATGAAGTACTATCCTCAGGTCTAGCCTCACTCTTCTGAGTTCTAGAAGTTTCTCTTAAAGACTCCCAAGTAAGATTCAAAGACAGCTATAGGTCATTTCTGTAATTGTCCTTCTTTAAAACTGTTAAGTGTGGGGGCTGCAGAGATGGCTTAGTGGTTAAGACACTGGCTGCTCTTTCCGAGGACCTGGGTTCAATTCCTAGTACCTACATGGCAGCTTGCAACCATCTGTAATGTCGGTTCCAGGGATCTTATGCTTTTTTCTGGTCTCTGTGGCTATTGGCCCCATGTGTACGCACATACACACATGTAGGCAAAACGTTCAAACACATAACATAAAATTTTAAGAAATGTGCTCTCCCATCCAGCTTTGATCTGAGGGTTTGAGCCTAGTCTTATTGGATGCCATGTTTGATTGCTATCGCCAGGAGGCCTGCTTTTTCCTGAAGGGAAACTGAGGAGGAGTGTATCTGGGGAAGAAGAGATTGAGGAAGAGGGCGTTATGAGGAGGAGAGGGAGAACAGGACGCAGGCAGGATGTGTTGTATGAGCGAAGAATAAGTAAAAAGAAAAATGAAAAAGAAGTAAAAAAAAAGAAAAAAGGAGAAAAAGTTGCTGCCTGTTACCCCAACATTTAAAAAAAAATAACCCCAGTGTACAGGCTGGAGCTGGTTGTTGGAATGCTCGGGACAGGCAGTTTCTACACAAGAACGTCTTCCAGGAGTAACTATGCATTTGTTGGCAGGTTTGGCGAGGCTTCTATCAAAGCAAGAAAACAATGAAGGCGCGGGAGGAGGAGATGGTATTCCTGGGCATGGTAAGTTCACTACATAGAGAGTAGAGCCTAAAGGGTATGCATCTTCTCCAACAAGTTTCCAGGGAAAGGAAGGAAAACTGAATAGGTGTCTTAAGAGATTGGAAGTGTGTGACTGATCAGAAGTCTGCAGGGAACCCAAGAGGTCTGGAAGTGTCCCTCATACGTCTCTGTAAAATGCAGAGTGCTCCAGATGTCAGAAATATCCCACGCCTGCCTGGGATCAGCAGAGCCCTTGGCCTCATGAGGATCTTGCTGGTGAGAATGGGATTGTTTTGGTCCAACTGGTGTTGAAGGGCCCATCTTTACAGCGATTAGCAAGTCACGGGTTAGAAGGGTGCATTTGTTGTGCATTGCTGTGTCGGTGTGTCAACACAAAACAGCAGCTAGGGCAACCAGCTGTGTTATGGCACACGTCCCATGGCTCAGGGATCTGGCACAAATCAGTTCTCTGCCTGGGTGTCACATGGCTACTGTTGTACCATCGGGGCTAGGTTCTCCTCTGAGGCTCAGGTTGGGAAGGATCTGCCTCCAAGGTCATGTAGCTGTTGGTGGCATCCCTCCTTGTGGACAGTAAGACCAGCACCATCAGTTCTTCGGCAGATCTCAACTGGAGACAGCTCAGCTCCTAGGCTCATGGACCTTGGAGTCTTCCGTGTGGCATCTTGCTTCCCCAGAGACATCAGGGAAAGAAGGTCCACTCATTGCATGCAGTCCTTCACCATCACCCCATTGTTAGCTAAGAATGAGTAAAAGGTCTCAAAGAGGGGTTACAGCAGGGTTTAGGGACCAGGAAGCAGGTCACTGGAACCTCCTTAGAGCAGCATTTCTCAACCTGTGGGTCTCGACCCCAGTGGGGGGATTGAACAACTGTTTCCGCAGGTTCACCTAAGACCATCAGGAAACACAGATGTTTGCATTAAGATTCAAAACAGTGGCAAAAGTACAGTTATGAACTAGCAATGAAATGCCTTCATGGTTGGGGTCACGACAACATGAGGAACAGTATTAAAGTGTCACGGCATTAGGAAGGTTGAGAACCACTGCCTTAGCGTCTGGTACAAGGGCTCCTCAGCATCTTTTGTGGAAGGATTATGGGGCCTCTGAACAGAGCTCACGTGTCGTGAGAAGAGCCCATGACTCCTAGGGCAGCCCAAACTTTCCTTTTTAGAGCCCCCTCTGCCTCAACTGAAACCTCACTCCTCACAGGTCTCAGTGAATAACTGGCCTTTAATCCCGTATGGAAGCTCATATGGAGACCTCTTATGTCTCTACACATAACATTCCTTCAGAGCCCAGGAGGTCAACTCTGCAACAATAGCATCACCAAAGATGTGACCATTCCTAAAGGGGCCTCATTTTTTTTTGGCCAACGTAGTTCCCATGGAAGGACTTTTTAACTAAGAATCCCACCACACCTTATAGCAATGACCTCAGGTGCATCATAGGGAGGCAGCTGCTTTGCTGGTGGCTTCCATGGTACCCTCAGATCACAAACACAGCAGTGCTGACAGGACAAAGATTTGGTCTCTGAAAAGAGCTAACCTCCCGTGGAGCTCTGATGAGGCCAAGGAAGGAAAGAAGAAGCAGGAACATAAACACGCCATAAGTAACCACAGGCTACAAAACTATCATCTCGTGTCTTGAACCTCTGTGGTCGTAAATTAGAAGACACTGAGCAGAGAAGATTGTCTAGGGAAATATAAATACCAAAACTCACAGAAGCCGCAAGAAACCTTAATTAAGCCAATCACAGTGGCACAGGCTCAGCCGATTCTCCCGCATCTGGGTGAGTCAGGGAGCTGGGCACCAAAAGCAGTGGTGTTTGTCCAATGCTTCAGCAAAGTCGGAGTGTTGGCAGCCTCCGATGCCATTTGGGAAACCAGGGTGGAGCCGACCCCAGCCAAGTACATGAAGGGCTTCTGTTGTCGAGTGTTTGTAGAGAGAGAACCGGGCTTTTTTTTTAAATGTGCTTTCAAATTATTGTTGGAAAATAAATCATAAGCAATCTCTAACCCCCCTCCAAAGCATAACACATGGAAAGGGGACAAGAAGCATTTGGTCAAAACAGAGAAAGACGTTACAAGAAGAAAGAAAGGTTGGCTGTGGGCTTCAGGTCAAAAACACAAACCAAAAACCAAATGAGCCCTAGATGGTACCTAGATGGTTACATAGACGTGAAATGTCCCCGGTTCACAATGGGCAGGGCCTTCCAGATCAGTCATCAACCAAGACAATCCTTCACAGACATGGCCACAGGCCAGTCTGATCAGGACGGTCACCCTGTAGTCCCAGTGTGCAGGAGGCAGAGAGAAGATTCCTGGAGGAAGTCTGCTGGTTAAACTAGCCAAACCCAGTTCAAGTGAGAGACCTTGACTCCATGTATAAGGTTAAGGACAATGACAGAGGATCTCTAATGTAAGCCTCTGGCCTCTACACTCCATGTGCCGTGAACACACAGGTATGCCTACACACATACAAACGCCCACATAAAAACACACATACACACATACATATACATGCAAAAACTAAGCCGCTTAGATTGGTTGTTTTACTTTAAAAATCAAATTAGCAATCTAAGGTTCACGGCATGTAGTCAAACTTTTGACTCAGTTGCTTCTATTTGGGTAAACTTTTTTTTTTATCATGATTCAGGCTACATTTACTGACCATCTTCTGTGTTAAAAAAAAAAAGAGAGAGAGAGTTCAGAATCCCAGGCAATGACCAAAGACTATTGCATTCACCCTTCCATCCCAACTGCCTCCCCGGTACCATTCTGCAACAGGTCATCCATGTATAACGCAAACCCTCCGCTTCCCTCTCTAATTTCCATGTGCTGGGCTCAAAAGAGAAGTTCTTCACAGTGCAGTTTGCATGACGTGAGGAGAAGAGCTCCCCCGCTGCGTGTTCCGTGTGACTCTCTCCTGCACGCTGTTGTGCCCAGTGTGCCGAGTCTTGATATTACACGTTCTGTTGAAATGCTAACCACTGAGAAATCCATGGATTCAATTTTTGAAAGAATGTTATCTGCAGTATGCCGGCTGATGACCACACAAAATCCACTATCCCAAACCAAGGGCATGTTCTCAATTGAATGCATTTCCCACTCTGTCGTTGGTGAGGGTGGTGCCTCCTCATGTCAAATCTCAGTTTTCCATTGGTGCATCTGGATCCATGATGTTAATGTAAAATCCCAGCTGTGCTTGTGTCTTCATAAAAGCCCGACACACTTCCTGGAGCGACGACCTAGTCTCTGAAAACAGACTCAGGAGGGCAAGGGACATCGCTCCACCTTCCACCCGAACCAGACATTTCTCTTAACCATTGGCATATAAATTATTTTTTGTTGTTGTTGATACTGCCATCTTAAAATTTTAAATCATAAAGACTACAGAGGAAAATAAATAGTGGTCTAAAAATCACATCCGGCTATTTTAATTGGCTGAGCCGGTGGCATGGAGCCAGAGTAAGGGAACTTAATGAACACAATCCGTTCTCTTCCAGGGACCCCCCCCCACAGCCATCCATCCTGCAGTCAGGGCCCTGCATATTTCATTTTACCTGAAACCATTTCTGTTCACATTGTAATGAGGAACTCTGGGGTCACTTATTAAAGCAAAGGGCCTGTGGCTTCTACGAACATCTTCGAAATCCTGAAAGCACCAGAAACCTGTTCACTTTCATTCTCTACCATAAAATGAGCTATTTTCTCCATTGCTTTAAGGCTAATAAATTAAAATGTTATTCTTCTAAGCCCCAGCACAGGCTAGGGTACCTATGACTGAGGGTCTTAGAGCCCCTGGTGTATCTTTTAACATTAGAAGAGCTGTCTGTCTGTCCCCTCAGTGTCCCAGCAGAGGCAGCATCCAGTCAGTGACCTGCAGTGACCCTCTGGAGCCTCTGGTTGGCAACATGTACCTTAGAGGCAGACAGACTTGGTTCAAAGCCCAGTTCTGTCTGTTGCCAGGGCCCGACGTCTCACACACCCTTCCTGGGAGCCTTAGTTTCCTTTTGGAGAAAGACCAGCACAGTCCTGCCTCTATCCTGAGGTAGCAAGAGGAACATCCTAAGAGCCTAAAGAGAGAGGCCTCCCCCGGAGCATGAGATTCGAAACACCTCTGAGGAATGTGGTTTGTGTCATCTTGTCAGATGCTAAGATGTAATGCTGGTTGAGTGATCCTTGCAGCAGAACTCTTTGAAGAAGTCCAGAAAGTTCATGTACAAAATCACAAAATGCTCCAAAATAAGTTCTTGTGTAAAACACGTATAACAAAGGCCTCAAAATCCAGTATATCCAGGCCCTTGTTGCTCATCCTACTAAATCTGTGTACGGAAATCTAGCCTGTCAAACTTTGGTCTGGAAAAGTCCGTGGGGCTGGGGCTGGCCCGATACTTCGCTCTCTAGCTACAAAGGGGCCATCTGGAGATTCCCCGAGGCAAAAGGCAGAGGAAATCCTGAAGAGGCAGCAAGCCACCCCTCTAGCTCACCACAGCCTCTGGTGAGAAGGCTTCACTAAAGGGCTTGGTGGCTTCAAAAGCCTACTTCAACAGGGCATGGCCCAGGACACCATGCCTGTAATCCTGGACATTGAGAGAAAGGGACTTTTACAAGTTCCAAGCCAGCCTGGGCTACAGTGTGAGGCTCTGTTTCAAAAAGAAACAAGCACATGATCGACTTGAAAGACACTGGAGAGAAGCCAAAGCCATCCTTGTCTTTTCTATTAAGTAGGATTTTACCATTCAGTTGCCTGACCCAACGACACACCTTAGTTTGATTTCAAGTCTTATTAATATATATATATATATATATATACACACACACATACATACATACATACAATTTCTTGTTGTTAATATTCTGTCTGCTTAATCATGGCCCCAGGTTTCCAGGTCATCAGATTCTAAATGCCAAAATTATTTTCTTTGCCCTCCCTTTGTTGCCTGGCCCCAGAAGTCCCTCATGGGTTCCCTTGAACTGGTAGTATGCCTTCATTCACCTCACTGGAGCCACTTACAAAGTCGCTCACTGCCGCATGGACCATGGGCAAAGCTAAGGCCCCATCTTTGCACAGGGTAGATATGTTTGTGGACCCACAGCTATATACAGACAGACAGGTGACTTTGAAATGATGGGCCACCCACCACCTGGTAAAATGGGTCCTGATGAAGAGTCGGGTGTTCTGCAACCCGAGGTCTTCCTTATATGAAATCAGAGCCCTAAATGCCAAGGCCGCCCCTGTAAGCACCACCCCCAAGCATCAGTGCACACATTCAGGACTTGGGAGAGCAAGTGTGACAAGGTCACTAGCAGAGACCTGTCTCCTTAGGGTGACAACCACCACCCCAAGACAGAAGATCTTTGGATAACCGCCAGCACCACACCACATAATTCCCAGTCTATTCGGGACCGATACACTTAGCGGATTTTTATAAATGACCGTTTTCTCTTCCTAATTTCAACAAGGGTTTTTAAAATCCAAAGCCTGTCGAACATTAGCTAAGCATCAACATTAACGGAGTGTGGAGTCTTGCTTCCTCCCAAACTCAGGAAGTGTCGCTTCACGTCACACTTCTACAGCAACATCAATTATTAATGTGTGTGTGTTTTGCTGACAGAGGACCTCGCTGGAAATGTAGGTTTCGTTATTCCGTTCTGGGTCGTTAACTGTGGAGAGCTGGCAAATGTAATGGCTTGCTCACATGGGAAGCCTTCATTAAGATGCATTAATCTACAGCCCATGCATTTCAATACATCGTATGTTATCATGGTCCCCCTCTCCTTTTAATATCCCTAATTTATTTTTAAATGAGTTGCTGTTTATGTGGCCAGTTAACAAATTTGAATTCATATGACCAGAGTCACTAAAGAAGAAAAGATGTTTGTGCCCAAAGGACAGGATGCTTGTTAGCATAGGATGTAAATTTATTAGAACCTTCAAGTGCAAAAACAGCAAGAGGGGGGAGTTACAAATGACCCAGATGGATTCTTGCCAGAGAAAATCTATATGGAAAAACACGCATGACTGCTCCCATCTGAATAACACAGCACAGAGCTACACAACATGGAGCCGGAGCTCGCGGCGGCCATCTTCACTGGCGTGAGACCTCCACTTTCACATAGCTCCTCCTTGCTCTCATTTCTACCTCCAAAGATGGATGTAAGCATCAATGAGGGGACACAGTACAAAAGCTCACGGGATGGAGTACAGTCAACCCATAGGATTAGATCAGCCTGTAGAACAACTTTCCAGGGACCAGAGCGATGGCTCGGTGGGTCAAAGCGTTGACTGAGCAAACATGAGGGCTGGAGCTCAAATCCCCAAACCCCAGATAAATCCTGGGTGGACATGGAAGCCCACTTACAATGCCAGCTCTCACGAGGTCAAGCAGAGACCTCTCAGGAGCACACTGCCTAGCTGGAATGGCCAGATCTGTGAGCTCTGGGTTTAGAAGAGAGACTCCAGGAAGACACTCAATGTCAGCCTCTGCCCCCCTCCCACACACACACATGTACCTGCATGTACACACACACGCAAAAAAAAATGTAATTCTTACTCCAGATCCACTCTTCATGTATTTTAGGGCACTTTCATCTTTTTCTTTCTTATTGAATATATTCTTCATTTACATTTCAAATGTTATACCCCTTCCCGTTTCCCCCCCTCCCTGAAAACCCCCAACCCATCCTCCCACCCCCTGCCTCCAAGAATATGCTCCTCCACCCAACCCACGACCCCCACTCGATTTCCCCAGGCTGGGCCCTCTATTGAGTCTTCACAGGACCAAGGGTCTCTCCTCCCACTGATGCCCGACAAGGCATTCCTCTGCCACTCTTTTGGCTGGAATCATGTGTACCCCTTGGTTGATGGCTTAGTCTTTGGGACCCCTGGGGCATCTGATTGGCCGACATCGTCCTTCTTCCCATGGGGCTGCAACCCCCACCCCAGCTCCTCCAGTCCACCCTCCAACTCCTTCATTGGGAACCCCACGCTCAGTCTAATGGTTGGCTGCTAGCATCCGCCTCTGTATCTGTAAGGCTCTGGCAGGGCCCCTCCAAAAGACAACCATAACAGGCTCCTTTTGGTACGCACTTCTTGTCATCCATAGTAGTTTTGGGGTTTGGTGACTGTTTATAGGATGAGTCCCCAGGCAGGACAGTCTCTGGGTGGTCTTTCCTTCAGTCTCTGCTCCACACTTTGTCCCCATAGTTGTACCTGTGAGTATTTTGTTCCCTTTCTCTGAGCAACCAAAGCACCCCCACTTTGGTCTTCCTTCTTCTTGAGCTTCCTGTGGTCTGTGAATTGTAACTTGTTTATTTTGAGCTTTTGAGTTAATATACACTTATGAGTGAGTGCATACTATGTGTGTTCTTTTGTGACTGGGCTACCTCACTCAGGATGACACTTTCTAGTTCCATCTATTTGCCTAAGAGTGTCATGAATTCGTTGTTTTTAATACCTGAATAAAATGTATGAGTGCTCTGCTGCATATACATCTGCCTGCCTGAAGAGGGCAGCACATCCCCTGACAGATGGTTGTGAGACACCATGTGGTTGCTGGGAATTGAACTCATAACTTCTGGAAGAGCAGCCAGCTCTTACCCGCTGAGCCATCTCATCAGCCCAGGGCATTCTTATCTTAATAAAAACTGAACTCTTTATACTCAATTCTCATTTATAATAAATGAGAAATTTGGATCATGTTTTAAAGTTTCTAGTGGGTATGTTTATAAAGTACTCTACATATGGCTTCCTTTTCTATTTCACTTGACTGTTTAGTTCTAATTGGATTCTAAATTCTAACTAAAGAAAAGGTAAAACAAGCTCTCCCACATGGAGGTCCATAAGTGTTCCTTAGAAGGTTGGGTGCATTCGTGTGTGTCTACACATATAAGAAAGCTTGTTTGACCCCAAAGGTCATGATACAACTGAATCTGGTCTTTGATCTGCCTGATTGTACTGTGACCTCAGCCAACCAAACCCCTCATCACACTGGCTAACACAATGTCCCCTGGAACTGACCAGAGCTACTCCCCCAAGCAGTTAAGAAGTTACTCAAAGTATTACAGCAGACAGGGAGACAACAGATATAAAGACCCACAAGAGCATATGTGTCAGGAAAGGAACTCACAAGTTCTTTATACCGAGTTCTGAGTATTGCAAGCTTTGTTTACCAACATAATTGACTTAAATTAGTTCTTATCATTTAAGATTTAAAGATACCCGTGTTTAACACCAATATGAGAATTTAAAAAAAAATGGACTTTGGTTCTCAAGACCCTTGAAAGGCTGCCTTTAGTACCAAGTCACCCTGCTTTTGACCTGAGAACCTTGGCTGAACCTCTCTGGATGTCCCTGTACAGGAGCCTGTTCTCCTGCTCTTGTATTTATGATCTTGGGGGATGGAAAGCACCAGGCTTGGATCCTTCTGCATACCCCCTTTACTTCACTCTATCCAAGTCTCCAACATCGCCCTTGGATAGATGGCTGCATAGAAGTATAGGCTCATCTCCCCTATTTGCTCTGTTGGGGTTTCAGATGAACTGAATTTTATCCTAACACCATTTGAAGAATGTCTATCTACAACTTTGTGCAGATGCTGGACATGGCTCGGGACTGGGGGTTGGAAGATGCTCTACACTGACCACTTCCAGATTTGCTGATTGGCAGATGTGGAAGGAGAACGTTCTATAAGATGTGTTGGGATGTACATCTGAATTAAGCTGCACAATGTCTTTCTTTGGAGAGCCAAGAGTTGGTTTTCAGAGTTGACATTTAGGTCATTCTGAATAATCAGAATACAACTCCTCTCAGTAGGCTTTGTGACAAACACTCCCCTCTTCTACGTTCTCCTTCCTCCCTCTGGTCAAGAAGATTGGGGAAAGCTTTAGTTTCTGAAGTATGGGAGATGTTTTTTTTACGCTTACTGAACGTACTGGTTTTTCTGTCATTATAACACAACATCTGAGATAATCAACTTAAAACATAAAAGAGTTCTTTTACCTAAGAGTTTTGGAATTGTTCATAATCAATGGGTCCTTGCTGCCTTGGACCCACGTCTGTGTGTGAGGTGGCACAAGTCATCCCCCCCTCCCCCCAGTGAATGAGTTCTTCCAGTGCTCACACCAGCTTTGATCTAGAGCTCTAGATGTATTTTTTTAAAAAAAAAATGTGTCTGTGGTAAGACCCCCTCCAAAAACAACACATTTGATTTGCTTCTAATGTTCTCTACAGTCCCTGTGACTTTTAGAGTCTCAACTTTTGGGGGGGGGTTTACTTCCAGAAACCACCCCCTCTCTTCAACGAAGTCAGTGATGCCGTTGTCCAGTCCCAACAAGTGACGAATCTGCGGAACGAGGTGCAGCTAAAACATGAACAGAACTACCAGGAAGCCTTAATAAGTATCAAGGAGGACCTGAGGATGTTGGAAGGCCCAGACATCAAGGAGCACCTTCAGGACCAGATCCGACAGTGGTTCATTGAATGCAGGTGACGGGTCTCCTCTAGGGTGGCTCAGCTCATTGAGTGGTTTTGTTTGTTCGTTTGTTTTGTTTTGTTTTTTCGACAAAGTCTCGATGTTTAGTCCAAGCCAGGTTTGAATTTAAGGAAGCCCCTTGCTTCAGCTCTGGACTCCTGGGATTATAGACATGAGCCACCAGCTGGGTTGCTGTATGCTTGGACACCAAGGCATCCAGTATGGAGATGTGAGGTTTCTGGTCTTCATTTTTAAAAACTCAAATACTATCTCTAGGGATTCAGAAATGTTTTTAATTAAATTGCTTCTTGGCCTGTGTTTGCTTTTTTTTAATATGGAAATATGGCCCATGCTCTACTCTGTGACCACATAAAATATAATGTGATGGGCAGGGGTCTGGACAGCCTGGTGTGTCTAAAGCCCAGGGAACTGGAAATAGCCAGGGCTGACTGCCTTTCTATTGGGAACCAGCGATCCATTGCTTCGGGTTCTCAGACCCTGGCCCTCCCTCAGTCTGGGAGTCAGCAGTGAATGCAGGGACCTAGGATTCCCTAAATGATTTGTCACTAGGAGTTCGGAGGCCAAGGCCCACCCAGACCTGTTCTGATATTAGACTTCCTACTGCTTTTAAATGAAATGCTAAACGATCTACGACTTGTTTGCTGGAGCACTTTTAAGTATGTTTTATCTCAAGGGGGAAGAGATAAGGGTTCTCTGTCACGATCAGGTGCTGAGGAAAGGGATGTTGTACCACCCGACATCAGGTCCTGAGACACTCAACATGACCACACATCAGAGAACGGAATTGTCGGAAATAGAAAAAAATCAATTTTTTCTTTAAATAAAATCATACCAGGGAGAGAGAAGGTGTGGGGGGTGGGAGGAGGCAGGCTGTGAGCAGACATCTGGGAATCCTCCTGGCTTGGATTTAGTAAGTCCCTTTACAGACAAAGCCCAGCAGTACTGATGGGAACTCACCTTCCTCCAGTTTAGCACCCACTTGTTTGTCACTGTTGGGGCCCATGGGGCAAGGGACATAGAGAGGCTCCCAGGAAACAACTGATGGGGGGCTGGGGGTTGGGAGGAGAGAAGGGTGTTGTTCCTGCAGCCAGACAGCCAATCTCTGTCCACAACTGTTTTCCATCTCCCTACATTGACTTCATGTGGAAATCAAATACTCGTTCCCTGCATGATAGTCAAACTGTACCCCACAGCTTCATGGTGGGTGTTAGGTGTCCAGAAAAAACAGTCCGAGCCTTGTAAATGGTATACCATTTGGAGTAGCGTGATAGAACACTGTGCTGCGCTATCCCATGTATGGGCTGTACACT